>CM064482.1:61324844-61527344 GCA_032716605.1 Paralithodes platypus
TTCTTATAGGTCTCTCACTCAAACTTTTAACTATTTTTTCCTGTTGTTGAAAGTCTGGGTACACACACACACACACACACACACACACACACACACACACACACACACACACACACACACACACACACACACACACACACAAAACACACATGGACAGATTTTTAAAAGACATTCAAAAGCAATATCACACACACTATTACATGTTCACTCACGGTAGCAGAACCTAGTAACTCCACTCACAATACACACCCCCAATCATTTTCTTTCGACTATTGTTTATTTTAGAATCACACGAGTATTTTTATTCCTCTTCTTCTCTCATCCTTTCTTATGCATTTTTCAGTTTTGTAATCAATTTCTGTCTCCTGTTATATTTGTGTTTGTTTATTCTTTTGTTTAGTTTTATGTCGCGTCTTTTTCGATTGTGTTCTTTGTTTTGCTCTTCACTGTAAGGAAGTACGTTGAGCTACTGCTTGCCAGGAAAAATGTGTGTGTGTGTGTGTGTGTGTGTGTGTGTAAGTGTGTGTGTAAGTGTGTGTGTGTGTGTATGTGTGTGTGTGTGTGTGTGTGTGTGTGTGTGTGTGTGTGTGTGTGTGTGTGTTGCATTAGCATCAGCGAGGGACGACCAGACGTCCTCAACTTATCACCAGGTGTGTGTGTGTAAGTGGGTGTGCGTGTTAATGTGCAAGTATATGTGTGTATGGGGGGGGGGGGTTACAATTTACAGTATATGTGTGTGCGCGTGTGTGTACCAATGTATGGGAGTGTGTGAGAGAGGGTGTAAGTGTCCATGCATGTGTGTTGGGAGGTGTGAGTGTGTGTGTGTGTGTGTGTGTTATGAAAATCTAAAATGTGATAGCTAGAATTATGTGTTAGCTGTTTGATCAGGTAAAGTATATAATGATGAAATACGATGAACTCAATATTTCCCAATGTCATCTTGCCACCTGTTGCTATGATGATATTCTATAACAATGTCAGCATAGCTTCTATATCCTTTTAATTATAAAACACATAGACACTATAAATTAACCCCTTGATGATTATGACGCGTTTTGATAGTTTATCCTGGCTATTATTAGACGATTGTATTCACTCATATACTTCTTCACTTCATCCTTCCACCTCACATTCTGTCTACCTCTTCCTCTCTGTCCTTCTACCTCGCTCTCGTACACTCTCTATAAATTCCCATAAATTCCATATGGCTCAAGTGTTCCTTTTCACACTTTCCAGCACATCTACATCCACACCACACCTCTCTCTTACTTCCTGGGTCGGCTGTCTATCCCTCCCTGTAACTCCGCACACAATTTTCAACTAACTCATTTCCACCCCTCTCACTCTTGGTCTGAGTCTCTCCACCAACTTCCATGCTTCGCTCTTGTAAGTCAATGTCGGGATTACCACACTGTCATGCAAGGACTTCTTTACTTCCATGCTGACCACCGTATTTCTTGTTACTGCTGTCAGCGTTCCTACAACCCGTTTTCCCTGTTGCACCCTCTCCCGCACTTCTTCATCCATACTCCCATCGTTACTCAACACACTGCCCAAATACTTAAATGAGCTGACATTCTCCATCGCCTGACAGTTTAACCGCACCTCACACTCTGTGGCTGCACCCCTTTCAAAGACCATAACCTTGCTCTTCCCCGCATTTACATTCAGATTCAGCTTTTCATACACTGTTCCAAACATATTTACCAGACCCTGCAACTCCCATTCACTATCGCTCATCAGAACTGTATCAACGGCAAACAGCAGTATAGGTAGCTGTACAGGTAAATATTAACTAGGGCCTGTGAGGACATCCGATACCTATATCTGATATTTTACTATATGTAAAACGTTACCCCTGACCTTACAGCTAGACTAGACCGGACGCCTGATAATCTTTTTGGGAGGGTTATGTACGTTAGAGTTTCGTAGTTTATACCAAAGAATAGGATACGATTAAATAAGAAGAAAGTTAGAACGAAACACGAGCATATTCTGGCTATTATGTAACGATTCTATTCAGTTTAGTAAGAACTTTTGGGAGCTATAGACACCTAATTGATTCCAAAAGAATCTTTATATATTGCATAGAATTGACTAATGGTAACCAGAATATAGGGTAAAAATGCGACCTTAAATCCTGGGTTGAGTGGGGTACCGATAAAGATAGGTAGAGACTGGGTTGAGTGGGGCAATAATATAGAAATGGTTAATAATAAATCATGATTAAATAATAGATAAATATTAAATATGTATAGAATGGGTTGAGTGGGGTGATAATAAAGAAAGGGTTAATAATAAATATAATAAATAAATAATTAATATAAATAGACTGGGTTGAGTTGGGTAATAATAAGGAAAGGTTGAGTGGAGTAATAACAAAGAAAGTGTTAATAACAGATACAATAAATAAATAATTGTTATAAATAGACTGGGTTGAGTGGGGTATTAATAAAGGAAGGTTGAGTGTAGTAATAATATAGACGGGTAGACTATGGGTTGAGTGGGCTGGAAGGGTTGAGGGATAGGAAGTGAGAGTACAGGCAGTAATCAATAACTGGACTGATGATAACGGTCCCTATTGATGTGTGCCGACCTTATTGCTAGCTTTTTATCTGTTTGTGTGGTTTTTTTTTTATCTGCGTATGTATATCCAACAAAGTATATATATATATATGTGGAAAAATGTAATAGGGATGTAAGGCTAACTATTTATCCAACAAAGTATATACTGTATATCTATCGGTTCCATGTCATCTCAACCAGTAGACCATTTCAACCAGTAGCTCTCAACCAGTGCCAAATTTACCCAGACCAACCAAACCAGTGCCAAAATATAGTACTAACCTAACCTAACCTAACCTAACCTAACCTAACCATATTGGTTGATTTGGTACTGGTTGAGAGCTACTGGTTGAAATGGTCTACTGGTTGAGTTGACCGGTCACCATATATATCTATAGGTATGTAGGGAGGAAGGGGTCTGCCTCGTATGGGCCAAAAGGCCTAGCAGATTTTAATTTTTCTTATGTTTTATATACAGTAGTAACTGAGGTATCCGTACCCTGTGAGGGTTGCAGATGGTCCCGAGATATCTAAATAAACTCTACGGAAAATACAAACCCACATAGCGAAAATCTTTCTCCTTTTTCTTTGTTTTCACTAAAACTTTATTTTAGGAATCCAAGTCTCATCTCCATAGTCCCAAGGGTTTTTTTTTTTTGCTAACGGAGTACAAAGAGTCAAACACATTCTATAAGATTATACACATAGATACATGAACATAATGAACTATCAATATTTCTGTCTATCCTTGTGTATCTATTTGTCTTTCTAACTCTATCCCAAAATGTATATATGTCTGTTCTATGTACAGTATATTAGTACAGTATATGCCTCTCTCTCTCTCTCTCTCTCTCTCTCTCTCTCAAATTCATTACTTCCGGTTTTTAGGTTACGTTATCTTTACTTCCTTTTTCTTTTTGTTTTAACTTCCTCCTCCTTTGTATGCCACAACTTCCGGGTGTCATTTTGTTCTTTGCTCTTTGGTTGCTCGGGAATTTTAAACCTTTATACGTCTTTTATGTGTGTATCTGATGTTTGTATCTATGTATCTTACTTATTTATCTCTGTAGCTGTTATTTAGTCATTGGGTATCTTATTCAATTATATGTGTATGCATGTATTTGTATGTCATTATGTATCTCTGTCTATTTATGTAGCTTTCTATTTGGTTGTTTGTCTGTGTATCCATGTCCTGTCTTTGATTTTGAAATACACGTACAATACTCTCTTTCCCTCTTTAACTTGCTCTCTCTCTCTCTCTCTCTCTCTCTCTCTCTCTCTCTCTCTCTCTCTCTCTCTCTCTCTCTCTCTCTCTCTCTCTCTCTCTCTCTCTCTCTCTCTCACGTTTTCTGTCATTTTAGCCTCTTATTCCTCTTGTGTAATTAATTGATTATTGATATAAATTCTCGTGTTATAAACTTCCTGGTTCCTCTATTCTTTCTTCCCGTGTCATCGATTATTGTGTGTAAGTCCTAGAAAATTCTAACTGGTGTCATTCGTTTTTTCTCGCCGAGCTGCTTCTAGACATGGTCGTAGATTTCATTTTCGCCCAGCCATTCGCCCAGAATCGAAAATATTTTGGTCGAAAAACCTTGGGCCCAGGCAAATCGGTGATTTTGGTCGAATTTTGACTTGTCAATATTATTACATATTTGGATTAGTCTCGCCGTTGCGGTTTCAATGGTGTAATTATTTTATTAATTTTGACCAATTTTTAGGCCCATTAGGCCTATTTTAAAGATTTAAAACTCCATACACGAGTTATTTATGTACTGATTTTGTTTAAATTTATAACATAAGTACACTTTGTCAAGCTGAATCGAATGGTGCAAACAGAATTAAAATCGGACCAATAGTTTAGGATTTCGATTTTGACTTGGCCTTCCTGGAGGGCCCAGGGGACCGTTTTTTTTTACTTTAAAAGTCATCTGCAGCCCAATCTATGCCCACGTTGGGCTAGCCCAAGCCCACCCCACGTTGGGCTAGCCCAAGCCCACGTTGGGCTAGCCCAAGCCCACCCCACGTTGGGCTAGCCCAAGCCCACGTTGGACTAGCCCAAGCCCACCCCACGTTGGGCTAGCCCAAGCCCACCCCACGTTGGGCTAGCCCAAGCCCACCCCACGTTGGGCTAGCCCAAGCCCACCCCACGTTGGGCTAGCCCAAGCCCACCC
The DNA here is from genome assembly GCA_032716605.1 of Paralithodes platypus. NCBI lineage: Eukaryota > Metazoa > Arthropoda > Malacostraca > Decapoda > Lithodidae > Paralithodes > Paralithodes platypus. Next base: position 61,329,581 of record CM064482.1, read on the forward strand.
CACGTTGGGCTAGCCCAAGCCCAAGCCCACCCCACGTTGGGCTAGCCCAAGCCCACCCCACGTTGGGCTAGCCCAAGCCCACCCCACGTTGGACTAGCCCAAGCCCACCCCACGTTGGGCTACCCCAAGCCCACCCCACGTTGGGCTAGCCTAAGCCAACGTTGGGCTAGCCCAAAACCACCCCACGTTGGGCTAGCCCAAGCCCACGTTGGGCTAGCCCAAGCCCACGTTGGGCTAGCCCAAGCCCACCCCACGTTGGGCTAGCCCAAGCCCACGTTGGGCTAGCCCAAGCCCACCCCACGTTGGGCTAGCCCAAGCCCACCCCACGTTGGGCTAGCCCAAGCCCACCCCACGTTGGGCTAGCCCAACCCCACCCCACGTTGGGCTAGCCCAAGCCCACCCCACGTTGGGCTAGCCCAAGCCCACCCCACGTTGGGCTAGCCCAAGCCCACCCCACGTTGGGCTAGCCCAAGCCCACGTTGGGCTAGCCCAAGCCCACCCCACGTTGGACTAGCCCAAGCCCACCCCACGTTGGGCTAGCCCAAGCCCACCCCACGTTGGGCTAGCCCAAGCCCACCCCACGTTGGGCTAGCCCAAGCCCACCTCACGTTGGGCTAGCCTGCCCCCCCACTTTGGGCTAGCCCAAGCACACCCCACGTTGGGCTAGCCCAAGCCACCCCACGTTGGGCTAGCCCAAGCCCACGTTGGGCTAGCCAAGCCCCACCCCACGTTGGGTCTAGCCCAAGCCCACGTTGGGCTAGCCCAGAGCCCATCCCACGCTAGCCCAAGCCCACGTTGGGCTAGCCCAAGCCCACGTTGGGCTAGCCCAAGCCCACCCCACGTTGGGCTAGCCCAAGCCCACCCCACGTTGGGCTAGCCCAAGCCCACGTTGGGCTAGCCCAAGCCCACCCCACGTTGGGCTAGCCCAAGCCCACCCCACGTTGGGCTAGCCCAAGCCCACGTTGGGCTAGCCCAAGCCCACCCCACGTTGGGCTAGCCCAAGCCCACGTTGGGCTAGCCCAAGCCCATCCCACGTTGGGCTAGCCCACCCCACGTTTGGCTAGCTCACCCCACGTTGGGCTAGCCCAAACCCACCCCACGTTGGGCTAGCCCAAGCCCACCCCACGTTGGGCTCGCCCAAGCCCACGGGTTAGCCCAAGCCCACCCCACGTTGGGCTAGCCCATGCCCACCCACGTTGGGCTAGCCCAAGCCCACCCCACGTTGGGCTAGCCCAAGCCCACCCCACGTTGGGCTAGCCCAAGCCCACCCCACGTTGGGCTAGCTTTAAGTCCACCCACGTTGGGCTAGCCCAAGCCCACCCCACGTTGGGCTTGCCCAAGCCCACGATGGGTTAGCCCAAGCCCACCCCACGTTGGGCTAGCCCAAGCCCACCCCACGTTGGGCTAGCCCAAGCCACCCCACGTTTGGACTAGCCCAAGCCCACCCCACGTTGGGCTAGCCCAAGCCCACCCCACGTTGGCTAGCCCAAGCCACCCCACGTTGGGCTAGCCCAAAACCCCACCCCACGTTGGGCTAGCCCAAAGCCCACCCCACGTTGGGCTAGCCAACCCACCCCACGTTGGCTAGCCCAAGCCCACCCCACGTTGGGCTAGCCCAAGCCCACGTTGGGCTAGCCCAAGTCCACCCCACGTTGGGCTAGCCCAAGCCCACCCTACGTTGGGCTAGCCCAAGCCCACCCCCGTTGGCCTAGCCCAAGCCCACCCCACGTTGGGCTAGCCCAAGCCCACCCCACGTTGGGCTAGCCCAAGCCCACCCCACGTTGGGCTAGCCCAAGCCCCACCCCACGTGGGCTAGCCCAAGCCCACTTTGGGCTAGCCCAAGCCCACCCCACGTTGGTCTAGCCCAAGCCCACCCCACGTTGGGCTAGCCCAATCCCAACCCCACGTTGGGCTAGCCCAAGCCCACGTTGGGCTAGCCCAAGCCCACGTTGGGCTAGCCCAAGCCCACGTTGGGCTAGCCCATGCCCACCCCACGTTGGGCTAGCCCAAGCCCACCCCACGATGGGCTAGCCCAGGCCCACCCCACGTTGGTCTAGCCCAATCCCACGTTGGGCTAGCCCAAGCCCACCCCACGTTGGGCTAGCCCAAGCCCACCCCACGTTGGGCTAGCCCAAGCCCATCCCACGTTGGGCTAGCCCACCCCACGTTTGGCTAGCTCACCCCACGTTGGGCTAGCCCAAACCCACCCCATGTTGGGCTAGCCCAAGCCCACCCCACGTTGGGCTAGCCCAAGCCCACGATGGGTTAGCCCAAGCCCACCCCACGTTGGGCTAGCCCAAGCCCACCCCACGTTGGGCTAGCCCAAGCCCACGTTGAGCTAGCCCAAGCCCACCCCACGTTGGGCTAGCCCAAGCCCACGTTGGGCTAGCTTAAGCCCACCCCACGTTGGGCTAGCCCAAGCCCACCCCACGTTGGGCTAGCCCAAGCCCACGTTGGGCTAGCCCAAGTCCACCCCACGTTGGGCTAGCCCAAGCCCACCCTACGTTGGGCTAGCCCAAGCCCACGTTGGTCTAGCCCAAGCCCACCCCACGTTGGGCTAGCCCAAACCCACGTTGGGCTAGCCCAAGCCCACCCCACGTTGGGCTAGCCCAAGCCCATTTTGGGCTAGCCCAAGCCCACCCCACGTTGGACTAGCCCAAACCCACGGTGGGCTAGCCCACCCCACGTTGGACTAGCCCAAGCCCACCCCACGTTGGGCTAGCCCAAAAGCCCAAGCCCACCCCACGTTGGCTAGCCCAAAGCCCAAGCCACCCCACGTTGGGCTAGCCCAAACCCACGTTGGGCTAGCCCAAGCCCACCCCACGTTGGGCTAGCCCAAGCCCACCCCACGTTGGGCTAGCCCAAGCCCACGTTGGGATCCCAAAATTTAAAAAATAATTACACCATTGAAACCGCAACGGCGAAACGAATCCAAGTTTTTTTAAGCCCATTAGGCTTGGGCTCTCCCAGGCAAATTGGTGATTTTGGTCGAATTTGGACTTGTCAATATTATTACATATTTGGATTCGTCTCGCCGTTGCGGTTTCAATGGTGTAATTATTTTTTAATTTTGACCAATTTTTAGGCCCAATAGGCCTATTTTAATGTTTAAAAACTCCATAGACGAGTTATTTATGTACGGATTTTGTTTAAATTTATACCAGAAGTACAGTTTGGTAAGCTGAATCGAATGGTGCAAACAGAATTAAAATCTGAGCATTAGTTTAGTATTTCGATTTTGAGTTGGCCTTCCTGGAGGGCCCAGGGGACCGTTTTTTGGACTTTAAAAGTCCTCTGTAGCCCAATCTATAAGTCCTAGAGAATTCTAACTGGTGTCATTCGTTTTTTCTCGCCGAGCTGCTTCTAGACATGGTCGTAGATTTCATTTTTGCCCAGCTATTTGCCCAGAATCGAAAATATTTTGGTCGAAAAACCAGGCAAATCGGTGATTTTGGTCGAATTTTGACTTTTCAATATTATTACATAATTGGATTCGTCTCACCGTTGCAGTTTCAATGGTGTAATTATTTTTTTTATTTTGACCAATTTTTAGGACCAATAGGCCTATTTTAAAGTTTAAAAACTCCATAGACGAGTTATTTATCTACGGATTTTGTTTAAATTGATACCATAAGTACACTTTGGCAAGCTGAATCGAATGGCGCAAACAGAATTAAAATCGGACCATTAGTTTAGGATTTCTATTTTGACTTGTCCTTCCTGGAGGGCCCAGGGGCCCGTTTTTGGACTTTAAAAGTCCTATGTAGCCCAAACTATAAGTCCTAGAGAATTCTAACTGGTGCCATTCGTTTTTTATCGCCGAGCTGCTTCTATACATGGTCGTAGATTTCATTTTCGCCCAGCCATTCGCCCAGAATCGAAAATATTTTGGTCGATAAACCTTGGCAAGCCCAGGCAAATCGGTGATTTTGGTCGAATTTTGACTTGTCAATATTATTACATATTTGGATTCGTCTCGCCGTTGCGGTTTCAATGGTGTAATTATTTTTTTAATTTTGACCAATTTTTAGGACCAATAGGCCTATTTTAAAGTTTAAAAACTCCATAGACGAGTTATTTATGTACGGATTTTGTTTAACCCTCTCCGACATATGACGCGATTTTGAGCCTATTAGGGATACTTTAAATCGGTGATTTTCGTCGAATTTGGACTTGTCAATATTATTGCATATTTGGATTCGTCTCACCGTTGCAGTTTCAATGGTGTATTTTTTTTTTTTTAATTTTGACCAATTTTTAGGCCCAATAGGCCTATTTTAAAGTTTAAAAACTCCATAGACGAGTTATTTGTGTACGGATTTTGTTTAAATTTATACCATAAGTACACTTTGAGAAGCTGAATCGAATGGTGCAAACAGAATTAAAATCGGACCATTAGTTTAGGATTTCGATTTTGACTTAACCTTCCTGGAGGGCCCAGGGGACCATTTTATGTAAAATGCTAGAAACGGTCATAAGAGACAGACTCGTAAATCACTTAGAGGCAAATAACTTACTTAAAGATACTCAACACGGCTTTCGTAAAAAACGTTCCTGTTTAACAAACCTATTAGACTTCTTCCACGATATCCTCAACCTCTACGATGAGAGTAAAGCTGTAGATATTATATACCTTGATTTTCAAAAGGCCTTTGACAAAGTTCCCCACAAACGTTTACTGCTAAAACTAAAAGCGCATGGAATACAAGACGGTGTGTTGAAATGGATAGAAAATTGGCTCAGCGACAGAAAGCAAAGAGTAGTCATAAACGGTAATAAATGGCCCAATGTAAGTAGCGGGGTACCCCAGGGATCGGTACTAGGACCAATTCTCTTTCTAATTTACATCAACGACATAGATGAGGGTTTCACCTGTACAATCTCAAAATTTGCTGACGATACAAAAATTGCAAATAGCGTACTCTCAAAAGAACAAGTTGACGATATGCAACACAATCTAGATAAATTGTCATGATGGGCCCAAATTTGGCAAATGAGTTTCAATGCGGATAAATGTAAAGTACTACATATCGGATACCTAAATGAGAAAGCAACTATTCGATGAATGGCACTCAGCTTAAGAATGTAAACAGAGAAACTGATCTGGGAGTAACAATATCGAGTAACCTAAAACCGAGTCAACAATGTTCAGAAGTTGTTAAGAAGGCAAACAAAATAATTGGCTTTATAGGCAGGTCATTTGAGCATAAATCCAAAGAAGTTATCCTAACCCTTTACAATTCCTTAGTCCGCCCTCTTCTGGAATACTGCGTTCAATCCTGGTGCCCTTATTACCAAAAAGATATAAACAAGCTAGAACGAGTTCAACGTAGAGTTACCAAAATGATACCTAGCCTAAAGAACAAACCATACGAAGAGCGTCTTAGAGAATTAAATCTATTTTCTTTAACCCAGCGCACATTAAGAGGTGATTTAATTCAAGTGTTCAAAATCATCAAAGGCATCGACAATATGAACTGTAGTAAGTACTTCACTATCGACCAATCTAATTACACGTGGGGAAACGGTTGCAAAATTATTGGTAAATCTTTTAACTCACACGAATCTAAGAATTTCTTCTTCAATCGAGTTGTCAACTTGTGGAATGGGCTTCCCCGAGACGTTATAGACTGCATCACCGTTGATTCATTTAAACTCCGCTTAGACAAATATCTCGCATCAAACCCGCGACTGACTGCGTTTGTAAATGAATAACTTTATTTTATCCCCCCCTCAGTTACTAACCCATCTGTCCCCTACTAACTTCCTAATCCTGCCACGGCCATTAGTTCCAGGGCAGTAGTTCCCTTTCCAATGTTCCGTTACCCACTCTAAACCACTGTTTGGACACTTGATCCTCAGTGTTTTGGAGGACAAGCAGCCTAGAAGGGTCACTAGACCTGTTGTTGCTTGATTTCCTTTGTACTCCTTTGTAGTAGGTAAGTGGTAATTCTCTTTCAGACTAATTTATCTTGATACTCTATACAAACTTTCATTGTGGGCATTTCCTGACCCAGTCCGGCTTTTAAGCCGGAGGACCGCAAGGTCTGTGTGGTCTGAGTAACTGTCACTCTGTGTAACTGTAACTCTATCTATCTATTTATCTCTCTCTCTCTCTCTCTCTCTCATCTCTATATATATATATAATATATTATATATATATATATATATATATATATATATATATATATATATATATATATATATATATATATATATATATATATATACCGGTATATATATTTATCTATCTATCTATTTATCTATCCATATATCTGTCTATCAATCAATCTATCTATCTATCTATCTATCTATCTATCTATCTATCTATCTATCTATCTATCTATCTATCTATCTATTTTTCTATCTATCTATTGTTTCTTTCATTACAACCCTCTCACACCCCACTACACACAGCAGTTTCCTCCTCCTACGCACTAATATCGTCAGGACGAATATTAGCGAAATGTCGTACTTTATTTGGGCTCGTAATCCGCCCCATTTGCCTTGCGTGGTGGGTCGTTGAGAGAGAGAGAGAGAGAGAGAGAGAGAGAGAGAGAGAGAGAGAGAGAGAGAGAGAGAGAGAGAGGAGAGAGAGAGAGAGAGAGAGAGAGAGAGAGAGAGAGAGAGAGAGAGAGAGAGAGAGAGAGAGAGAGAGAGAGAGAGAGAGAGAGAGAGAGAATTTAAAAGATATGATTATAAACAACAGATCTGTCTCACTATCTAATCTTTGTCTCTCCTCTTTTCTCTCTTCCTTCTTCCACCCTCCCTTCTTCCCTCTATCACTCACTCCTTCCTTCCCTTCCTACTCCCTTCCTCTTAGCCCACCCCCTTCCCTCCACGCCTCCCTCTTCACCTACACTCCCTCATTCCTTTCCCTCCTCCTTACCTTCTTCCAAAGGGATGGCCCTGAACGAAACGCTCCCATGCACTTCTGTCCCCAGTCAGTCGACGCCCCTCCTCCGATCCAGCACCGCCTTCACTCATATACTTGTTCACTCCATCCTTTCACCTCTCATTCGGTCTACATCTCCCTCTCTGTCCTTCCACATCGCTCTCGTACACTCTTAGTCATTCTCTCGCTTCCCATACGTTCCATTTTGCCGAACCATCTCAAGGTGTTCCTTTTCACACTTTCCAGCACATTTACATCCACACCACACCTCTCTCTTACTTCCTCATTCGTCTGTCTATCCCTCCATGACACTCCGCAACTTAAGTAACTCATTTCTACCCCTCTCTTAAACACTCTAACCAATACACCATCAAGACAGTTAAAGGTTAAGTATATACATGAGTACTAAGTATTTGAAACGTGTATGTACACTTAAACTGTCACATCAATATACTTTTACACATAAAACTACAATTATCAAGAAATGTGTAGCCATGCACCCACCAATGCTTACACACACACACACACACACACACACACACACACACACACACACACACACACACACACACACACACACACACACACACACACACACACACACACACACACACACACTCAATAAATTCTCAATTTCACTCAATAAATGCTGGTGTTCCCCAGGGATCAGTTTTGGCCCCAACTCTGTTCCTCATTCATATCAATGATCTCATATCTACCACTCATAATCCAATACATTCCTACGCAGATGACTCAACACTCCACAGTTCCTTCACATTTACCAATTCTTTCACCCAACCCGATCTTATAAATTCAAAAATAAACACTGCAATTTCTCTGAACCAGGACCTTTCTAGAATTAATGAATGGGGACAAGAGAATCTAGTTTCCTTTAATGCACAGAAAACCAAGTACATTCAATTTTCTAACCGACAGAATCTCACTGACTCCCATATATTTTTTAATGATGTAAATATTCCCACTTCCCCTAGTATTGACATTCTCGGTGTAACATTAACTACTAACTTGAGCTGGACACATTATGTTAGAAGCATTGCTAAGAATGCCTCTAAAAAACTGGGACTCCTGTACAGAGTTCGAGAATTCTTCCCTGACGAGCAGTTGGCCGTAATATATAAAAGTCATGTGCGCTCTCAGATGGATTACTGTTCACCTCTGTGGGGTGGAAGTGGAGTGGTTGCATTGAGGCAGTTGGACAAAATTCAAAATAAAGCTATTAGATTAATCAATAACCCTGCAATCACACAGGACCTTCCTACATTAGCCATACGAAGACACGTGCATCCCTTGCATTATTCTACAGATATTTTCACAGCAATTGTGCCGAGGAACTTGCTCCAATTGTGCCGCCTCTCCACATCTTTCCCGGTAGAACTAGGGCAGCTGAGAGCGCCCATGAATTTACACTTTCGCCTCCACAATGCAGAACTTCTGCTTATCAGAATTCATTTATCCCCAGAGCTCCTACTCTTTGGAATTCACTTCCCTCGAATTGCTTTCCACAAACTTACAATCAACAAATGTTTAAATCCAGTTGTTACAAACATTTTATGTATGGAGGATGCCTTTAGGCACATGGACCTTTTTGTTTTATCTGTGTTTTCCTTCCTCCATTCATTGCTCTTAAAAAAAAAAAAAAAAAAAAAACAACACACACACACACACACACACACACACACACACACACACACACACACACACACACACACACACACACCTACATTTGCATAAGGCAAACAGATACAGCTTCGATAATATAATCAGTTTTACTCTGAATTTACATATTGAATTACTACCATGTTCATCCTGATTTCAAAATGTGTTCGAAATACATTGAATTTATAGTTCTATAATTAGGCAGAATAAAGTGGATAATTATTATTTTAATTCATTTTTGGAGAAAACAAAGCTGTGGTTAAGGAAATCCAAGGTAGTTTATATTTTAGGATTATGACGTGTTTTGGTAGTTTACTTTGGCTATCGTTAGACGATTTTATGCAGCTTAGGAAGGATCTGTGGGAATTATAAGGGTAAAGACTATCTCAATTAAACCTCTGGCTTTCGTATACCCCTCCTACTATAAACAAAATCGTCTAATAATAGCCAGTTATATTATAGGAAATGCGTAGTTGTATGCTGTATGTGGCACTATATTTTGTCTTCTGTTGTGTAGAGGTTCACAGGCAACATCACAACCCCTTAAGGGGAGGTATTTAGTTTGTTCCCTACTTTTTCATCAAACTTAAAATTACACCCCCTAGACCCCCTTTCAAGATAAATTTGTACATTTTTCGGTAGAAAAATGTCTCGGTCGAAGGCCGGTTGCTCTTAAATTACAGGCTCGCTATCGCTCGCCAGGAAAAAATCGACACCTTAATGGCACGAAAGGTCTTAAAATTGACAGAAATGGGGCAACATTTCTTAAAATATCCAAACTACTAGGGCGAAGGTCTTAAAATCTCAAAAGCAATGGGGCTAAACATGAGAGAGAAAGGGGTCCAGAAAAAAATCCCTCAAGTGGAAATCTCCCCTTAAGGGAGCCCACCTCACTTTTTTCTCTTTCTCTCCCTCTCTCTTTGGCTTGTATCCATTCAGCCTACTGTTTTAAGACGTTTACCCCCATCCAGGTGTCAATATTTTCCTGGCGGGCGGTAGCGAGCCAGCATATATATATATATATATATTTTGTACAGCAACCTAAATTTGTTCATTTTTCGATAGAACAATGTCTCCTGCGAAGCCGGATTTCTCCATACAATGCTGGCTCGCTATCGCTCGCCAGGAAGAAATCGACACTTGGATGTGGATAAACGTCTTACAACAGTTGGCTGAATGGGGCCGAATGGATACAAGCCAGAGTAAGATAAAAAAGGAGAGAAAGACACAACAAAAACGGTGACTCCCCTTAATAGAACTAGACAGAGGCAAATTGATACGTCTAACACAAGGCAAAAGTGTATAGCTATGTATTGCATGACAAGAGGGTGGGGAGAGAGCCATATATAGTCTATCATATTTCTTGTTTATGTTTATTTATTTGTTATTGTTTTTTCTTATTTTATTTGTTTAGTGTGTGTGTGTGTGTGTGTGTGCGTGTGTGTGCGTGTGTGTGTGTGTGTGTGTGTGTGTGTGTGTGTTTACGTCGATATATTCAGGATTTGTTTCTTTCTCGGGCGATCCCGTTTCTCTGTGGGTCTCTTCCTTAGTATGATATGAATTCTTTATCAAAATTTCACTTTAATTTTAGCTCCGGTAGTCTTTTTTGTAGTCCCTCTCTCTCTCTCTCTCTCTCTCTCTCTCTCTCTCTCTCCCTCTCTCTCTCTCTCTCGCTCTCCCTCTCTCTCTCTCTCTCTCTCTCTCTCTCTCTCTCTCTCTCTCTCTCTCTCTCTCTCTCTCTCTCTCTCTCTCTCTCTCTCTCTCTCTCTCTCTCTTCCTCTCTCTCTCTCTCTCTCTCTCTCTCTCTCTCTCTCTCTCTCTCTCTCTCTCTCTCTCTCTCTCTCTTTCCACGATATCCTCAACCTATACGATGAGAGTAAAGCTGTAGATATTATATACCTTGATTTTCAAAAGGCCTTTGACAAAGTTCCCCACAAACGTTTACTGCTAAAACTAAAAGCGCATGGAATACAAGACGGTGTGTTGAAATGGATAGAAAATTGGCTCAGCAGCAGAAAGCAAAGAGTAGTCATAAACGGTAAGGCATCTAAATGGACCAATGTAAGTAGCGGGGTACCCCAGGGATCGGTACTAGGACCAATTCTCTTTCTAATTTACATCAACGACATAGATGAGGGTCTCACCTGTACAATCTCTATATTTGCTGACGATACAAAAATTGCAAAATAGCGTACTCTCAAAAGAACAAGTTGACGATATGCAACACAATCTAGATAAATTGTCATGTTGGGCCCAAATTTGGCAAATGAGTTTCAATGCGGATAAATGTAAAGTACTACATATCGGATACCTAAATGAGAAAGCAAACTATTCGATGAATGACACTCAGCTTAAGAATGTAAACAGAGAAAACCGATCTGGGAGTAACAATATCGAGTAACCTAAAACCGAGTCAACAATGTTCAGAAGTGGTTAAGAAGGCAAACAAAATAATTGGCTTTATAGGCAGGTCATTTGAGCATAAATCCAAAGAAGTTATCCTAACCCTTTACAATTCTTAGTCCGCCCTCTTCTGGAATACTGCGTTCAATCCTGGTGCCCTTATTACCAAAAAGATATAAACAAGCTAGAACGAGTTCAACGTAGAGTTACCAAAATGATACCTAGCCTAAAGAACAAACCATACGAAGAGCGTCTTAGAGAATTAAATCTATTTCCTTTAACCCAGCGCAGATTAAGAGGTGACTTAATTCAAGTGTTCAAAATCATCAAAGGCATCGACAATATGAACTGTAGTAAGTACTTCACTATCGACCAATCTAATTACACGCGGGGAAACGGTTGCAAAATTATTGGTAAATCTTTTAACTCGCACGAATCTAAGAATTTCTTCTTCAATCGAGTTGTCAACTTGTGGAATGGGCTTCCCCGAAACGTTATAGACTGCATCACCGTTGATTCATTTAAACTCCGCCTAGACAAATATCTCGCATCAAACCCGCGACTGACTGCGTTTGTAAATGAATAACTTTATTTTATCCCCCCCTCAGTTACTAACCCATCTGTCCTCTACTAACTTCCAAATCCTGCCACGGACATTAGTTCCAGGGCAGTAATTCCCTTTCCAATGTTCCCTTACCCACTCTAAACCACTGGTTGGACACTTGATCCTCAGTGTTTTGGAGGACAAGCAACCTAGAAGGGTCACTATATCTTTTGTTGCTTGATTTCCTTTGTACTCCTTTGTACACTCTCTCTCGTTTTGGTAGGATGATATGGATTCTTTATTAATATTACTCTTTAATTTTAGCACCGGTAGTCTTTTTTGTAGTCCTCCTCTCCCCCCCCTCTCTCTCTCTCTCTCTCTCTCTCTCTCTCTCTCTCTCTCTCTCTCTCCCTCTCTCTCTCTCTCTCTCTCTCTCTCTCTCCTCCTCTCCTATCCCTCTCTCTCTATCTCTTCTCTCTCTCTCTCTCTCTCTCTCTCTCTCTCTCTCTCTCTCTCTCTCTCTCTCTCTCTCTCTCTCTCTCTCTCTCTCTCTCTCTCTCTCGTAAACCGTAACACCCGCTATAACGACGAACATTAACGCCATCCGCTGTTGTTGTTTTTGTTTCCTCTTGTTTCCGGTTTTGCGTCCGGATGGTGTTTTGGGTTTAGAGTGCCTTTATAGAGAGAGCAGCAACGTAGAGGGGCCCTGGTGGTCAGACACAAAATGGCGCCTGGGGCCTTAACTCTTTCTGTACCTGCGACGTTTGTTATATTATATTCTAGCATAGACTACACTAGATCTGGACTGGACACGAAAATGGAACTTTGCAGTAAGGGACCCAAAATCGGAGAACGAACTCTCAAGTTCAAACCTCGAAACCGAGAAAATATCACATTTTCGCGGTTTCGAGGCTATCATGGGACGAGTTTATGCAGTTTAGGAAGGATCGGTGGGAGTTAAAAGGTTAATGACTGGCCCAATCAACCCTCTGACTTCGATATACCATTCCTACTCTAAATAAAATCGTCAAAAGCCAGAATATACAGCCAAAACACGGCATTGTTCTGAGAGGGTTAATTTCGTAGTATTGTGATATCATCGTCGAACCTTGACCTATCACGAACGCATGTGACGGTCACGAAAGGCAAGCACCCCTTTATTACTTATACATCCGGGGTATTTATCCATTTATACAGTTATTTGGTTATGTATCTTCTTTGTAATACTGCTTTATATTGCGGCATATAATTTGTATTGCTATATGTTCGTGTGTCTAGTAATACTGCTTTGATGGTTCACTTTTTGGTCGATATATATATATACTGTACCGGTATACTGTATATATTTTTGTTATGTAATTTATTCATTATTTTTCTAGTTTCCTCCCTAGACCTCCATCAAACTTAAAAAGACATCCATTAGATCCCCCTTCTAGATTAATTTGTACATTTTTCGGTAGAAAAATGTCCCGGCCGAAGGCTGATTCTTCCAAAATTACAGGCTCACTATCGTTCGCCAGGAAAAAAAATCGACACCTAAATAGCACGAAAGGTCTTAGTATTGACAAAGAAATGGGTCAAAATGTCTTAAAATCGACAAACTAATGGGGCAAACATCTGAAAATCTGATAACTAATGGGGCTAAACATGAGGGAGAAGGGGGTCTAGAAAAGCGGCCCATCTCCCTTAACGGTACACACCTATACACCTTTACCTGCCGTACAATCACCCAAATATCCGATCAACACCTGCATGTATTCACCTACGTATGGCCATCAGTATTCACTATGTAATGCATAACCCCCAATAACTCATTCACCTACACTTCTATCTATCTATATACTCAGGCCCAATCCCCACTTTTTTTCTCTTTTTTTTTTGGGGGGGGGGGGATGGCCGACTCAAGACAGAGCCAGAATAGGGACAACACAAAACACAACAGAAAACAATGAAGACACAAAAACAAAATACAAATTCACACACATCTAGGTCATCCTACACTTGCCTTCTTTAAATGCCACTTACATACAAAGAAATTACTGACATGCATTTACATTTATAGAATCCCTTACACATTGCTCTACATATATTCTGCAACACATATTCACATTACCACATTAAACAATATATTATTGCCATTATAATTCGAGTGATTCATAGATGAACCGGCTTATTCCCGAGGGGATTATGAAAGCCAATAAAATGTTGATCGCATGTCAATATTAAAGAATGAAACTCCTCTGCAACACCTGATGTCTGTCAATACAGGCAGGGGTTCAGAGTTTCGGTATTCTAACTCCTTCTTATACCTAATATATACATATTATACATTTTGTATACGTACTATACATCCAGGCATTAATCTACATCCCCTTTATGTATATTTCCCATTGTCTTAATTTTCGAATCCCGGGAGAACCATATGCTTTCATTAGATTATTCAAGTACATTGGGGTTTGTAATTGATGATTAATGTTAAGAACGGGGTGTTACTTATTTATACTATTTCCCATGCCTATTATACATTATACACACAATAACATTCATGCATTTATCTATATTCACTTTATATCCATTTACCCTTGTATTAATAACCCGCCCCCCTCTTCCCCTGTAGTGACAAGGCTATCCAGGAACACGACAGCTGTTAGTGGGGTGCTAAATATTACACCACTCTGTTTATTTAGGGGAGGAAGTTGGTTTTTCGGGTCCACTTTCTCCCTCGTGTAAAGCCCCATTTGTTTTGAGATTATAAGACGTTTGGCCCATTAATTTGGCGATTTTAACACCTTTTGCCCCATTTTGTTGTCAATTTTAAGACCTTTCGGGCCATTTAGGTGTCAATTATTTCCTGGCGAGCGATAGCGAGGCTGAAATTTTAAGAGGCACCGGACTTCGGCCGGAAACAATTTCTACCGAAAAATGTACACATTTATCTTGAAGGGAGGTCTAGGGTGTTTTTCTAAGCTTGATGGAGGTCTAGCGAGAAAACTAATAAATAAAGTAATAAATTAATTAATGGACCAAAAAACAAACAAAAAACCGTCCGTCTCCCCTTAACTCTACAACCCCTGTATATTTCACTTTTTAATTGAATTCGGTTACTGTGTGTTTGTGGACGAATATGTGTGCTGTGTGGCATGCGTGGGTGTGTGTGCTCTCTGTGTGTGTGTGTGTGTTTGTGCCAGTTAATGTGTAGCCTATTTTCCATAATACTGATGATGATTCAAAATAATAATACTGATATTGATAAAAATAGTAATAATACAAGTTTTTCTTTAGAAATGAAATCATTGGCTGATAATACAGTATATATAGGAAAGATTAATGGCTTAATTATAACCTGTGTGTGTGTGTGTGTGTGTGTGTGTGTGTGTGTGTGTGTGTGTGTGTGTGTGTGTGTGTGTGTGTGTGTGTGTGTGTGTGTGTGTGTTCGCGTGTTTCCATGCATGACTGCATAATGTGCGTTTACTTGGCCATGCAGGATCTGCTTTGCTTGTTTATTTTTATTATTATTTTTATTATTATTATTATTATTATGTTATTGTTATAATTATTATTATAATTGCTTTTATTATTATAATTTATTACTATTAATGATATTATACATTATAATTATATTATTATTATTGTTATTATCATTATTAGTATTATTATTATTATGTTATAATCATCTTATATTTTTTATCATGTACCGGTCGGCCGCTACTAAAATCCATGTTGCTCGTTTCCTATGCAAATTAAATAGTCCCTTGCATATATGTTTTCTTAATGTGATTACTGGCTGCATACATGATTGCCTTAGGGACTGTCACACGTACAATTGTCATGGTAGTTTTATTTATTTATAAATTATTTATTTTTGTTTTTATTTACTGATTTATGTAACGGTTTTTATTATTGCTGTTTTGTTGTTTTTGTTGATATTTGTATTATTATTATCATTATTACAGTATTTAGTATTATTGTTATTTTTGTTTTTCATTTATTGTATTGATTTATATACCTTATTTATTTATCTATATATTTATATTTATTTTTATTTTTTAATGAAACTGTACCGTATATTGTGTGTAGCTTTTGTTTTATTTATTTTTGTTAAGGGTGCAATTCTGATCATGCATCAATTGATTTTGAGTTGTGTATTAAATTATGTATAGTCCTTCTCAAAAGATCGTGGACTTTTTATATTTATGTATTTGCATAAACAGTCGTTGGGATTAATTCCTGCATAAATATTGCTTCTTAGTAAATACTGTATGTTGTTTATATTATTCATGAATACAATATTATAATCACAAATCAGCTTACATACTCTTTATTAAGAAATGGTTTATGAATTGTTCATAATAATACAACTTTCACCAATTAGGTATATTAGCAGTAATATAGTCATTAAATATAAGTAGAGAAAGGTACCGTATATCACTATCAATATACCCAAATATCTTAAATTACCCCATCAAATATAATGACTCATTATTTTGTACGGTACGGTATATTGTAAATTCTAATGAGATATGAATAATACTTAGGCAAATTAGTAGAATTAAGGGGAAATTTATACTTTGTGTAGATATATTCGTCTATTGATCCATTCATGGTTCGAAAATCGCCAAACTAGGCCTAATGGGGCAAACGTCTTAAAATGTCCGGCCTTGGTCGCTCTGAACGCTATACCCTGTTCCAAATAAGTAGGCCAGAAACCCTAACCTCTATAACTCAAAGATGGCAAGAGCATATGGGCTATAAATGTCCACACCTACTCCCTGGCTGATCCTTCCCAAATGGTAGAAATATTAGCTCGATACTCTAGTCGTTTGTGAGTTATAGAGGTTAATGTTCAAGAGTTTTGGCCTACTTATTTAGAACATGGTGTAGTTGATGACTGTGATGACCGTTCTGTATGAATAAATAACAATGCTGGAGAACTTATATACGAAATTGGTAATCACGTCTGATATGTTCTGGATACAGTTTTATATTAGCGCAAAATAATTATAGTGTTGTCCATAATAGTATCCAATATTTTATTCTGATTACAAATATTTATAGAATCTGGTTTGTTTTGTGTTTATTATAAATGTATCCATTCCCATTATTACATAGCATCAATACGATGGTGTGGAAATATATGTCTTGATTTAGTACGTATTTCACGAATATTCATATATATATATATATATATTTATATATATATATATATATATATATATTTATATACATTTAAGGGGAGGTATTTAGTTTGTCCCCTAGACCTCCATCAAGCTTAAAATTACACCCCCTTGAGTCCCTTTCAAGATAAATTTGTACATTTTTCGGTAGAAAAATGTCCAGGCCGAAGGCCGGTTCCTCTTAAATTACAGGCTCGCTATCGCTCGCCAGGATAAAATCGACACCTGAATTGCACGAAAGGTCTTAATATGGGGTGAAAGTTCTTAAAATCGCTAAACTAATGGGGCAAACGTTTTATAATATCAATAGCAATGGGGCTAAACATGAGGGAGAAAGGGGTCAAGAAAAAAATCCCTCAAGTGGAGATCTCCCCTTAAGGTCTAATTAAGTATTTTTGATTAACGTGAGATAAAGTACAGTATAAGCAAAGGGGTGATAATAATATTAAGGGTGACGGGTTGCTATCTTATCACCCTCACTATAATAACACTGCCTTTTTATGAACTGGCTTCTGGCTAACAGTGGACGATTTTTGTTCAGCTTAGGAAAGATTGGTGCAGTTATATTCTTTGTTGATACTAAGAGAGTTATAATGTATCATCCTGAGGAAAGTTTGCCTGTTCGTTGTAGGTGTAAGGGTTGGGTTGAGGATTATCTTAAACTTATTTGGTCCAAGGGAATTCTTTTTGGGCCTCTCCTGTTTCGCTCCATTAGTTTGGACATTCTAAGACGTTTCACCTTATTAGTTTGGCGATAATACTGTACGTTCGGTTGGGATATTTTTCTAACGAAAACATTTCAAATTTGACTTTAAGGGGGACTGGATTTTTTTTTTTTTTTTAATACACTCTTTCCATACCCATATTATTAAGAGTGCTTTAAAAAAAACGACCCGCGCCTTATAGCAACACTAAACAAATGTCTGTGACTCGCTGTCGCTCACCAGAAAACACACAGAAGACTAATATGGCCATGATAACCCTTTTGTTAATTAGTGAAAGCTAAAGTAAGCCAGGCGCTGATAGTTAAGAGTGGCAGGTTGGTCACTATCTTATCAGCTCACTTTAGTAGTAGTAGTATTAAGTGGTAGTACTATATTATTATTATTATTATTATTATTATTATTATAATAATAATTATTATTATTGGTATTTGTAGTAGTAGTAGTAGTAGCAGCAGTAGTAGTAAGCATTAATCTCTTATCAGCTCATTTTAGTATTCAACGCAACTTGTGTGTATGTATGTATACACAGTATATACAGTATATATATATATATATATATATATATATATATATATATATATACATATATATATATATATATATATATACAGTATATATATATACATTGCATCCTGTGATTGCCCAGCTCGCCAAAGTAACTGGACCGTAATAGAGCGCCAGGAATAGCCGTTTAAAATGGACGGTGTTGTATCAAGCTCCAATACCGGGCAAAAACTGACAAAGGAACCATATTTGCAAAAAAATATTGGTTCGTTTAGCAATTACAAAAGCAGCTTCTAGCTAGATATTATTGTAATTTGAAAGCTTTATAGATATTCAGATTTGTGTTTGTTATTGATAGATTGCAGTTTGTCTCGAATATCTGTAATAAATATATAGCTATTTAGAATGGGGTACAGCTAGGTCGGTCATATATTTAGAATGGGATAGAGATAGGTCGGTCATATATTTTTCCCATATTTTACCTTGCTCTAAAATCATTAACAGTACCAACATATATAATTCACTTGTATAAAACAGATCAGTAACTACTAATTGTCAATAAATCAGTATTACATAATGAAGTCACAACAGTGTAGTACCTTTCACCCTAGTTCCGTTTGTTAAACCTATTCCACTGATAAATGACTGCAAAAGGTGGCAGAGAACTTGACCTAAGGCTTAAAGGAGGGTTTTTTCTGGACCCTCTTCTCCATAATGCTTTGGGATTATAAAACATTATCTCCATTAGTTTGGCGATTTTGAGACCTTTTGTATTATTTAGAGTGATATAAATGAGAAATGCAAAAGACCGATATGGACAAACTAGTGGGTATAGGTTAAGTCAGTATATTTGGTGTGCCATTCCTCTACTGTATTACTCTACAAAAAAAGAAGCCCTGGCCCAGTTGTAACATTGGCCCACTGTATCCTAGGTGCCAGCTGACCTTGCCAGAAATTGAGTGACAACCGACAAATTACTAGCAAAAACAAAACACTAACCCACTCGACCACTGCTCCTTGATACGTATTGCTCTCGTCTCTGCAGTGACATTAATTTTCTTACCTAGAGGGTAACATGATACTATTTTACTTAGCTTAGGAAGGAACTCTGGTAATCAAAGGGCTTATGGCTCTCTTAAACCCCCTGATTCTAACTGGTTCTTCCTCAGCCGCAGAAAATCGTCTACTGATAGCCACACAGAAACTCGACTTCATCATAGTGAAAAGGTTACAATATCTCTTCTGGCAGATTATAAAGTCTAAACGCCCGGATGACAGATCGTGTGCCCCTCTTGACTAATGGTCTTATTGTTGTGGATCACCTGACAATGCTTGGTGATTTGTTCTTGTTGTTGAATGCATGTTTACGAAGAATGATGATACAGCGAGAGAGAGAGAGAGAGAGAGAGAGAGAGAGAGAGAGAGAGAGAGAGAGAGAGAGGGAGAGAGAGAAGGGGGGGGGGAGTTTTGTATTGAATGAGTGAAGCATGGATATATGGTAATGTGAGATAGAGAATGGGGGAGGGGGCGAGGGGGTTGAGTACTGTTAAATGAATGGTGGAAATATAAAAGAGCGATGGATATACTGAATAGCGTGTGATGGAGGGAGAGATATATTGTATTTTACTGAATGAGGTATGGAATGGAGGAAATATGAGAGAGAGAGAGAGAGAGAGAGAGAAAGAGAGCATCACGAGCCTCACATCCAGCTTCAAGTATCCTTGTGTATAAAGGCTTTTCGAGGGGGGGGGGGAGGTTTGTGTGACACTCGAGGGGGGCTGTCCCATTGAGATTTCATGGTAGAGGGACCACACTTAGCCCTATTTGGTGCGAGAGTGGTCTTTTTGGACCTCCCCTGTTTCGTTCCATTAATTTGCAGATTTTAGAGCGAGCGATGGTCAAGACAATTGTCTATTAAAAAAAATTATACATTTAGCTTGAAGGGGGTCTACATGGGTATTTTTCAGTTTGAGGTAAGCCTGGGAGAGCGTTTTTGATAGCATACGGGACAAACATAAATACATTCTTCGAAAAATGGCAAAAGAAAGCAAAATCTTCAATAATGAGTAAACAAAATATAATAATAAACCACAGGACGTCGGACCAGATACTGTTAAGGGCCCCACACTCGTAGGTCCTCTATTGACAGAATCACATTAGAGGTATCTCCACCGTAAGTACCTGTAGGTGGCCCTCACTAACGGTAGCATCACACGAGCAGGGTTTTTCGGCGTTTTTTATATATATATATATATATATATATATATATATATATATATATATATATATATTTTTTTTTTTTTTTTTTTTTTTTTTTTCGATTAGGCCTATGTTGCAAATTGACCACTTGCTAGTTTCAGGCTATAAGGAGGTTGGGACTGTAAACATCTATATTTAGCTGAATTACAAAACAAAATTGTCATAGTGAATATATAAACACATCAAATTCACTAAATATGTTATCCATCACAAAGTCCAACATCCTTATTGCTGTATTCCTTATAGTCTAATTCTGGCTATCCCTTGTCGTCCTGCATGCGCTGATTTTGTCTTCAATTGTCTGACTAAATTACAATTACAAGTACTAATTAAAATATTAAAGTGAATTAATTGACCTGTGTGGTGTGGCTCATTTCATTATTTGTATCCAAGCATCACAGGCCGTAATCCGATATTGGTTAGTAAAATCTCCGGACCAACGCCCATGTGATGCCGCCTATGGGTGCTGCACACTATAGTCCGTTCATTCTAGGTTGGGCAGAAATCGTAACCTCTAACCTCTGTAACTCAAAAAGGGCTAGTACAAATTAATTGTCAATTTATGCACATATTCCCTAGCCAGGTCTTCCCATTTGGTAGAAATATTAGCTCGATTACTTTAGTCCTTTTTGAGTTATGAGAGGTTAAGGGTTACGATTTCTGCCCAACCTAGAATGAACGGACTACAGGAGGCTTTGACCTTAGGAGCCCCATGCTAGGCTCCTCCAATTGACCAATTACGAGTTTCAGGCTATAAGGAAGTTGGAGCTATAGGCATTGATATTTAACAGCATTACTAGCTTATATACAGTTGTGGTGCATCTATAAATACATACAATCAAATTCACTACGCTTTCTAACCATCGGAAACCTACATTATTATTGGATTTATGTTTAATATCGATGTCTAAGGCTCCAACTTCCTTATAGCCTGAAACTCGCAAGTGGTCGATTGAGATCTAGGCGGGCAAAATCTCTCCCTTATTGGCCTCTTCCCTTCCACCCTTGGCCTTTAAATGATCTTCCCAGTGGTCCATTAACTCCCTGCATCATCTGCCCCTTATGTTAGTGGCATATCCTTAGTGTGTAATCCGGGCCAAGAAACCAAACACGATTGAGGTGACGATCGATATACGTAATTGATTTCCGACAGCGAGAACACTTTTGCGAAGTTAAGAGAAATGTGAAAGTGTATGATAATAAAAGGGACGAGGAAAGTGAATTGAAAAGGGGGAAATTGCGTTAACTCAGAGGGAGAGAGAGAAAAAAAATGTGTGTCTGTAAGAGAGAGAGAGAGAGAGTGAAAGTGAGTTTGAGTGACAGAGAGAGTGTGTGTGAGTGTGAGAGTGAGTGACAGAGAGATAATGAGGGAGTGAGTAAGTGAGTGACAGAGAGAGAGAGAGAGAGAGATATATATATATATATATATATATATATATATATATATATATATAGAGAGAGAGAGAGAGAAATAGAGAGAGAGCGAGAGAGAGACAGAGAGTTAGAGGACCAAGGGGGAGAGGAAACTGATGGGGTCATGAGGTGGGGTGATACATTTCTGAAACACCGCCACTGACATAATTCTCTTTTCACATGTTCTCTCTCTTTTTTTTACATTATCCTCTCTCACACGCTCCTCTTTTCATTGTCTCACACGTCCTCTGTTTGTCTCTCTCCTCTCTTTCACACGCTCCTCTGTTTTCATATTTCTCTCTCTCTCTCTCTCTCTCTCTCTCTCTCTCTCTCTCTCTCTCTCTCTCCAATGTACTTTCGGTCCAATCTCTCTTTAGTAGTTCATCAAGACTGTCCCCTTAGAATGAACTAGAAGGCTTTCAAGATATTAACTATTCCTTGCAAAGCCTTCAAACTATCCTTCCCCCCCCCTCCCCCCCCCCCTTCCTTCCTTCCTTATTTCCTTCCATCCTTCCTTCCTTCCCTCCCTCCTTTCCTTCCTTCCTTTCCTTCCTTCCTTCCTTCCTTCCTTCCTTCCTTCCTTCCTTCCTTCCTCCCTCCCTCCCCCCCCCCCTCCCTCCCTTCCTTCCTTCCTTCCTCCTTCCTTCCTTCCTTCCTTCCTTCCTTCCTTCCTTATTTCCTTCCATCCTTCCTTCCCTCCTTCCCTCTTTTCCTTCCTTCCTTCCTTCCTCCCTCCCTCGCCTCCCTTCCTCCCTCCCTTCCTTCCTTCCTGTCCTTCCTTCCTTCCTTCCTTCCTTCCTGTCCTTCCTTCCTTCCTTCCTTTTCTTGTTTCCCACCTCCTCCTTCTTTCCCTTTTCCTCCTCCTTCCTTCCTTCCTTCCTTCCTTCCTTCCTTCCTTCCTTCCTTTTTTTCCTCCCTCCATCCCTTCCTTCCTTCCTCTCTTCCTCCCTCCCTCGCCTCCTTCCTCTCTCCCTCCTACCTTCCTCCCTCGCCTTCCACCCCCAATCCTCCCGGCACGTAACAGCAAGAAAGAAATGGTTTAATTAAGTGTAAAGTCTAGCTCGGCACTCCCGCGGCATTATATACGATGGCCCCATGGCAGGCTCGGTAATGGCACCCTTGACTGACGAGGAGCAGGAGGGTTGAAATATTTTGAGGTCATGGTTTCAGGGTCACTTTTATAATTGCTTTCGAAATGGTTTTGGTGTGGGAGTGATAATGGGAAGGTCGTTTTGTGTGTGTGTGTGTGTGTGTGTGTGAAAGAGAAAGAGGGGGAAAAAGGTCTGTGTGTGTGTATTTATAAATGTTATTGGTCCTGCATTGTTAGGACTTAATTTCCTGTTATAAATATACCTGTTCATTACTTTCCAAAACTAGTATAAAAACATAAATATTAATAAGATCTAATGTTATGTTTTGCTCTCCAAAAGTGGGGTTACGATTTTATTCCCTAATGCTATCTATATCATTCTAAAACTTCTCTTTGTGAATTCCTCTTCTCCAAACTTTAGCCTATTTCACAAGAACGTATTATATTTTATTTATTTTGGTTTCATTTGTTAACGTCAACGCCTAGAATGGCAGCTTATATTGTGGCTATTCAAATACTTATGTCCTCTACATTAATCTGTGTTCAGACTAGTTTCCAATACCACTGCAAAAGATCCCAGAATTATTGCTGGAAAATGTTGACCATTGAAAATGTGACGATAGAAGTGCTCGTTTGATACCCCATTTTCCACCTTTCCAATATACAGTTGCCCTCACTTTTATTATTGATTCATCGGCCATTTGGTGATTTTTTTTTTTTTTACCCGGCAAACCTTTGTATTTATTTTCCTTCAGCGGCAATGACCTTTGATGTTGCGCTACCAGGTGGAGACTTTTCATTCATAAGTTTTTTTTTTTTTCTTTTTTTTTCCCACAGATTTCGCGTTTCCAGGTTCTGGTCAGGAATATTGAATCCTGCCGTTCGTTACTTGTTATTACTGTATTTGCTCTGAAGTCTTAGATAATTATATTTTGTGAAATTGCAGTATATGGGAATACTTTGCAATATTAACAAACAAATACAAATCGTACACTCACAAGCCATAATACGTGCACATTCATTTGAATGTTTATTTTCATTCAAATGTCGCTATCCCCTCGGTGATTAAGTCGTCTGGCAATAGATAGGTAGGCCAGAAATCGTGATCCCTAACCTCTGTGACTCAAGAAGGGCTAGAGCTAATTGGCTGTGAATTTCCACACCTATTCCCTGGCTGATTCTTCCTAAATGGTAAAAATATTGGTTCGATTACAGTCCATTCATTATAGGTTGGCTGGAAATCGTGACCTCTAACCTCTGTAACTCATAAACTACTAGAGGAATCGAGCAAATACTTCGACCGTTTAGGATAGTCCGCCAGATAATAGGTGCGGTAATTTAGAGCCCATTTCTTCTAGTCCGTTTTTGACTTACAGAGGTTAGAGGTCACGATTCCTGACCTACCTATAATGAACAGAGTACAGTCGGATGCCATAGTCTCTAGCCCGCTCATAAATGTTTGTGGACTTCATCTATTTCTTTGGAAGTATATCTTTAGAAACGAAATTATGAATATAATATTCTACAAATATATGTACTATTTATTGAAAAGCAATTACTATTCAACAAATTATTCAGATAGTTAACTGCATAAAAAAAAAATATTGAAGTCCACAATTGCTTATGAGTGGGCTAGATACTATGGCATCTGAGAGTACCAGATACTTAAGCCATAATAGTGGGACCAACTATGCTTCACAATCCTCCTCTTTTTCTCTCTGCCTACTGTGTGCCCCCCCCCCCCCCTTTTTCCGTGTACCAGGCCTCTCCACGGCACTTCCCTTCCATAGTCCCTTCATTGTAGGTAGGCCAACAAAAATCACCTCTAACCTCTGTAACTAATAAAGGACCCGAGTAATCGAGCTAATATTTCTACCATTTGGGAAGAGTCAGCCGGGGAATAGGTGAGGAAAACTACAGCCCGTTTGCTCCAGGCCATCTTGAGTTACAGAGGTTAGGGTTCACGACTTCTGGCTTACCTGTGATGAAAAGGGGTTACCAGAAAACGTAATAGTAAGGGCCAACTGTACTGCCCAATAGTCCCCTCCTTGCCTTAGATCTCACCCCTCTTGCGTACTCAGCCTCTCCACAGTACTTCTTCCTTTCTTGGGTGCTCTCTCTCTCTCTCTTTATATAGTATGGTCCGCTCATTCATGTACAGGGTTTGTTTACGATTATTTGTATTTAGGTGTTGTGTGTGTAATAATAAATAATAATAATAATAATCGGTTTATTTCAAGCCGGCAGCCAATGGGGCTGAAAATACACAGACTTAACCTAGATCTTATCCTAAGGGATCAATAGACTGATCCTGGCTGCTAACGAGAGCGCCTACATACTCCCGAAGGAGTAGGACGTGGGCAGGAGACTTTGTGGGCCCCCCGAGGCGGTCCGTCCAGACCTTGCCTTCACGGCCAGGGAATGTTTTTTGAGAGAACTTCCCCTGCCGGCGCGTGGGATTGAACCCCCGACACCAGAGCTAGTGCTCCCAATACAGAGTACTAAGCGCGCTCGGCCACCGTGACCGTGACCGTGTGTGTGTGTGTGTGTGTGTGTGTGTGTGTGTGTGTGTGTGTGTGTGTGTGTTCTAATTTTTTGGCTCCGTAAATCTCCATCAAGCTTAGAACAATACCCCCCAAGACCCCCCTTCGAGGTATTTTTTGCATTTTTAGATATAAAATTGGTGAGAGAGAAGGGGTTCCAGTAAAAACAGCCCCTTAATCTACTTCTATAGTATGCCCTCTTTGCTAGTGCGATCTGCTCGTTCAGATACTCTTAGTCCCTTATTTATTTTTATTTTTGTTAATGTACAGTTGGCTACATGGAGTGTTACATATTAATGTGGCCAACTGTACTCACATTTTAATATTCAGTACTTTCCTATTCTTGTCAGCCCTTTCAGTACTGTCCTTTTCTACTAAATAATTACGGTCTTATCCGTCAGGTGCTTATATTTGCTCTCTCTCTCTCTCTTCTAGTGCTCTCTGATTTCAATAGTCAGTACCCCTCTGTCAAAGGGATGGGAGGGGAGGGGATATAGGAAAGCTAATTAGGAACGGCCATATTAACGTAGGCTAGGGGAGGTGGGGTTAGGGGGGCGGCGGTAGGGGGGGTGGGGGGTGGCAGATAGGCTTAGTGTATTGGACCAAAATACATTGCTCGAAAATGGCAAAAAGCAGCAACATGCTCAATAATTATATAACAAAATCTATTACTACCCACAAAGCACCCTGCCATTAACCTCCCCTGACCCAAGCCCTGCCCTTCATTAGCAGTAATGAGGAGCTGGGTCGTCAACACCCTGAAGCCAACACACCACACACGTCACACACCTATTCCTACCTCGCTAGATAAACTGGGTCGTCAACACCCTGAAGCCAACACACCACACACGTCACACACCTATTCCTGCCTCGCTAGATAAACTGGGTCGCCAACACACCACACACGTCACACACCTATTCCTGCCTCGCTAGATAAACTGGGTCGTCAACACCCTGAAGCCAACACACCACACACGTCACACACCTATTCCTGCCTTGCTAGATAAACTGGGTCGTCAACACCCTGAAACCAACACTCCACACACGTCACACACCTATTCCTGCCTCGCTAGATAAACTGGGTCAACACCCTGAAGCCAACACACCACACACGTCACACACCTATTCCTGCCTCGCTAGGTAAGCTTGGGGGAGATGTGAGACACCAGCTCTTGCATTCTATACTGTATCTTAATTGGGTAATGGTTATTTTTTTTGGTCCATGTATTTCGTCATTCATTTATTTTATACTTTCCGCGCTAGACCTCCATCAAGATATAAAAAAAAAAAAAAAAAATCTAGACCCCCCTTCAAGATAAATGTGTACATTTGTTGGTAGAAAAATGACCCGGCCTAAGGCCAGTTCCTATAAATATTACAGGCTCGCTCTCACTCGCCAGGAAAAAATTGACACCTAAATGGCACAAAAGGTCTTTATATTGACAAAGAAATGGATCGAAAGGTGTTAAAATCGCCAAAGTAATGGGCCGAACGTCGCAAAATATCAAAACTAATGGAGTTAAGCACGAGGGAGAAGGGGGTAAAAAAAACAAAAAAAATAAAAAATCCCCCATAAGCCGTTATCACATTAATGGTATGCGAGACTGAGAGAGCAAATAACAAAAAAGTAAAATAGTCTCCCCCCAAAAGTACCCGAACTCTGCGAAATATTTATGCCTACGAACAAAATACACTGGAATGCGTGCCACCATTATTTGTCCACCCAATTGTCGTTTAATTCATTGTAATCCAGAGAATATAAAATTGAGGACCCGAAAATAAAACAGCATTAAAATTCTTGCTGTGGGGTTTTTGTTGCAGTTCAGTGTATAGATTGCAGGGCTCTCGTTGCGATTTTTTGTTGTCGCATTGATTTGCAATATTGTCACCGGCATAGGAAATCGTTAGTGCTTTGTTCTCGTGGCAGGTTCGCGGATATCTTTGA
The DNA here is from genome assembly GCA_032716605.1 of Paralithodes platypus. NCBI lineage: Eukaryota > Metazoa > Arthropoda > Malacostraca > Decapoda > Lithodidae > Paralithodes > Paralithodes platypus. The sequence goes on from CM064482.1 coordinate 61,356,753, forward strand.
TTATACGTGGGAGAGTGCTCGTGGAAAGATTTGTATTAATATAGTTATGCTTTCTGTACCGGTGACATCTCTTTTATTATATTCCTGCTCTATTTAGACGCTTTTGTGTAGTTGAAGAAGGATCTGTGGTAGTGAAAATGGTTAAGAGGGTAGTGCTTGGTTTTTGGCCTACTGTATATGCAGTATATAATTTATTAATGCATTTTTGAGTTTCCTCGCTAGATCTTCATCAAACTTTAAAAAAAAAAAAACACCCCCTAGACTCCCTTTCAAGATAAATTTGTACATTTTTTCGGTAGAGGCATAAGTTCAAGATTTTTTTTACCAACACATAATGAATAGACTACAGTATATCTTGTGGCCCATTTGCTCTAGCCCTTTTGTATTGACAGAGGCATAAGTTCAAGATATTTTGGCCAACTTATAATGAATAGACTACAGTATATCTTGTGGCCCATTTGCTCTATCCCTTTTATATTGATAGAGGCATAAGTTCAAGATTGTTTTGGCCAACACATAATGAATAGACTACAGTATATCTCGTGGGGCTGCCGGTCGATAGTATATAGCTCTGAGGCGGTGTGTGTCCCAAGTACGGTACTGCCCTTACGTACGGCGGGGGATCGATGAGGTGGACGGTGATAAGGCGATAGGGCTGGGGTATATGGAGGGTGGGGGGGAGGGGTTCTGTGGATGAAGAGGGGAGGAGGGTACTGTGGATGGAGGGTAGGGGGGGGGGTACTGTTGATGGAGGGGGGAGGGTAGGGTACTGTTGATGGAGGGGGGGGGGGGAGGGTACTGTGGATGGAGGGGGGAGGTTACTATAGATGGAGGGTGGGGGAGGAGGGTATGTGGATGGAGGGTGGGGAGGGTACTGGGGATGGAGGGGGGAGAAAGGTACTGTGGATATATGAGGTGATTCTAACCCCCATATTTTAAGTGCTGTCCTAACCGTATATTGAACAAAGATAAGACAACTGAGTGCTAATTTGTGATAAATGGCTAAATATTATTCAGTTTCAGAAAAATCACTATTTATTGCTGCATATTTAGTTGATGTAGGCTTAGGGAAGAACGTAAGTGTGTTTTTTTAAATACGGGGGGGGGGGTTATCGCTACCCATGAGCTCCACCAATAATGAGTCTGAGCTAGTAAAATAAAAAAAAAAAAAAAAAAAAAAAAAAAAAAAATTACGCCCTAAAGTGATTCTAGTTAAGGGGAAGGGTTTATTTATTGGTAGATTTATTTATTTATATAATTTTGTTCTATTTTCTTCCCTAGACCTCCACCAAGCTTAAAACATAACATTCCCTATATCCCCCTTCTATTTTTTTGTTTTTTTCCCGGTAGAAAAATGTTCCGGTCGAAGCGAGAGAGAGAGAGAGAGAGAGAGAGAGAGAGAGAGAGAGAGAGAGAGAGAGAGAGAGAGAGAGAGAGAGAGAGAGAGAGAGAGAAGAGAGAGAGAGAGAGAGAGAGAGAGAGAGAGAGAGAGAGAGAGAGAGAGAGAGAGAGAGAGAGAGAGAGAGAGAGAGAGAGAGAGGTCAGAACTGAAAGAGAGCGGAATGGGCTTGTGTTTGTGACAGGCTAAAATTGAATGGAGAAATCGAAAAAAAAATAGTGAAAAATCTATACAGGTTAATAGAACGTATATGTTGTTGCACAGCCATAACAAAAACAGTAAAACAAAATAAAATAAATAAATAAAAAAAGAGACCGGCCTGTTCTGGAAAATAGGACACAACTCCTGGAAATAAGACAAGGTTAAGGAATAAAGGACATTTCTAGTAATAAATGGATATTGCTGGGAAAGATAGGGAGTTTAAGGGGAGATTTTTAGTTTGGTCCCTAGATATCCATCAAGTTTAAGATTACACCCCCTTGAGCCCCTTTCAAGATAAATTTGTACATTTTTCGGTAGAAAAATTTCCCGGCTGAAAGCCGGTTCCTCTTAAATTACAGGCTCGCTATCGCTCGCCAGGATAAAATCGACACCTAAATGGCACGAAAGGTCTTAAATTTGACAGAAATGGGTCGAAAGTTCTTAAAATCGTCAAAATAATGGGGCGAACGTCTTAAAATTCGAAAAGCAATGGGGCTAAACATGAGGGAGAAAGGAGTCAAGAAAAAAATCCCTCAAGTGGAAATCTGCCCTTAAGGCTTGATGGATAACAATAAGAATAATACGATAATAAGTTAATCTTATATACTGTATATAATGAAATTTGACCAGGCCTTTAGACTCGCGTTAATGTGTTTCCAATCTAGTTATGTGTTGGCCATGCATAATGTCCATTGTGTATTAATTGACCGTACTTCATCGGCCCCAGTTGCCCGGAAGCAATTAATGAGGCAATTTACTCCTGCCTCTGTGGAATGACAGTCTGGGCGAAGAATTAAAAGGGCGGGGATGGCCGTATTTATTTGCTCATTTGTATATCGTTTTATATTTGTTTTTGTTTCCTCCCTAGACCTCCATCAAGCTTTGAAAAATAAAAAATAAAAAATGTCACGAAAAGTCTTAATATTGACAACGACATGTGACGAATGGTCGTAAAATCGCCAAACTAATGAGCCGAACGTCATGGATGAGGGAGACAAAAGGTAAAACTGCCTGTGACGAGTGCCTCCCCCAGAGTTAAAAGAGTGATAAGGCCAAAATCAAGGAACGTTCGAGCCAAAATGTCTTGACACACGAAGTTTGAAACAATTTAAATCATAGGATGAGGGAAAGATGGATTCAGGGAGAGAGTTCCAGAGCTCAGCTGTTGAATAGAAGAAAGATTGGGAGTAATGTTTCACTCTTGAGTTGGAGAGTTGCACTGAGTAGGGGTGGGATTGTGTTGCAAGACGAGTAACACGTACCCTATATAGAGGAGATGGTATGCACTGAGAGAGCTCTGAGGAACACTGATTATTATAGTAGCGATATAATAGCGAGAGAGATGCAACATTGCAGCGAAGAGAGAGAGATTGCATATAGTCGGTGAGTGGACAGGAGTTAATGATACGAAAGGCTTTCCTTTCTACTTTGTCTAGAAGTGCTGTGTGAGAGGATCCTCCCCACACATGTGAACAATACTCAATACAAGGATGCACTGTGCCCCTGTACAGAGCAAGAAGCTGAGCAGAGGTAAAGAACCCCTTGAGGCGTTTGAGCACACCCAGCTTCTAGGAAGCCGCCTATGCAAGACTGGTAATATAGTCCTTCCAAGAGAGAGCGGAGGAAAAAGGGATACCGAGAATACTGAGAGAAGATGAAGGGTTGATTTTTGTATTGTTGAAGAATAAGGGATAATCCTCTGGGAGTTCACGGCGGGTAGATAGATGGAGAAATTGGGTTTTGGAAGCATTAATGGTAACAAGGTTTTTTCTGCCCCAATTGGAAACGGTAGTTAGATCAGAAGATAAGTGTTGCATGGCTTCATTACGTTTGCTTTTGAGGGATTGCTTGCTGGGGCGTTCTGGGAAACTAATTGAATAGTGTAAGGTAGAGTCGTCTACATATGAATGGATAGGATTGGAGGTACAGTTGAGAAGATCATTTATGAAAATTAGAAAGAGAATAGGAGATAGGACAGATCCCTGAGGAACACCGGAGTTGATAGGATGAGGAATTAAGCGATGGCCGTCCACAGCCGCAGCTATGGAACGGCCAGAAAGGAATTAGAGACAAAGGCACAGATGGAGGGATAGAAACCGAAGGAGGGTAGTTTAGAAGTTACCCTTTCAGTACCGGTGACATCTTTTATTTATTTGATTTCAGCTACATTTAGAAGAGTTTGTGAAGCTTAGGAAGGATGTATGATAGTTGGCCGAAATGTTCCCGTCTCTACTATAAAAACTGTTCTCTATTTGTAGATTTTTGTTTTCCAATGGTCTATTCATGGCACTGAATTTTCCAATCAAAACATGGTGAAGTTTCGAAATAAAATACGCTTGCATATATGGGTCATCAAAGTGGTGCATATAGTTAGAGTCATCTTTTATAGTTCTCGCCACTGGGATAAAAACACAACAAAAATAAATCAAGAACGCAACACGGCAGCTCTCGAAATACAACCCGGTAAAAATTATCGACCGTGACCCGAGCCTTGAAAAAGACAAAGGTTTAGACATCAATAACACGGCCCGAATATGATGCCGGCCACTTCAACTTCCGCTGCTTCAGTATTGCTTGATATTGCTGACGGGAGTTTTGGGCTCGGTGGAAAATTTTCACTCGGTTTTTTTATTGTCTTGCTTTCGTTTCATAGATTTGCAGTGTGATATAAATAGACTCAGAATTAGACATGGAAATATATATAGAAATTAATATTAAAAATAACAATTAGTAAACATTTACTAACAAATATATTAAACTTCATTTATACCGGTACTCATAAAGAAGACATTAGTGAAAATAGTATCAGAATAAATTATAATACAGTATAGCTCATTACACATCAACCTTCTTTGCATCAATATTGCTCGATATCTTTGCATAATGTTTCCGCCTCAACAAAGTTACTCTCTTAAAAAAATACAGCTCACGCATGTAAGTCAAGCCCTGACGCCTTCATCATCTCCTCCAGCTCCCTTCCTCACCCTGTAATACTGCGCTCTATCCCTTCCTTGCTTCGAGGCACTAAAAGACCCAAAATAATACTTGTCTCACCTCTTTTATAGTCATGTCATGGGCCAATAGAAAAGATGCGCTCGGTGTTTTTCTTTGTATTTATTTGCACTTGCAGTTTTTTATCGTTTAGAAGATACAATCAATCCGGATAGTTATAATTGCATAACACAAACAGAGGGTCCACGAATTCTTATGAGTGGGCAAGAGCCTATGGTATCCGATTGTACCGTACACATAGTTAATCAGCTTATCTCGGAGGGGTAAACAATATATCAATGAATCCATTAGATCCCACAAGTCTTTCCTAAGCTGCTTGCAATTGGCTAGTGTTAGGCAGAATATAGTGGAAATATCGTCATCATGTTGAAGGGTTAATATTTTTAAGTTAACTAGAATTTACGATTAAAAAATGGGGAATGTGCCTGAGTAGATGACAGATAGAATTTACGATATAATATAATTTCGAATAAAGTGATATAATTTAACGTTGATAGGATTGGGGAAGGGTAAGAAGAGAGCGTACTAGATAATTATAATGCTTATGAGATAATAGTAAACGATAACGATAAAGTGAAGGAGAATAATTAGAAGGCCGTGAAACTTAATTGACATTCTTAAACTGATTGAGATTTTACACTCATGCCCGAGACGGTCTTAAACCCTTGGACTACTGGTACGTGAAGTATTTCCTAAGCTGCATGAAGTCGTTCACTGTTGGTCTGAACAACAAGCAAATACGTCACCATACTGAAAAGGTTAACTGAGGGTAAATAAACCTGAAAACAACAGGTGGCGCTAGGCAGGGGAATATATATTTATACAGTATATATATATATATATATAAGACATGGTATTAGAAATGGGATAGTCTGAAACAAATGGATATGTAGAATAAAAAGGAGAGAGAGACACAGGTGAGGGTAAAATAAAGAACAGTGCAACATGGGAAACCCAGAGAACAAGGACTGGAGATAAGGAGACTCGGGGAAGGGGGAAGTAATGGCCTCAACCACATACACACTCGCTCACTCACACCTACACATCAGTACACACACACACACCACGTACACCACATACATACTGTATATACACACACACACACCACGTACACCACATACATACATACACTCACACACACACACCACGTACACAATATACACGCTCACTCGGGCAGTCACACCCATCAGTACACACACACACACACCACGTACACACACACACACCACATACACCACATACTATATACACACACACACACCACGTACACCAAACACACACACACACACACACACACACACGAGCAAGGATACACACAAGCACGCACATTGCCAATTTACCATAAAGGTGAACGATGCTTTCAGTTTTTGGTGTGTGTTTGTGAATGGGTTTGTGTGTGTTTGTGAATGCGGGTTTGTATGTATCAGTGCGTGTGTATGTGTCATTGTGTGTGTGATTGTAAATGTGGGTGTGTGAGTGTGTGTGTGTTTGTGTATCCTTGTGTGTATGTGTCAGTAGGTTTATATGTGTCATTGTGTGTGTGTGTGTGTGTGTATGTGAATGTGTGTGTGTGGAGTTGGGGATTTGCTTTCTCGGTCTTAAATTTGTCTCCCACATTGTAGTAATAATCGATAAGTTTACATTCCATTTCAATTAACGTTTATAGTATGATTGTCTATGCTTTAATTTATTTGTTTTCATCATTGCGAAGTCTGATAATCATAGATGTTTCCAAGAAGACGCCATTGAGACACGCAGTTTAAATTTCAAAGACTTTCCATTTTAATCTGGCGCAGTTCATTAGATTTTCTGAGAAGTGATAACAGAGATTCAGTTTGCAATCATTCATAAATATACTTGAATATTTGGTGTTTATTTTCCAGATGCAGTTATTAAGATTAGTTTGTGGATGGATTTTGTAATACATTGAATATACTATATTTGTTTGATATTAATTATGTGTAATTACTGTATCAATTCCAATGGCATTATACTTTATGCATACCAGTATATTAATATTCCATGTCTAATAATTTTATATAATTATACATTTATTTATATATTTATTTAATTATTTTGTTGCATTGTCTTTTCCTGTACTATTTTTCATACTTCGGGGGCGGGAAGCTAGGAATCCTCCTCCCCTTGTAAAATTCACATACTAGACGAAACATAGAAAGGGGCGCGGGAACGCGCGGGAACGCGGGAACGAAGGAGGCCTCCGATCGAAAAGGTGTATGGAACGAAAGTTGTTCGCAGCCCCCCAAAATGGGGGTACGGATGAGGTCAGATCCAAAATCGGATGTCATTTAGCGGCCGAAATCGAGGTCGCCGTTTAATGAGGCACAGGGAGGTCGAGGCCGGTGATTGTGGTAGTAGTAGTATTATGATGATTGTGGTAGTAGTGATTGATGATGGTGATTATGGTAGTAGTAGTGATGGTGATTATGGCGATTACCCGGGCAACGCCGGGTACCCCTGCTAGTAGACAATATTAGTAATTAGTGAACAGTTTATGGTTTTAATTACGCAAGGATAACCACAATGAAATACATTTAATAATTAATTTGATTGCATGCAGGATTTATTAGTTTCATCTAAAACAATTCCTCGTATCTCACCTAATGAGGCATAAATGCATAATAAACCAAATGAGAAGCCCACAAACGTTTATTAAGCCGGTATCACACGAGCGTTTTTCCCTCAACATTTATCCTCAACACTGGTCTGGCAGCTTATGAGGTCAACATTTAAACTATTTTGGTTACCTAAGCTCATCTACCATCAGTCTAGTTTCCGATACCAGTGCATGATATTCAGGAAATGTTGCCAGACAAATTTTGATCATCGAATGTTGACTATAAAAGCTCTCGTGTGATACCGGCTTTAGAGTTCCTGTAGTGAGAGAGAGCGGTCATATTTATCTTTAGACGCCATTTTGTTACCTAATTAACAAACAACAAGGTTATATTCATGTTTATTGCGTATGTGTTTTTGTTCCTGTATGCATGAAGGAGACAGAAGGCAAAACTTCATGTAACAAGTCCCCCCCCCCCCCCCCACCCACCCACCCCCAAGGTTGTAAAGATTGATAGAAAGCCAAAATCAAGGTATGTTAGAGGTAATTTAGGTGTGTTTGGAAGCAAGTGTGGTGTGCTTGTTAAGTGTAGTGAAATGCATAGGTGGAGGAGGAGGTGTTTGCGAGAGTTAGCTGGATTACTCTCTGTGTAGGTGCAGGCACAAATATAAACAGTCAGGTCAGGTCAGGTCAGGTGAAGGTATTGAGGGATAAGCCTTTACAACGGCACCTCGTAGCTACTTTCTATTTTTCTTAGTTTCTGAAGAGTGTAGAGAGGCGAGAAGGGGTGTTGGAGAAAGAGGAAGCTGTTGGAGTGGCTTTGGGTGAAGCGAAGGCCAAACTATATATCCTGTACCAGTATTCCCGAGTGTTTATCATGGGTGTGGACTGTGGAGATATATATTGGAGTGTAAAGAGAGGAACATATCACCAGTGACACCAAGATGACGAAGGTTGGCCGATCTCTGTTACTATAGTGTCTGAAATGTTTATGTCTGCCTGTACAGTCACTCATAAAAGTTCTGGACCTCCTATAGTGTTCATTATGCAAGTAAATGTATACAAGCTGATTTATTAATGTATATATATTACATTGATTATTGTTAACATCATTCCTAACACCAATAACACACTGAATGAAATGAATGAAGGCATGTGATTCTCCAAGTATTCGAACCCAGGATATCACATACAGAACTTACACGCTCTAACCACATAATAATACAGTAATATATACAGTATATAATCTATACTAAAACAAATTTCAAGCATAAATCGACCCATAAGATATACGTAAGATGTACGCGGATTTTTATGTCTGCCTGTACAAGGGGTGAAGATGATGATCGGTGTTATCGTTTTATCAGCACTTAACAGCACGTCAATTATTTCTGGGTGGAGCTTATTTGGTTGTATTCTGGGTATCTTCAGACAATTTTAGTCAACTTAGAAAGGACCTAGAGGGTTAATTGACCACTTGCGAGTTTCAGGCTATAAGGAAGTTAGAGCTGTACACCTCGATATTTTATAGAATTGCCACCTAAAATACGGTCGTAATACGTTCTTTATTACATAAAACCAAAGTAATCATATTGTCTATCTATCAGAAATCTACATTATTAGTACATATATGTGCTATATCGATGCTCATGGTCTTACCATAGTAGACTTACGACGCCTGGTTGTCTCCTCGTGGCCCGTTGCAACTCTAACTCCTCGAAGCTACATTACACACACACACACATGCGCACACAAATGACAAAGGTATTCAAAGCAATGCGAACTGCAACAGAGAAACCGAACCAGCCTGCTTGGTTGGTTGCAAGCAAAAGAAAAAGGAGCACATGGACCGGCGTGTGCATGACTCATTTATAAAGATTATCAGTAGGTTCAGGGATATTCCGTCGCGAGGCCGGTCTATATTGTCTGTGCCCCATGAATATTCTTTCCTCTCACTTAAACAGTAGGTTACCATAGCGCGGTTGGGAATATGAACATGATTAGATTAATATCCAGTATTCGAGAATGGATAATAAGTCGTAGGCGTGTGCATAAACCTTTAACCGTCCTGGTGGTGTAATGGTTAAGGTGGCAAAAATCTGTGTGTGATAACCCGGGTTCGAATCCCGGTGGATCATATATACTTTAATTAATTTCATTGGGGGTGTTGTGGTGAGATTAATAACAATAAAGATTAAGGGGATGTATTTAATAGTTTTTTTTTTTTTGCCATTTAGGTGTCGATTTTTTCCTGGCGAGCAATAGCGAGCCTGTGATTTAGGAGGAATCGGCCTTCGACCAGGACATTTATATCAAAAAATTTACAAATTTATCTTGAAGGGAGGTATTTTAGTTAAGCTTGATTGAGGTCTAGGCAGCAAACTAAAAATCTCCCCTTAATTTGGACATAGTTATTAAAATAAACTGCAGTAGATGAGGGTTTCTTGCCGTACCGGTAATTTGAAAGTCGATAGTCTCACAATGGATTACGTCTCGTAGCATCTAATAACACACACACACACAAATACACACACACTAACATTCAAACACACACACACATAAATACACACACACTTACATTCACACATACACACACAAATGACTAACTGTAATGTATTGATTACCGTACTAACTGTAATGTATTGATGATTAACTGTAATGTATTGATGATTAACTGTAATGTCTTGATGACTAACTGTAATGTATTGATGATTAACTGTAATGTCTTGATGACTAACTGTAATGTATTGATGATTAACTGTAATGTCTTGATGACTAACGTTATGTATTGATGATTAACTGTAATGTCTTGATGACTAACTGTAATGTATTGATGACTAACTGTAATGTATTGATGACTAACTGTAATGTATTGATGACTAACTAATGTATTGATGACTAACTGTAATGTATTGATGACTAACTGTAATGTCTTGATGACTAACTGTAATGTATTGATGACTAACTGTAATGTATTGATGACTAACTGTAATGTATTGATGACTAACTGTAATGTCTTGATGACTAACTGTAATGTATTGATGACTAACTGTAATGTATTGATGACTAACTGTAATGTATTGATGATTAACTGTAATGTATTGATGACTAACTGTAATGTATTGATGACTAACTGTAATGTATTGATGACTAACTGTAATGTATTGATGATTAACTGTAATGTATTGATGACTAACTGTAATGTATTGATGACTAACTGTAATGTATTGATGACTAACTGCAATGTATTGATTAACTGTAATGTATTGATAACTAACTGTAATATAATGTTTAGTTGAATAATTGTGATGTGTTATATTTATTTAGCATAGTGTAACTGCAATATGAATGTGAGTGTAAATTAATTAAACAGGTTATGCTGCAGTATATGTGAAGGAATAACCGTCATAATAAATGGAGCTTATTTTATTCATAAAGTGGATTGCAATAATTAATTCAGGTATAATGTAGGACACTTGTGGGGGTTATTTCTCATTAACTTGGATACAAACTTTCAGAATAATTAAATATCAATAAAATCACATTAAAATGGTGTAGGAGAAATCTATAATTATATTTTGCTATTTATAAATGCAAAGTCTGTTCCATACAATTTGCATGCTAACTTTTGCTATATTACTTAATATTGGGTAGATAGGCTAAGTGGGCTCTGAAATAATTGGCAGCACGTTACACACAATAAGTATTAAAATGTTACCAATATTTTAGTAGAGAACGTAAGTATAATGCTCTGATGGGGTCTGTAGGAATGTTTGTGAATATTGAATAATATTATTATGCAATTAACTTTATTTCAATTGCAGCAAATTCATGCATAATTTGGTTACTGTTAATGTCACAGCAACATTACTATATTAGTATACTTTTAACCCCTTCTGTACCAGCAACGTCTTTTTAATTTTATTGTGGCTACTAATAGACGTATTTTTCAGTTTCAAAAGGGCCTCTAGCAATGAACTGGTTTCGAAATACCTCCCTTTAACCCTTTTTACTACCCTATAGGTCCTTCCTAAACTGCATAAAATCGTCTAAATATAGGTACAAAATAATTGAAATGACGTCGCCGGTACAGAATTGGTTAACATGATTATTAAAACCGTATATATTTTTTTCTAGACTTGATCTTGTGACACAAGCCTATTAACCCATTCAGTACCGACGTCCTTTTCATTATATTCTGGTAACTAGTAGACGATATTATTCAGTTTGAATAGAGAATCCAGCAAGTAATAGGCTTTGAACTATCTCACTTAATCCGTCTTACTAGGCGGGTGCCCAACCCCGAAAGGAGTTGAAATAGGGGAGCTATCCCCCCGCCAAAGGCGGCTTTCTAGGGCCTTTTCTAGCTGATGCTGAGAGGATTGGGTTCCAGTCATGTGGTGATGGGCTGGTCTATCAGAGTGAGAGCTGAGCGATCTCTGCCATACCCATAGCTTACTCTGACTGTTCCTTTTACTTATATATTTTCTAGATCTCAAGTGACGGCGTCTTTTCCGTGGATTGACCTCCCTACTGCCAACCTAGAGGTTGGCAGATTGGGAGCCAAAGCGTCACAATTTTCCTTTGCCCCTCAACTTTCTTCATAATTGCCGAGGGGCACAGGGCCTTGGGTGGGGCTTGGGTTTCCCGGGCGTTTCCGCACCCTCCTACTCTCCCTGCCTTGGAGTGGCTTCGGTCACCCCGGGCTTTATTAGTGGTAAGCAAGGAGGGTTTTGTGGGGCCGCTCGTTTATGGCCTTGGCCTTGCTCAGGACCTTGGGGCTGTTCGGCCAGACAGCCTGGGGAACAACAACAACAATCCGTCTTACTACCACAGAACCTTCTTAAGGGGAGGTTTTTAGTTTATTACCTTAACCTCCATCAAACTTAAAATTAAACCCCCTTGACCCCCTTTCAAGATAAATGTGTACATTTTTCTGTAGAAAAATGACCAGGCCGAAGGCCGGTTCCTCTTAAATTACAGGCTCGCTATCGCTCGCCAGGGAAAATTTGACACCTAAGTGGCACAAAAGGTCTTAAATTGTCAGAAATGGGGTGAATGTTCTTAAAATCGCCAAACTAATGGGGCGAACGTCTTAAAATCTTAAAAGCAACGGGGCTAGACATGAGGGAGAAAGGGGTCAAGAAAAAAGTCCCTCAAGTGGATATCTCCCCTTAAGCTGCACACAATCGTCTAAATATAGCTAGACATGGATAACAATACACATATTCCTTTCTCACTACAACAAAGCAAATTATTCTAATAGTGTTTTATGTTGTGTATTTCATAGTTCAAACACCTCTCTGTATTTTCATTAATTAACCCCCTAGAGGATTATGCCGCGTTTCGACCATTTTTGTGGCTATCGTTAGAAGATTGTATACAGCTTAGGCAGGATCTGTGGGAATGAAAAGGGTAAACTCTATCTCAATCAACCCTCTTACTTCCACATACCCTTCCTAAACTGAATAAAATCGTCTAATAATAGCCAGCAAATAGAGCAGAAAGGCTTCATCACATCTTGAAAGGGTTAACTGTGTATCCAATATTCAACTTACCTGTACTTCGTTATGTCGTATCCTTCCATCGACGCACCTCATGACGAAAGAACAAACAAATCTGCCTTTTTTTCCGACAATCACAGGAGCAAGGTTTTGGAGCGACACTCAGCAAGTTTTCGCGTGATCCCAAGAATTGGATCGCAAACTTTGGCCTTAACTTCGCTTCACGTAATCAGAGTCCTCGTTCGCGCTTAACAAATGGGAATTCAGGTAATGGGGGGGGTATTTGATATTCCTTTCGGGGCGGTTTATAGGCTGGAGTGTTTAGACGTGATGAGGAACTGGGAATCTATTCGGTTTTTGGGAGTTTGCAGGAATCACTCGCGCGCAGACACCCACTAGGAGACACACACAGACGGGCGGCGGAGAACGATAAGAAGACGCCCTTCCCTCATGGCTGCCTGTGGCGCACTGAATCCCGACTGGACTCGGTCACTCGTAAATTGGAGTTCGTTCGTTTGTTCCTGCTTTCCCTCACGTATTTCTCTCTCTTTTTCTCTCCTTTAGACTCCAACACCTTAAGTTTTCCACCTGTATCATCCCTCATTATAGAGGACATCTAGTATTCAGAAACCTAAGTTTATTTTTATAATATGCAACTTTGTGGAATCATTCACGTAACCTAAAAGTTGATATCCCATGAGTTGCTTCATCTCTTTCACGTGCTTAATAAGGACCTCCAGAATTGTGTATCACGGTATGTAGCAAACAGATTATTAGAGTTAAGTTTTTTTCTGGACCGCCTTCTACCTCATGTTTAGCCCCATTCATTTTGAGATTATAAGACGTTCGCCCCATTCGTTTGGAGATTTTAAGACCTTTCGCCTAATTTTGTTGTCAATTATAAGACCTTTGCCCATATTAATTAAGTGTCGATGTTTAAATGACGAACGATAGCGAGCCTGCAATTTAGGAGGAATCGGTCTTCGGCCGGGACTTTTTTCTACCGAAAAATGCACAAATTTATCTCGAATTAAGGTCTTGGGGGTATTGTTTAAGTTTGATTGAGGTGAAGGGAAGATAGACCTACTATGAAAAAAATGTCAACAAATTATTGCCGAAATAATGAACTAGCCTTTAAAGACGAAGACACGATATACCGAACTGAATGGTTTCTCTCCCTCCTTCCCTCCCATCACCTCCCCTCCCTCATGTTGTCTCCCCTCGTCCCTGTCTCCCAATGTTTAGCTTCCCACCCACTCCCCTCTCCGTACCTCCCCGCATCCATGCTGTCTCCCCTCGTCCCTGTCTCCCAATCTGTTAGCTCCCCACCCTCTCCCCTTCCATCACCCATGTTGTCTCCCCTCGTCCCTGTCTCCCAATGTTTTTACTCTCCTTCCATCCCTTTCTTTCCCTATCTCTATTTTCCTTTTGCCTCCTTTTTTTTCCCCCAGTCTCTATTCTCCTTTCATCCCTTTCTCTCCCTATCTCTATATTCCTTTCATCCCTTTCTCTCCCTATCTCTATATTCCTTTCATCCCTTTCTTTCCCTATCTCTATATTCCTTTCATCGCTTTCTCTGCCTATCTCTATATTTTTGTCATCTCTTTCTCTCCCTATCTCTATATTCCATTCATCCCTTTCTTTCCCTATCTCTATATTCCTTTCATCCCTTTCTTTCCCTATCTCTATATTCCTGTCATCCCTTTCTTTCCCTATCTCTATATTCCTTTCATCCCTTTCTTTCCCTATCTCTATATCCCTTTCATCCCTTTCTTTCCCTATCTCTATATTCCTTTCATCCCTTTCTTTCCCTATCGCTATATTCCTTTCATCCCTTTCTTTCCCTATCTCTATATTCCTTTCATCCCTTTCTTTCCCTATCGCTATATTCCTTTCATCCCTTTCTTTCCCTATCTCTATATTCCTTTCATCCCTTTCTTTCCCTATCGCTATATTCCTTTCATCCCTTTCTTTCCCTATCTCTATATTCCTTTCATCCCTTTCTTTCCCTATCTCTATATCCCTTTCATCCCTTTCTTTCCCTATCTCTATATTCCTTTCATCCCTTTCTTTCCCTATCGCTATATTCCTTTCATCCCTTTCTTTCCCTATCTCTATATTCCTTTCATCCCTTTCTTTCCCTATCTCTATAGTCCTTTCATCCCTTTCTTTCCCTATCTCTATATTCCTTTCATCCCTTTCTTTCCCTATCTCTATATTCCTTTCATCCCTTTCTTTCCCTATCTCTATATTCCTTTCATCCCTTTCTTTCCCTATCGCTATATTCCTTTCATCCCTTTCTTTCCCTATCTCTATATTCCTTTCATCCCTTTCCCTATCTCTATATTCCTTTCATCCCTTTCTTTCCCTATCTCTATATCCCTTTCATCCCTTTCTTCCCTATCTCTATATTCCTTTCATCCCTTTCTTTCCCTATCGCTATATTCCTTTCATCCCTTTCTTTCCCTATCTCTATATTCCTTTCATCCCTTTCTTTCCCTATCTCTATATTCCTTTCATCCCTTTCTTTCCCTATCTCTATATTCCTTTCATCCCTTTCTTTCCCTATCTCTATATTCCTTTCATCCCTTTCTTTCCCTATCGCTATATTCCTTTCATCCCTTTCTTTCCCTATCTCTATATTCCTTTCATCCCTTTCTTTCCCTATCTCTATATTCCTTTCATCCCTTTCTTTCCCTATCTCTATATTCCTTTCATCCCTTTCTTTCCCTATCTCTATATTCCTTTCATCCCTTTCTTTCCCTATCTCTATATTCCTTTCATCCCTTTCTTTCCCTATCTCTATATCCCTTTTATCCCTTTCTTTCCCTATCTCTATATTCCTTTCATCCCTTTCTTTCCCTATCTCTATATTCCTTTCATCCCTTTCTTTCCCTATCTCTATATTCCTTTCATCCCTTTCTTTCCCTATCTCTATATTCCTTTCATCCCTTTCTTTCCCTATCTCTATATCCCTTTTATCCCTTTCTTTCCTTATATCCATCTTCCTTTGTCTCCCCCCTAGTTTCCTCCAACCCTCGCCCTCTCCTTATTCCCCCCTTCCTACAATTCCCCAACTCACATCATCTATTTTCCTTCAAATAGGTCTTCCTCTACCCCCAGTCTCCTCCTCCCTATTCTTCCTCCATCCTTGACACCCCCCCCCCCCCCTTATCTATCCTAACCCACCTCTTTAAGGGGGGTCACCGGCTGTTTATATTTTTCTCTCCATTTCTCTCTTTCTCTGGCTTGTATCCATTCGGCCCCATTCAGCCAACTGTTTTAAGACTTGTATCCCCATCCAGATGTTGATTTATTTCTGGCGAGCGATAGCGAGCCAACATTGTATGAAGAAATCCGGCTTCGCCGGAGACATTTTTCTATCGAAAAATTTACAAATTTAGCTTGCTATAAAAACAAAATATATATACGCTGGCTCGCTACCGCTCGCCAGGAAAATATTGACACCTGGATGAGGGTAAGCGTCTTAAAACAGTAGGATGAATGGGACCGAATGGATACAAGCCAAAGAGAGAGGGAGAGAAAGAAAAAAAAAAGCGAGGTGGGCTCCCTTCATCCCCCCTCTCCTACTTTCTATTGCCCCCTTCTCTCTCCACTCTGATTCCCCACCTGTTTCCTATATCACCCCTTTATCCCCCGTATATAATCTAGCTTCCTTTCTCCTCTCCTCCCCCACTTCTTTCTCTCACTTACATTTTCCTCTAATCCTACCTACCCCCACCCTCATATTTGCCCACTCCTTCAACTTCCCCTCTCATGTATGTCTTCTTCCAATAATGCCTTCCCCTACCTCCAGTCTGTCCCATCTGTCCAATCTCGCCCTTCTCTCCTATCACTGAATTTCATGACTATCGGGGTATATGTAGGTTTGGTACTAAACCATCTGCGATTTTCCACGTGTATATTATTAGGTAACGTTTTCTTCTACGCTCTAACGAGTACAGTTTCAGTGATCTTAAACACTCCCAATAGTGTAGATGTTTTACCGAGTTTATATGCGCGGTGACATTCCTTTGTACACTCTAGATAATTTATTTCGCCTGATTTGTATGGAGATGTTAATACGTTACCGTATTCAAGTCGCGATAGCACTAAATATTTGAAGAGCGTTATCATAGGCAATTCACCGCGTGTTTTAAATGTACGCAGGATCCAACTTAGCCGTTTCGCAACTGCAACTTTGACCTGGTTATGTTCTTTGAATTCCATATTTTCAGACATTAACACTCCAAGGTCTTTCACACTGTCATTACGTTCTATCATGTGGTTGGATTCTGTTACGTAGTTTGTATTCTCTTTAACGGCATTATTATCTCCGTATCGTATTAATTGGAATTTTTCTTCATTGAATTGCATGTTGTTTTCCCTGGTCCACTGGAACACTACATGTATGTCTTCCTGAGCCGGCCCGTGTCCTCCTGTGTATTTACTATCATGCTTAGTTTTGTGGTATCAACAAAAGAAGACACCGTACCGTGTCTTGTGTTTAGATCTATGTTATTGATTAGAATGGGGAAAAGAAGGGGCGCTAGCACTGTTCCTTGGGTAACTGAGCTTTTGACATCCGAAAGCTCAGATGTGACTTGGTTTACTGCTACTGATTGTTTCCGGTTTACAAGGAAGTTGTATATCCACCGTCCGATTTTCCCAGCTATACCTTTTGCTTTGAGTTTGTGGGTTATTATACAATGGTAACATTTATCAAATGCCTTAGCAAAATCAGTGTAAATGACATCCACGTTTTTCTTTTCTTCTAGCGATTTAAGAATGTTGTCATAATTAATGTTCCAAAAATTGTTAGAGACATGATCTTCCCGCTCTGAATCCATGTTGACCGGTGTTGTGTAGTTCATGTGCCTCCATGAATGTTGATATTTTGCTTCGCAGGACTCCCCCTCACCCAGTATAAACCTATCTAATCCTTCCCCACCTCTCTCTTCTTCACTTAAATTGTTCCTCTCCTCTAGCTTTCCCCGCCAGGGCGATGGCAAGGGTAGAAGCGGTGTGAACCACCTCTCAGTGAGGTTGGCTGTCCTGCTGTTGGAAAGACTGTGGTTTGGGAGCGCACCTAGGAAATGAAGGCTCTAAATATGGGGATGATAGTAAGAGTTTGGAAATAAACATGCGAGTAAAAAAAATAAAAAAAAAAAAAAAAAAATCACATAATTAATATAGACGGAAATACAGGAAAGGTAAGATAGGAGGGTTAGAACACTACACTCGCCCTCCTTTCCCAGTTTCCCCTACCTCTCTCTACCCCCACCGCCGGAAAGCAAATGAAGAGAAACGCATTTAAAAGAGTGATCAAAGTGAAAAGAGGCACAAGAATCTTCAATGCCAGCAGCGGGGCAATGCATTTTTCCCTCGTTCCATTACTTCGGTTCGTCTTGGCAAGTTAATCCAAAGAATAAGCGGTAAAGTTCAAATGCGAAACTCGGCGTAACCTCACCCTGTTTTCCCTCGAAAAACCGAAAGTTTTAGCAAGCAAGGGAGAGAGAGAGATAAATATACCGGTAATTACTTCAAAGCCCGGGTATTTTCTGCGTGGTTTGCTATCCCTAATGTAATGCAAATAGACCGAGAGTTATCCAGGCCCGAAAACGTTAATCTCCGAACTCTCTTAAGGAGGTAGTGCTTCGTTTTTGGTCTATATATTTACTTATTTGTTTATTTTTTAGTTTCCTCGCTAGACCTCCATCATACTTAAAAAAAAATAAAAAAAAAAGACCCCCTATTAAGATAATTTTTTACATTTTCCAGTAGAAAAATTTCCCGGCCTTCTAAAATTAGAGGCTCGCTTTCTTTCGCCAGGAAAAAATAGACACCTAAAGGGCACGAAAGGTTTTAATATTGAACAAAAAAATAGGCGAAAGGTCTCAAAATCGCCAAGCTAACGGAACGAACGTCTTAAAAACTCAAAGCTAATATGCTAAACATGAGGGAGGAGGGGATCCAGAAAAAGCGAGTACTGCCCCCTTCAGCGCATCCAAACAACTTTCTCGGCATACCCTCTCAACTCGCCCAAATTAAAAGTTGTTAATTACTCAAGTTTTCCACTGAAGACACGAAGGAGAAAGTTCGGGGGGGGGGGGGGTCGGATTTATTCAGATGCTACAAATGAGAGGAGATAACTCGAGATGTAGGTCAGGGCTCTGAAAGGATTAGTTGAAGACGGAGAAAAAATTACGTACGCCAGTCGGCAAAGATAGACCGTATTTGCTTTTCAGTTTTAGCATAGACAATGGATGAACGAATAACACAATCTATTAAAGCAAAATCATGCATCTATTGGCGATCTCCATTCCTGAGAAATTTTCAGCAATATGATTTATATTGTTGAAGATTCAAACTTGGTGGCAAGTTAATCTGAGGACGTGTGTTATAAATTACTAGAAATTGTATTGATTCTGCCCTTATGCTTTATACTTGCGATAGTTGTCAGGGTAATGTGAGAATTAGTCAAATACAATTAAAGCATATATAGTATATACAGATCTTACACAATTAGACCCTGAATGGCAGCAATTTACAGATTAGATGAGACCCGTAAGTTCCATTTGACAATTGCAAATATTGTCCAGATTTGCGTGGAAAATTAGCAATTCAAATGCCCCGATGCCGACCGTGAAATCATAATGAACGCTATTTATCTCCCGGGTAATTTATGAAGGCCACCTGTTTATATTATTTCGTTTTTTCTGGCCCCCCATCTCTCACATGTTTAGCCCCATTAGTTTAGATATGTTAAGACGTTCGCCCCATTAGTTTGGCTATTCCTTTCGCTCCATTTATTTGCCAATATAGGATCTTTCGTGTCATTTAGGTTTCGATTTTGTTTTTCATGGCGAGCGATAGCGAGCTTGTAATTTTGGAGGAACCGGCCTAAGGTCGGAACATATATCTCGGTTATGTTTTTCTCTTTTTTTTGTAAACTTGGTGGAGGTATAAAGAGGAAACTAAAATCAAATCTCAATAAACCCTCTGACTTCCAAAATCCCTTCCTAAGCTGAATAGAATCGTCTAATAATAGCCATAATATATTATAAAATGTGCGTCGTGACACTGAAAGGGTTAAAGGGCGTCATCACGATACAAACACCATGGATGTAATAAGCTCTGGCCTATGCATATTTAAATTACTGCAACGCCACCTCCTTGCTATGTATAAATGATAAGGGGCATTAGCAGTGGACGGAGCAGGATGTGTGTGTGTGTGTGTTTGTGTGTGTGTGAAGGCATGTGAGTGGGTGGGTGTCGGTGTACGAATGCCTCTGTGCGTGCGGGTTTGTGTGGGCGTGTGTGTACCTTTGTTTACAGCCATATGTATGAACGTTTGTGTGGTTAAAAATAGAATGCAAAATATGTTTTTGTAACTGGAGCAAGGTATATGTGTATATGTTTGTATGTATGTCGGCGTAGGGGAAGGACTGCTAGTGTTCATGAATGGTGTGTGTGTGTGTGTGTGTGTGTGTGTGTGTGTGTGTGTGTGTGTGTGTGTGTGTGTGTGTGTGTGTGTGTGTGTGTGTACGTTAATGTGTGTGTGGGGGGGGGGGATAATGGAAGGGCTGTTGCTGTGCATGAATACTGTGTGTGTGTGTATGTGTGTGTAAGAAAGACAGAAAGAAAGAGAGAGAGACTGAGTGAGGGAGTGTGTGGGCGTCTCCATAATTTGTCCTCCTTCGTTCCTGCAATATTGTCAAAACACTGCTAAGGTATCCTGCGCGTCATGAAGGTTTTGAATGACACGAAGCCCTATAAACCCGACCGGTAATTACGACGAGAAAAACAGGTTAATGAGAAATTTAAAATGGCTGGGTAATAATCAACCCTCTTAGCATGCAAACACGATTTTTTTTTTCACTTTTTTCTGGCTATCATTAGACGATTTTAGGCAGTCTGTAAGGTATGTGTGGGAGATTAAGAGTTGTATATTGATTTGTACAGTCGCGCTAATAAGTGATGTCTCGGCACCAAGTATATTTTGATCCATAATTGGTATCAGCAATATATAAACTTAATTTGTTCATTTCGATGGGGATATACAAACCTATTCCTACACTTACCCACCCTATTGGACATCTGACAGACATTAATACAGTACAGAGAGAGCCAAACGTAAGGACAGCTGAGACATGACTTATTAGCGCCACTGTACATCGTTGATTCTGGCTACCAATAGACGATGTTAGGCATTATGTCATTAGGCATATGTCCAGGCATTTTGGCTCGAACGTCCCTTGATTTTGGCCCTGTCACTCTTTCAACTATGGGGGAGGCACTCGCTATAGGCAGTTATGCCTTTTGCCTCCCTCAATCACATAGGAAAAAAAAAAAAACAAAAAAAAAAAACATACAAGAATAACAAGAAAACGTGTATGGGGCCTTCTCCCTATGTTCAGCCCCACTGGTTTTGAGATTTTACGATATTGCACCCATTAGTTTGGTCATGACCTTTCGCCCGATTTCTTTATCAATTATAAGATCTTTCGTGCCATTTAGGTGTTGATTTAATCCTCGCGAGCGATAGCGAGCCTGTATTTTAGGAGACATTTTTCTAGCGTAAAATTTACAAATTTATGTTTTTTATTTTTATTTGTTTTTATTTATTTATTTTATTGTTTTACACAACATGGAGGTCTAGGGAGATACTTGACAACAACAATTATGTAAAAACAAAAATGAAGAAGTATTATGATAGTTTGTACACCGTGTATTTCAAAAGGCCCTCTCTAAACTATACAAGAATCGCTGAATGATGTCAAAATAAAATGTAATCACGCGTTCTCGTGTACCGAAAGGGGTGAGTGTATATTTGGCCAAACTCGAGGTTTTGGTTTGGGAATCAGAATAGATTAACGGAGATAAAATTAAATTGGTTGATTAAAAGGAAGATAGATTTATAAAGAGAAGGTCAGATAGATAGATAGATAGATATATAGATAGATAGATAGAGACTCGATCGAAAGAAAAATGCTTATTAAATTACAGATAGATATATAAATAGATAGATAGAGACTCAGTCGAAAGATAAGGGCTTAGTAAAATATAGGTAAATAAAAATAAATTGATTGCAACATACTTAGCTACAGGATTGAAAAGATGACAATTATATAATCAGTCAAGATTGTAAATAGAAAAGAAAAAAAACACACACACACACACACACACAAAGAAAGCACCTACAAAAAAAAAAGAGAGAGAGAGAGAGAGAGAGAGAGAGAGAGAGAGAGAGAGAGAGAGAGAGAGAGAGAGAGAGAGAGAGAGAGAGAGAGAGAGAGAGAGAGAGAGAGAGAGAGAGAGAGAGAGAGAGAGAGAGAGAGAGAGATATCAAAGGGGCAGGATATGGAAAACTCTGCCACACGGAAGAATATTTACCCACTTATGTGTAGGGAGGCTGGGATGGAGAGGCCGGAAATTTGATGTGAAGTAAATGAAACTGACCCTTTAAAGTTTAAGGTGAGACTGATGGACTCTTGAGGTTGAGGGAAGATGGATCGTTTTTTCTGGTCCCCTTTCTCTCTCGTGTTAAGTGCCAATTGTTTTGAGATTATAAGACGTTCGACCCCTTAGTTTGGCGATTTTAACACCTTTTGCCCCATTTCGTTTTCAATTTTAAGACCTTTCGTGCCATTTAGGAGTCGATTATTTCCTGGCGAGTGAAAGCGAGCCTGAAATTTTAAGAGGAAGCGGCCTTCGGCCGGTAAATTTTTCTACCGAAAAAATTACAAATTTATATTGAAGGGGGGTCTAGAGGGTGTTTTTCTAAGCTTGATGGAGGTCTAGAGAGAAAACTGAGAAATAAAGGAATACATGAATTAATATAAGACAAAAAACGGTCCGTCTCCCCTTTGAGAGTGTGTTTGAGATTAACCCTTTCTGTACCAGCGACGTCTGTTATACTATATGTTAGCCGTATTTAGACGGTTTTATGCAGCTTAGGAAGGGTCTGTGGAAGTTAAAAAGGTTGATTGAGATAGTTTGAAGCCTTATAATTTGCTAGAGATCCTTCCTAAAATGAATAAAATCGATTAATAGTAGCCAGAATAAAAACTTCGCCTGTTCAGAAGGGGTTAATATTTTAGAAGTTAGGGAAGGAACAGATTGGAATACGATTTCTTCCTTTGCTTCTACAGAAATTCCAATTACCACTAGGTAATTTGATTAATACTATTTGTTTTTAATCCGTATCATATGATTTTTTTTTTCCGTATGCCACTTAGAATTTTAAGATAAATTTCTGTTAATTAGGATTTGTATATTTTTCTTAGTCAAAAACATGGCCTACCAGATTCAATACTCCGTCGCTATAGAGTTGAAAATAATCGACTCGACTACACCATATTATTTAATGGAATTACATGACTCCGTGAAAACTCTCCCCAAAGATTGTTAAGGTTTTTGTTTTTAAGTTTCCTCCATAGACCTCCGTCAAGCTTAAAAATCTCTATCTCTTCTAGATAAATGTGTACATGTTTCGACCAGTTCCTCCTAAATTACAGGCTCGCTATCGCTTGCCAGGCAAAGAATGACACCTAAATGGCACGAAAGGTCTTAATATTGACAAAGAAATGGGCGAAAGTCTTAAAATTTTAAGAGTAATGGGGTTAAACATTAAGAAGAAAGGGGCTCAGGAAAATACAAATACTTCCCTTTAAGGGGGGTCACCTGCTATTTTTTCTCTTTCTCTCTTTTTCTCTCTTTCTCTGGCTTGTATCCATTCGGCCCCATTCAGCCAACTATTTTAAGACGTTTATCCCCATCCAGGCGTCAATTTCTTCCTGGCAAGCGATAGCGAGCCAACATTGTGTGGAGTAATCCGGCTTCGCCGGAGAAATTTTTCTATCGAAAAATTTACAAATTTAGCTTGCTGGCAAAACAAAAATATATATATATGCTGGCTTGCTACCGCTCGCCAGGAAAATATTGACACCTGGATGGGGTAAACGTCTTAAAACAGTAGACTGAATGGGGCCGATTGGATACAAGCCAAAGAGAGAGGGAGAGAAAGAGAAAAAAAGCGAGATGGGCCCTCTTAAGGACGGGCTAAAAATTACTGAAAGATCCAAAACAAGGAAGGAATAAAACAGTAGATTGATGAAGAAGCTGCTGCGAGGCCTAATGAATGGAGGGCCAAGTTGGGAGCAGGTGAAAGTTTAGTTGCGATTACTTTTATCGTTTCTGACTTTCACCAGTAGAAGAGGTCGATTTTGTGTTTATGATTCGTTTTCTTTTCGTCAACATTATCTGTTTTTTTTTTTGTTTTTTTTTGTTTTTAAATTCTTCTTCACCTTTATTTTGTCCATTCTTCTTCCTCTTCTTCTTATTCTTCTTCTTCTTCTTCTTCTTCACATTACTATTATTATTATAACATTAGCAGTAGTAGAAGTCATGTTGTAGTATATATTATAATATTTACCTACTCTCTTCAGTTTTACGTTTTCTATTCCTTCTCTTCCTCCATCTGATGCTACTTTTACTTGTTCTAACATTTTCCCTACCCCTCCCTTTCCTTTCCTAAACCCTTTTCTCTTATATATTATCTCCTTTACCTCATTATTTCTCTATTCCTCCTTCCTCCTCATTATCCCCTCCTCTTCCTCCTTCTTCCCCTTCCTCCACCTCCTTCCCTTTTCTCCACCTCTTCCTTCACCCCACCTTCTCCTTCTGTTCCTCTATCAATACCCAACGTCCATTTGATGATGAAGTTGGAATTGAACCTAGCGAACCAGGGATCACATTTGCTCAACCCAACCGACCAAAAACGTCTCCGAAAAGCGAGAAACACCCTTGATTTAACTCTGAGGATCACGACGCGTTTTAACAGTTTTTCCTTGGCTATTATCAGACGATTGTATAATTATTATAGCTTAGGAAAGAACTCTAGCAATCAAAGGGGATACGTCCATCTAAAGTAAGATTTTGATTTTCACAGATCCCTCCTTTACTTAAGAAGATCGTCCAAGCGTGTCATGATCCTCAGGGGGTTGTTATAATGGCTTTGATGTAGTGGTAGAATTAGATTAGGAATATAGCAAATTATCTGTAGACAAAGTTACCTGTGTAGGTTTAGATAAGCCATATAAATTAACTTTTAATATGAATCAGAGATGTAGTTTGTGTATATATACCGGTGTATATATATATATATATATATATATGTGATTTTTTTTTTTTTTGGGGGGGGAGGGAATTAATTAATTTGGCTGATAGAAATTTTACTCCTCGCCCGAGTAACACTAGCTTCCTTCCTTCCTTCCTTCCTTCCTTTATCCTTCCTTCCTTCCTCCTTCTCTCCCTCTCTCCCCTCCCTTTCTCCTCCCTTTCTCCTCCCTCCCTCCCTCCCTCCCTTCCCTCCCTCCCTGCCCTCCCTTTCTCCCTTCCTTCCTTCCCTCCCACCTAGTTAAACCCGGCGTACGTCCCCCCATCAAGCAGCCAACATACACACACACCACCACCCACCCAGGCTGTCGGAGAGGGTAGGTAACTTTAGGGTGGGGGTTGTTTGTGATTGTTGACGGGGATAAAACTATATCGGGAGGCAAGGGTTAGGGGGGGGGGGGGGGGGGGGTGCTCACGGACCCTCTTTCCCCTGGGTTAAACGGGTTGAGTTTTGTGCATTTAATGTTAGGATGGGCATATTTATTTGCATAATTATCTAATTATATGTTTATTATATGTTTAATTTCCTCCCTCGACCCCCATCAAGCTAAAAAATAAGAAATTATACTAAGCAAATATGTATATATATAGAAGACACCCCACCCCCCTTCTAGATAAATGTTTAAATTTTTCGATAGATAAATGTCCCGGTCGGGGCCGGTTACTATTAAATTATAGGCTCGCTTGGACAAAATTGACACCTAAATGACAATAGATACGAGGTGTCGTTGTAAAGACTTATCCCTCAATACCTTCCCCTGGTGACAAGGAATATCTTAATATTGACAAAGAAAGAAATGGGGCAAAAGGTCTTATAATCGCCAAACTAACGTTTTAAAATCTGAAAACAAATGGGGCTCGCTATCGCTCGCCAGGAAGAAATCGACACCTGGATGGGGATAAACGTCTTAAAACAGTTGGCTAAATGGGGCCGAATGGATAAAAGCCAGGGAAAGAGAGAAAAGGAAAGAAAGATAAAAACAAAAGCCGGTGACCCCCCTTAAGAAATAGAGAGAAAGAAAGGCGGAAAGAAAGAGCAAAGTAGAAGAGTAATGGTTGGAGGAGTGTGTGCCTACATTATGTATGAGCATTGCATGCGCGTTGTGAGTGTTGCGTAGGTAGGATATTATATTCGTTATGCTTTATCCACCTTTCGGAACAAGCCCCAATATTCGGGAAACGATGTAGCTGGAAGGGTGTGTATTTGTGAGTGTAAATGTGTTAATGTGTGTGCGTATAATTCTAATAGTGCGTGTTGAATCCGTTATACTGTAGATTATAGAATATTGATAAAGCAGACGAATTATAACACAGTTCATCCTATAAAATAAAATGAAGTTTAAAGAAAATGCTTATTTAACTGCAATTAAAGAAATCGTATTATTTAAGGCTAACTATAGAAATAGAAATATATGACCCACAGAGAGATGTTCTTAGGCAGCAATATGTTCGGGGGGTTCCGGAAAATATTTAAGTTAAGATCTTGTGCTTCTATTGAGCTCGTACCAGATTCTTGTGATTCTACAGGACTTTCCTTTGCATCGGCGCTAGCACAGCATAACTAATTCAAAGACATTTAGGATATTCAAGACGGAGAAAATGTAGACGTCATATATCTAGATTTCGCCAAAGCTTTTGACAAGGTGGACCATGGGATCCTTCTACATAAACTCAAATCACTGGGAATAGGGGGAGACCTTGGAAGATGGCTCCATAGCTTCATCACCAACAGAAAACAAAGAGTCACGGTTCAAGGAAGCCTATCAGAAGCAGGTGGGGTCATCAGCGGAGTACCACAAGGATCAGTACTGGGACCTCTCCTATTCCTCATCATGATAGGAGACATCGACAGGGACCTGGAACACTCAACAGCCACATCGTTTGCAGACGACACCAGACTCATGAAGAAAATCACCTCACAACATGATGCTCAGCTACTACAACAAGACTTGGACAAAATCCTGAAGTGGGCAGAAGAAAACAACATGGCCCTAAACGGAGACAAGTTCGAGCTTCTAAGGTACGGGAACAAGAGAGCACTACAAAACGACACCAACTACAAAAGCGGACAGCAAGAAATTACCGCCAAGGACACAGTGAAGGACTTGGGAGTAAATATGAGCAGTGACGCCACTTTTTCCCAGCATATTACCAAAGCCACAACAACAGCAAAACAAATAGCAGGCTGGATCCTGAGAACCTTCCACACAAGAAATGAGAGGTGTATGCTAACATTGTGGAAGTCACTGGTCCTACCACGACTGGAGTACTGCTCCCAGCTCTGGTCTCCCCAAAAAGTAGGAGAAATAACAGAAATTGAAGCCACCCAGAGGACATTCACCAGTAAAATCCATGGGTTTCAACACTTTAACTACTGGGAGAGACTTAAGGAGCTGCAGCTGTACTCACTTCAAAGACGTAGGGAGAGATACATCATCATCTACGTCTGGAAGATTTTGGAAAAAAAGGTACCAAACCCAAACATCCAAGAGACTCAGCACCAAAGGCGAGGGAGGCTGTGCTATGTGAGGACTACGCCGGGATCAACACAAAAAATCAAATCCCTGATCCATCACAGCTTTACATACAATGGAACCAGACTGTTCAACTGTATACCAGCCCCTCTCAGGAACATAACCGGGGTGTCTCCAGACACCTTCAAGAAACACTTGGACATGTGGCTGGCCAAAATACCGGACCGGCCACCAACACCAGGATACCCCAGCACCAACTCCAACCGACTTCTGGACTGGAGAGTGGAAGAAAGGGAGCTGCCTGGTCGCAGTGGAGCCCCAGCTCAACTGTGTCACTAACGGACGGAATACAACTAAGTGTAACTAAGTGTAAGTGTAAGTGTATACCCCCATGCAGCCACCACACCATATTATTTGTACGGTCGCGCTAATAAGTCATGTTTCAGCTGTCATTACGTTTGGCTTGTTCTGTGCTGTATTAATGTCTGTCAGATGTTGAATAGGGTGGGTAAGTGTAGGAAATGTTTTGTATATTTTACTCGATATGAAGAAATGAAGCTTAGATATTGCTGATACCAATTATTGATCAAAACATACTTGGTGCCGAGACATCACTTATTAGACACTGTACACTGTATTTATTTGAACACTTAATTGTAACCAAAATTTCACACATACACGGTGTTCTTCGGTTTATCTATCCATATTAGAACACTGGTTATGTGTACCATTTTTGTTATAAATATGTGCTAATTTTACGGAGTGTATAGTCCATTCATTATAGGTAGGTCAGAAATCGTGACCCTTAACCTCCATAACTCAAAAAGGGCTAGAACAAATAGGCTGCATATCTCCACACTTATTCCCTGGCTGACCCTTTCTAAATGGTAGAGGAGAAATGTTCTCGATTTCTTTAGTCAGAGTTATAGAAGTCAGTGGTCAAGATTTTTGGCTTACATGCAATGAATGGACTATAGTTGTCCTCGAATATCTTCAAGCAAAATCTACAGCCACCAAACCGTATTTATCTTGTACCTGTTCCGAAGTGAATGCTGGTCCCCTAATGAATTAAACTGAATAATGGATTTTGAAATAATAGTTTCGATGTAAATCAGAAGACCTTGTCATGGTTTTAAATGTACTTAGATTTGTTATTGTATGTAAAAAAAATATATATATATATAATGGAGGTTGTAAGTAGATTAAAACAATAAGTATAAAAAGTACTCAATCTTTTTCATTAACTGCAATACATAGGTGCATAGTTGTTGTTCTGTGGCAAGAGATTCATCACACAGATATTACACAAACCATTGTAGAACGCCAAAAAGACTACTAAATTCACAATAACTTATAGAAATATTAAATAGAGACTTGAGGTAAAATATATAACATACCGGTATATAAGAAAATATTTAAACAAATAAATATAAGATTTTGTATATCATAATGCTTCCTCCCTGGACTCCTGAATAGTGCTACCTCTGGCATACCAAATCCCAGCATCAGGAACCCGAATCGAAACACCAAGGACTCGAATCCGAACTGATGTCCCTGAGTTAGGCATCTGAACTGTTGCACCTGGGACTGATATCTGAACGGATGCAGCTTGGACTGGATCCTGAAGCGACATATCTGGATCTGTAGTACGAACTGAATGAGCTGAGACTGAATTCCGGATCGAAGTATCATGGTTTGGAATTTGGACTGGTGTAGCTAGACTTGGATTCCGAAGCGACGTACCATAGTCTGGGGTTCGAACCGATATAACTGGGACTGGATTTCTAATAGATCTAGTTGGAACCGGAGTCCGGATCATTGGTGTATCTGGCACTAAGGACCACAGACGAATGGCGAGGGAGGGAAGGTAGATATGGGTAACCTCCAAACTGAGCAATAATAAGGAGAGGATCAGGTAGAGGTAAATCAAGAAGGTCTCTGTTACTCCTTCTCTTTCACCTACCCCCTCGCCACTGCTCACTTGTAACACTAACATTATTGATAGAACTTTTGGAAGTCTTCACTTGCAATCTTATACCACTATTACATACACGAATGTCTCAGTGTCCTTTTGTTTGAGTTAAATTACTAGTTTTCACCAATAGCATTAATGTTCCAATTAATTATTTATTTGACATATGTTAATACATATAACATATCTTGTGAGTTTTGCCGTTGAAATATTTAACTAGGATATGCTGATGTTTTCACGTACTTCATTAAATAGTCATAAATATAATAATCAATCCATTTATATTTCACATATGTGATGTTCTCATCCAACAGTCTTTCATACAAAATAGTTTACTTCCTATAACTTTTATCACATTATAATTTCAGAATACGTTATTTCCAAATGTCGCGAGCGTTTATGGTTTCACGAAGTTGGTCCGGTATCCATCATGTTGCAGAGTTGAAGATCATTATGTAAACACCAATGGCCTCGGGAAGAGTACGTCAGCAGTGGTGGGATCCCTGGTGCCCTGCTGGTGAGAAAAAGGCTAGTAAGTGACGAATCTTTTCGTCAATTTGTAAGGGTAATTTTTGTCTGGCAGCTTCAAAATTTAATAAGAATAAAACTACCTAGCATAATCTACCTTCAATCTAGTGTCCGATTCCTATACGAAAGAGCCTCAAAATAGTACGAGAACAAACTTGCTCATCGAAAATTGCCGGAAAATTTGCTTGTGGGACACCACCTTAGCGAATCATTATAAAATTTTATTTACATACACAGAGATGACAAAATCTACTGGAGCTATTAGTCATGTAATTATACTGTTATATTCAATCTGATCTTATAGCTAATACAAAACTCTTATTTAGCACGAGTCAAGGAATTGTCTGAGCTTATAGCATGAGAGAGTGAGTGAGAGTGAAGGGGGGAGGGCTGTTACACATTACGTTTATCGATAACCCCCCCCCCCCCCCACGCACACACACAGACACCTTAGCAATATCGCACATACCCACAAACATACACTACATTCTCTCTCTCTCTCTCTCGCGCTCTCTCTCTCTCTCTCTCTCTCTCTCTCTCATGAATAATGAATACTAACCAGTTAGTTTTGCTTCCATCATATAATGTAAGCCATGACTCACCATATCCACCATGACTTGTATCAGTATGTTGGTTAATGATAGAGGATTTTATACAGTCTTGAACAGTTTTCTAGGAAACAAGGGGTAAACACTATTTTAATTAGCCCTCTAACTCACACAGGTCTTTCCTAAGCTGAATATAATCGCATAATAGTAGCCAGCATCAGAGTCTATATAGAAAATATACCTATTTTGATCTTGGTCAGAATACGATGAGGAGAGGATTTATCGCCCTAATATAAATATAATTTATATTGAATATAATTTATATACAATATGAATAAAATAAACATAAAGTATAAATATGAATAAATAATATATGAATGAACTAGAAAATATAATTAAATATAAATATATGTAAATATAATATACATAATATACTAATAAATATAATATGGATAAAAGCATATAAATAGAATAACAACCAAATATAAATAAATCAACTAACCCTGCCTGTCTGAGAAAAGTGAGTACCTGACTCACCAACACCACTCTGTTACAGGCTTGTAAGTATACTGGTCTAATTCCGTCCCTTGGGGGTGTTCGGGGGAAGAGGTGGGTGTGGGGAGAGCCACCAGAGCCTTAGCAAGAGAGAGAGAGAGAGAGAGAGTGGGGGTGAGTGAGTAATAAATACGGTTATCGAATATCAAATTAATAATTATAATATATTTATGCTTACAAACAGAGAGAGAGAGAGAGAGAGAGAGAGAGAGAGAGAGAGAGAGAGAGAGAGAGAGTACAAAGGAGTACAAAGGAGTACAAAGGAAATCTTCTAGGTTGCTTGTCCTCCAAAACACTGACGAGAGAGAGAGAGAGAGAGAGAGAGAGAGAGAGAGAGAGAGAGAGAGAGAGATTTGATTTTGATTTTGCCCCGAAGGGCCGAGTTTATTGAGCAGCGCCCCCCATCCTGTGAGGGGACAACCACTAGTAAGGCGATACATACTGCTCAAAGAGCCATTATTCCACTGAAACAACAGCATCGTCGTCTGGTTACATTCATATTTGTGTTTATAAATCAGGTTGTCATTATTCAGATGTGTTATTATAGTTTCCTCATTTAATTGTCACATGGTCTGTATATATGTATCTCATTAAAAAAAAAAAAAAAAAAAAAAAAAAAAAAAAAAAAAAAAAGCAAGCTTGTAGTGACTGAATTATTAATTGACAGGTTGTAAATAATAGCACTACAGAACTAGTGCAATCGTATGAGGAGACTATTCATATTTTCATTACATCAATGGTTATTGAGATCATAGTTAGCTGAATACAATTATTACAAAAATAGGCAATGGTATAAATCAACATAATACATAATTTAATACAGGCGAACATAATCATGATCCGGTTCGTTGTGCACTGGGAGCTAAGGTGTCTTGAGATCGCCTCGTACCCATACACAACGAACGTATTATAGTCTGCATGGTTGGTATCTAATTGAATATACTTAGTGGGTATTTCAAGAATGTCAGGGGGTAAGGAAATGTGATTTGTATATTAGAAGACTGTGATTAACGAGACGTGTAACATGTGGAGGGAGGTGGTAGAAAGAGAGGGATCTCGTTGGGGGTGGAAGTTTCGCTCCCAGGAATTTTCGTTCCTGTGGTCTTTCAATAATAATAATAAAATAATAATAATAAAAAGGGGACAACCACTGGTAAGGCAATACATATTGCTCAAAGAGCCATTATTATACTGTAACAACAGTATCGTCGTCTGGTGTTGTTATAGTTTCTTCATTTGATTGCCACATGTGCTGTATATACGTGCTCATGAAAAAAAATATATATTTGACCGAATTATTAATTGACAGGTAAATAATAGCACTACAAAACTAGTGCAATCATATGAGGAGACCATTCATGTTTTCTTATATCAATGGTTATTGAGATCATAGTTAGCTGAATACAAATATTACATACATGATGTGACTAATATTTCGAACTACATAAATTATTATGCAATAATAGTACGACAAATATATTACAATCATATGAGGGACACTTCACATTCTTCATTACATCAACGGTTATTGAGGTCATAGTTAGCTGAATACAAGAGTCACATACATAATGTGACTAATATTACCAACTACCGAAGTTATAATGCAATTATAATAATACAAATATTTGACAAACATGAGTGACATGGTTCAAATTCTTATTACACGTGTTATTTATTAGTAATATTTGATTCCTAATAAATATATACAGATAATACAGGTAATACAACTATTATAGGTGAATGGACAGGCACTCATAAAATTGATATATAATTACTATCGTGCTAATTATAACCAATGGGAGTAATTTGCCAATGTGTTTAGCTATTACCTAATATTCCAAAAATGTATATACCCTTATACTCATTACTATCATGAGGTAATGTTTACTATACAATAGCTTAATTCAAAATTACGTAAATAAGCACCAATAAACACAGAGAATGACAAAAATATAAGCTTACAAACACAATGGGTATTTCAGAATTACATAAAGAAGCACTAATAACACAGAAAACTGTAAAATAGAAAGCTTACAAACAATATCATATTGTAGAATTACATAAACAATAACATGATAAACATAGAAAAGGAAAAATTGAAAACTTACAAACAAAGATGATTTCTTTCAGATTTACGTTAAAAAAACACTGATCAAAAAAAATAATAATAGAAAGTTTACATACAAAATGTATGTACTTCTACATAATTCCAAGGTTCCTGCCTTTAAGGGGGGTCACCTGCTTTTGTTCTCCTGTTCTCTCTTTCTCTGGGTTGTATCCATTCGGCCCCATTCAGCCGTTTAAGACGTTTATCCCCATCCAGGTGTCGATTTTTTTCCTGGCGAGCGGTAGCGAGCCAGCATATATTAATAAATGTTTTTGACAGCAGGCTAAATTTGTATATTTTTCAATAAAAAAAATTCTCCGACGAAGCCGGATTTCTCCATACAATGCTGGCTCGCTATCGCTCGCCAGGAAGAAGTCGACACCTGGATGGGGATACACTTCTTAAAACAGTAAGCTGAATGGGACCGAATGAATACAAGCCAGAGAAAGAGAGAAAATTAGAGAAAAAAAAGCAGGTCACCCACCTTAAGGTGGTGCCACACGAGCGCATTTTCCGCCAATTTTCGATGAAACTGATTTTCTCGTACTATTTTGAGGCTTGTTCGCATTGGAATAGTAAACTAGATCGAAGGTAGATCATGTTAGGTAATTTGATTCTGATAACGCTGACATTTTGAAGCTGTCAAACTACAATTTGCCCATAAAACTTGACATACAAATGTTTCGTGTAACATAATCCTTCACCTCCGCCCTTCACCTGTGTTATCTTCACATTTGCGTGTTTACCTATATCTGGTGGGTAGATAAGAGTCATACGAGCACTTTTGCTAGCAATTTTTCTACCGGCAACTGTTTTCTAGAAGAATTTAATGACCATTGTCAACTCGGCTGAATATACAGTTGCCCACAGATGATATTATTCAGATTGAAAAGGACGTCTCGTAATCAAAGGGGGAATATCTACCTCGATTAACCCTCTGACGCCCACAATCCCTTCCTAAGCTTGATAAAATCGTTTACTGATAGCCAGAATAAAAGGAAGAAACGCGTCCTGGCATACCGAAAGGGTTAACCAGCGCGTCATTATTATTATCCCCTCCATCAGCAGTTTCCGGTGATTATGTGATCTACCTATTTGTTTGTCTGTCAGTTTTTCAGCTGGTTATCGAAGCGCCTATGAACCAACTATTTTTGTGTTTACAAGCAGCCTAATAAGCCCCATCAGGTCTGTTGTTGCTTGGCTTCCTTTGTATTCCTTTTAACTTGATTTAACACAGGATATCTAGAAAGCTATGAACTCACTAATTTGAACTTAAACTTAATTTAGCACAGGATATATCAACTCTTTTAAGTATCTGGGCAGTGTGTTGAGTAAAGATGGGACTATGGATGAAGAAGTGCGGGAGAGGGTACAACAGGGGAAGAGGGGTGTAGGAACGCTGAAAGCAGTAACAAGAAATAGGGTGGTCAGTATGGAAGTGAAGAAGTCCTTGCATGACAGTGTGGTAATCCCGACACTGACTTACGGAAGCGAAGCATGGACGTTGGTTGAGAGACTCAGACCAAGAGTGAGAGCAGTGGAAATGAATTAATTAAGAAGTGCGTGCGGAGTTACATGGAGGGATAGACAGACTAATGAGGAAGTAAGAAGGAGGTGTGGTGTGGAGGTGGATGTGCTGGAGAGTGTGAAAAGGAACAACTTGAGATGGTTCGTCCATATGGAATGTATGGAAAGCGAGAGAATGACTAAGAGGGTGTACGAGAGCGAGGTGGAGGGACAGAGAGGGAGAGGTAGACCGAAAGAGAGGTGGAAGGATGGAGTGAGGAAGTATATGAACGAAGGCGGTGCTGGTTGGGGGGAGGGACGTCACTGGCCAGGGACAGAGGTGCATGGGGGCGGTTCGTTCGTGGCCACCCCTTCGGGGATCACGGCGTCGGGCAATAGATAGATAGATAGATAGATATATGAAAACTATGAATTAACTAACTTGGTCATTAACTGTATTTAGCACAGGCTATATAGAAACATATGAACTAGCTAATTCGGCCAGTGTCTTTATTGAACACCTACAGTATACTGAGAACAGTAATTGTGTTGATAATGAGGATGAATGTTTGGCCTTTTCATCAGCACCTCCTTTAAATGCTGTAGTCTCTCTCTCTCTTCTGTTTACTGAACATTTTCAATCCAATAAATACTTATATAAACTATCAACGTACCTTCACGCACGTGATATCTGATTTTAGCAAAGTAAGCGAATTTCGTCCCTTTAGTTCACTGTAAAAATGTACGTTCAAATGTAACACAAATTATACATAAAATATGGGTTTCAATCGTATAAGTGTACAGTTCATAGCTTTACGAGATATCTTGTTTACAAACAGACAGACAAACAAGCGGAGCGTAAACATAACCCCCGTCCAACTTCCATGGCGGAGTTACTAACCTTCAATACCTGTAGAGTGTAGAGTGAAGTAGTCTATAGCACGGCTGATGATCACTCAATCGTCTTTCGTAATCGACCTTGACACTTGACGTAATCTGATGTTTACCTACATTACCTACCGTGGCTACCGCGTCACCCCCACAACACGATAAACAACTACTACTGCTTAAGCTAGGTAAACAACTACTACAGCTGTTGCTAGGTAAACAACTACTACAGCTGATGCTAGGTAAACAACTACTACAGCTGATGCTAGGAAAACAACTACTACAGCTGATGCTAGGAAAACAACTACTACAGCTGGTGCTAGGTAAACAACTACTACAGCTGATGCTAGGTAAACAACTACTACTATTTTGCTAGGTCTAACAAATATGTATGTATGTATGTTTGTATGTATGTATATACCCAGGCACATACCCCATTGCTGGGGGTGGCCGAATCGAAACAGGACCGAACAGAAACAACATTTGAAGTTCCAATTCTTAGGGTCCGGGACCACTTTCGCGTTCCCTCGCCCCTTTCTCTCTCTCTCTCTCTCTCTCTATATATATATATATATATATATATATCATAACGTGTTGCAGTAACATTAATTTCGCCTCCCATGTTCAGCTAAGTATTAAAAAGCCTTATAATATCAAATCCATATCTCCCGTCTTTTCATTGGCATTAATCCACTTCTAATATGTGAGCAAATGTCCGCATATGTACCCTGAATCAAAGTATATAGACACTTAGTGTCTATATACTTTGCCCTGAATGGCCCGAATGAAAACACCAGGTGGGTTGAACACTTGTGGTGGTATTCATCCTTTATTTACTGCATGTACTGTATATATAATTTGTGTTGGGTGTAGGAGGGGATATATACGCGTGCTACGATATCGATACCTGTATTTGGTTATAAGTGTATTTTGTTGTATTAATATTATTATTAGTAGTAGTAATATGATTATTATTATTAGTTGTGGTAGTAGTAGAAGTGGTAGCAGTAGTAGTCATAATGGTATTGTGGAGTAGGCGAGGATATCTACTGACGCTGTGTTATCGATAATCGAGTATAGGTTTACATGGTTGCTTAGCCCTTTCAGTATATCATTACACATCTCTTCATTATATTCTGGCTGTTATTAGGCTATTTTAGTGCAGTACATATGTTCAATCAATACTTTGGTTTGGTACATTGGTTTACTCGGAATAATAGACAAAGAAGAGTCTTGTGAATAGTGGGCGAACATTTTCACCACAAGTCTTCATATAAGGCTCCCACGGAACACTGGAGTCTCCTTGGTTGTGGTGGTGAGAATTCAAGAATCTTGAGAATACTGGAAGACGACGAGGGTGTTGAATCTGGAAAGATGAGGGCGTAATTTGTCGGGCATTCAGGGTCTCGTCCAGCAATACTTAAGTGGCATAGCCGATCTCTTCTCATTTGGCATTAGAGTTGTAGTGGAATTCTTGTCTCGGTGCCAAAGGCCCTACTTTTCTGCTGTCGGTTTTCAGGGTTCTATTTGGGGATGTGCCTTTTGTAGTTACAGCACTGTCGTACCCAGCAATAGCTGAAGGAGCAATAGCCTTAACCTTTATGAAGGCATCAACTGCACTGATGTTGAGTGAAAGAAGGGCGGCTGAGAACAAGAGCTTAAGGTTCCCTTTTCGGATTGAGTGAATTTTCGGGTATGAACACAGACTTGTAGACTGGCGGTGATGCTGCTACAGTGTGTTTCCCACCTCTATTGGCAACACTGCATTCTGGAATTGCATTTTCTCTGGAGCTCTTGTTGTCACAGGTTTCTTTGATGTGGGGGAACTATTGTAAGAGTCGCTGTTGATGCCCTTGTGACTCTGAAGGAACTTGCTTGATTTTATAGTAAACATAGATTCCCAGTAATAAATATTTTATGATATTATCATAATGTGAAGAGAGGCACTTTATTACCAACATTTTGTTTCTCCTCAAATAGTGTTCATATTTATTGTTTATAGCCACACAAATCCTTGGTTATAAAATTGTCTGGCTGTTTATATATTAACTTTATCATGTACCGGTATTTATTTTTTGTTTCTTTCTATTTTAGCACTATAAACAAGGCTGGGGTGTTAACTTTTCTATTTTCTAGAGGGAAGAGAGTTTAATCAGCTTAGTAACGACCTCTCGTAGACAAGGGACAAATAAATAACAGTATGCAAAGAGAGTGGAAAAACATATAAAACGGGAAGGAAACAGAATAGACAAAAGTACCGCATGCAAAAAGACAAAAAGACGCAGGGAAGATCTATGCTAAAAACTTGTATTTATAGATGAGCATGATATAGTTTGCAGCCTGATTTTAATTGTTATGCATCATTCGTAAGCTGAATAAAATCGTGGAATAGAAGGCCAGAATATAATGAAAAGGGCATCACCGGTACTGAATGGGTTAAACTGAAGAGTATGAGCTGTTTTAAAGTGTTGGTTGGTAGGAATTCACTGAAGAAATATATATTACAATAAGCAGCACAACGTTGCTTTTCCACCTACCCTAAACAATAAACACTGTGCCCTTTAAAAGTAGATATGGTCTACTGTAGCCTACTCAATATAACTATAGTCCAATAATTATTCCAAATGGTTGAAATATTACTGTAGCTTGATTACTAATTTTCGCGTTTTAGTTATAGCGGTTAGTCTTTAAAAATGTTTAGCCAAATGATGATGAATAGACTATCCTGACCCCTAACCTATTTTAACCCCTTCACCACCATTATGTAATTATATTCTGGTTACCATTAGACAATTTTATGTTAGTGTGTAATCTACCTATACGACTTAAATGGGTAAATACGATCTCAATAAACCCTCTTAGTAACATAGGTCCTTCTTAAGCTGCATGACACCCTCAAATTTTAGCCAGAATCAAGGAAAAACAAAAAAAGGGATAAAATACGTCATGGTGCAATCGCTCTGGTATTGCTTCCATTTGGTGAGAATCGATAAAACAAATTGGTGTGGAACTGCAAATATACAGCCTGTTTGATTCCTGCGTGCCATGGACTCTCTCTCTCTCTCTCTCTCTCTATATATATATGCACAGACAGACAGATAGCCAATATTTGCAAGTATATTATTACTAGTCTTCTCATTTGTCGATAACGATAAATTTACTGAAAAGATAGCAATACAATATAGTTTAAAGCTAG
This sequence comes from Paralithodes platypus, assembly GCA_032716605.1. NCBI lineage: Eukaryota > Metazoa > Arthropoda > Malacostraca > Decapoda > Lithodidae > Paralithodes > Paralithodes platypus. Next base: position 61,395,401 of record CM064482.1, read on the forward strand.
GTAAATAAATCCACCATTCTCAGTCGTCCCATACAGTGCGATGTAATTATATGTTATTTGTGTTATTATATTAAATACCTCGATCTCTCTGTATCTATCACTGTTTGTTATTTTGTCTGTTCTGGTGCATGAGCGTGCATGAGCCTGAGAAAACCATTATCCATATATCAGAATTATATTTTAATTATGAATAAACTGCATGTCAGGACAGTGGGAGTGCGCTGTACCTAAAGCCGGAATCATGCAAACAATGAAGAACGTATACTATTCATTCCCATTTCGCTATGAGATTTTCATATTTTGATTTACCAGATTCAAAACTCCGTTATTTGTTTGTATATAATTATTTATTACTTTATTGATTTATTCATGTATTAATTTATGTATTTATTTATACATTTCTTATTATTATTATTTCATATTTTTTCACCAACCAACTATACTTCTAAACTTAATTAATGAAATCAACAAATACATGTGGCACTCCAAGGACTCGAACCTAGGATACTCACACCGAAATTCCGCGCATTTATGCATTACGCTATCAAGACAGTTATTATTATTTATTGTTTTTGTTTGGCATAAGCTAACCCGACAAAACGACTTGCTTTTTGTAATTGATTCAACATTTTAGAATAAAGATGTCGATTGAAAAGTTTGATAAAGCGCATGACACCGAAACCCAACACTTTATACACCACTCAATCTTTAAAGTGACTGTAGAGTTAGTGTGACTTTCTTTTTAGCCTGGTGTTTGAGCTAGACCAGTAAATTATGTTGCCAGAGTGACATGCTGTACAGTCGGGGCCGAATGTTCTTAGAGAGAGAGAGAGAGAGAGAGACTGTATAAATAACAGAGTAAACATCGCCGCACCCATGGTATAATAACTTTCTAATGTCTTTATGCCATGGCCACACCAGTCACTTACCAGTCGATAGAGCGAGTAGCACAGAGACTGATCAATGACTGTCATACACTCACTCTCTCAGATGTGGGTGACTAGGGGGACCTCTTGTGTTGTTACTTCCAATTTCCTCTTCCACTTTTCATCTCTTAGGTCCAGTAAGTTAGGTTAGGTTGGGTTTAAGTTAGATTAAGCTAAGCTAGGTTGGGAAAGGTGGCTATGTTAGGTAAACATTGGTCAGGAATAGTTAGACTGGCTTAGGAAGGATTAGGTTAGGGGAGGTTGGAAGAAATTTGGTTAGTTAGTTTGTGCTGGGTTGGAAGAGGTTAGGTCAGGTTAAGCTTAGTCTAATTTGATATGATGGCTAGGGTTGACAAAGGGGAATGTCGACAAAATATGAATATGTATTTCAGATTATGTACGGGTCCTGAGAGAATATTATGAACAACCCGCACTCCTCCACCCTCACTTCACCACTGACTTACTCTAATAGTAATAGTGTATACGCTCACAGGTTAGTGGGGGAGGGAGGAAGGGAGGGGTGGAAGAACGGAGTGGATGTGTGGAAGTAGGGAGGGAAGGAGGGTTGGAAGAAAGGTAGGGGCGAAAGAAGAAAAGGAGGGAAGGAGGGTGGAAGAAGGGAGGGAGGGGAGGAGGGGTGAAAGAAGAAAGGGAAGAAGGGTGGAAGAAGGAAGGGAGGGACGGAGTGAAAGAAGAAGGGAGGGACGGAGAAGGGGTGGAAGAAGGGAGGGAGGGGAGGAGAGGTGAAAGAAGAAAGGAAGGAAGGGTGGAAGAAGGAAGGGAAGAAGTGGTAGAAGAAGGAAGGAAGGAAGGGGTGGAAGAAGGGAGGGAGAGTGGAAGAAGGGGAGGGAGGAGTGGATGTGAAGAGAGAAGGGGGGGGGGGGGGGAGGGGGGCAGTGTCATTAGGGGTATTAAACATATCCCGGTGCGTCGGACGTGGCTCCTTCCTTGAGAGGAGGGTTTTTTATGGACCCCTTTCTCCTTCATGTTTAGCCCTATTCGTTTTTAGACTTAAGATATTCGATCCATTAGGTTGGCGATTTTAATGCCTTTCGTCCCTTTTTATCAATATTAAGACCTCTGGTGCCAATTAGGGGACGATTTTTTTCCTGGCGAGCGAGAGCGAGCCAGTAATTTATGAGGAATTGGCCTATGGCCAGACCATTTTCCTACCGAAAAATGTACACATTTATCACCTTTTTTTTCCCCCAAGCTTGGTGGGGATGTAGTGAACAAACAAAAAACATCCCCTTAATGAACTAATAAACTGTGATGGCACAATTACCCTCATAGAAGATTGGACGACAGGGTGGTACAATAGGATAGAAAGATGGATAGAATAGTCCACTCCCTCTTACCCCTACCAACACACACACACACACTCACACACAAATACACAACATGAATCCTATACACACGCACACACACACACACACACACACAAATACACAACATGAATCCTATACACACGCACATACACACACACACACACACACAACATGAATCATATACACACGCACCCTACCCTGTTCCAAATAGGTAGGTCAGAAAGCGTGAACCCTAACCTCTATTACTCAAAAAGGGCTAGTGGAAATAGGCTGTAATTTTCCACACCTATTCCCTGGCTGACCCTTCCCAAATGGTTGAAATATTAGCTCGATTACTTTGGTCGTGTGTAAGTTATAGATGTAATGTTAAATAGTTTTGGTCCACTTATTTGGAACAGGGTATAACACACACATAGTATAATTTATGACAAATACACAAACACATGCATTAATTTAAACACAGACCCTCTACAAACAAACACACATAACACAAACCCTTTACAAACAAACATACATATACTCGCAGACACAAAACTGCTCACACATTACTTAACCCTTTCACGCACATATGACGCAGAGGTTGCCAGATTTTGGCTCGAACGTCCCTTGATTTTGGCCCTGTCACTCTTTCAACTATGGGGGAGGCACTCGCTATAGGCAGTTCTGCCTTTTGCCTCCCTCAATCACATAGAAAAAAAAATAAAAAAAAAATTGCAATAGGAAATAGTTCTCTCACTCATATAATTACCTCTCCAAAATTAGTTTTCTGCCCACAGCTAACTCAAAGACAACTGCAGAGGTTGAAGTAACTAAACTACAGGTTTCTAAATACCCCTGATGGTAACAAAGGCTTTAAAGTATCCCTAATAGGCTCAAAATCGCGTCATATGTCGGAGAGGGTTAAGTCACTAGCACACGTAAATGCCACATGTACACATACACGCATACATTATCAACCAGTATATTTAGAGCACACGAACACACGCACAGAGCTCGCATGTGGCACTCGGTTATATTTATCCTCCCTGAAATATTCATGCTAAGATCGAAGATGTCTCGCATAGCACGGTTCTTATTGGTCGTTTCGCGATATGTACAGTTGATAGCATAAGTGCCGTCCCATTTTCTGGCAACATAAAGGCCGAGACACACGAGCGATTTTTTTTAATTATTTTATATATATATATATATATATATATATATATATATATATATATATATATATATATATATATATATAATTATATTGTCATATGTTGTTATTATTATGATTACTATTATTATTATTATTGTAGGGTTAGCATCGAAATATGGAATTCGTCTTTAGGTCATGTTTTTCTAGCTCTGATGTTCCTCCTTTTTTTCTCTTCAGTCCAGGTGCCAACAGGAATTCATAAACATCCCCCCCTAAATGTTGCCAAGATAAAGTTGCCAATTCAAAGTCGACTGAAAGAGCTTTCGTGTGACTCGATATCTTGACCGTATTTTTAACCATGGTACGTCTTTTTATCATATTCTGGCAACTATTAGACGATTGTATTCAGCTCAGGAACGACCTCTAGCAATATATAAAAGTTTCAAACTATCTCAACCAATCCTTTCAACTACCACAGATCCTTCCCAAGCTGCATAATATCGTATAAATATAGCTAGAATAAAATATAACACACGCCGTTGGTACTCAAAGGGTTAATTATAATTATTTTCAGTATGGTGTCGACCTGTATTATTTTATTCTGGTTGTAATAGACGATATTATTCTGCTTATGAATGACCTGTGGGAATTAAAGAGATAATTTACATAGTTTCTACCCCAGTAACCCCATTTAATGTTACATGTCCTTACTAAGCTGAATATACACGTTTTGTGTAAGCCAGTGCAAAGTTAAACTAACGACATCATACTGAAGGGGTTGAGTAAGCCATACGTGATTCAGTCCTTTCCAACTTATCAATATTATCGGCATATTATACGAGATACCATTGGATGATTTTATCCAGCTTAGGAAAGATGTACCCTGTCAATAATAATGGCGACATTTAATTTTGATTCTGGCCAACACTATTCGATTATATTCATCATAAGAAGGACCTCTAGGGATGAAAGCGGTAGAAACCATCTTAATTAACCCTTTAGCTCTCACAGATGTTGATTTGAATAATGTCCTGTACTAATAGCCAGAATAACATGATAAAACCCGTCATCAGAATTATAAAGGTTAACCCCTTCTATACCGGCAACATCTTTTTAACTCTAATCTGGCTACTATTAGACGATTTGATTCAGTTTTAAAAGGGCCTCCAGCAATTAAAGGCCTTGAACTATCTCACTTAACCCTTTTTACAACCACAGAGCCTTCTTAAACTGCAAGAAAGCGTCTAAATATAGCAAGAATAAAATAAAAAAAAAATACGTCACCGGTAGAGCAGAGGTTAAACTTGTAGACAAACACAATAGTTACCATGCAAGTCTTGGTAACCAGATTATATACATTAAGGGGACTGGGCTTTTTTTGGGTGGTTATGTATTTATATATTCATATATTTTATAGTTACCTCGCTAGACCTTCGTCAAGCATAAAAAAAAAAAAAAAAAAAAAAATAGACCCCCCCCCCCTAGACCCCCCCTAAAGATAAATGGTACATGTTTCGGTAGAAAAATGTCCAGGCCAAAGGCCGTTTACTTTTAAAATTAAAGGCTCGCTATCGCTCGCCAGGAAAAATCGACACCTAAATGGCACGAAAGGTCTTAATATTGGCAAAGAAATGGGGTGTAAAGTCATAAAATCGCCAAACTAATGAGTCGAACGTCTTAATATCTAAAACAAAAACAATGGGATTAAACACGAGGGAGAAGGGGTTCAGGAAAACCCGCCCATCTCCCCTTAACCAGTTAGGAGAGCACTGGCACAACCCCCCCCCTCCTCCTCCTCTCTCTCTCTCTCCGGGACACTATACCTGCCTTAACCCTTGCTGTACCGGCGATTTTTTTTTTTTTTTATACTAGCTGTGTTTAGAGGATTTTGTTAAGTTTTTGAAGGTTTGGTGGTACTAAAATAGGTCAAGTGAGATAGTTCGAAGCCTGTTAATGGCTGGAGGTCCTTTTGAAACTGAATACAAATCGTCTAATAGACACACTAAAGTTAAAAGGACGGTGCTAGTACAGAAGGGGTTAAGATGAAGGCTGTAGGGAAAGACGTTTACACACACACACACACTTTCTCTCTCTCTCTCTCTCTCACACACACACACACACACACACACACTCTCTCATATACACTCACGCACACACTCTCTTACACACGCACACATATACATGGGTTGTCACGTTATTTCAAATCATGAATGTTTCTATCGATAGAATACATACACAGTAACGAAAGCATTATTAAGATCACCATTGTAGTATTTTTTTTCTATGTGATTGAGGGAGGCAAAAGGCATAACTGCCTATAGCGAGTGCCTCCCCCATAGTTGAAAGAGTGACAGGGCCAACATCAAGGGACGTTCGAGCCAAAATGCCTGGACACACGGAGTTTGAAGCAATTTAAGTCATATATGCCATATATTTCATATATGCCACCTATCCCTTAAGGGGGTAGTACTCGCTTTTTCTGGACCCCTTTCTCCCTCATGTTTAGCACATTAGTGTTGAGGTTTTAAGACGTTCGTTCCGTTAGTTTGGCTATTTCGAGAACTTTTGCCTAATTTTGTTATCAATATTAAGACCTTTCTTGCCCTTTGGTGTCGATTTTTTCATGGCGAGCGATAGCGAGCCTCGAGAAGGAATCGACCTTCGGCCGGGACATTTTTCTACCGAAAAATGTGCACATTTATCTTGAAAGGGTGTCTAGGGTGTGTTGTGCTAAGCTTCATGGAGGTCTAGCGAGGAAGCTCAAAAATAATTTAATAACTAAATATATAGACCAAAAACCAAGCACCAGTTGCATAGCAGTTGCATAGCAGGCCTATACCTTAATTTAGTCTCCTGTTCTTTTGGGACGGTATTGATGCTCTGTCAGTTGTTACATAGGAAAGCAAGCAACGACAAATCTACACATCATAATGTGGGTTTTTGTTGAGGCATAGAAAGCGTTGTGGTATTTGTGAAGGCTTATGGAGGACAAGGAGCGACATTAATTGAATGGCGACTTCACTGTATTTTTTGTCTTATAATTATCTGTAAGAGCAACTCATATTTATCTAGGTATTGGTACAATGATCAATTGAATTTATAGTATGTCCAGTTTTCTTGTATTGTGCTTCCTATAACATTTGCTAATATGTTACCTTGGGTACTGTTCTACGAAAATACCAATATAATTTCAGAAGACAGAGGTCATCTGAAGTCATCCAAATCCATTATCCTAATAATGTTTGTCAAAGATATTATATTGTTATTCATACTGTCCAATTCAACTAAGATACCTATAGAGTTGTGCTTTGATATACAATTATGACTGATTATGATATTGATGTGAGTGAAAGTTGCCCTTTAATATTTATCGTATACATTGTGTGTCACCGTGTATATGTACTGTCCTATGATCAATTGCATGGATATTTATTGTGTTGTGCATTTAAGCCGAGATGATCAGGGTTTGATTCCCCCTCGGGAAGAGATATTTGGGCAAGTATCCTTACACTCGGTGCCTCTATTTCACCTAGCAGTATAATCAGGAACTGTTGCATAGTCCCCGCTGGGGTTGGCGGTCTGATATTAGTTGGAAGGGTACCCGTCCAGGTCACCCAATCCTTCGAATCCAGATGTCACCAATGTAAACATGGGGTTGGCATGAGGTCGTGACTAGCTTTTGGTGACAAAGCCCATGGAATGTACTGAACAAACTGTATCACCTTTGGTGTTCCGTCTCACTCATATGTTGAGGACCTGTGATGTAAATCTCTGTGGTTCAGCAGTATTCCAGGGTAAAATTGATTCCCTGTCACACCTTTCATTTATCCGAGTCATGCAATTGTCATGTCAGTGAGTATGAATAATTATATTTATTGGTTTTGACAGGACAGCCCTCCACCTTTTAGGCCGACTCTTCTACTCCTTTACCTCTCTAATTCTTCGAGGCCTTTCCACTCCCCCAGCCTGTTTATCCCCCCTCAACAATGTCTCATAAGTAGGCCTATGTATGTATTTGTTTCTGACACATACCCCATTTTTATACAGTAGGCCTATATATATATATATATATATATATATATATATATATATATATATATATATATATATATATATTTCTTTTTTGCGGGGGGGGGGGGAGCTCGAGACAGTCTCATAAGTAGTTCATATTTTTAGACCCTGGCTATATAGGTCTTAAGAACGAATATAATCATATATAACCATTGTCATTTAGCAGACCTTACTCGATAGACCACATCGTCACTGGATTGTTCTAATGGTAGCATTCAAGGAGGCTACTGCAGGACTCTTCTTCTTCTTCTTTTTACCTCTGACCGGGTATAGGCTATTCTAGTGTTTACTAGCCTATACCCCTTTGAAAGGACATTAGCCTAACCTAACCTATTATTATAGGTGGGGGCTGCCGCCCCCACACCCCCGCTTTGACTTAGATTTTTGGTGTATTTGTCTGTGAAGTGGGTATTTTTCAATTTGTTGATAACGAAAATCCTCCATGCGGACTATATAGAGAAAAATATGGCGAATCTATTGGTGCCTATTTTCCCTAATAAATTGTTTCTCATAACGTCGCACTAGTGTCCTTGAATATTATCGTTCTAATATGCCATTGTGCTCTGTTACGTCTATTGCCATCGCAGAGTTGAGCAGCTTATAACCTATGTCTTGCAATAAGGCAGAGGCTATTGAACTTTGTAACGGAGATCGTTTTAAAAGGAGTAAAACAAGCTAATTAATAGCCACAACAGTTATTTCATCACAAGCACACATACTGTATACAATTGTGGTTAGTGCGTTAAATATTTTTGAGCTCTAATGACAGGTTATATATATATTTTTTACTGTACAGTTAACATTGCGTAGGAGGCTGTCTTGGGAGTGGAGTGTGGTTACCCTCTTTGGCGCTAGAGGTCTCGCCGGTCTGTTTTGATGCTTCAGCCACATGTCCGAAACCCTTATTTAGCGATTACACTTTCATTTATTTTTGTAATTTAATTAATTTATAAGGCTTTGGTGTGGAGAGATCTATTAAGATTAGTTGTATTCTAATGGTACTGTATAATTCACTTTTCAAATAATCTATGTATTGGCGGTAAAGTATTTTTATTTATATATTGTTTTCCGAGGATTGAAACGAGGCAGCACCTTGGCTGTTGAGATGAAGATGGCGGACCAAAATGTTGTTTTACGGAGGAATCGGCCCGGAACTAAAGCCGAGGTGCAGTATTTGACGCTTGTACATTGTGCAACATGGGCATAGCTAGTGGTTGAATGTAATACTGGCCAAATTTTAATTGTGGATTTAACTATAGGAGAAGTTATTCACTGCTCCTTCTTGGCTTAATTTTGGCATAATGACAGTTCTCGTTCTTTTGCTCCCCGACCTAATAGCCTATAGGCCTAGGCCTAGCCTGTGTTACATGTTTGGAGTTTTTCCCATCATTAGTTACATGTAGGCCTATATCCTACTATTCTATTGGTTGTATTTATCAAGCTATATTTCGAGTAATTTGAGTAAAAGCAAGCACCCGTGGATTTTTTTTATTTTAGGCCTAGCCTAATACCACAAATTTTCCGAGTGTTTTTTTATGATAAATCTACAGTTATACTACCCCTATTTTGTCGCTATTCTGTTGGTACTAATGGGTTGTTGTTGTTCCCCAAGCTGCCTGGCCGAACAGCCCCAACCCCAAGGCCCCGAGCAAGGCCAAGGCCATAACAGAGCGCCCCCACAGAACCTTCCCTGCTGACCACAATAAAGCCTAGGTGACCGAAGCCACTCCATGGCGGGGAGCTGAGGAGGGTGCGGAAATGCCCGGCAGCCCGGGAAACCAAAGCCACACCCAGGGCCCTGTGTCCCTCAGCAATTAGCCTATGAAGAGAAAGTTGAGGGGCAAAGGAAAAATGTGACGCTTTGGCTTCCAATCTTGGTAGATTGGGAGGTCAATCCACGGAAGAGACGCCGTCACTTGAGATCTAGAAAATATATAAGTAAAAGGAACAGTCAGAGTAAGCTATGGGTAGGCTATGGCAGAGATCGCTCAGTTCTCACTCTGATAGACCAGCCCATCACCTAATCACAAATGGGTTAATATTATTAGTAGTAGACTTAGTATGGTTTGATGATGCGTGGAAATGTATATTTGACTTGAAATAGATACATTGAGGTATTACAAACCTTCGCGAACCCATAAACGGGGAACGTGAGCTGGGTTAGACCGTCGCGCACCCATAAACAGGGAACGTGAGCTGGGTTTAGACCGGTCGCGAGACAGATTAGTTTTCGGTTAGGTTAGGCTAATGTTAAAAATACTAAAATGCGACGGTCCTCGGTATTAAACAACACTGTATTTCAAATAAAAAATAAAAAACAACAGCAAATTACCTGAAAAACTGAATAGCTCTCCTGAGCTATCAGAAGAGACTGGATGACTCCGTTGTCGACGCCTGCCCGGGATGTAACACAGCACCCCATACCATTAAACACATCATAGAAGACTGCATTTCACACAACCACTTACGCCAACAACACAATCTACACAATGAGAGCTCTGTGGGAAAGCCCGATCGTGGCCATGGCCTTCCTCAGGGACTCGGGGCTGTTCGGCCAGGCAGCTTAGGGAACAACAACAACAACAACAACCTGAAAAACTCGTATCTGGTTGGTGATCAATTTTTATCAAAATATGTTTTTTTCCAGTTTCCGCGTCTGCTGAACCATCCAAAAACACACTAAAAGGCGTGTTTTGAAGGGGGGAGGTGGTGGAGGGGTAGTATAACTGTAGATTTACCTTTTTTATAAAAGAAATTGTTCATTTGCATCAATATATAGAGTTTGTAATTAATTACAAATCTCGAAAAAAACTATTTTCCCCATTAGGCCTATTGATCGATGTTGAGACTCGCCCCCGATAGTGATTTGAAAAGACATTAGCCTAACCTAACCTAACCGAGTATTATGGGTGGGGGCTGCTGCCCCCACACCCCCGCTGGTTGAGTACTAGCCTAATCGCTTAGTAAAAAAAAAAAAAAAAAATTGGCTGTCGATTATACGAAGGTGAAAAAAGTCGATGAAGAATACAGTGTTTACTCTGCAATCTTCAGCTTTGATTGTACATCGATAACGGGAAAGTACCGTATTGACTACCTTGTTACGAAAATTAAATTTTAGTACCATATATACTTTTATATTAGGTTTTTCCAAGGGTTTAACACATTTGCATATGATCTTTAGAGCTATCGATAACTGGAAGTACCGTATTGACAACTTTGTTACGAAAAAGAAATTTTAGTACTGTACCATACTTTTTTATTAAGTTTTGCCGAGGGTTAAAACAATTTTTTTTATGATCTTTAGAGCATATAGATTCAATATTTATCTTCAAATATATCAACAAAATTTGTGGTATTAAAATAACATTGAACCGCACCCGTTATCAGTAGAATCATTAAATAGGGCTAGCCTAGTTGCTGAATCTGTATATTTTGAACAATAGCCTATATTTGGCCTATTATATACAGTATGGTCTATTATGAAGAGATCTTATGAAATTATACAGCTTGGGAAGGATCTATTGAATGAAAAGTTAAATTTATCTTGATTAGCCTAGCCTAGGCTAAGTCTTAAAATCTCACTGACCTATTCTAGCTTTAATGAAAATCATACAAAAATAGCCAGAATGATATGTGAAATATCGGTACCAGTACTGGTAGTTTCATCCTCAAGGATTTAACATTGGTAGTATTTACGGTAGGCCTACAATATATCAACCTATATTCCAGAACTTCTACCGGTGGTGCGACGAGGCCTATGAGGAGATGGACTCGACCCTAGTGGTGCAGCAATACATCCAGCAGACCATCCGAGTGGACCACAACAACATTGACACCATCCTCAATGCTCCAGAGACACAGGATGAGGGGGTTTGGAAGTATGAGCATTTGAGGTGAGAGTTTTGAAATTATGAGTAGGCCTATATGAAGTGAGAGAAATGGTAGCAAGTGTGTAGAAATAGAGTATTACTATAGCCTATATGTTTTTTACACCAACTGTCACGGACCTATAGGCTCTGACTGTACGGGTTCACTTCCACCCTTCAAACGCATCAACCAGTCTGAGATCGGGGTCGGGGCTTCAAGCAACCAAACCAACAGAGGCCCGAAACTTCGCATCCCAATATCCTTCTTACTTCTATCCCTCTCATTTTGATCGAGCAGAGTTTCGAAGTCTCACTCAATAAATATGTAATTCAAATTAAAGTTCAATGCTATCTCTGCTCATGAACACCAGGGGGTGGAAGTTTCTTTTCTGGTCACATTAAAACTACCGTAGTCAATGACGGGGCGGGAATAATGAGTGGGGTCAGTGTTATCTTAGACTTTCTCGGTGCAACGTTCTCGGGAATATCGCTTCCAGAAAGCGTTGTTTTAAAACTCCAGGAACTACCCCCCTTCGGTTTGACTACGGGAGATATCGTGACTATAACTTATATTTTCATTTTCATTTTCTTTTTTGTTTTCATTTTGTATAAATTAAATATTTTGCATTAATATTAATTACCATTGTATTTGTTTTATTTTGTTTTATAACTTTAAATTATAATTATATAATACATAATGGTTTTGTTATATTACTTAAATTTGATTTGATTATATTAACAAAAATTGTATATTCTTTTCTTATCCATATATATTTATACCCTAATGATTAAATGAAGTGAGGAAGATTAACCCTATATAATATCCAGAAGACTACTTTGAAATCTGATTAAAATACGAGAACAACTCTTAAATTAAAATATCATCTTAGTAATAAATATTAAAATACGAGAACTACTCTTAAAGAGACTTTACCTTAATACAAGTACTAAATTAATAAAAGTACTTATCCATACTGAACACCCTTAAACTAAAGTTCAGTCTTTGTGTTCAACCTAAAGGTCACCCTCTAGACTCCTTCGGGGCCAAATCTTTAACTAAGCTAGTTCCACTAGTCTCTCCAAACTTTGGGTTGTAACACAACCAACATCTAAACTTAATTAATGATCTCAACAAATAGGCTTATACTGTGGTGATCACTAAAAGAGGTAGTCCGAGTCCGAGTTGGAAAAGAGCAGAGTCGAAAAAGGTTTGGGGTATATATTTGTTTAAATGCGAGGTTCAAATCTAATATTTGTATAAGTTCTCGATCGATAATGTGTAGGGCGCTGAACTTGCGCATATCACACATATAAGGGTATTAGGGTGGAGGATGGGGGAAGCTAAGTGGAGGGTTTATGGTGTGTGTGTGATGTGGGCGAAATGTTAATTTATTCTGTGTTTGAATGTGTCTAGTGTAGGGCTATTTATTGTATCTTCTGGGAGACTGTTCCAATCCCGTATGGTTCGTGGAAAGAATGAGTGTTTGTAGAAGTCAGTACAGTAGTCCCTCGAATTTTGCGTCTTTCAAATTTGCGAAATTTCGATTTTGCGAACGGGACCCAAGATTTGACCTTTTTTGTGGGACTTGATATGTGCGATATTACTTGAGTTTTGCGGGTGGCGCCAAATGATACGGGGTTTCCGCACTAGTTTTCGGGGGGGAAGGGTAGCAGGGTCGTGACGTCGGGCCGCCCTGCGGCCCATTGTTTACTGTTTATAGATTCTCCCACGCTCCTATTATGTTCTCACGCTCTCACATAATCGACTTCCTTGGGCAAAATTGAAGTGTTACCTGTGCCCTGGGTCCCCTGAATCTGTATTTCTGTGTTTTTCTTTATTGTAGGATGTATAATTAAGTGTATGTGTCATAATGTGTACAAACAAGGACGAAAATCACCAAAAAATAGTCCCTCGATGATGAGATGTCGACCATATTCAATTAATCCCATAAGGTTAGTTATTTGAAATTTGCGATTTTGAATGTTGCGGGCTGCAATGTCGGCCATATTTTCGCAAAATTCGAGGGAGTACTGTATTAGTGTGGTATGTTTGGTACTTATGAGAATGTGTGTTACGAGTGTTGCGGGTGTTTGAGTTGTGTAGGTATTCATGTTTTTTAATGTCAATATAATTGTGTGTGATTTTATACATTACTGTGAGTCTGTGCCTGAGTCTTCTTGTGTTAATTTTTTCAAGTGTGTTAATGTTAGATTGAGTGTATGGATCCCATACTGCGGCGCAGTACTCCAGTGTTGGGCGAACAAGGGTGTTATAAGCTATGTGTTTGATGTCTCGTGTACAATTGTGTACATTCTTCCTCAAGAACCCTAGTGTGCGGTTTGCCTGACTTTGTATGTGATGAATGTGGGTGTTGAATCTTAGGTTGGTGGAGAGGTGGACGCCAAGATATTTGTATGAAGGAACTGATTCTAGTGGTTGGTTGTGTAATGTGTAATTGAAAGTGATGGGTGATCGGGAGCGGGTAAAGCGGAGAAGTTTACATTTATCGGGGCGGAAAGACATCTGCCAGGTGTTCTCCCAATGTTCGAGGGTGTTTAGTCTTGCTGGATAAGTCCACAGTCGTCTCTAGTCAGTATGGGCCTAAACATCAAACTATCGTCGGCAAATAGTCTAGTAGAAGAGTTAGGTGTTGACAGAGGAAGGTCATTAATATAAAGAAGGAAAAGAAGAGGGCCAAGAATGGTGCCTTGTGGGACACCAGAAGAAACAGGGACAGACTCTGAGGAAGAGCCGTCAAGGAGTACTCGTTGAGTCCGTTTTGTAAGGAAATTAGTGATCCAGTGAAGAGTAGGTCCAGTTATACCGTAAAAAGTTAATTTATGCTGAAGTCTTTTGTGGGGTACTTTGTCAAAGGCTTTGGCGAAATCGAGGATAATAGCGTCAACCTGTTTAATGTCTCGTCGGTCCAGTTGTTTAGTTATGTCATGATATGTGGCAATGAGTTGTGATTCGCATGATCTTTTGGGCCGAAATTCATGTTGTGTGTCAGTAAGGATGTTGTTTGCGTCTAGGTGATTCATAATGTGTTTATGTATAATGTGTTCTAAAATTTTGCATGGGATGGATGTGAGTGAGATGGGTCTATAATTCTTTGGGTCAGTCCTGTCACCTGTCTTGAAAAGGTGAGTGATGTTCGCACAAAGCCAGTCAGGTGGAAGGATGCCTGTGTGAAGTGACTGAGTAAAGATACTTTGCAGGATGGGGCAAGGATTGAGGCACAATTTTTAAGGATGAAGGCAGGGATGTTGTCAGGACCAGTGGCTTTGTTTGTGTCAAGTGTGTCTAGTAGTTTCTGTATGCCGTTAGTCGTTATGTCTAGGTGGGGTATGGGTGGGTAGGGGTTTTCTGGCATGTTAGGTATTTGGTTGTTTTCTTGTGTGAATACTGATTGAAAATGAATGTTGAGTATCTGTTGTATAACAGGTTGTATAACAGGTTGCCGCTGTCCATGAGACAACTGAGTTCTGTTGAATGCTTCAAGAGACAACTTAAGACTTTTCTCTTTGAGAGAAGCTATGATCTTGAGAGAGGTGTCATGACAGATGGCTATAGAGTTTAGGCTATTTTGCCACTGCTAGTGATTGTTAAATGTGTGTTGTATATGAGCCTTCTTTTGATGCAGTGATTTTTGTTCTTTTTTCTTTCTCTTTTCGAGCGCTAGTGAATTCTTCGGAAAAATTGGCGCTTATGAGAAATAAGTAACATGCTTATTATTATTATTATCTGTGCTTTGTGTTCTGGAGTGGTTTGTAGAGTATTGTTGTTGTCTTTAAGTGATGTGATGGTGGTGGTATCCTGCCTGCGCGACTTGAAAAATGTTAAGAAATGTTTGGTGTTGTTTCTGACGTCTGCGAGATAAGAAGCTATGTGTTTGCGTTCCGCTTTTTTATGTTTTTGGCAAATGTTTTTTGGTGTGATGTATATGCGGTCCAGTTTTCAGGTGTGTTGTGTGTCTGCGCGCGTTTATAAAGTCTTTGTTTTTTGCGATGTTGTCTACGTAGATCCCTGGTGAACTATGGAAGAGTATATCTACTTGATGGGTTTTTTTGTGGCATGTATTTGTGCATGGCTGTATGGATGGTGTGTTGCAAGTTGTTCCAGTTTGTTAAGAGGGGTCTTGTGTGCGGGTCTGTTATAAAAAAAAGTAATTTTTGAGTTTAGTCAAGTCTTGTTTGATCGCGTCTAAGTCAGCTCTGGAGTAGATAAAGATAGGTCTTGGTCGCTGTTTTTGTCTAGTTGGTCGGAGATCAGCATCAACAAGTACACAATGTCATGGTCGCTCAGTCCTGGAACAACTTGTGTGTTTGTTATGTGAAGAATGTTGTTAGTGAGTGGTAGAAGGGCCACCGGGGCGAGTTAGGGGGTTATATATGACTAGGAGTTTAGCTGATAAATGTTATCTTTTTGTGATGCAGGGAGAATTTTTGTGTCCAAGTCACTAAAAAGGGTAGTTGGATAGCCGAGTCCTAGTTGGGTGAACGCCGATTCAATACAAATCTAAGGATATTAATATTCTGAAATGCGAGCTTCTAGTTAAATGTTTGTATAATTTCGATATAATACCGAAAATTTAGAGATTGCTTACCTTTATCTTGTACCGGGACCTGTATGGTACGGTATTTTACGTGAGAGATATTTGCTTGTGTTTGAAAGTACTGTATAGTAACCTATTAGTACCTAAGATAAGAGATACTTACCGGTACCGGTATAGGCCTTTCCTGAGCTGAATACATGCCTCTGGACCAAAGTTAGGCACTAAAGCGATAATCCGGTAATGAATACAGTAATTATTATCAAAGAACCAAGATAACTTTCTTATTTCAGACTATTATCGGAAGTTCACTTTAATTTTTGTTATTGGACTAGTTAACTACTGCTAACTAGATATGTTAGTCTAATAATGTTTAGTCCGATAATTATTAGGCAAAAAAGTTGCAAAACTTATAGAAAAAGCTTATTTGTGTGTGTTTTTGTTTATGCTATATGTATGAAGGACAAAAGGCAAGCTGTCTGTAACAAGTGTACCCCTCAAAGTTGAAAAAGCGAAAGAGAGACAAATTTATGGTACATTGGAGGGAGAGAATTCCTGCGCTTACTTTTTGTGCATAAAAATGCATTTTGTATGTGTGCAGATTTTTTATTTGTTTTTATAGCTAGTCATTGTTAGCAGATTATCATTAACTTCCTATAATTTGGTACTAATATTAACAGATTATCGATATCGGACTTGAAATTTGGGGTTATCGGATTATCAATATCAAAGCTAACTTTTTCGTTATCGGTGTTCAACACTGCTCTTGACCCTGGTGGTGCCATGAAATGCCCCCATAGCCATTTCAGATTTCAGGCTATTTGATTATGGTCCACTATCTCTTCAGCGTTTTTGTTTATCATTCTGTATTACAGTAATAATAATAATAATAATAATAATATTTATTCAGTTAGCAATTTACAGAGTTGGTACCACATAGTACTGTATGTTACAAGTATGACCTGTACCAGCCTTGCATAATTCCAACTAAGGATAGCCCAATAAGGCCGTTAGGCGTATTTCCATTGGGGTCCAGTAGGCTATACTATAACCAATTTACTTTCCTGCAACTTTGTATGAAGCTGAACTGTTTGCCTGTGAGGTTACCAGGAGTATGCTAGCCCTCAACCTGTACACAATTGACTGCTACCAATTATTGGATATTTTTGTGTTCTTAGTGTTTCCCTGTTTACATAACATCATATTATACTATGCCGTAATTAATAAATGAATCTTTGTATGGAGCTGAACGTATGAAAATATAGACGATAAAGTGCGAGAGACGAAAAGGATTGTGGGAATGCTGAAAGTTATGACAAAGAATAGGGTGGTGAGCATGTAAGTAAAGAAGTCATGACATGACATTAACATATGGAAGTGAAGCATGGATGTTATTGGAGAGACCTGAGAAGGATGGAAATAAGTTACCAGTACTTGAGAGGTGCGTGTGGAGTCACATGGAGAGATAATCAGATGACTAAGGAAGTACGAGAGCATTGTGGTGTGGATGTTCTGGAGAGTGTTAAGAGGAACACCTCGAGGTGGTACTGTACTGTCATATGGAGTGTATGGCAAATCAGAGAATGACTTAAAAAGTGTATGATCATGAGGTGGAGTATGGCAAATCAGAGAATGACTTAAAAAGTGTATGATCATGAGGTGGAAGGGCAGAACGGAAGAGGCAGACCCAAAGTGAGGTGGAAGGATGGAGTTGTGAGGTACAGTATATGAGAAAAAAGTGTGTTGTGTGTGAGGAGGGACGCTGACTGACACTGGACAGAGGCGCATGGAGGAGATTCATGGCCAGTCCCTTGTTTGTTAGAGTATTTGATAGTAATAGATAGGTCTATTACGGTACCGGTACTGTATCTTTTAGGTTATTTGAGGAGCTTAAAAGAACAAGGCCACATAAGCCAATGCCCCGTATTCTAAAACCACACTTAAGTGCTGCCCTAAACCTTCATTAATTAAATAAAAATGAACAAAATATAGTGATCTTTCTGAAACTAAATGATAGTTAGCCCTTTATCACAAATTAGCACTCATCCCCGTATTTTAGAACCGCACTTAAGTGCTTCCCTAACCCTATATCGAACAAAGTTAATACAACCGAGTCCAAATTTGAGATAAAGGGCTAAATATCATTCGGTTGCAAACATAGCATTATATTTTGTTTCTGTTTATATCGTTCATTAATGTTTAGTGCAGAACTTAAGTGTGGTTTTAGGATATGGAGGCATTAGCTTATGCGACCTTGTTCCTCTATGCTCCTCATTTAAGGTACAGTATGTGGCTGCTTCAGATTTGGGTCATGGTTTCTGTTATTAATTTGTTATCAATGATTTTAATGAAGCATTATAAACTTGAAGTTTCTTGTATAACCTCTGCTTACTTTTTGTCTGTACAGTATGTTTTGATTGTTTATATTTTTCTATTGTTATTATTGATTTTTTCTAAAATTAATTGTTCTTGTTAAAAGAGTACCGGTACTCTTTGCTTAAATCTGTTATTGCTTCTTCATATTTTGCAATTATTATTCTTTATTATTTTGTATCTATTCACTGTCGATAGTATCAATTGCTTGTCTTTATGATACCCTTACTTTATTTTATACTATAAATGTAGGTTATTTCTAGGTAGCAGTTGGTAGGGATCAACTGTCCATGCTATGCTGACAGGTACCTACCCTATAGCACTATCATTAGTGAGTGCTGTATGTATTTTGTACTATTGTTAATATCTTGTCAAATTTCAAATTTGGTTTAATAGAATTTGTTTGAATAAATTGTAGTTTCTTTATTCATACAAAATTTAGTTAAATTTACCAGAACGTCCCGGATTTCCCAAATTGACTAATTTCTTGAACGTGACGATAGTGCGTTGTTATATGTGCGATTAATTTGCTTGGGAAACAGATTAACTTGCTCATGTAGTGATGTACACCCTATGTGGTGGATTTGGGTTCTTTGATTTCAACATTTTATTTTGATAAAGAGTTATTTCCACATAGCTATTTTGATAAGTTCTTTTGCCTTTATGTTGTGTCGTCCCTGTTTTGGTTTATTTATTTTGCAAGTTTTACATTATAATTAGGGCTAG
The DNA here is from genome assembly GCA_032716605.1 of Paralithodes platypus. Lineage (NCBI taxonomy): Eukaryota > Metazoa > Arthropoda > Malacostraca > Decapoda > Lithodidae > Paralithodes > Paralithodes platypus. The sequence goes on from CM064482.1 coordinate 61,414,379, forward strand.
GCATTCTGATATTGTATGTGTGGGGGGCTGGATCGGTCAGAGTGAGGGTTGGTGTTCTCTACATCCCATAGCCAGTTCTGACTTTACCTTCTTCATCATTCTTATATCTATCTTTTTTTTCTGAGAGTGGTGAATGTACAGTAGTAGGGCTATAATGGTGTGCCCCATGGTTTTCTAGTGTAATACTCTTATAGCTCAATGGCACAAGTCGGCCTTTCTCTCTCTGGTGTTGGGATGCAGCGACCCCACCACCCGCCACTTCGGTAGTGCAGTCAGCCTCTGTAGCAGTTACTGTGATATCTTGTTACTGCCTTATTGTAGCTCGGTTAAGGCTGGTGTGGTATGGATTCGCCAAGTGCAAGTGTTTAAAGGCGACTTTGTTGAGTCTTGCTGATAACACTGTTAGCACTAGGCCAGGGGTCGGCAACCTGCGGCTCAGGAGCCGCATGCGGCTCTTTCAGGACATTTGTGTGGCTCCAGAAGCTTCAGATATAATAATTATTCCTTCAAAATAAAGGCATCCTATAACACATTCAAGGCAACATTAAATTTTTATATTTAACTTCGAAAGGATGTATAGGTATGAATCGTTATGATTCTAGAAATGTGACACATGTCTTTCCTAATCTTGTGAATACCAGTATATGGAACAATACTACTATAATTTGTTTAGTTCAAAAGTAGGGTACATTCTCTTATTTCTTAAGTACCGTACTGTAGACTTCGGTTAATGAGACCATTTATTTTGTATTGCGGCTCTGGCAATACAATTTTTGTTATGAAACTTTAAAAAATGGCTCTTCTAGCTTTAAGGGTTGCTGACCACTGCACTAGGCTATACCAACATCGGCCACTGTGATGACATGATGGGGCTGTGTTATGGCAAGTCTTTATTGTACTAAGCTACAGTAATAAGACTAAAACCACGCTCTCTATGGATGAAGCGATCTTTAAACTTGTACTGTGTGTATTTATGTATGTACAGTACAGTATAAACACTAGTTAATTTACTTATCTTTTATAATTTTATTTTCTGTTGGAAGGGCTGTTATTTCTAGTGTTTTAGTTTTCATAGGACGATTGTTTAGTAAAAATAAATATTGTACTGTACTATATCTTATTAATTTTCCAGGCAATTTTGTATGGAGCTAAACGGATTGGCAGTGAGGTTACAAGGAGAGTGCCAACCGTCCACCTGTACACAAATGACCGCTACCGAGCAGTGGATATTTCTGTGTGCGGCCCACAAGACGCCCAAGGAGTGCCCAGCTATAGACTATACACGACACACTCTTGACGGGGCTGCCTGCCTTCTCAATTCTAATAAATATTTTCCAAGCAGGTGAGTTTAAGGGAGTGTATGTTCAGTTTTGTTTGGTCTTGTCAGATTGTCTTATTTACCAGTACCAAAACATATACTGTACAGTATATAGGCCTAACAGCATATATTATAAAAGTACCGGTATTTTTTAATAAATCTGCAACTTTAAATGTTACTGTTTGCGCTCTGTCTCCAGTCTGTCACCCCGAGCTATGGGGTATGTGCCTGAATATATACATACATACATCGTTGAATATCGCTAAAAAGTCATTTTGATATCTGACTGATCTCTTGGTATTGTTGATTGGCAGTGTCTACGTAAATTTTTCAACACAAAACTGAGGAGACTTATTTAAAAGCAAAGAGTTTTATGCATGAAATACCAGCATGTCCATAGCTCACCAGGTGGTTATGGTAATATTGTATGTATGTATGTACCGGTATATACTCAGGCACATACCCCAAAGCTGGGGGTGGCCGACTCGAGGCAGAGCTAAAACTGAAACAACATTTATAGTTCTATAATTCTTAGGGTCCGGGACCACTTTTGCATTTCCTCGCCCCTTTCTCTGTCTCGTCTAGTAGGTGAATTTTACAAGGGGAGGAGGACTACTAGCCTCCTGTTCTCGAAGTAGGAAAATTAGTACAGTACTGTACAGGAAAAGAGACAGGCAGGAATGGCTAAGGTTAGGTAGAGGATGCCAAACCTCACTCTGGACAGGACCAATGGAAATATCAAAGAATAATACAGTCCACTCCCCGTATCCACGCTCCAGATATTCGCTAAACTCGTTATTCACAGACACCCCTAAATATCCTATTGCTCGTTATATGCGCAAAATACCAGCTATTCACGAATTTGAATCGGGCGGGCCGATGCGCATCATGATTCTTGTTTTGGTCGGCCATCTTGCGTGACGTCAACCACTAGCCTGTCGCTCACAGCCCACCCACCATTGTGTTAGAAAACTACTGGTACCTGTTTACAAGCTTTTTTGTGCCCAAACCTCGTTAATGTACTATTATATTTAACAACAACAACAACATCTTATAGATGTTTTCTGTTTTTCAGAGTGAGCATTAAGGAATCCTCTGTGGCCAAGTTGGGTTCTGTGTGCCGGCGAGTGTATAGAATATTTTCCCATGCTTACTTCCATCATAGACAAATTTTTGATGAATTTGAGGTGAGTGTGTAACAACAGTACAAGTCTTGGTATGATCTAGTTTATACGATAACAGTAGTTACAGTAGCGATCAAGTGATTTTATTGCATATTCTGTGAGTAGTAATTAAAGAATTTAATTTATGCACCAGAGAAAGTATTTAGCAGTAACTAAAGATGCCTCGTAATAAGTGATACAAATTTACAAGTGTAATTGTTATGAGGGATATTAATGGCTGCATTGGCAAGATTGATAACTGAAAGAAAAATGTTGACTTGATAAGATCTTCAAACTGACCAGGGAAGCCCAGGATTGCTGGTTCACTTGCCACTTCAAGGTTCAAGTATGAGACATATTTCTTGTGTGCTCATCATCTCCGACACCCTACTATAAAGGATGGACATGGCAGAAACGCTTCTGATCCAGACATACTTCTTTTGCCCGTGCCACAATGCCTCTTCCACTACGTGGAAGTTTTTCTTCAATATATTTTTCCACTTTCTTCTCCCAAACCATAGGTGCTCTTCCACTACTAGCAGTTCCACTCACCCATCTTTTATGTATTTTTCTTGGCATTCTGTCCTCCTCCATTCTTTGAATATGACCGAACCACCTCAACGTACGAACCACCTCAACGTACTTCTCTTTGACCACTCCACAGTCAATGCCCAAGCTTATTCTTCCATTCCAAAAGATTTGTATACTTCCTTATTACTCAATCCATCTAGCCTATTCACACCAGCTACCATTCTGAAATAATTTATTTCCACAGCTCTCAGTTTGGAGAGATGTTATCACTTGCGGTCCATGTCTCACTTCCATACGAGTGTTATATTCCTCTGTGACTTTTTCACAAATTGATGGACCATTCTCATTTTCAGGATACAGTACTGTATATTCTTCAATCACTCTTCTCCCTTGCATTTTCTTATTTTTCTCGCTTTCTATTTGACCATATTTGCAAAGTACATCTGTGATGCATGGAGGAGATTCATTCATGGCCACCCCATCGGGGATTAAGGCGTCTGGAATCTGGCAATAGATAGGAATAATTGTGACCTAGATTATTACAGTACTGTATTAATCTTTTGATAATGTAATTTTGAAATTCCCATTCTTTAGAAATGTAAGTTAATTTTATTGTTTTTCCATAAAGCTTAATTTTTAAATGAATTACTCTTACATTGCAACACCACACTATAGTATACAATTTTGCTATACTGTACTGTATATAATTTTTCTTACGCAGAGTGAGACAACTTTATGCCGTAGGTTCACAGTGTTTGTGACCAAGTACAACCTGATGTCCCGAGATAACCTGATCGTGCCCATCTTGGAGGACGAGAGTGCAGGACAGGGGGAATCAGATGCTTAGAGATCGGCAACGGGTGACTGCGCTCTTATTACACAGTTTTAGGTTGGTTGGTGTACGGTACAGTAAAATACCTCTCTCTCTCTTTTTTTTTATTTTTTTATAGACTAACCAGATTGGCCATATGGAAAGCAAGAGAATGACTAAGAGGGTGTACGAGAGCGAGGTGGAGGGACAGAGAGGGAGAGGTAGACCGAATACGAGGTGGAAGGATGGAGTGAGGAAGTACATGAACGAGGGCGGTGCTGGTTGGGGGGAGGGGCGTCGACTGACTGGGGACAGAGGTGCATGGGGGCGGTTCGTTCGTGGCCACCCCTTCGGGGATCACGGCGTCAGGCAATAGATAGATAGACTAACCAGATATAAAAAAATCTTAAATGTAAAATTTCTGGAAGTAAAACAAAGTATTTCTCTTCCAGATGTTTACCACAGACATTTAAGTATATCTTATAGACTGATATAACCGGATACCGGTACTGGATGACCGGATTGTTAGCAAGCAGCTACTGAGATAAAGTACTCTATCTTCATCTCGTCAATAATTTTTCACGAGTCGGCCATCTTAACCCCCACTGTGACAATTGACGGGTCATCCGACAAATGCGACTATTCTCTACAGACCACTCTTAGAGATCATCAGTTCTTAAATTTTATTGGGGGTTTGCCATATTACAGCATAAGGTATCTCCTCAAACTTAAGGGTTTAAAAAGATTGTATTTATGCAACAAAAAATCCTATTCTATCTTAATAAATAAAGGTCAATGTTTGTCTGTCTGTCAGTTACCCGACCTACCCGACCTTTGTTACTAAACTCCTCCCACAGTTTTGGTGCCAGGTGGGAGTGTGGGGCACCGTTGGAAAGCCCAGGCTTTGGAGATGGTTTTAGGCGAGTTTAGTGGAAATCAGAGACACTTTTGTTTAATAAAATTTTCGGCAGAACTTGTAGTACAGTATACGGGAGCGAAAAAAATGGCCGTTTGGGGCAGAAAGAGGCCTCCGATCGAAAAGGTGTATGGAACGAAAGTTGTTCGCAGCCCCCCAAAATGGGGGTACGGATGAGGTCAGATCCAAAATCGGAGGTCATTTAGCGGCCGAAATCGAGGTCGCCGTTTAATGTGGCACAGGGAGGTCGAGGCCGGTGATTATGGTAGTAGTAGTATTGTGATGATTGTGGTAGTAGTGATTGATGATGGTGATTATGGTAGTAGTAGTGGTGGTGGTAGTAGTGATGGTGATTACCCGGGCAACACCGGGTACCCCTGCTAGTCTATCTATATAGCCTACTCATAGACATACCCCATAGCTGGGGGTGGCCGGCTTGAGATAGAAATAGCCCGAACAGGGACAACACAACTGGTGAGTGAAATTTAACCATTATGATATTATTTTAGGAAGAATAGGGATAGAGAAGGTTTGTGGAAAGTACTTAGAATATACGGAGTAGATGGCAAGTTGCTGAAAGCAGTGAAGAGCATGTATGAGGGTGCAAAGGCGGCAGTACGTGTGGAGAGTGAGCAGAGCGAGTTCTTTGACCTGAATGTTGGTTTGAAACAGGGGTGTGTGATGTCCCCGTGGTTGTTTACTGTATACTGTATATGGATGGAGTCATGAAAGAAATACTATCAAGAGCAGTGGATATTGGTGTATCGCTGAAAAGGGAGGGAATTGAGTGGAAGCTACCTATACTGCTGTTTGCGGATGATACAGTTCTGATGAGTGATAATGAATGGGAGTTGCAGGGTCTGGTAAATGAGTTTGGAACAGTGTGCGAAAAACGGAATTTGAAGGTAAATGCAGGGAAGAGCAAGGTTATGGGCTTCGAAAGGGGTGAAGTCACAGAGTGTGAGGTGAAGCTGAACGGTCAGGCTATGGAGATCGTCAACTCTTTTAAGTATCTGGGCAGTGTGTTGAGTAAAGATGGGACTATGGATGAAGAAGTGCGGGAGAGGATACAACAGGGGAAGAGGGTTGTAGGAATGCTGAAAGCAGTAACAAGAAATAGGGTGGTCAGTATGGAAGTGAAGAAGTCCTTGCATGACAGTGTGGTAATCCCGACACTGACTTACGGAAAGCGAAGCATGGACGTTGGTTGAGAGACTCCGACCAAGAGTGAGAGCAGTGGAAATGAATTACTTAAGAAGTGCATGCGGAGTTACATGGAGGGATAGACAGACTAAAGAGGAAGTAATCTTGAAGGAGGTGTGGTGTGGAGGTAGATATGCTGGAAAGTGTGAAAAGGAACAACTTGAGATGGTTCGGCCATATGGAACGTATGGAAAGCGAGAGAATTACTAAGAGGGTGTACGAGAGCGAGGTGGAGGGACAGGGACAGAGAGGGAGAGGTAGATCGAAAGAGAGGTGGAAGGATGGAGTGAGGAAGTATATGAACGAAGGCGGTGCTGGTTGGGGGGAGGGGCGTCGACTGACTGGGGACAGAGGTGCATGGGGGCGGTTCGTTCGTGGCCACCCCTTCGGGGATCACGGCATCGGGCAATAGATAGATAGATAGATAGAAGAATAGGGACAATATGTTACTGAGCTCCATTCTTTATTAAAAAAAAATTGGCCACAACCATAGGCCATCATCAGTTGTACATTATCAATCATAGAAAAATGTACACCTGATGATGGCCTATGGTTGTGGCCGAACATTTGTTAATAAAGAATGGAGCTCGGCAACATATTGTCCCTATTCTTCCTATTGGTGTGGAAACTTCGGTGCCCTGGGCCACCTACGGATGTTTTGGTTACAAGATACTGTATTATTTTATATATATACAACCTGGTTTTTATTTTTCCACAGACACACTGAAGCAAGATATACCGGTATAGTAATAATTTTGATGTATACCAGAATATAACTTAAGATTCTTACTTCCACAGACACACCAGAAGCCTCAAGCATTCATCTTTAGCCACACAAATGGCAAAAATACAAGACCCAGCATCTACTGACAATATTGTTATCTTTAGTTGGCCTTCTGTTCAGGGTGTCAAACCAGGATTTATTTTTATTTATGACTAGTGAATAAAGTAGGAATACAGGTAAATTAACAGGAAATTATATTGTTTTGGTCATTTTATCACTTCAGTAAAATCTGAACTGTGAAGCATAACATTAACTTAATATATTTATTGAGAATGACTGAAAAGAAAGTTCTCGGTTTTAGGATTGGTTTTGAATAGTCTCTCGTTAGCAGGGATTCAAACTGGGTCAATTTCATGTTGAATCTGGAATAAATATTGGAAGGAATACAGGAATATTAACATGTAATAGCATTGTTTTGGTCATATTATCACTTCCAAAGACATAATAAGGACTGTAAACCATAGCTCTAACTTTTGCATACACAACAAGAAAGATAAGAAGAGACTCAGTTTTCGTTTGATAGCCTGCTTCTGTTAACCCCTTCTGTACCGGTGACATATTTTGAATGACATTTTTAGCTATATTTAGACAATTTTGTGCAGTTTAAGAAGGATCTGTTGTAGTAAAATGGGTTAAGTAAGATAGTTTGAAGCCTCTTAGTTGCTGGAGGCCATTTTTATATTCAATAAAATCGTCTAAACGTTGCCAGAATATAATGCAAAATACGTCTCCGGTACAGAAGGGGTTAACTGCTACGTCGTCAGCAGGGTGTCAAACGATGGCCGAGTCCTTTCTTTTTAGACTTTATTATTGTAAATGCAAAGATAAAATTATGGTTTATAGTGCATGTTATGTGTTTGGAAGTGATAAAATGGCAAAAACAACGCCACTTTGGTGGTGCAATCAGCCTCTGGAGCAGTGGACCACTGGTTCCTATTTCCAGAAAATTCCTGTGCTTGGTATGCTTCCAGCCAGGGCCCCACTGGGGTAAATAAAATAGCAAAACAGTGGTGGAACTGCCATCCGGGTGAGGGACTGCTCTGGGGCTGCTCCTTCAGTGTTCATGGTTATAATCCACTTAGTGGAAATGGCACTGGAGTGGGTCAGTCGGGGCATGTCTGGGAGCCTGGAGGCAGTTTCTGCCATGGCCATCCCTTTTGGGGCGCTTCCTCAGGAAGCGAGGCGTCAGATTTGATGATTTGATGATGACAACGCTATTTTATTTGGATTTTCTCGCATGCCTTCTCATATTCATTCAAGTCTTCAAACAAAATTGCTCCGGTTTGACACCCTGGTCGTCAGAAAGCTCCAATATACTTAAATAAGCATAATGGGTGTGCTATGATATCTGGAAATATACTTTGTCTGGGGATGCAACATGTTTAGATAATCAACTAATATACGTGTTATTGTTTATAACCATAGATCCCTTTAAACTTGGAAAATGGAACCCTTTAATTGTTATACAGTGTGTACCGTATTTCAGTTTAAATTCTATTCCTTGATAGTCGAACCAGTATTTGTACCGTAATTAATTGTGAAGTTCTAGTCTAAATATACGCTGCACTCTAGTATTCTATTCATTTGAGAGTGTAGACTATTTTAACTTAATTAGAAACAACAGTAGATGTTCTATTCTCAGACAGAACATGAGATGGATGGACAGTCTCCTCACACTCGAACCTTCGTTAATCTAGCACACTAGCAGGAAAAGAGTCATTGGAACTGGTGGACAAATTTTGTTACCTAGGAGATACCATCTCTGCCGGTGGTGGGGCCGAGGCTGCCACTGTCGCTAGAATTAGATGTGGCTGGGGGAAGTTCAGAGAACTGCTGCCAATTCTGACCATGAAAAGAATGCCTCTCCCCCTGAAGGGAAAAGTGTATGCCTCATGTATTAGAAGTGCAATGACGTATGCCTCAAAAACATGGGCTGTTAAAGTAGAGGATGTCAACAGAATGGAACGTAATGAGATGAGAATGGTGAGATGGATGTGTGGGGCCAGGCTGCAGTATAGAATAACAAATGAGCTGAGGAGACGTTTACGTATAAAGAGATGCGTACAAGTAGACTGGGATCGTATGGACATGTGGAGAGAATGTATGAACAAAATTGGGTGAAAAGATGCAGGTCTGTGATTGTGGAGGGAGCTGCACCAAGGGGTGGACCGAGGAAGACCTGGGATCGGACTATACGCGCCGATCTCAAATCCAAAAACTTGACAAGTGAAGCAGCCCTTAACAGGGTTGCCTGGAATGCCGCCATTAGGACAAGAGACTGAAACTGCACGTATGTGTGGAGCACTCAGTCTTAAAATTTGATGTATGTATGTATGTAAACACAGTACAGTACAGTCAAAATCCATAGTATCCTCCCACCTCTTAGTGAATGCAAGACCAAGGGAATTGACTTCTTGACGATTATGACGCATTTTATCAGTTAAATCTGGTGATCATTAGACAATTTTATTCAGGCTAGGAAGGATCTGTGGGAGCCTGAGGCATAATCAAGTTGGTTTTGATCCCCTAGATTCCTAGAGGTTCTTTCTAATCTACTTACAGTCATCTAATGATTCGTTAATATAGTGAAGCAAGGCATCCCCATATACTAAAAGGGTTAAAAGCTTGAACGGCTTGAACTGGATACTTAACACATTTACGGCACATTATCTCCGATCGTCATTTCCTAAATGATGAAATCGCAATATTAACAACATTAATACTCAAGGCTAGTCATAACTGGGTATAATAAACTGTGGTAGTCTAAGTTTTCCGACTGGGGAATTATGACTTCAATGAATACACTGATAATTCATTGATTTAATTTATCTCTCACCTTCCCTTAACTTATGGCATTTTTTAAGGGGGGTCACCGTTTTTGTTTTATCTTTCTCTCCTTTTTTCTCTTTCCCTCCTTTTTTCTCTTTCCCTGCCTTGTATTCATTCGGCCCCATTCAGCCAACTGTTTTACGACGTTTATGCCCATCCAGGTGTTGATTTCTTCCTGGTGAGCGATAGCGAGCCAGCATTGTATGGAGAAATCCAGGTTCGCCGGAGAAATTTTTCTATCGAAAAATGTACAAATTTAGCTTGCTGTCAAAATAAAAATATATATATATGCTGGCTCGCTACCGCTCGCCAGGAAAATATTGACACCTGGATGGGGTAAACGTCTTAAAACAGTAGGCTGAATGGGGCCGAATGGATACAAACCAAAGAGAGAGGGAGAGAAAGAGAAAAAACTGAGGTGGGCTACCTTAAGTATCCAGGCCCTGTCCTCCATATTTCCTCCACTATTTTGATACAGTTGTTCAGGTGCTCAGTCTTATAATTGCCTTGGTTTGGACATAACTCCTGTATCGGCGACGTTTTTTTTTTTTTTCTTTCCAGTTGCATTTAGACGATTTTGTGCTGTTTAAGAAGGATCTGTGGCACTAAAAAGGGTTAAGTGAGATCGTTTGAAGGCTGTTAATTGCTGCAGGCCCTTTTTAAACTGAATATAATCGTCTAATAGTTACCAGAATGTAATGAAAAGTACGTCGCCGGTACAGAAGGGGTTAACCACGAGTAAAGTTGGGAATGAATATTGGCATTTGATTATACAGAGTATAGTGGGCCTTTGAAGTTCATACGGAAAATTGGGTCACCTCCACATTTTACAGCAGAATTGTGATGATGCACGGCCTTGTGCAAGCAAAAAATTTGGAAATGCATTGTAAAAGATAAAGATAGATTAAAGTATATAAGATATATTTATAGTATACAGTATAATGAAAAATACATATGATATATAGATATTACTGTGTGGTCTATACCAACAGGGCTAGCTGTCTTTGATACCGTGGTAACGATAGATACAGTATTTGTGATCTGGATACAGGTGACTCGATCATTGTTCTAGGAAGGAAGAGAAAAATGTATATAGCATGTGGAGTTTGATTATCAACTTATTAAAACAAATCATGAGGATGGCTATATATACATACTAGAATACAAAAGGAAAGAAATCCATTTTCACACTAGTTAGCCATGATTAGTGAAATTGTACCGGTAGTCAGTTTTGCTAGTAGTTGATTAGAAAATCTTAAGCCTCCCCTAAAATTGTGTTACGCAAAGTGTCTTCTAATCTCGGTTAGTTATGAATTAAGATATGACAATTCTCTGCACTGTGGAAATTTAGCGCACTGACTAACTTGAAGTAAGGATAAATGTTTATGCTCATGTACAGGAAATTATTTGATATACAGTATGGAGATCATTGAACCCATTGCTGTTGGTTCATTGGGGTTGATTCTTGTAATGATAGTGCTAAATTCATTCTATGAAGAATGTATAGTGTATTTATTATAATTTAGTCAATAATCGTGACCACTAATTTTTATAATTAAAAAATGACTAGAGTAATGAGCTAATATTTATATAATTGGAAAGAGTCAGACAGGGAATAGGTGTGGAAACTGACAGCCAATTTGCCCCCGCCCATATTGAGTTACAGAGGTTAGGGGTCAAGATTTCTGACCTATCTATTATGAACAGCATATGATATAGTCAAGGGTTTAAGTTCTGCCAGTCCTTTCTGTTCATTAACCCTATGTATAATATAGTAATAGATTAATTTAACTTTTGTACAGTAAAGGAATCATAATGACACTTTGTTTAGTTTGCAAGTTTTACATTTTAATTCTACATTTTTTGGTTCATATTTTTGTCAATTCTGTTATGACAACTTCGGAAATAAAGTTTTATAAAGTCCAGCAACTTCCAAATGAAATATAAGAAAGTCTTGCAGCTTCTTCTGAAGTATTGTTTTATAAGAAATCAGCAACCTATGATAATCTACCTTCAGTATATATGTTGATACCAATGTAAGAAGATCTACAAAATTGTGTATATGACTGTCTTTATAGAGAGCCAGTGTGGCTAAGCATTACCGCACTTACCTCATGCATGGGAGGCCTGGGTTCGATCTCCCGCCGGAGCACTGTAGTTTACTGACTTACGGACTGGGCTGTTCGGCCAGGCAGCCTAGGGAACGACTACTACTACTACTACTGACTTACGGGCAGGGCTTTCCCTACCCTTAACTGCACAGGCTAAAAATAGAGGTGCGGTAGACCAGTATCACATGTACACAAGACTAGAAAGATTAGGGCTTCCCACGCAAGAGGAGAGAAAAGTTCGAGGAGACCTGATAGCAATGTATAGATGCATGAGAGGGTTCAAGAGACTCGATAAGGAAGATTTTATTAGGCTGGACGATGCAAGAACCAGAGGGCATATGTATAAAATAAGAAAGGAGAGGTGCAAGTCCAATATTAAAAAGTTTAGCTTTCCATATAGAACGATATATAGGTGGAACAACTTAAGTGCAGAGATTGTAGAAGTAAGAGATATCCACAACTTTAAAAGTAAACTGGATAGGCAATAGAAACTGAGACAGGGCAACATGAGTGCAGCTCAATTCCTGTAAACTACAAATAAGTGAATGTATGTACAGTATATGCTAGCATCTGATCAGCAGGATCAAGCTGATTACACTGGTTACAAACTACTGTACATTCACATCCACAGCCATTCCAACAGTACAAGGATATTCCACATGCACCCCTACACACTATGCATACACCGAAGGGCAACGCGCTCCTAAGGCCACTACAGCATGGCGAACTCTACAATAGATCCAAGAGATAGGTATTCAGCAGCTACTTAGCCATGCGTTTTGTAGATGGCAGATTAGTTGAACAGACAAATTCTTCAGGGTAGTATGGTTGTGTACAGGGATGGATGAGAACAATAATAAGACTAAAAATAGATTAACCCTTTGACGCACGTTGTGCGTCGCCTACGTATGTAACGCTAAACCCCAGCGACACAATGGTTGCGTTCGCGTTGATTAGTCTTGTCCTATGGCACCTAGAGGGTTCAGATTTGTATGGGAACTGCTTTAGTATCACACACAACAATACCGATGGTTGGAACCCTCCAAGTCCAGCCGCGTGCGTGTGGACGCGCGCGGGAGTGATTTTCCAGTATTTTGCTTACCCAATTCCCCAAGTTAATTGCGACTTTCCGCTGCCCTGCAGAACCCCCAAATGACTTAAGTGAGCATTTTTTTGTTTTAGTTTTTCCTTCATTACTAACCCATCCCATGTGTTTTCAGGAAGAAAAAAATTACAACCTGCTGGTCCCTCATACATTTATTATATATCAGCTGGTGCTCAGTGGGTTAATGAAAGTCAGTGAGAGGTATAGCTGGAAAGGAAAGCTAATTTAAACAAAATGTCAACCAGAATATACTAATTTAAACCATTATATTGAAGAGTCATGAGTAACAGTAGGACTGATAAGACTTTCCCTTGACTTTACAATAGTTTACCGGTACTACATACATACCGTTTATTAAAATATATAATTGACTCCCCAACAGTCTTGATACAATCCCGACCACAAATGCATTCCCCTATTGGTCCAGTTCCAAGGCAAGAGACCACCCTTGAAGTTAACCAGGCTAGGAACACACTCCGGAAGTGGATCTGAACAAAATTATGACTTCGATGAGTATGAGAATATGAAAAAGAAAAGATCAAATTATTATTATTGTTACTGTATTATTCAATTCTGTAGGTGTCTACTGTATATCTTGTGTATGTATGGTGTACATTATCACTAGCTGATATTAGTGTTCAAGAACTGTTATTAGCTACCCAGATGAAATCAGATTATGAAGCTTAAGCACTGGAAAGTTCAGGGCTGAGCATTTAGCACCAGAAACTAGGGGACTTAATTTTCTCTGAATGGAATTTTGGCACTGGGATTTTTTTTAACAACCTAACACTTCGGCATTGAGAATTTGGGACACTGTTACTAATAGCCATATGCTTGAAACATGCCTGAGTGTAATCATTCACCTTTAGCATGATAGTACAGTAGGGTCTCACATAGAACGAGAAATTGGTCGATAAACGAGGCCGTTCTGCTATGTGATTTCGCTCTATGTGATCGCGGAATTTTGGTGGCCCAATATGGTCAATGTTCACTGTAAGCTTAAATTTCCGTCAGGAGCGTACGATATTTCGTACGTTTTGTACAATATTTCGGCACTCTATATGAGAACTCTCGGATTTGCCCTACTTTGATGGCGAAATCATTCTATATGATCACATTCGTTCCTAACGAAAATTTTGGAACAATATTTTAGGTCGGTCGTTCTATAAGCGACTCGTTCTATGCGAACACGTTCTATGTGAGCCCCTACTGTACTGTATTGCATTATGGAATTGAAGGATTACAATTTCTTTTTCATAAATCATCAGAATGCAATTGCCCACCAACAAATTGAGGTCTTGTCAAACAGTCGGTAAGTCAATGGATATCCTCCTTGCAACTATCTCGTTCAACAGAAGTTTTGCTCAGCCGTCTCCGTATTGGTCACACACGACTAACGCATAGACATTTGATGTCGTCTCCCCATGGTCCACCTCCAGAGTGCAGTCACTGCCATACTCTTTTCTCTGTTAGACACATCCTTATTGACTGCCCTCTGTCCTGTATTTTGGTAGGAAAACTTGATGCTGACATATTAATGGATTCCCCGTCCTTTACCGTCTATCCTATTTTACACATTCTTACTTCGTGCTCACTCATTCATCAAATCTGAGCTTTTCTACTAATATTAGCCTGATTCTGTCTCTCTCAGTTCTTGTATTCTCATCCCCAACAGTCTCTGGTCTCATCTTGCCCTAATCCTTCAGGCCAGCCCTATGATAGTTTTGTTCTGAAACTCGGTGGTGTGGTGTAATTAAACTATCACATAAAAAAATAAAAAAATAAAAAAATAAATAAAAAAATAATCAACAGAATGGGGATTTCATGGAGAATCTTTAGGCTTGATCTGGTTAAGGTTTTGGTAATGCAGCTCAATTGTATACTGTAGTAATATTACTAGAGAAGTACTATCGGTAGTAGATGGCTGTATGTGGCCAATTCATTAAAGGATGCTGCCTGAGAACAGCATTGTGCAGGTCTCCCAACAAACACAATACTGCAGAGACTACAGAGTGTAGATAAGTACTGTACTAGTGTATTAGGCCCCACAATTTGCCTGAGAACATGCCCCAACAAACTGGACTGGATGGCTACCTAAAGATGGTGGCTTGGTTCTGCTAGTGGTAGGTCCCTGGATCAATGTGAGGTACCTGCAGTTAGCTGGAGTGGACATGCAGACAGTGGACTCTTAGAGGGTCTGCTATAGGGCAGGTAATGTTCTAGGTTGTTACTCTAACCCGGTAGTGAGACAAGTGTATTGCAACCATCAGGTCACCATGGCATACCCATTTGAATCGGCATCATCGCTACCTATCTCCATCGCTTGAGCCTAGTTGTTGATCCTGCTTGCTGATGGTGTGCCTAGCCGGAAACCCTTGAGCATCTCTTCTTTTGCTGTCCACGCTTTTATTCACACCATCTGCGCCTCCAGGACCACCTTCAATCTGTAGACATCTCTGTTCCTAATCTTGCAATTCTTTTAAGTGGGAGAAGACTTCAGGACGCCTCCAGAGTAACCGTCGTCCGCCTGCACAATTCCTTGCTGAGGTGTACGGGGGTGCTTGATTGCCTGTAGTGTCCACTTCGTAAATTTGAAGACTTGGCCGTAACGGGCGGAGTCTCCGCACAAGTTGCCCTTAAACGCCTTAGTGCCAGACAGCTACATACAGTATTGTGGCCAGGAGACAGTAATGAGCTAAGCAATGACATAGGTGCCAAGTTCTCCACATGCCAAACTCTCGGTCTGGCTTCAACCTTGTCAGTCTGTGTGGAGAAGATGGTCCACCGTGCCACTCCGGCCTCATCCGGACACATTACTATAGCGTGGTAGATCAGTGCCTCTTCTTTATTAATATTAGGCCATGCATCTGGCCCTCGAAGAATAAGTTTCCCACTGTACTAGAGCCCGTGCACACTATCGGGCCATAGGGTCTCCTTCTTGGTAAATCCTTTAATTGGTTTAGTTTGAGTGTGGTCTGTATGATCCCAAGTAGGTGGTTGGTGAGGTCTCAAAAATTACCCAAAACTTGGTGTTGAAAATTCAGTGATGAACTTTCTGGAGCTGAAGGTTCATTCATTTGAAAAAAATTTAATAGATTATATATAATAACGTCAGTAGGCCATTGGTAGCATTTTCTTATTCATAGCTTGACATTTTATGGTATTTTTGCTTTTGATTAGTTACAGATTTAAAACAAAAATAGTTACAGTTGGTTATACAGTTTAGGATTTGTTGTATAAACCTGTAATTTTTATTTTACTTTGTATTGCCTCTTAACCTTGTGATATTAGTGCACAATGTCTAAAATATTCTGTATATCTGTTTAGTAGCTGTTCTATTTGCTCCTTTTTTTTAGAATCTCAAAATTAATATAGAGCTTTGATGATTTGTAAATATAGGTATATTGCTAGGATTTATTTATTGTATTGTATGTACTTTTCACTTACAGTATTCATTAGCATTGACTCTTTCAAATATAAAAGGAAGTACTGTTCATTCACGTTCAAAAGTCGTAGCCTACCTCCAAAACTTTAGCTTTAACTCTGTACTATACTCTGTTCCAAAAAACTGGGCCAAAACTCTTGAATGTTAACCTCTGTAACTCCCAAGCGATTAGAGTAATCAAGCTAATATTTGTACCGTTTGGGAAGGGTTAGTCAGGGAATAGGTATGGAAATGTACACCTCATTTTCTATTACCCTTTTTGAGTTGTAGAGGTTAGGATTCACAATTTCTGGCCTACCTGTTTGGAACAGGGATGTCACCTTGGAGCGAACATATTTTCCTGTTCGCTTTTTATTTGGCAAATAAAAGCGGACAGCACCTTGATACCGTTTGATTGGACCAGATATAAGGCAAACAGAACCGGACAAAAAGCAAACCGAACTCAAACAAAGAATGAGCAGAACCAAGCAAAAAGCGAACAGAGTCAAACAAAAAGGAAACAGAACTAGACAAAAAGCAAACGGAACCAAAGAGCAAACAGAACCAGGCAAAACGTAAACAGAAAATTCTGTTCGCTTCTGGGTGATGGTATTGAAAGAAAATCTAATGGCATTATTTGGTGTATCAACGAGGAGCAAACCAGACTTTTTGTTTGGCCCAACCATAGTTTTGAGGGGCTATTTGTTTATTTGCCAAACAAAATGCCAAAAATATAACTTTGCTCCTTGGTGTCATTCTATAAATCACCGTAATCCTTCAACAAACATGTTCAAAGTCTTTATATTCAAGCTTTGTTCAGGTTTATTGAGGAGTATTTCTTATATCAAGAGAGATGCACTATTGCTCACAGAAGTGTCATTCCTCTCCAGGAGAGCGATTTGATAGATGTGGCAACAAGGCAGTAGTTCAAATGCTTCACAGCCTGCTTCATAAGCCTCGGAAGCTATCTGAGGAAAGGGAGGGGGAGACTACCATACCATTTTACCAGATCTACCACACCCTTCTTTTGGAAAGGAACAACACTTCTGTGGGCAATAGTACAGTTGAAGTTGTGAAGGTGGCTATTACATGTGAGTGTGACTGTATCAGCCTTTGTTGAGTGTTAACTATTTCAATCCAACGACACCTTTATTCTAGCTACCATTAGCTAGATTCACATGAGCATTTTTTGGCAACTTTTGTTTAGGCAACTCAGGTCTGGCAGCTTCTAAATTGATTATACCGATATATAAAAATACTACCGCCTATTATTATATCTCTAGTCCATTCATTATAAGTAGGCCAGAAATCGTGACCCCTAACCTCTTAACTCAAAAAGGGCTTGAGCAAATTAGTTGTAAATTTCCACACCAATTCACTGTCTGACTCTTCCCATATGGAATAATTATTAACTTGATTCCCCCCTGTTACTACTCTCCTTGGCGCGGTTGGGGGGCTTCGGGGCCGGCGACGGGCTTGATGGAGGATGGTTGTGGTAATTTCCCTTCGTATTTCCCCTCGAGCTTTCGTCCTCAGCTTGACTAAATTTGAGTAGTTTTTCTTTCCTCATTCTATGTTTTTCCCCTTCTATTCTTATTCTGTCCCATCCGGCTGTCCTCAGGCAGCCTATATCTCATGTCTCCCTGGCCTGGCTAGGTGGTTGACTCCTGACCCGTTCGTCTCTTCGGTTGCTGATGTGGCCGAACTGACTTGGTTCCCTTCGGTAATGCATTTTTTTGCTTCTCGATGTGATTTTTTCTACCTTCGACCTGATCTCTCATTCTTCGCCCTGATCACTTTTTGGTTGGTGTTGTGGTGTAGCAGTTCTTGCCTCATCCTTCGGCCCTGCCCTATAAGAGCTCT
The DNA here is from genome assembly GCA_032716605.1 of Paralithodes platypus. NCBI lineage: Eukaryota > Metazoa > Arthropoda > Malacostraca > Decapoda > Lithodidae > Paralithodes > Paralithodes platypus. The sequence goes on from CM064482.1 coordinate 61,432,437, forward strand.
GATGTGGAGCTCATGTGGTCCGGCTGAACTGATGAAATAGCGAGAAATGTCTGCGTGTCTTCACCTTCCTCGATTTGTTCCCCTCCTGCCCTTCCCTATCTATCTTGACTCGTTTAGTTGTATATCTTGATCGAATCCTTCGGGCCAGCCCTATGAGAGTTCTTTTATGGAGCTCAGTGGTCTGGTTAAACTAATTTAAAAAAAATAAAAAAATAAAAAAAATAATTGATTACTCATCACTTTTTTGTTAGCAAGGTAAGTGGTCAAGATATTGGGTTTAATTATAATTAATAGGGTAAAAAATTGGTCTTTAATGCAAAATACAGTATTCCTGAAATGTTACCCATGTGAAGTTTCCGATCAAAAGTTCCCAGAAGGTGCTTTAATTCGTATCTACCAGTCATTTTTTTTTTCAGCTTGGAATGAGCAATCGGAGTCAAAGCATCAGTTAAAACATTTGTAATGCTTTGGTTTGAAGAGCTTCATCCTAAACTGAATAAAGTCATCTATTGGTAGTAAGAATAACATTTTAAAATCATATTCTTGAAGGGATTTAATGTTTACTGTATATATATATTGATTATTGGATGTGAATATGTACCCTTAGTATTGCAGAATTACCATCATGCACAAATTAGGCATGGTGTATGTTGTGCAATCAGTCATAAAACCTCCCGAACCTTCTATGATTTTTATTATGCTAATAAAATAATAGAGACTATTTTATGAGTGTAATTTTATATTCATCATCGATTTTTCTATTTTTATTTGCTTTTGTTATTAAAGTATATGGTATGTCGGGGTGCCTTGGGTATTATCTAATTGTTTTATGCATTGCTGTCCTATGCAGTGCAACTTTGCTTAACCTGATAACAAAAAAGTAAATACAAAAAGTTTACATTGAAAATAGACACTGTATGAGGTGTTTATTTTCTTCTGCTCAAAGTAACACACAGGTTACAATTTCTTACAGTAGATCCTCTGGAAAAAGGCAAACTAGGCCTGTGTATCCAGCTCAGTGCCAGTACTTGCACTGCTGCGGTCGTTCACGGTGTTGGCGGCGGCGGTAGCAGACGCAACATTTTTACTATTCTGTATTTTTGCTTTATAATCAAACTTCAAATCTTGTCTTCCCCATGCTTTATCAAGATTACTTTCAAACTCCCTTATTGATTCGGAATCGACTACATACTGGGGCAGTGCGTTCCACTCATTTACCACTCTTCACAAAATGAGTTCTTTGCCTTTTCAAGCCTATTTCTTTCTTTGTAAATTTTCTTAGAGTGTCCTCTCGTTCTTGTTCCCTCCCGCATCAAGAAGATACCTTCACACACATCCTCATCATACATTCCTGACACTATCTTAAAAGTCTCTATCATATCCCCTCTCTTTCTCCTATATGCCAGTGTCGGAAGCCCCAGTGTCCTCAACCTCTGCTCATAGCTCGCGTTCTTCAACGTTGGTACTAGCTTGCTAGCTCTCCTCTGCACTTTCTCCACTGCTTCTATATCCTTTACCATATATGGAGCCCACACCTGGTTCGCATATTCCAGGTGCGGCCTAACCAGCGCTGTATAGAGATTCCTGAATATTTCTTCGTCAAGTGACACAAATGTCCTCCTTATCAGCCCTACAATTCTATTGGCTTTGTTTATCTTTTCCGCTAAATGTTCTGAGAAATTTAACTTGTTGTCTATCACTACTCCTATATCCTTTTCTGCATTAACTTCCTCCATCGCTTCATACATACTGTATCCTACCTTGTCTATCTTGCTAGTCCCAATCCGCATGTACAGTACTTGCATTTTTTTGAATGAAAAGGCATTAACCAATGCTCAGACCATCCCTTCATGCCCTCCACATCTCCTTGAAGCAAACTCACATCTTCCTTACTCCTCACTCTTCTATACATCTTAGTGTCATCCGCATACAGGTATATCTCACTTCCATTAGTTATAACTTCAGGTAAGTCGTTGATAAATATAACGAACAGTAGTGGTCCCAACACAGATCCCTGAGGTACCCGACTTGTAATTTCCCTCCACCCCGAGCCTATTCCATTCACCAGTACCCTCTGTCTCCGATCTTTCAGGAAGGCTTCTATCCATTTCACACATTTCTCCCCTATATTATAGCTTCTAACTTTCTCTATTAACCTTTTATGTGGGACCTTATCGAAGGCCTTCATAAAATTGCAATATACCACGTCTATAACATCACCATCCTCCAGAATTTGCATCCAATCATCAACCACCTTAATTAGCTGTAGTACCGTCGACCTCCCCGACAAGAATCCGAACTGTCTCCCACTGAAAAGTTGGTTTGATTTCATATGCTCCATTATTCCTTCTCTAATTACCGCTTCCATTAGTTTACACACAACACTTGTCAAACTGACTGGTCTATAATTTCTTGGGTCATTTCTCTTTCCCTTCTTAAAAATATCTGTTATGTTCGCCTCTCTCCAGTCCGTCGGGATTTGTCCTGTATTAAAAGATACCTCAAATAACATTTTTAATGGCTCTACTAACATCTCACCTCCTTCCTTTATGATCTTGGATGTATCCCATCCGGTCCCGGGGACTTACTTCTGTTCATTTTTTCTATAGCCCTTCTTATTCTAGCATGGGAAAACTCTATTAGTTCTAGTGCCGGTGCCTGTTTGATGGGAATAGTAGGCACTGCATCATCCGACTCCACTGTTAGTACCTCCCCAAAGTATTTCCCCAGCACCTCTGCTTTCTCCTTATCAGTTTCTGCTCTATTGCTATCATCCAATTCTCCTATCAGTTCTGGGATACCTACTCTTCTTGTTAACTTTTCCTGAATGTACTTCCAGAATATTTTTGGATTATCCTTCACGTTTTTTGCAATCTCTCTCTCCCTCTCCTTCATACATATCATCATCCTTGTCTCCCACCTTATTTTATTGTTTATTTGTCTACGTTCCAAATCCACTTCTTTAGCTTCTATAGTAGACCCCCTGTTCTTTTTTAACGCTTTTAGTCTATCCCACAATCGTTTCTTTCTTCTTATCCATGTCCAAAGCTTTCTTTTCATTGGCAATTCTGGGTTCGTTCTTTTCCTCAATTTTTTTTATCCTTATATTCCCTTACTGGTACACTTTTGGATACAGCATTCTCCAGTTTGACTCTAATCTTCCTCCACATTCCTTCAGCGTCTTCACCGTTCAAGTATTCCCCCCAGTCAATGTCCAAACACCGTCTCAGCAGCTCATAATCTGCTCTATCATACTTGTATATTTTTTTATTGCTTCTATTATCCCTCTCTGTTTTAAATATTGCCACTAAAACTTATACAGGCATGGTCACTACGACCTATAGGGCTATCCACATTGACATGTTCTACTATATCCTCCTCATGCTAAAAATCAAATCAAGTACACTCCCCTGCGTCCCATCTCCATATCTTGTCATCTTTGTAATATGTTGCGTTAAAAAACAATCTCTCACTTTCTCTATAAACTTGTTTTCCAGGCTACACTGTCCCGCTGGAGTAGTAAAGGAGAAGATCGCACAAGTCTGGACATACGATCAACCTAAACAGTAAGTCCCTGTTATGGTACTGTCTTGTAGCGCTGTTGAGGTTGGTGTGGTGCAAAGGGAATCTTGCAGCACAGCTAGCATTTGCTAACATCAGCCACAATGATGGCGTCATGGTAGGACTTTATTATACTACACTTCAACTGTTAAAAGGCAAACCTATCTTGAGTCTTTTATGATGTAATGGAAAAAAGGATTGATTTCAGGAGCATGGGATTGGTATTCCCAAAGGTCCCTGGAGGCCAATTAAGTAAAGACCGGTAGTCTATACCGGTATGGTACGTAACTGCACTAATCCTCCAACTCCACTCAGAGGGTCCATACCGTGTAAGGTTCTAGGCTGCGATTAGGTCCATCCTAATCAGTTCCCAGCATAATGCTCTACATCCCTCAGCCATGAGTTGCATGGTTTTCCCAAAGTTTCCTCCACTCAGGGTGATAAGGGTTATCACCAACCTATGCCACCACATGAGCAAGATCAACTTAATGGAGGTGAAGTACGAGTCCATATAGTTGTTGTTCCCAAGGCTGTCTGACCGAACAGTCCCAAGGGCCCAAGCAAGGCCAAGGCCATAACCAAGAGCCCCCCACAGAACCCTCCCAGCTTTACAACTAAGAAAGCCCAGGTGACCAAAGCCGCTCCCAGGAGAGGTGCTGAGGAGGGTGCGGAAACGCCCGAGGCACCAAAGCGGCAAAAACCCACCCAGGGCCCTGTGCCCCTTATAATAATAATAATAATAATAATAATAATAATATATATTCAGTTAGCAATTTACAGAGTTGGTACCACATAGTATGTTACAAATATGACATGTACCAGCTTTGCATAATTCCAACTAAGAATAGCCCAATAAGGCCGTTAGGCGTATTTCCATTGGGGTCCTTGTGGGATTAGGTTAGCTGGGGAAAAGGGGAGGATAAAAGAAATAGATACTTTAGAGAAAGTATTTCTAGGGGGTTATTTTAAGATACCTTACATCCTATGGTAAATATCAGTAATCCGTAATCAGTAATCAATTCAGTTTGGTTTGCCTATCTCTTATGTCGTATTTAGTAGTAGACATAAGCTTGGTGCTCCCTTCTCGCAGCTGTCCGGTTCAGGTGTTCCTTCAGGCTACGTCTGAAGGAATACAGTGTTCTCTTTTCACGGACTGACTGGGGTAGGTCGTTCCAGTCTTTGATGGCAGTGAAGAAGAATGTTAGCTTACCCTGTCCTTGGATTCTCGGGACCTTAAAATTAAACATCCTGTTTCTTGTATTATGTCCACTCCTCTCATTTGCTTTAACAAAATCATTCTTAAGATACTCTGGAGCTCTGTCATAGAAAATTTTGAAGGCATTAGTGAGCCTGATTTGTTTGGCCCTGTCAGAGACATTGAGCATACCTAGTGACTGAAGTTGTTCCTGGCCAACATGTGATCTGGGTCCTAGGTTAAGCATGAACCTAACCATTTTATTTTGAGTGACCTGAAGTTTGTGCTGTGCTGATTTAAATGATGCAGAGTACCAGGATGACACAGAATAGTCAAAATAACATTGAACAAGCGCTTGGCAAAGGGTCTTTTTGGTCGCCGCTGGCAAGCATCCCACCTGTCTATACAGGTATTTTATACGTGCTCTACACTTACACAGGATAGATTCCAAAATTGTTTCACCTGACAAACTCGAGTCCAGTTTTAGTCTGAGATATTTAACTTGTGACACTGTTATTATAGGAATATCATTACAGTTGACCGAGAAGCCCACAATGTCTTTCAGTTTGCGTTTTGTCCCACATAAGATGGCTTCCGTCTTGCCCAGGTGAAGAGATAGTCTATTGTCCACTAGCCATTCACTACATGATTCTAGTTCTTTGGAAAGTGAAGTGGCAATACTTATTGGGTCTTTTCCTGAAACCAGAAGCACGCTGTCGTCAGCATACAGTAATAATTTACACGAGACGCTCAGTTCCATGTCGTTCACATAACAGAGAAAGAGTAAGGGACCAAGGATGCTTCCCTGCGGGACCCCACAGTTAATTGGCATAGGATCAGATATATTATCATCAATTTTGACTCTTTGTGTTCTACCACTAAGATAAGATTTAAACCAGTTCACAGACCCAATGCCCATTGCTTGTAGTTTATTACATAGGATATCATGGTCTACTGTGTCAAACGCTTTTTGTAGATCAAGAAGAACCATACCGGTGTAGTTACCTTTAGACATTTCTTTACGAATGTGATCTGTTAAGTGGATGAGACAGGAGTCAGTCGAGTACATGCATCTGAAACCTGATTGAAACTTATAAAATAGATAATTTTCTTTGAGGTAGTGTTCAATTTGGGTGTATACCGCTCTTTCAAGGATTTTAGATACAATACATAATATGCTAACTGGTCTGTAGTTGCCAACTTCTAGTTTATTTCCTTTCTTGAATAGAGGGGTTACAATAGCTTCCTTCAGTTCAGCAGGTACAGTGTTGGTGTTAATTGACAGGTTGATGATGTGGGTTAGGGGACCTGCTATACCAATGGCTCCATCTCGTAGAAATTTGACAGGAATTTTGTCTGGTCCTGTGCTTTTATGTAGCCTACATTTAGGTTAGAGAGCTCGTCAAAAGTGTATTTTGGTGTAACATTTTGCAATCCAAATGTGTTCGGGTGTATGCCTTTATATCTGTAGAAATTTCGAAAGGTGGCCGTTGTTGTCGTGTATTTATTGAGAGGTTGCGGTAGGTTCTGTGCAAGTGTGTTTGCTATGGAGGTGAAGAAGGTGTTGAAATTTGTTGTTTATCGTGGAAAACCTGATCATTAATGTTGAGAGCAATATTAGTGTTAGACGAATCCCTTGCCTTGTTGCTGTAGCCTGTTGTTATTAGGTGCCTCCATAGTTTCTTTGGGTTATTCTGATATTCCTCTGCCTTATTGTGGAAATAATTAGTTTTCGCTGATTTGATTTTTCTACTTAGTTTATTCCTGGCCCTCTTGAACTCATGTTTCAGACCTTGATCCTGTCTATGTTTCACTAGCTTTTTTAACAGATCGACGCAGAACCAACCAAAATGGATGACTAATAAGCTAATAGATCTTATAGGAAAAAAGAAAGGAATATATAGAAAAATAAAGAAAGGCGAAAATCATCTACATATATAGGCTACTATCAGACTCTATCAAGACAGGTCAAAAAGGAAATCAGGAAAGCAAAAAGAAATTATGAAATAAGGATAGCCAGTGACTCAAAAAATAACCCTAAAGCTTTTTACCAACTATATAAATCTAAAGTTAGAGATGTAATAGGCCCCCTAAAAACTTCAATAGGAGAAATAACAGAACATTATTTAGAAATGTGCAGTACATTAAATAGTCAGTTTCTTTCCGTTTTCACTAATGAAAATTTGGCACAGATTCCAGAAGTCAATATGGTATATAGTGATAGTATAGAAAATATGTTAAGTACAGTTAGTAGCCTATAAGTAGAAATGATGTGCTTAAGGAAATTGACAGACTGAAACCTCAAAAATCGCCTGGTACTGACGAGGTATAGCCTATGCTAGAGTATTAAAAGAATGCAGAGATGAGTTAAGTAGCCCATTAGCATTTTTATTTAACAAGTCATTAGAAACAGGTTTAGTTCCAGAAGCTTGGAAGTTTGCAAATGTAGTTCCGATCTTCAAAAAAGGTGATAAATCGATAGCATCCAATTACCGTCCCATTAGTCTCACATCAATCATAGGAAAGTTGCTAGAGTCTATTATTGCTAGGAAAATTAGAAGCCACTTAGACAAATTTAACTTAATAAATTCTTCTCAGCATGGATTCACTCAGGGACGTTCTTGCCTTACTAATTTGCTTAGCTTTTTCTCAGAGGTATATGAAGCAGTAGATAGTGACAAGTCATATGATTTCAGTAAAGCTTTCGACAGAGTCCCTCATGAGAGATTAATGAGAAAGGTTGAGGCACATGGAATAGGAGGGTCGTTGTTGGGATGGATTAGGTCATGGCTAATTGGTAGGAAACAGAGAGTCAGCATAAATGGTACCAAGTCAGAGTGGGGAGCAGTCAAAAGTGGTGTCCCCCAGGGATCGGTATTAGGTCCCCTGTTGTTTCTTATATACATAAATGACCTAGATTTAGGTATAACTAGTAGGATAAGTAAATTCGCAGACGATACTAAAATGGGGAGATCAATTGATTCAGATAGCGATATAGATCGAGTGCCTCCAAAGGGATCTAGATACCTTACATGAATGGTCAGTAAATTGGCAGATGAAGTGTAACATTGACAAATGCAAGGTATTAAAGATAGGGAAGATGCAAACAAATGTTAAATATAAACTAGCTAATTTAGAATTAGAAAATTCAGACTGCGAGAAAGATCTAGGTGTGTTTGTTAGCAATGATTTGAAGCCTAGAAAACAGTGTATAAGCGTTCGTAATAAGGCAAACAGGATTCTCGGGTTAATCTCTAGGAGTGTGAGTAACAGAACTGCTGATGTTATCTTAAAACTTTACTTGTCATTAGTGAGACCCCATAATTATGGATTATGCTGTCCAATTTTGGTGTCCTTATTACAGAATGGACATAGATTCATTGGAGAGTAGGCTACAGCGTAGAATGAAAAAAATTATCCATAATATTAGAAATCTTCCGTATGAAGAAAGGTTGAAGAAATTAGGTTTACATTCGTTAGAGAGACGCAGAGTTAGAGGGGATATGATAGAGGTGTTCAAGTGGGATTAACAAAGGGGACATGACAAATGTACTAAAGCTCAGTGATAGCGAAAGAACTCGTACCAATGGTTTCAAATTAGATAAATTTCGTTTCAGAAAAGATATAGGCAAATATTGGTTTGGTAACAGAGTTGTAAATGGGTGGAATGGACTACCAAGTGGGATAAAAAACGGTAGGATAAGCATATTATGGACGAGAAGGGTTGGGTGTGAAGGGGGATCAGCCGGGTTGGGCCAATCAGCGCTCTGCAGACCCCCGCTAGCAAGCTGGTACCAACGTTGAAGAACGCGGGCTATGAGCAGAGGTTGAGGACACTGGCATATAGGAGAAAGAGAGGGGATATTATAGAGACTTTTAAGATAGTGTCAGGAAAGTACGATGAGGATGTGAGTGAAGGTATCTTCTTGATGCGGGAGGGAACAAGAACGAGAAGACACTCTAAGAAAATTTACAAAGAAAGAAATAGGCTTGAGAAGGCAAAGAACTCATTTTGTGATAGAGTGGTAAATGAGTGGAACACACTGCCCCAGTATGTAGTCGATTCCGAATCAATAAGGGAGTTTGAAAGTAATCTTGATAAAGCATGGGGAAGACAAGATTTGAAGTTTGATTATAAAACAAAAATACAGAATAGTAAAAAAATTGCGTCTGCTACCGCCGCCGCCAACACCGTGAACGACCGCAGCAGTGCAAGTATTGGTACTGAGCTGGATACACAGGCCTAGTTTGCCTTTTTCCAGAGGATCTACTGTAAGAAACTGTAATCCTGCGTTAATCTCTAACCGTTTTGGTAAGATGATCCTCAGGGTATTAGAGTGTTGAGCCTATAATTGGGCTTTGTAATTGGGGTTGTGTGGGACAGGGATCTGCATTGCTTAGGCCAATCGGCTTTCTGCAGACTCCCATTTTCTTATGTTCTTATGTTTAACCCGAGTAAAACAAAATCATAATGGCAACATATATAAAGAAGATAGTACAATTATAAATAAGGGGCAAGTAAATGAGACGGAGATTAAGGTAACAAGCGGCATCAGACAAGGCTGTACGGGGTCCACAACATTATTTAAATTAATAACATGAGATAATTAAACAGTTAGAAAATAAAAGAGGGTTTGTAGATGAGTGTTTCAAAATAAATTCATTGTTTTATGCCGATGACGGGCTACTCTTGGCTCATACAATCCAGGAAGCAGAAAGAGTAATAGATAAATTAATAGAGATAGGGGGAGAGTGTGGCTTAAGTATAAATAAAGACAAAAGTAAAATCCTAATATTTAATATGAAAAACAAACCAAACAACGTACGAGAAATAGAAGTGGTAAAACAAATTAAATATCTAAGAATACAAATTAATGATAATAAAAAATGTTTTAAAACCCAGAAAATAGAAGCTTTGGATAAAGCAAATAGAATGGCTAACCTTACATACCCGGTAATATCACAAAGTTGTAATAAGATACTTATTGGAAAAACATATTGGAAAAGTATTGTGATACCAGCAGTCCTGTATGGCTCGAATGTTATAGGTTTTTCAAAAACAGAAATAAATAAATTACAAAATATAGAGAATAGGGTTTTTAGACATATTAGGGGCACCCAGATATGCCCAAAAGGTAACCTTAAGGGGTGAAATAGCCTCATCAATGGAGGCAAGAATTATGGAAGGTAACATAAAATATCTTAAATATTTAGTAGGAGAGGAAAGTAATGACTTGCTAGAAGAATCACAGAGGAACAACTTAGAAATAGTCAGGATCCCTGGACTGCAGAAGTTAGAAAGTATGTAGAGAATGTGAAGTTAGGAGAAACAAATTTAGCAATATTAAGAAGGACGACATTAGAAAAAGAGTTCTGGACTGGGATTCGGGAAGATGGCGAGAGGAGTTGGCAGAGAAGAGTAGCCTAGAAGTGTATAGGAGTTATAAACAGGAGATAAGAGCGAGGAAGATATTTATGACAACACACAGGCATCTATAATATTTTACAGATGTAGGACAAATAACTTAAATCTAAAAAATAGAAATAGGCATGTGGAGGAGAGACACAATGCGATATGTGTAAGGAAGGAACAGAAGACCTAAAACATTTTCTACTACACTGTTCATTTTTATAAAGCATGCAGAATAAAAGATCCAGGGTTCCAACAGCCTTATATTGAAAATGAAAACCAAGTCATCGGACATCTTTTATTTAACAAGAAATAAGCGATAGAGTGAAACAGACAATATATCAAATGTGGAGAGTACGAGAGAAAAAATTGAAAGAACTGAAATAAGAAGACTGAAGAGAGAAGAAACAAGAATGAAGGAAGACGAGAGAAGAAACAAGACTGAAGAGAGAAGAAAGAAGATTTCAGAAAAAGGGATGAAAAATGAGATATATTTATTTTTAGACAAAATGAGCACGTCACAAAGTCACAAAAAGAAAAATAACAAAACCTCTTAGGGAAGTGCCGACGTTAAGGCTAAACTTCCCGAATTCCAACTGAACTGAACTGACCTGCAAGGCTGCATAGCCTAGCCTATACGTTCAGCTAAAACCTAAAAAGATGAAGCAGCAACATGGTATTACCTCTTAATTACTGTTTAACGATCACCAGTCTTTGTCTTGTAGGCTACAATATCACCTATCGATTATTGCCCTACATTAGCTAAATAGGCCTACAACAAATGTAGAATATGAAGAAAAATGTACAAATTAATCTAGAAGAGGGATTTAATGGATGGTTTTTTTTTACATTTATAATTAAGCGATATTATGAATTAGGTAAATAGATGGGAAAACTACAAGACTAAAGATGAGCTAAAACTAGCTGCAACTCTGATATAGGTTCACGAAGCAGTGAACCCATACAGGCCATACTGTGCTGTGGGAACAGGCATTTTACGCCGCGGCACCGTCGAGAGTGGGCTACACGTACTGAATGCACGTTCGTATGTATTTCATTAATAGCCTAGACTACAGTATTGTATTACTGATGTGAAACTTGTGTCGGTTTATAAAGAACAGCTTGTGAATTCTATGTAGTGTTTTGCAATGGGACAGTCAGTGTACTTTAGTAGGCGTTAGTAGTGTTTTAAAGATAGGTGAACATGATCGTGTTTACATTATGGCCGATTTAAAGACCTGCTACGTGAGTCAACGTGACATTGATAATATTTTTAAAGATGGCCGAGGCTGTGATTTAAAGACCTGCTACGTGACATTGATAATATTTTTAAAGACCTCAAGACATAAACATTTGAACCTAAGCCTACTATTTACTGTAGTATTGTAACCAGCTATTCTTTGGGCTATAGGCTTACACGAGGGAGGTCTAGAAAGAAAAAACAGGCCTAGCCTACGGGTCGGGGACACTATAGGCTAAGACGGTTGTGACGAATCCATAGCCATAATGTGAGAAGTGAAGGACAAAACCATCAATATGGGCTACATAGGCCTAGAGCCTGGGATCAATATACTGTGTCAAGTTCAGTTCTGCTATTGTTTCTGTATAATGTATCGGAAACCAACATGTTCCACCAGGCCGGGTATCCTTGTTCATCGCACCACCTCCCCATTCAACAAAAAAACACCAACACAACGGAACTGAGGAATTTCAGACGACACTGCTGGAGGATCAAGTGTTCGCCATCCAAGGGTAAATATCTTAAAGCTAATAATTCCTTGTACAGTAAGAATCAATAGTTCGCTGAACACATTGATGGCAATTTGTATGAAATATAGGTACGGTAAACCTCACTTTTAGCACCAACAGTGATTTTAGTAAGTATTTTTGGTTGTGTGTATTCTTGTGCTTCAGACATTACTGATTTTTAGCACCAACAGTTACCTCATATAGGCCTATCTTTTTATGCCTCACTATTAGATCTGGTAGAGCATAGGCTATAGGCAACATCATTGCTATAATATATGTCATTAAGAGCAGAAATGTATTATAAGGGAGATATATAAGAAAACAAAAATACTCTCCCTATGTACGTCCACTCCCCATCATCAGCTGTTCGACTAGAACTCTAGACTTTTTACAGTAGGTAGACTTGTTGTTATTATCTTTCTTATTCTTTTACCGAGGGATGAAACCATTTTTAATAGCCTATGTTGAGAAAAAATATGTGGTGGTCTCATAAATAAGTACCATAGGCCTAATGAGTTTTTGTCCCCTACTGACAAAATAGATTAACATTTCGGTACAAATTGAAGAGACTCCGGAAAGCCTTTTTACTAGTTATGCGGTGGGGGCGGCCGCCCCCATACTACTAGGATAGGTAAGGTTGTTAGGTTAGGCTAATTAAAACAACACTTTGTTATTTTATTGGGTAGCCTATTACTGACTTTTAGAGGTAGGCTAATAGTAGTACTGTACTGGGTATAGGTCTATAATTGCACCTATACGAGCTAAACAAATTATTATTGTATTTAACAGGAAGGTATGATGAGGTAAGTGATGTGGTATAGGTGGCAATATGCGGAAATGGATTATAAGGGCATTCCGCCCCCTCTGACCCCCTTACGAAAATCTACGGTTACTCACTCCACCCCAACTGGATTTCTACTGTTTTACCCAACCAGCGGGGGTGTGGGGGCGGCAGCCCCCTCCCATAATACTAGGTTAGGTTAGGTAAGGTAAGGTTGTTAGGTTAGGCTAATGTCTCTCTGAAACAATGTAAAATCCGTGTCGCATCTAGATTGATAGACTTTTGTCAGAGGGGGCGGAATGCCCTTATAATCCATTTCCGCATATTGCCACCTATACCACATCACTTACCTCGTCGTACCTTCCTGTTAAATACAATAATATATTTTTTAGCTCGTATAGGTGCAATTATAGAAATTTACCCTGTAGCCTACTGGGAAAATATAACCGAAACTACCACTAATTTTCCCATGGTTTTTCTTTTTGGTTTTAGGTAGTTTTCATCATTATAAGAGTAGTTGATATTAGTTACACTACGTGTAATGGCGTCGGACCTTTGCCATCATGTTCCCGCCTATTTTGACTGCCTTTGGATACAATAATATGTTGAGGGGGGGGGCTTTGCCCCCCCCCCCCCCTCACCCTTCCATGACATATTGTCATCATCATATATATTGTCAGCAGGGGGCAAATAACCAAAACAAAATCGCCGTCAAAATAGACGCGAACTTGAACCACGGCGATCGACAAATGTAAACATGACGGCGGCGGGGGAGACGTTGGACGCTTGCAGTCAAGTTCCCATCTATTTTGAATGCCATTGGATACAATAATATGTTATAATAGTTCTTAAAGCTAGCGCATGCGCCAACTAAGGATAACCCAATAAGGCCGATTAGGCGTATTTCCATTGGGGTCCTGTACTACTACCCATCCCCTTGCTCATGAGGGACGGTAACAACTCAGTGCTTGTGAAAAACCTTTATGCGCCGAGCGTGGGCACGATCCTGGGCCTTCTGGGTGGAAGTCCAAGACACTAGTCACTACACCAGCGAGCCGCTGTTGAGGGTGGCTTTGCCCCCCCTCACCCCCCCAAGAAATATTGTCATCATCATATATATTGCCAGCAGGGGGCAAATAACAGAACAAATTTGCCGTCAAAATAGACGCGAAGTTAACCTCGGTGATCGCCCTCTGTAAACATGTTGACCGTACACCCGGTAACTACATCCATCTCCAATATTGGGTCAATAGAAAGTTTATAACTAAATTGCTAAAATGTTGTTTTGCTTTTTTTTTTTTTTAGCTATCTTATGAGTTATGTAAGGGTGTTTTGATGTGTGATTATAGTAGGAAATGCATATTTACCCATTAAGCAACAATCTAAAAACACGCCCCCCCACTAGCGAAAAATATCTGTAGGCCTATTTGGCCATAACCGTTTGCCGTGGGATACAGAATATGTTGAAGGGGGGGGGGGGGGGGGAGCCCCCCTCACCCTCCCCCCCCCCCCAGGACTTATTGAAATCCTTGTATATTTCAACGGTAGGGGGCACAAACATCATTTTCCCCAAAGCGAGTTGCCGAGGCTACACTCGCAGCTGATGTAAACAAACCTACCTGCCTCTTGCGAGGTTAGCGATATTGATTTTTTTTTTTTTTTTTTCAGGATCAGTAATGTTACATGTAGACCTATTGAGGCAACTAACCAGGGTTCGAAACCGCGTCAGGCCACGAGGCAGGCCTGGGGATTTTCGGGAGGGTTGAATTCCCTTCGCACCCAGCATTTCAAATTTATTAGGGACAATAGGTATGGATAGAATCGCAATATTGTCCCCATGGAGGATTTGCGATATAAGCAACGGCAAGAATGTAGTTACCGGGTGTACCGCCCGTCTTGTTTACAATACGCGGACGCTCACCATCATGTTCCCGTCTATTTTGACTGCCTTTGGATACAAAAATACATTACCCTAACCAAACAACCTAACCTAGTATTATAGATTTATGAGTACCGGTATTTATTTTATTATAAGTATTTATAGATGATTTATGTTGTATGTCGGTAGTGGTACACCCGGTAACTACATCCTTCCCTAAGCAACTTTAAAACCCCTGATATAACCTTAAAAAAACAGAGTACGGTACCGGTACTGTGCATAACCAAACGCAATTTCGTCGCCTTTCCTCGGTAAGGGTTTTGGTAACGACTTTGTTCACAGTATTTGGGAAGGATGTAGTATCCGGGCGTACGGTCATCATGTTTACATCGATCGTGCGCTCGTGGTTATGTCCCCGTCTATTTTTTTTTCTGTTATTTGCCCCATGCTGGCAATATTGCGTGTTCTAATTTTGCGACCGAGACCCCAAAAATGCGATTTTTTATGAAACCTAATTTTGCGATGCAACTCTACTTTTGCGGGTGGCGCCTTAAGAAAGTGGGGCTCTCCGCACTAGTTTTCAGGGGGGAGGGGTGGCCGGGTCATAACGTCAGGCCGCGGTGCGGCCCGACGTCACAACAAAGCTCTGTATCCTTCCGCTTACAAACGTTGTCAACATGAGCCAGACGCCTTTTACTTGCTTATTTGTGCCTGAGCCTCTTATCTCTCGCGTTTATTATGACCTCTAGTGCATTCAGTGATAGGGATGGTGGGCCTGGTGGTAATGATGTAGGAATTGAAAGCCCGAGACCATCAAAACACAGTCAAGTGACGAAAGCCAAGGAAACGACGATCATACGATGGGATAGGCTAGGCTAAATATGATTATGTTTTCAAATAAAGTCTATGTGGTAAGTAATATCCTCATAGTACTGTATGTATTTTTATATATTTTCAATATATATTAATTGGATGTAGGCTTATTTAAGGGGAGAAATGGGTACTTGGACGAATCTGGGGTTCGAAAAATTGGGACCTGGGAACCAACTTATTTTTCCCCATTATCGCAATTCTCGTTATAGTTGCACTAATTAGGCACCAATTAGGCGCGATAACAGAGGGTTGAGTGTATGTGTGTACAAACAAAGCAAATAAATGACTGAAATCACGAAAAATTGGGCTGTCACTGATGAAATGTCGACCATATTCATTTTTCCCCATAAGGTTAGTTAACCCGTGGAGCCCCGGCTAGTTTTGTAATGTTTGCGCACCAGAACCCGGCCGGTTTTCAAAAAATGGTTTTATTCCAGAAACAATAGCGAATGGGTTAGGAATGAAGGAAAAACCACGAAAAACCGCTCAAAAAGCTTAAAAAATGGTCCTACAGAGCCCCCGAAAACGGATTTTATAAGAGTAAAAAATTGAAGGCAATTATCCCAAAAAAACAGGTTTTTGCGCGCTCGCGCGCGCACGCACGTGGACTTTGAGAGTTTTCAACCATCGGCACGGTTGCGTGGGATACGTACACAGTTCCCATACAAATCTGAGCCCTCTTGAGTGGCTACACCTGAGGTTACGGTCGGCGCAATTAGGGTGACGCGCCAGGCGCGTCTCTGGGGCTGTGCGTTACATACATCGCCGACGCGTCAGGCGCGTCGCTGGGGCTGTACGGGTTAATCCAATAAAGCAAATTCCAGTTTTGCGGCCCGCAATGTCGACCAATTTCTCGCAAAATTGGAGTAATGACTGTATATGATGATGACTAAGTCACGGCCTATTATTGTATCCCACAGCACTACTGTAATAAAAAAACATCTAGGTATAAAAGCCGGCGCAATTGGTCTTGAGTGGTACCGTATATACAGTACAGTATATGATGATGACAATAAGTCATGGCAGTTTGAGCGGGGGCAAAGCCCCATGAACCTATTATTGTATCTCTCGGCCGGTAACAAAACAAGGGAGGAATGTATTATCCGGACGTATGGTCGTCATGTTTACATCGCATCGATCGTGCTCTCGCGGTTATGTTCCCGTCTATTTTGACCGATTTTTTCTGATATTTGCCCCCTGCTGGCAATATACAGTATATGATGATGACAATAAGTCATGAGGAGGTAAGGCGGCAACCTATTATTGTATCCCACGGCAGTCAAAATAGACGGGATAATGATCGCTAAAGTGTTGAGTAGCGTAAACAAAGCGGGCGGTACGCCTGAATACTACATCATTACCCAGTACTTTTACGCTCGGGGTAATGTTCCCATCTAATATGACTGTATTTTTCCAAAATTATCCTACGCCCAGCTATTGTTTGCCCTCCTGCTGGCATTATTTATGATGATGACAATATTTTATGGGGAGGGGGAGGGGGGTTCAACCTATTATTGTATCTCACGGCCGTTATGGGTAAGTTAATGCAAATCCTCCATTCACTGAATGATAACAACAATAAAACACTATATTCCATGAACAAATAAAAAAACTTCTAGGTGAATAAGCCGGCGCAAATGGTCTTGAGTGGTACCGTAATATATATAATGATGACAATAAGTCATGCGGGTTGAGGTGGGCAAAGTTCGGCAAGAATGTTAAGTGCGGGCGTACCGCCAGCCTTGTTTACACTATGCGTAGTGGCGTCGGACCTTTGCCATCATGTTCCGTCAACTGGGGCGAATTCGGTCGTGGGGCGAATTAAAAGTTAATTAAATTGATAAATAGATAACGAATAAACATAATAGAAATCTGTTTTCACTCGATTGTTCGAAATGCTTTTATCTAACTTTTTTGCTTAAATAGTTTTAATGTATCATGCGATATGTACCGATTACAAATTAAAAACCGAAAATAAAACAAAAGTTAAAAATCGTAACATCGGCAAACTTTCTTGGGCAAACGTATTGATGAGTAGATGCAGGAAAGTCTACGGTGCCAAGATGTACTTTAGTAATTAGTGTGAAAGAATAAATTAATTGATTGGCATTATCTTATATATTATTCCCGTAATTGGGTATTAAATGACAATTTATAAAATTTGGGCGAAAATGGGGCGAATTCGGACTGGATCAAATTTAATTAAATAAATAATATTATTTAATCTAACTTGTTGTTGTTCCCCAAGCTGCCTGGCCGAATAGCCCCAAGGCCCCGAGCAATTCCAAGGCCATAACCGAGCGCCCCCACAGAACCCTCCCCGCCGACCACAATAAAGCCTGGGTGACCGAAGCCACTCCATGGCGGGGAGCTGAGGAGGGTGCGGAAACGTCCGGGAAACCAAAGCCCCACCTAGGGCCCTGTGCCCCTCAGCAATTATGAAGAGAAAGTTGAGGGGCAAGGGAAAAATGTGACGCTTTTGCTTCCAATCTTGGTAGATTGGGAGGTCAATTCACGGAAGAAACGCCGTCACTTGAGATCTAGAAAATATATAAGTTAAAGGAACAGTCAGAGTAAGCTATGGGTATGGCAGAGATTGCTCAGCTCTCACTCTGATAGACCAGCCCATCACCACATGACTAGAACCCAATCCTCTCAGCATCAGCTAGGAAAGGCCCTAGAAAGCCGCCTTTGGTGGGGGGGATAGCTCCCCTATTTCAACCCCTTTTGGGGTTATTTCTAACTTTAACTATAACCTGTCAGATTCGGATATTGAGTTTAATTGGGTTTATAGTTGTCATTACACATGGTATTTCTGAGTTATGTCACAGTAATCCTTATTTTTACATTATTAAGGTCATACTGCTACGCAGAGTATGGTAAATAAATAAAGATTTGTCCGAAATTGCCCCAAAAGTGTCGTATCTTACGATATGGTATTTATAGTCTTTACGTTATCAGGGAGTGTGATAAGACCCTTTTAAGATGTTCAATGATGTCCGAATTGACCCCTGAAAGGTCCGAATCCATACTGGGATCACTGGTTAGTCCTATAAATGTATTTTAAATCCACGTCCGAATTCAGGCCAGGTGTCCGAAATCGCCCCAAATCGTGTCCGAATTCTGACACCTTTATTATATTTATAATAAATATAGGCCTATGCAATGCATTTTAATTGTTTTAATGCTATGATTGTATACCCCAATGTACCAGCTACACATACAATGCTTAAGATCTTACATTGAGATAAAAACAAGACTACATGCTACGGAAATACGCAAAAATCGTCCGAATTCGCCCCGGTTGACGGTTCCCGTCTATTTTGACTGACTTTGGATACAATAATATGTTGAGGGGGGGGGGCTTTGCCCCCCCTCAGTCCCCCATGACATATTGTCATCATCATATATATTGCCAGCAGGGGGCAAATTACCGAAAAAATCGCCGTAAAAATAGACGCGAACTTAACCACGGCGATCGACAAATGTAAACATGACGGCGGCGGGGGAGGCGTCGGACTTTTGCAATCATGTTCCCGTCTATTTTGAATGTAATTGGATACAATAATATGTTGAGGGAAAGCCCCCCCCACCCCCACCATGACATATTGTCATCATCATATATATTGCCAGCAGGGGGGCAAATAACCGAAAAAAATCGCCGTCAAAATAGACGCGAAGTTACCCGTGGCGATCGCCCTATGTAAACGCCCGAACTCTACATCCATCCCCAAAGTTCCCTCAACTTATTATTGTATCCTACGGCCGGTAGCAAAACAAGGGAAGGATGTAGTATCCGGGCATACAGTTGTCATGTTTACATCGGTTGTGCGCTCACGGAAGCATTGCTAAGAATGCCTCTAAAAAACTGGGACTCCTGTACAGAGTTCGAGAATTCTTCACTGACGAGCAGTTGGCCGTGATATATAAAAGTCATGTGCGTTCTCAGATGGATTACTGTTCACCTCTGTGGGGTGGAAGTGGAGTGGTTGCATTGAGGCAGTTGGACAAAATTCAAAATAAAGCTATTAGATTAATCAATAACCCTGCAATCACACAGGACCTTCCTACATTATCCATACGAAGAAACGTTGCATCCCTTGCATTATTCTACAGATATTTTCACAGCAATTGTTCCGAGGAACTTGCTTCAATTGTGCCGCCTCTCCACATCTTTCCCCGTAGAACTAGGGCAGCTGAGAGCGCCCATGAATTTACACTTTCTCCTCCACAATGCAGAACTTCTGCTTATCAGAATTCGTTTATCCCCAGAGCTACTACTCTTTGGAATTCACTTCCCTCGAATTGCTTTCCACAAACTTACAATCTACAAATGTTTAAATCCAGTTGTTACAAACATTTTATGAATGGAGGATGCCTTTAGGCACATGGACCTTTTTGTTTTATCTGTGTTTTTCCTTCCTCCGTTCATTGTCTCTTAAAAAAAAAAAAAAAAAATATTCCCGGCTATTTTTTCTTGTTATTTGCCCCCTGCTGGCAATATAAATTATATGATGATGACAATAAGTCATGGGGTGCAAAAGCCTCCTCTCAACCTATTATTGTATCCCACGGCAGTCAAAATAAACGGGAAAATTATCACGAGCGTACCGAGTAGTGTAAACAAGGTTGGCTGTACGCCCGAATACTACATCCTTACCCAAAACAATTTAGGCCTACCCAACAGCTGGCCGTGGGATGCCATAATTGGTTAAGCCCCCCTCACCCCTCATAACATATTGTTATCAACATATACAGTATATTACCAGTCCACCAGGTGGCAAATAACAGCTGCTAATGGGATAATTTCTTAAAAAAAAAAGGGTAAGGATGTAGTATTCAGGCACATCGCTGGCTTTGTTTACATTACTCTTATGCTCGCTATCAAGTTCCCGTCTATTTTGACTGCTGTGGGATACAATAATTGGTTGAGGGGGGGTCCCTTACCCCCCCATGAATTATTGTTATCATTATATACGGTACAGTATATTGCCAGCATGGGGCAAATAACAGAAAAACACAGTAAAAATAGACGGGAACGTAACCACGAGCGTACAAGTTATGTAAACAAAACTAGCGATATGCCCGGCCTCTACATCCTTCCCCAAGAAAGTCGGTAAATATCCTTTTACACAGGACGACTTTTACAAGTATTTTTATGTTTTTGTGCTTGTTTTGCGAGTTTTTATGTGTTTTAATGAAACCCATCAGAAATTGCAATAAACATATTATCCATCAATCTTAAGACACGGGCCCCAGGGTAAGTTGAGGGGGACTCTGGCCCCACTCACCTCCCCAGGACATATTGAAATCAGCATCTATGTTGCCAGTAGGTGACTAATTAGACTTTGACATAGGCTAAATCAAAGAAGGAGGTAGGGCGAGAGGTGTGGGACCTGCACCAACGCAACAAAAAATGGTGTTCGGGTGAGAGGTGCGAGATCTAGCAATTTATTTTAGTGATTTAGGGATTCTATTGTAATTAATTACCGACGGTGTGGATATATATGCCAATGAAGTAAATGATATAACTAATGTACCGTACAGTCTGGTGATGGGCTGCTCTATCAGAGTGAGAGCTGAGTGATCTCTGCCATACCCATAGCTTACTCTGACTGTTCCTTCTACTTATATATTTTCTAGATCTCAAGTGAAGGCGTCTCTTCCGTGGATTGACCTCCCTACTGCCAACCTAGAGGTTGGCAGATTGGGAGCCAAAGCGTCACAATTTTCCTTTGCCCCTTAGCTTTCCCTTCATAATTGCTGAGGGGTACAGGGCCTTGGGTGGGGCTTTGGTTTCCAGGGCGTTTCCGCACCCTCCTCAGCTCCCCACCTTGGAGTTGCTTCGGTCGCCTGGGTTTATTATTAGTAAGCAGGGAGGGTTTTTTGGGGGCGCTCGGTTATGGCCTTGGCCTTGGTTGGGACTTTGGGGCTGCTCAGCCAGACAGCCTGGGGTACAGCAACAACAAAACTAATATATAATATAAGACTAAATAATATATCGATGTTTCAACACGGTGTTAAACTAGATATAAATCAAAAGGTCAACTGCAAGCGTACCACTTATGTAAACAAAGGCGATGGTATGCCTGCTAACACAACCATTACCTACTGTATATGTCATTAAGAGCAGAAATGTATTATAAGGGAGATATTGTATATAGGAAAACCAAAATACCAGTACAGTACTCTGCTTATATACAACGCTGCCACTCCCCGTCATCAGCTATTCATCTATACTGTGTGCCGTTTGTAGGAGCAGGTTATCAACCTTTTTACAGTAGATAGACATGCTACTGCCTTTTTATACAACCGTTGTCGACGAGACGTATTATGGTACACCGTCCGTCCGTCCGTGCGTTAACTTTCCTTATCATCGCTCTACCGGCTTTATTTCTTCACTGATTTTAATAAAACTTATAACAGAGAGAGGTGGAAGGGTGGAGTGAAGAAGTATATGGATGAAGGCGGTGCTGGTTGGGAGGAGGGGCATGGGGGTGTTTTGTTCGTGGCCACCCCTTCGGGGATCACGGCGTCAGGCAATAGATAGATAGATAACATAGCTTCACTACTGAGAGATCTTGGACGAGTTCGATTTTCAGCTTTATATAAAAAAATCTACGGGTCCTACCACCAAATTTCACTGACAGCAGCGTATGGGTTGTTTCATTATTTCTTTACCGAATATTATAAGATTTACAACATAGGTTCTCTACAATACTGTAAGACCTTGGACGTGTTCGATTTTTAGTGTCCTATCACCGAAGGTCTGTCCGTGCGTTAACTTTCCTTGTCATCGCTCTAGCGGCTATATTTCTTCACTGATTTTGATAAAACTTATAACATAGCTTCAATACCGAGAGACCTTGGATGAATCCGATTTTCAGTTTATTACCAAAAAATCTAGGGGCGCTACCACCAAATTTCTGTATGACAGCAATGTATGGGTTAACTTTCATAATTTTTTTTTACTGAATATTGGTTATAAGATTTACAACATAGGTTCTCTACAATATGACCTTGGACTAGTTGGATTTTTCGCACCCTATCAGAAAACCTAGGGATGCTACCACCAACATTCTCTGTCAGACACCCTATGGGTTAATTCCTTGTTATCACTCGAGCACCTTTATTTCTTCACCGATTTTAGTAAGATTTACAACATTGCTTTTCTACTATTATACCTTGATAGTAGTAGTATTGATGAGAAATAATGATGTGATTGTTGTAGTGATGATAACAATAGTGATGATGGCATAGTAGTATAGTGATTATAATAATGATGATGATAGTTGTAGTAAGGATGCAATTGTAATTATGATGTTGGTGATAGTAGTAATGATTTAGGTGATAGTAGTAGTGATGATGGTGATAGCCAAAGTGTTGAAAGTGTTGAAAGTAGAGATGATTGTGATAGTAGTAGTGATAATGTTGATAGTTATGATGAATATAGTACAGTAATAGTGATAGTTGTAATGATGGTGATAGTAGTAGTGATGATAGTAGAGATGATGGTATTACATATACCGGTAAGTTTAAAGACCTTTTTGTCCTTAGAGAATGTGGTTACAGTCTCACATCCTAAATGGCAGCTTTCCAGGCGGCCCTGTCAAGGGCTGCCTCTGTTGTAAAGTTCTTTATTTTGAAATCGGACGGGAGTAGGCCTACCTGAGCCCACGTCATTCTAGGTCAGTGGTTCTTAACCTTTTTAGCACCGCGCCCCCCTTTGGTCAGGACTGTATTCATGACCCCCCCCCCCCCCTGCCTCTGGTACCTAGAAAACGATTCTTTTTTTTTATCCACTCCATATGGATGCTTAAGACGCAAGATACTGTAAAAAGGGCGAACAAATAACCAATCTGCATGCAAGGATTAAAACTGATTAATGGTTTTATGTCAACACTACATATGGTTGCTTGGAATGACGGTTGTGAATTTGTCCTATCAAAGTTTCTTATTTATATATATCTTTGCGATTACCCTGTATGCATTTGAATGGCCTAGCCCTATTTTGAACTTTGATTACCCCACGCCCCCCCTAGCATTGTCAAACGCCCCCCTAGGGGGGCACACACCCCAGGTTAAGAACCACTGTTCTAGGTCCACCCATACGCGCAGCTCCCCCCACATTGAACGTTCACAGTCCGGCATTTCTTCACCCAGTTCTGATCATCCATTCTCTCCACATGTCCAAACCAAACAAGTCGGCTCGTGTGCATCACTTCACTGACACTCCTAATGCCCAGGCGCCTTCTCAATTTCTCGTTCGATACCCTGTCCTTAAGATTAACCCTAAACATCCGTCTCACCATTTTCTTCTCATTCCATTCCATTCTATTAACCTCTGGGCTGCGCAGCCCCTGTAGTATACACCATACCCCTGTGTGTAGGTATTTTGATTAATTCCTCACTAAAATTGTTAATTTACCATAAATATAATCAATACTTATCCATATGCGCCTATTTTATGTTTAATATGAAGATAGTAACATGTGACAATAATAAAACAAGTGGGAATAGAGTTTAGATGGTCAAAATCGTGAATAAATACCAAGCGGTCCATTCATGAAATGTGGAGCAGAGCGAGGCAACCCCACCTCTCGCGAGGTCTGAAGCATGACTGAGTCTCTCACCCCACCCTCTACCTTACTCAACACACTCGCTAGTCACATAACCACACCCTGCAACCGGCTTGCAGATGTTAGCACGAAAATATACCAATGAATAAGGGAATAAACAGGGAAAATAGGTGATAATTGAAGGGGGGGGGGGGGGGACTTTGACAGACGTGGAGGAGTGATATTAGGCTAGGTATGGAGGAAAAAAAAATATGTGTCAAGTGCTTAGTGCTACTGGGGCCTTTTAGATTTTTGTTTTTTTGTTTTTTTTTTTAGGCCTAGGATCTTAAGAGTCTCCCTGCAGTCGCCCAGTAAAACCTCTTAAGAGTCTCCCTGCAGCTGCCGGGTTAATATCCTCTGCTTTAACAATGCTTTAGCATTGTCTGCTTTAGCAATGGAGCTAGCTTCAGCGCCACCTCCGACGGAAACTGTATCGCCCAGGTAGCAGAACTTATTCACACACTCCAGCGTTACACTGTCGAAATCAACTCCACATCTTCCTCCATAACCCTCCCCAATAGTGGGGGCTGTTTTTCAATCAGTGGAGAATGGGTCGCCTAAATCATATCTGCTCCAAATCATTATAATACACTATACCTGAATGAAAACAAGGACACCCACAACAAAATATATAGTTATTAATATCGCTGTTGGTGCTAATAGTCGGGTTTACCTTATTTTCTAAGGTAGAATTTTACTTTAGCGGCGCGCACTTTACAGGATCTACCTCAGACTTATTACAGATTTATTTTAGGTTTCCACGCATCCATCGACAACCTACACCCTTAACTGGTCTGATACTAATAATAGGCCTAGAAACGATGGCAAGAATGTTAAGTGCGGGCGTACCGCCATCGTTGTTTACACTAAGTGTAGTACACGTAGTGGCGTCAGACCTTTGCCATCATGTTCCCGTCTATTTTGACTGCCTTTGGATACAATAATATGTTGAGGGGGGGCTTTACCCCCCTCGCCCCCCCATGACATATTGTCATCATCATAGCCAGCAGGGAGCAAATTACCGAGAAAAAAATCGCCGTAAAAATAGACGCGAACTTAACCACGGCGATCGACATATGTAAACATGACGGCGGCGGCGGGGGAGGCGTCGGACCTTTGCAATCATGTTCCCGTTTATTTGTAATGCCATTGGATACAATAATATGTTGAGGAGGGGCTTTGCCCCCCCCTCACCCACCCATGACATATTGTCATCATCATATATATTGCCAGAAGGGGGCAAATAACCAAAAAAATTGCCGTCAAAATAGATGCGAAGTTAACCGCGGCGATCTCCCTATGTGAACATGACGACCGTACGCCCGAACTCTACATTCATCCCGAAACGATTTAATAACACTTTTAATGTGGTTTTCGACACGAATAAAACAGCGCATTTGGGCCGAAAATCGGGAGTTTACCGCCTCTTCTGATCGTCCGTTTGTTGACATGACGGTCGATGGTAGTTTTTTTGCCCCCTGTTGGCAATATAGGCTATATGATGATGACAATAAGTCTAGGGGGGGGGGGGATAGCCCCCTCAACACATACTGTATCCCATGGCCTAAATTTTAATTGAACTGCCAATAGGGGAAATAAGTTAGATGCTCGAAGTAGCCTACTAACCTTGAGCACATTGTAAACAAAATGATCGACGTTACTCCCGCGAAAGCAAATTTTCCACGAGTTATCTTTGTATTTTGTCTAATATTATTAATAGGCCTATTAGAGTTTACCATTTCCTTTTTGGGTGTTTCGTGTACCAGAAAACGGTGTAGCTTGGTGTTGGATGCGTGGAAACCTATTAAAAGTCTCTAATAAGTCCATGGTGGTACCTTTAAGTTGCGCGCCCCTAAAGTAAAATCGCACCTTTTTTAAATATCTATTATAATCTTTGTAGCAGAATTATAAAGAATATAAATAAAACAAAATCAAAGAGTGAACAATAAAGGCATTACTTTCTTATGAAACACTTGTAGTTACCTATCAAAATTCGTTTTTCTTATTGATTTTGAGTCAAAGAAAATGAAATATTTATCATAAACTAGGCTAAAGCAATATTCTCCGATTTGACTTATCATTACACTCAATGCTCGTATCACGCGCTCGCAATTACTCGTACAATCACCTTGATTGTTAAAAATACATACACGTATACTACAGCGACAACTTTGTCCAGTGTGTTGGGGCTTGTGCTGAAGAGTGAATAAAGAATATACCACACAATCTCTCATATACTGTACAGCAAGGGTTCCCAACCTGGGGTACATGTACCCCCAGGGGTACATTTGCACTTCTCAGGGGGTACATAGGGGTCTGAGAGAATAACCATAGTGTACAAAACATGGTGTTCTAATCTACAGGCAGATTGCACAAAGTTGTATTTTTATCAATTTCCTCATTTCAGTAAACGAAACATATTAAAATTTGGCAAGAATGTAGTTACCGGGTGGACCGCCCTCCTTACACTATGCGGACGCTTGCAATCATGTTCCCGTCTATTTTGACTGCCGTGGGATACAATAATAGGTTGAAGGGGGCCTTTTGCCCCCCTCACCCCCCATGACTTATTGTCATCATCATACATATTGCCAGCAGGGGTCAAATAACAGAAAAAATATACGGGAACTTAACCGCGAGCGATCGACCTTTGTAAACATGACTACCGTTGGACCGTACACCCGGATACTACATCCTTCCCTTAAAATTATATCAGTGAGGTGACTATTCCATTGTTTTCACTATTATGTGACTTCCTGCGGAATAAATATTATTCTCCTGTTATCTATGTATGTTCATATTTTCTTCTCTTTGCATGTGATATTGTTTAAATAATTATTATGTTCCTTCCAACAACCAACTATACTCCTAAAATCGATTAATGAAATTTACAAACACATGTGGCTTAAATTAACAAAGAAATACAAATATCCCCATTTTTAAAGACCTGAAGATAATTTTTAACATTATTATTATTATTATTATTATTATTATTATTATTATTATTATTACTACTTTATTATTATTATTTGTATTACTATTATTATTAATATTACTATTATCATTATTATTAACCATATTTTCTGTGTATTTCCAGATGGAATTAGCAAGAATGGAAAATCCAAAACGACAAAGAAAAATACGGAAACAAATGAAGGAAACCAATGGTAAGTCTGGCCGGAGGAGCACAGGCCCTGCAAAACCCTCCCCTCGTATGAACTCGGTTTATGTGACTGCCGGATTGATAAAACGCACCTTATTATATTTGTGAGAGATCCTTTCTAAGCCGAATTTATGGAACTCTCCTTGATTTTATACCCTGTGGAGTTGATTATTGGTGAGAGATCTTTGCTAAGCCGAATTTATGGAACTGGCCATGTTTTTAACTCTGGAGTTGATTATTTGTGATGAGAGATCTTTCCTAAGCCTAAGGCTTTCCTAAGCCGACTGATAGACAGTGTTCGCCAATATTTACTCTACTTTAAGTTTATATATGAGAGGACTTTACTAAGCGAGATTAATGTTTAAATATTCGCCATGCTGCAGTAATAAAATTCAATAATAGTTAGATCCAGTATATGTGAGATATTACTTAAGTTACTCAAGAGAGAAGAATGACAAGAAGACCAGAACAAGAGAAGAAGTAGAAGAAAAGACGAAGGAATAAATATATGAAGAGGAAGCAGTGAAAACCATAAATTAAAGAAGATCAAAAGTAAGAATAAGAGGAGGACTAAAAGATCTAGACAAGGCGATTTGCAGAAGTTTCCGACATTTCTAATAAGTATCCACATCTCTACAAATTGATATGAAGAAGCTTATAATCTTGCTATTTAGGATCTGCATCTTGACACAGTGAAAAGCTAAAGTTCCAATCTCTTCATCAAGTGTTAGAATCTGAAGCTTTGGACAATTAAGGTGTTCGTTTTGTGACAGACTAAAGTTCCAAATCTCTCCATCAAATATCCGAAAATCAAGCTTTGGGAAATTCAGGTGTTCGTTTTGTGACCGACTAAAGTTCCTAATCTCTCCATCAAGAGTTCGAATCTGAAGCTTTGGACAATTAAGATGTTCGTTTTGTGACAGGCTAAAATTACAATCTCTCAAGAATCCGAATGAAGCTTTATGAAATTAAGGTGTTTGTTTTGTAAATGTGGCCCCTGTATCGAATAGTAGCCGGAGATTTTGTAGGGTCTGTGCTGCGATGGGAGTCTTCCAAACCCTTCCTTCATCGCGGAACATAAGAAAACGGGAGTCTGCAGAAAGCCGAATGATCTACACATGGCAGATCTCTTTCACACCCAACCCATCTCTTCATATTCATGGTCCTGTCAATGCTAAGGTAGGTACAAAGTTTATCAATTAGTTGGTGATACTAATGTTGTCACCATATTAATAGTAGACCTATTATGTTGGTAACCCCATCTCTACCGGCGACGTCTTTTGTATTTTATTTCAGCTACATTTAGGCGGTTTTATTAAGCTTAGGAAGGATATATGGTAGCTAAAAGGATAAATTGAGATAGTCTGTAGCTTTTAATTGGTAGACGTCCTTCCAAAGCTGAATAAAGTCTCATGGTAGCCAAAATAAAGTGAAGCAGATATAGTCGGTAAAGAAGGGGTTAATAGTCAAATTTATATACTACTGTATATTCTGTTTCTTTTCAACTGACGGTAAATTTCAAAGTTCCCATCAAGATTTCTCAGTTATTTTGAAGATTTTGTAGTGAAATGTAGTGCTAATTATATAAACTTGGTCTTATTATGATGCACAGACATAGTAGTTTCATATTTGTCCAACCTTAAGTATCGAGAAATTAGCTGCTCAGGGATTCACTTTATCGTCAGCTGAAAATAAACAGAGTATAGTTAATATGTTAATTATCCAAAACTAGCACATCATTGTAATCCCTTCTCGTATAGTAATTTGCTTTTGGAATTTTGTTATTGTTACTACCTAGTTGCTAAAGATTCTTTCTTCGGAAAATGAAGTTGTACTGTATATGTGTATACTCTGGCACCTTCCCCAATTATCCTTTTTTTTATGGGGGTGGCTGACTCGAGACAGAGCCCGAATAGGGACATCAGAAAAACAAAACAAAACATGAAATCTCACATCTAGGTCGGTTACTTGTTGGACCGTACACCCGGATACTACATCCTTCCCTTAAAATTATATCAGTGAGGTGACTATTCCATTGTTTTCACTATTATGTGACTTCCTGCGGCCCACAATCTGTATTGGACGTGAAACAATCAGGTATGTATATTGTATACCAACTCGAGACAGCTGCAGTACCGCCCGATAATGTCCGAGTATGTGACAGATCAAAATATTTTATAGTTACGGAGTTCATTTTATTGATAATATCAATGCTAAGATCCCTATCAGTCTACACATACATATTTCATAATAAAATAATATAAAATTGACATAATTTTATCCATGTTTATCCTAAATTGTTAGGGGTACATGGGTAGCTATCAGAATGCCCAAGTGGTACACAGGAACTAAAAGGTTGGGAACCCCTGCAGTGTACAGTATAGCCTATATTTATTTATTTATTATTTTAAATTATTAAGTAATTTATGTTCGTATCTGTACGGCCTTGAGGCACAATGGTCCCCGGAGTGTTGGGGCTTGCACTGAAGGTAAACACAGAATAATTATAACAAGCAATACATAATTATGGTATGGATAGAATGTGTGGTGTATTCTTAACCACCCTGTTGCGCTAGATTCCCTCCCCCGAAAACAATCTAGAGCATTGAACAAAATGCCTCGGAAAAGAGAAGCGATTTATTCGTGGCCACCTCGGGGATCAAGGCGTCAGGCAAAATACAAGGCCACTATGACATCGGGTAAGAGTTTTACATCTGGAAGGTCATAAACTCATAATCATTAATAGTAAAATTTAACTACAGTATTTATAACGTGTATACTGTAGTCTTAATAATTACCAGTGATTTACCTTTGTGGACGTAATCAGTAGAAATAAATTGCTCCCTATGATAAATTGTGTACATTGTAAAAATCATAAGAAAGACAACGATGTATAAAATCATTGGGTATTTTGACATTTAGTTTTCCGTATACTTGAGGAGTTTATAACTACCAATAAACCTTTATAAGGGTATATTATTATGGACAAAGATACTGCAAATTACGTTAATATCAATAAAACTGAAAACTAAGAAATAATACAAATCACGTTAATATATTGCAGAGACAGTATTTTCATGTTTTTCCGTGAAGAAATCAGTTGCTGAGGGATTCAATTTACTGTCAGCTGAAAACAAGTTAACACTAGGTAAAGGATAAATTAAGACACTGAAGATCTTGCCTTGTTTATTTCCACCAGATGTTTTGTATTCCCGTTAACACTATCTGGCATGATGTCTTGTGGGTTGATAGTAGTATTGATGATGTTGGTAGTACTAGTGATGATGGTTCCCATCGCAGAGTTGGGTATGCAGTTTTGATTTTTGGCAAAACGGCACTTCTACTTTATTATTATTGAGGGTTTTGCTTGATTTTGCTATTATCGAGCAATGCATTTTAGTTTGTCCTCTGGCCTAACAAAAACGCCTTCCCGTACTTCCTTCAAACTAAAAATAAATAAAATAATAGTAAACAAATCAAAATTATGCCCACCTACAGTAGATCCCCTTCAAGCTAAATTTGTAAATTTTTCGAAAGAAAAATGTCTTGTATATTATCTAGCAGATGATATAGCGAACACTATTTCTTGCTTCCACCCATATTTAACCAACAAAGTCTATTGAAAAATTATATAGTGTTGCTGCGGTAATGATAACAATGAATTATAGGGTATGGCAAACCTAAAAGGCACGATCAAATTGATGGCTAAAATGTGTGAGTTATAGGCTACCGTACTTAATATTGTCCGTGTTACCTATACTCTTGACACATTCAGTACCGGTGACGTTCTTTTCATTATGTTCTGGCAACTATTAGACGATTTTATTCAGCTTAAGAAGGATGTCTACCATTAAAAGGCTACCAACTATCTCAATTCATCCTTTTAGCTACCATACATCCTGCCTAAGCTGCATTAAATAATCCAAATGTTGCTGAAATCAAATAAACAAAAGACGTCACGGGTACACAGAGGGTTAACGTGCCCTCCAAAACAACACTAACCCCGCCCTTCCCATTACCTGCAGTTTACAGCTGGGGTGCGGCTCTAAACGCTTCAAGGCCCGTTTGGTGCTCGGTCAATATTGAGTATCTATTGTCCGAATTAGGAAGGCTAAGTCGAGGGAGGCATAGAAGGTGTAAGGGTGTGACTATGGGCGTGTGGATATGGTGGTGTGGATGTGAGGGTGGGTATAAACTGATTGGCACGAGGATGTGGATATGGTGGTGTGGATGTGGGAGTTAGGATCATGGTGTGGATGTGAGGGTGGGTATAGACTGATGGGCACGAAAATGTGGATATGGTAGTGTGGATGAGGGAGTTAGGATCATGGTGTGGATGTGAGGGTGGGTATAAACTAATGGGCACGAGGATGTGGATATGGTGGTGTGGATGAGGGAGTTAGGATCATGGTGTGGATATGAGGGTGGGTATAAAATAATGGGCACGATTATGTGGATATGGTAGTGTGGATGAGGGAGTTAGGATCGTGGTGTGGATGTGAGGGTGGGTATAAACAGATTGGCACGAGGATGTGGATATGGTAGTGTGGATGAGGGAGTTAGGATAATGGTGTGGGTGTGAGGGTGGGTAACTATAAACTGATGGGAACGAGGATGTGGATATGGGGGTGTGGATGAGGGAGTTAGGATAATGGTGTGGATATGAGGGTGGGTATAAACTGATGGATACGAGGATGTGGATGTGCAGGATGTCAAATCGAAACAATTTGGTTCAAAGGCCACAATGAATATGAGAATTGAAATAGGAAAACTAATGTGAATTTTTATTGTTTTGGACAATTCATCACTCAAAGATAAAGATAACTGTAAAGCATAACATTAATGGTGTATGTTTAATAATAATGACTAAAACATGAAATAAGTATCTGGTTTGACACCCTCTGGATATATTGGTGGCTGCATACAGTATATGGTGAGAGAGTAAGGATGTGGATATGGTGGTGTGGGTGTGGCTATGAGGGTGTATATTAATGGTAGAGACGATGATGTGGATATGATGGTAGCTGCATATATGGTAAGAGCGCAAGGGTCTGGATGTGGTGGTGTGGATGAGGGTTTGGGTATTATGGTGTGGGCGGGTATGGTGGTGTAGATGAGGGTCTGTGGATATGAGGGTGTGGATATTGTGATGGGTGGATATGAGGATGTGTAGATGTGAGGCTGTGGGTGGGTATGGTGGTGTGGATGAGGGTGTATGGATGTGATGGCGTGGGTGGGTATGGTGGTGTGGATGAGGGTGTGTGGGTTTGAGTGATTATTGATTATTTTAATATGTACTGAAAGAAAACAAATTTTTCCGATCATTTTGGATTTTTTAAGGTTTGGGGTATATGTGGATTCGCCAGACCGTTGCAATTCGGGCGTTCCCCCCCCCCCCCCCCCCTCTCTCTCTCTCCTGGGCAGCTGTTAATAAATGATGTAACAATGCTAATTCACCGATGGACTTTAGCCTAGGAAAGAATGTATGGAATTTGCCCAACTATGTTTCCCTAATAAACTACACCCCCCCCCCCCCTGGATCCATTAGTAGTAGCAGAATTAAAATTGGGGTTATTTTTGGGGAAATCATGTTTCACATGAGTGGAAAAGGCGATTTTTCCATTTTTGACCGTTTATGTGGGCTAACATATTGGTCCAAATTCCTTAAAACACATATCAATGGACTCCCCATAGTGTATGGATTCCAAATATATTCGTGGTTTAATTGTGCGCGTTGTCAAATTGTTCTCCTAAATTCCAGTTTCGCTTTCGCTCGCCATGAAAAAATCGTCACCTAAGTCAATGTCTATGTAGAGCATAGACCTTGACCTAAGTGGCACAAGAGGTCCTAAATTCGCCAAACTGATGGGCGAATGCCTTAAAATCTCAAAAGTAGTGGGTTTACTCATGAGGGAGAAGGGGGTCCATAAAAATAAATACCTCCCCTTAAGTAGGAAATGTGTGGGAAGTAAGAGAACCGTGAGAAATTGAACAGTGAGGGAGGGAGAGAACAGTAGGGAGGGAGGGAGAGAACAGTGAGGTAGGGAGGGAGAGAACAGTGAAGGAGGGAGAGAACAGTGAAGGAGAAAGAGAACAGTGAGGGAGGGAGGGAGAGAACAGTGAAGGAGAAAGAGATCAGTGAAGGAGAAAGAGATCAGTGAGAGAGAGAGAGGAGGAGAGGAGGAGGAGGAGGAGGAGGAGGAGGAGGAGGAGGAGGAGGAGGAGGAGGAGGAGGAGGAGGAGGAGGAGGAGGAGGAGGAGGAGGAGGAGGAGGAGGAGGAGGAGGAGGAGGAGGAGGAGGAGGAGGAGGAGGAGGAGGAGGAGGAGGAGGAGGAGCTCGAGGCTCCTTCCCACACCCTACTCTCCCCTCCTTTCTCTTTGAACACCCCATTCCCTTCTCACTCCTTTTTCCGCCTCTCTCTCTGTATATACAGTATATATATATATACAGTATATATATATATACAGTATATATATATATATATATATATATATATATATATATATACACCTACCTATAAACGATACTGTTTTAGTTCCAGATTATTAGCAGTAATATTTATTTTTAAGAGAAGGAATATAAAGTGAAGAAGTGTGGCCACATAATTATACCTACTTGCCTCAACTTTAACGCTTTATAGCATTAAGCAACCTGTTGGCCGACCACCACCATTTCCTTCCTGCCTCCATAGATGGCGTGGCCTGTCTCATACCCTCACGAATTTAGTCTGTGCAACCCTGTTCTGACCATGTGTCCATAGGGAAACACCACGCCTCGTATATTAGAATACGTTCATTACAGATTCAAATTTCATAATTTTTAAAGGTGTGTTTCATGTATAGAAACGGAAGTAGGTTGGGGTATATATTTGGCTAGATTAGCTTAGGTTAAGTTAAACTGGGCTAGACTAGGTTAACTACCATAAGTGTTGTTACATATAAGAATAATTAGAACAACGTTGCATAAAATAAACGCTCCCCAGCCCGGCTCGTCTTAAGGGGTGTAATTATCAAATTTATAAGTTGAGCAAAGGAGAAAAATCTGCTTAAAATATTCACCGAGAAGCCAGATTAGTCGACGGGCCTGTTCTAAATAACATAAGGGGCTAGACATTCTCTTGCAGTTGAGGTGTGTGAGGGGGGGGGGGGGGGATGATTTTGTTTTTCACTTTATACTTTTATATTAGGCCTATATTATATTTTATATTTGCTCCCTAAATCTCTCTCTCTCTCTCTATATATATATATATATATATATATATATATATATATATATATATATATATATATGAAATCAAATAAAGTAATTACAGGCTTGCTATTGCTCGCCAGGAAACAATTGCTACCTAAATGCCAGGAAAGGTCTGGATATTGGTAACAAAATGGGGCGAAAGGTTTAAAAGTCGTCCAACTAGGGCGAACGTCTTAAAATCTAATAAATACCGAGGGAGAAGGGAGTCCAGAAAAAAATATTCCCCTTAATAGGTGTAAATGTAATGAGGAATTTATGAAGTTTAGTGAACACTCTTTCGTAGACTTTGTATATAACTTTGTAATTAAAATGCGCTGTCTATTAGGCCTGGTCTTCACTTGGCGAGCGTCATTTCCTTGTTTGTAATTGAATTTTTCTCTATTTGTGTTGTTCCCTTGTAAATTCTGCCCCCCCCCCCTTCCCGTTCCTACTGCTACATACATTTAATAATTGGCTACTGACTGGCTGCTTATTCTTCTCATTTTATCATCGCACATCAGGGAGTTCTACAGGTTTTCCATCATGTATATAATTCATTCGTGGTTCCTTCTCTTATCTATCCCGCATGTGTGAATCTATCTGTTTTTTCATCTGCTTAAAGAACTGTCATGGTATCCAAAGAGAAGAGTAAGAGTATCAAATAACACGCCCAATAAGAGATGGCGAAGGGAGGAAATGTGTAAGAGATACCTCTGGGAGAGCTTGAAGGGACACGTGTGGGCCTAAGACCAAACGTAGTCCTGTTCATCTCTATGGTAACGCCACAATACAACGGCCCCCACATTCATCAATAATGACAAGAATAATCCTAGGTGGAGGCTGGTGAGGCCGACTCCATATCCTCCCTGATGTCAGTGATCCAGGCAAAGGGATTTCTGAATATGAGAAATGATACCCTGCAAGATAGAATGATGTTACCATTGTTGGACTCGAACTTGCCTAGAGACAGACATCATAACACCTCAAGAATCACTGAGGTTGGCTACCGAGACACACAACTTTTGGCTGGCGTAAGTGCGAGCAGGTGTTTGAAGCGTGGCTTCGGGTGACCAGGGCGTGTATTGATTCCTTTTCCCCCTCGGCGCTGGCCCCTCCCCATTGGCAAGTGGGCGGCGGTCAGAGCGGCGACTGACCAATCCTCGGCGGCCTGCATCACCAACTGACCAATCCTCGTCCAGCTCCGCCAGGCTTCCAACGGGGTTGCCATGGAAACCGTGTCGACAGGAAATAGACAAATATTGGAAATGTCAATAAGACGGGGAGGACGAGTGGCTTCTGATAGAAAATTTGCAGATTAGGAGTCAAAGGTGACGTAAGCCCCCTCCTGGCGCACGGAAATTGCTACCTTGTGTAGCGGTGGAATAAGGGCTATTTTATGAACTCCTCAGCTTTGCCTGTTCTGACATTTGAGTTCTGAAGGTGGAAATTCTGGAGCGCTGCTGTAGCAATCAGAGGAAGGATATTAGAAAGGGGGAACTCAGATGGGGAGCGCAGACCCCCTCCCAAGTCAGATTAGATGGACAGAGCAGGGCGATGTGGTGGCGCAGTCGGCCTGAAAAAGGAAAATGTTCAATAACAGAAATGATGGGCTTCTGGGGGGCTCTTCGAGGCCTCCGGGGAAAGGGATTTATTTTGGCCTAGAGGAAATGTAATGGAAACACGATATGAATGATATATTAGGGCCGAGACCGTGTGCTGTCCCGACTTGGAGAATATTCCTCACTATCGTCACCACCATCAATTTGGGCTGTATGGCGCGCGTCCCACAAGTCGCGCGCCACATTTAACACTCCACGAAAAATGGTCTTTACTCGTTTTTTCCTCTCTTCTGTTTTTTTGTTTTCTTTTTACCTTTAGAGACCATCAATTCTCGTTCCTCCTCTCCTGCCTCCTTCTCCTCCGCCGCCGTCGTTGCATACATCAATCCCACTCCACAACATTAGTGTTTGTATATATTTTTATATAGTTATTTATTTTTAAGAACATACACGCATTACACATGCACGAAACTCTAGGATATTGGTCAACTAAAACTCTCGGTTTGTCCAATTTTAAACAATACTTCAAGTAAATTTAAGCTAGGTTGGTTAAGTGACAATAGGTAATGATTAGTTACATTGAATATAGTTATGGTTAGTTAAATTAATTTAAGGGTAGATTAGGTTATGTTATGGATTGGGTTATTTTGGCAAATTAAATATGTTAGGGCCATTTGGACTGGATGAACTTATAGTCTA
Source organism: Paralithodes platypus (assembly GCA_032716605.1). Classification (NCBI taxonomy): domain Eukaryota; kingdom Metazoa; phylum Arthropoda; class Malacostraca; order Decapoda; family Lithodidae; genus Paralithodes; species Paralithodes platypus. The sequence goes on from CM064482.1 coordinate 61,469,155, forward strand.
TTTATTATAAGTTGGCCAGAAATCGTGACCACTAACCTCTGAAACTCAACGAGTTGAGTAATCGAGCTAATATTTCTACCATTTGAGAAGAGTCAGTCAGGGAATATGTGTGGGAATTTACAGGCCATTTGCTCTAGCCCTTTTTGAGTTCCAGAGGTTAGGGATTACGATTTCTGGCCTACTTATAATTAATTGACTATACTTTTGAGTAAAGTTAGGAGGGGTGGGTTTGAATAAGGAAGGTTGGATTATATTAATTTATTGTATGCTCAGTTCAATTTAGTTTGGGCTACTTAACCCCTTCTGTACCGGCGTGGTGTTTTTCATTTTATTCTAGCTATATTTAGACGATTGTGTGTAGTTGAAAAAGGATCTGTAGTACCGGTAGTAAAAAGGGTTAAGGGAGATAGTTCAAAGCCCGTTAATTGCTGGAGGCCCTTTTTAAACTGATTAAAATCGTCCAATAGAAGCCAGATTAAAGTTAAGAGGACGGTACCGGTACAGAAGGGGTTAAGTTAGATGAAGATTATGTAAATTAGGTTAGTGAAAGTTAGAATTAATTAGGTTTGGAAGATAAAGTTAGCTTGATATGCATGGGATTAACACACTTTTACTGAATTTTCTCGAAACCTAACTTTGACATTGTGACATACAAATGCAGTTTACCTCCGTGCAGTGAAATTCTGAAATTATTGCTAGCGTAAATCAGCGAGGAAACACAGAAGAGAGAGAGAGCTGAAAATAGTGGCTCTGGACACTTCCCGAACGTTTCATTTTCAGGTCCATTCGCCTACAGTTATTTTCGTTCATATTAGTTGATTTGTTCTCACTTTAAATATAGTTATGCTCGTTTATGATAGCTTATGTTAGATTATGATGGTTTGTGTTAGATTTTGATAATTGTGTTATATTATGATAGTTTGTGTTAGATTATGATAGTCTGTGTTAGATTATGATAGTCTGTGTTAGATTATGATAGTCTGTGTTAGATTATGATAGTTGATGTTAGATTATGATAGTGTATCTAATATATGGTTTTAGTCTGTGTTAGATTATGATTGTGGTAGATTATGCTAGTTGTATTAAATTATGATAGTTTGTGTTAGATTATGATAGTTTGTGTTAGATTATGATAGTTTGGGTTAGATTATGATAGTTTGTGTTAGATTATGATTGTCTGTGTTAGATTATGATAGTTTGTGTTAGATTATGATAGTTTGTGTTAGATTATGATAGTTTGTTAGATTATGATAGTTTGTTAGATTATGATAGTTTGTGTAGGATTATGATAGTTGGTGTTAGATTATGATAGATGTATTAAATTATGATAGTTGTATTAAATTATGATAGTTTTATTAAATTATGATAGTTTTATTAAATTATGATAGTTTGTGTTAGATTATGATAGCTTGGCTTATATTATTACTATTATTAATACAATTTTGTCTTATATTTATATTATTATTATTATTATTAATATTATTATTATTTTAATTTTTGGTGGGATAGGAGTGTTTATAGGGAAAATATTAGCAATGACCTCGATAATCACCCTCTTCTTACTATCTTACATTTTCGGCTTCTGAACCCTTCCCTTTCAATCTTTTTAAATATGTTTTGGAGTTTAGGGTAGGTTACTGACCTGCCTCACACGTCTTTCTCGGGGTCGCCTATGATTATCCACTGGAAGAAAGTTTGGCAATTTCATTTATCCATGCAGTACCAGGGACGTCCCATTTATCATGTTCTGGCAACTATTAGACGATTGTATTCAGCTTATACACGTTTGCTATTAAAATATTATTATTATTTTTATTATTATTATTATTATTATTATTATTATTATTATTATTATATACTTGCCGGGTATTTTTTGTGTTTTTTGTTTTTAGTTTGTTCCCTAAACCTAGGCTACCAGGCTTTACCCCCCCCCCCCCCCCTAAGATATATGTGTAATTTTGGCGGGTGTTACAGGCTCGCTATCACTCGCTAGGAAAATATAGATACCTAAATGGCACGAAAGGCCTTAATATTTACAAAGAAGTAGGGTGAAATTTCTTTAGATTTCCAAAACTAAGGGGGCGAACGTCTTAAAATTTCAAACCTGATGAGGGAGAAAAGGTCCAGAAAAAAAACTCTCCTTTTACTTGAGTCTTCGTATGAATTTAAGATTGATTTCTGGTTTCACTCATATTCTGGCTTAGTAAGTTCTGGTTAGGGCAGTGTGTAACAAAGAGATGAATGCATAACAAAAGGAAATACATAATTATTTAAATACATACCGGTACATTCTAAAACAAAAATATTCTGAATAATCTGAAACTTTCGTATAGTGCAACGTTAGTCATATGTTGTTTACATTAATTCTTAATAGAACGATGTGTAAAAACAACAACATTTAAACAAATAATTAGTATTCCTAACTATAGAGAAACTTTCATAAAGTGCGAGGTTTCAGACAAATACTCGCCCCGAAATATAAATTGTGATTCCTTTCTCACCCGACCAAAAAGGCGGAAATTCCGAAATCCTTCTTCCTCCCCCTCGCTCTGATGTAAAATAACAAAATGCCATTTCCACGTGGCCGAGGAACCAGGTGGCGGATGGCGGGAAAAATAATAACCGTCAGCGTTCGTTTCCACCAATCAGCATCTCGCGCGCAAAATTTGAAATGAAAATAGGTGAGGAATCTCTTATGAGTTGCGTTTTTTCGCAGCTGGGGTCCGTCTGCAGCGAACAGTTTCCATATTGGGGCCCCCCGGGACACACATACATACATAAACACACACACACACACACACACACACGTCGAGTTGTTACACAGATTTACTTGCCTCTCTGATTTGGAAATCAAGTCTTCTGGAGAGGGAAATGTGTCGTGTATTTTCATAACTTTGGGTGAAGCAGGTTGTGGATGTGGGTAATGTTTCGTAATGTCATAACTTATGATGGAGCTACGTGTTGTTACTTTAGGTGGTGTATGGAAGTATGTTATGTTGTATTTGTATTACTTTGTGTTGAAGGTGTTGTGTGATTATAATGATTCGCAATGTCATAACTTTGGGTGGAGCGTGTTTTTACTTTAGATGGAATGTGGAAGAATGTGATGCTGTATTTTGTTTTCTATGTGAGTGAGGGAGGCAAAAGTCAGAACTGCCTGTAGCGAGCGCTTCCCCCAAAATTGAAAGAGTGACAGTGCCAAAATCAAGGTCACATATTTCCACCCCTACTCTGTGCAACTCTCCAACCCAAGAGTGAAACGGTATTCTCAGACTTTCTTCTATTCAACTGCTGAGCTCTGGAACTCTCCCAGAATCAGTCTTTCCTTCTTCCTATGACTTAAATTGCTTCAAACTCCGCGTGCATTTTGGCTCGAACGTCCCTTGATTTTGGCCCTGTCACTCTTGCAACACTGGGAGAGTCACTCGATACAGGCAGTTCTGCCTTTTGTCTCCCTCACTCACATAGAAAAACCAAAACATTGTTTAACCCTTTGAGGATTATGACGCGTTTTGACAGTATATTCTGGCTATCTTAGACGATTTTATTCAGTTTACGCGTCATGATCCTCAAAGAGTTCAGGGGAGATGGGTCGTTTTTTTGGTCCCCCTTCTTCCTGATACTTAGCCCCATTAGTTTTCAGATTATAAGACTCGGCCCATTAGTTTGGCGATGTTATGAACTTTCGCCCTATATCTTTGTCAACATTATGACTTCGTGTCATTTAGGTGTCGATTTATTTCCTGGCGAGCGAAAGCGAGCCTGTGTACAAATCTATCTTGAAGAAGGGTCTGGGGGGGGGGGGGGGGTTATGCTTGATGGAGGTCTAGAGGGGGAAGCTAACAAAACAAAACAGAAAAAAACAGATAAAACAAATATATAAAGGAGGGAATAATTAATTTCATCTCCCTTATCTGCTTCGACCATAGATATTTCAATGTTCATACACTTATTTTGTTAAGTATATCCAAATCTACGTATTCTGACTCTTACGCCTGGTTCCTGGTTATTGTAGACATCACAGTTTACAACGTGACAAGTTGTTGGTGGTGGTGCGACGTTAAGAGTATATGTTCATGTGTCGAACCCTACGTCAGGCTTTTTTGTTCATTAGTATGGTTAATCAATTTATCAATCCATTTATCTCTCTCTCTCTCTCTCTCTCTCTCTCTCTCTCTCTCTCTCTCTCTCTCTCTCTCTTTATTTTATATCTATCAATCTATCTATCTCTATCTAGGTATCTATGATCTTAACATATATGAACTAAGCCATTATATTCAAGTATCGCTCATTTTATCTTAATAGTATGTTTTGGTCTTACATCACGTGGGGAAAATGAAGCCAAGAGTGAGAAGGTGAGCCCTGATTCTTGAGGGTGACTGAACAGTGTTATTATTATGTTCGGGCCTCACATGCACCTGTGCCTCGTCGCCTCCCTAGGTGCTTGATAAGATTTACCCAGCGTGAAATATTTCCCTTGAAAATTTGAAATCCTGGGCGACAAGGCAACGGCGAGGACTCCCCCGGTATACTGTCACGTTCATATTATCGGAGACGCGAACAAAATTGTCGCATTTCACGTGGGTCTTGACTGCAGACTTACGCCCGAGCGAGGGAAATTTATGCGGGGAAATTTGAGTCTGGATATTTTTGTTATTTTATTGTTGGGTTTATGTTTTAGTTTTATGTTTTCCTCTTGTTTATCTATTTTTGTTTTATTAATATTTCGACATAATTGTAGGCCTATCTTATTACTCTATTTTGTCTTGATGTTTTATACTATTTGTTTTTTCTTGTATATATTTATTTTATTTGTTATATCTTTCGGTTTAATTTAGCTTATTACTGTCTTTATCTTGATGGTTTTATTTTGCTATTCCCTTTTCCTTTTCCTCTTGTTTAGTTACTGTATTTGTTTTATCTTTTGGTAAATTGATCTTATTACTTTCTTTGTCTTTATTTTTTGTATTAATTATATATTTTCATATTACTTGTTTACTATATTTTGTATATGGTTTTCACTGCTAACTTACGCATGAGTGAAGGACATTTGTGAGTGGAAAATTTCAGTCTGAATATTACCGTCTGTTTGGGATATATACAGTATAGACACCATCGTTATACACAGAGATAATGTTTTCTTCTTGGTCTGGGACGTCTAGTTCTTGCTTGAAGGTTTGCTTGGAGATGGCAGGATCCACTTGTCTCCTAAAAATATAAATATCCATAATTATAATATATTACCGATACCACATGTCAATATAGAAAGTGATAAATAGTCTTGCACACACACACACACACACACACACACACACACACACACACACACACACACACACACACACACACACACACAGCCCGTAGCCTAGTAGGTAGAGCTCTCGTCTCACACACGAGGGGTCGGGGGTTCAATCCCCCGGCCGGGCGGAGACAAATTGGGCTTGTCTCCTTTCATGTGTTAGCCTCAGTTCACCTAGCTGTAAATAGGTACCTGGAATAAGTGGACGACGTTGTGACGTCCCATCTGGGGTTGGCAAAAATGGTACAAGGCGAGATGGGTATCATATGGTTCACCTAAGCTGATGGCTACCTAAGCCTTCGGGCGAGACGGTACCGTCTATAGTGAGAATGGTACCATACAGATCCACCCTAAGCCTTCGTTTCCGATGTCGCCAATTGGCTAAAAATACAGACTACACACACATCCACAGCCATTCCAACGATACATATAACACCTACACATATAGGAGGCGGGAAATAACGAGCATGCTCACTCCCGCAATACAACTAGAGTAAGTACAACTAGAGTAAGTACATACAGTATACAGTATATACATTGAATTGAAAATTAAGTATTAAACTGTGTTTATTACTAGAATAAATGTAGGCTATTAATTTCCTTTGAATATTATTAGATTAGCCTATTAAATTATATAGACACTGAAAGATTAAACAAGAAATAAGTGGTTGGGTAATTCCTGATATAAATATGTGGAATTCAACAATACTAAATCTGTTATGCAATATATTAATCTAGGTAGACTATTGATTTGATTAAGGAGTCCCATCAATTTTGGGCTAGTAATCTCTGCAAATGTCCGTATTCACTCTTTAAGAGGGGATGGTTCACTTTTTGGGCGATGTTTGCATGTATTCATTATTTTACTAGTTTCTTCCCTAGATCTCCATCAAATTTAAAAATACATCCATTAGATCCCCCTTCTAGATTAATTTGTACGTTTTTCGGTAGAAAAATGTTCCGGCCAAAGGCCGGTTCTTTCAACATTACAGGCTCAGTATCGTTCGCCAGGGAAAAAATCGACACCTAAATAGCACGAAAGGTCTAAATATTGACGAAGAAATGGGGCGAAAGGTCTTAAAATCGACTAAATAATGGGGCAAACCTCTTAACATCTGAACACTAATGGGGCTAAACATGAGGGAGAAAGTGGTCCAGAAAACCGGCCCATCCCCCCTTAATACGACCTCAACACTATCTGGTCCGACGTCTTGTGGATTATTATGATTTTGTTTAAGGGGGGATGGGCCGGTTTTCTGGACCATTTTCTCCCTCATGTTTAGCCCCATTAGTTTTCAGGTGTTAAGGTGTTTGTCCCATTAGGTAGTCGATTTTAAGATCCTTTGGCCCATTTCTTCGTCAATATTTAGACCTTTCGTGCTAGTTAGGTGTCAATTTTCCCCCTGGCGAACGATAGTGAGAATGTAATGTTGGAGGAACCGGCCTTCGGCCGGAATTTTTTTCTACCGAAAAATTTACAAATTAATCTAGAAGGGGGATCTAAGGGATGTTTTTTTTTTTTAATTTGATGGAGGGCTAGGGAGGAAACTAGAAAAATAATGAATACATGCAAAAATCGCCCCAAAAGTGAACCATCGCCCTTTAATTGAGGATTTGGCTTGTTTTCATCAGTCTCGAGCAATGAAGTTTGTCCCGTAAGCTAACAAAAACGCCTTCCCAGTCTTCCTTCAATATCAACAAGTGAACTCTGGAACTCTCTCCCTCCATATGTATTTCCCTCCACCTATGAATTAGACTGCTATAAGCTCTCTGTGTCCAAACATGTTGACTCTAACGTACCTTGGATCTGGTTCCCTGTCACTCTTTTAAGTTTAGGACGGGACACTTGCTAATGACATAATTGCTTTTTGTTTCATTTATGTATATAGAAATACAAAATATACCAGAATTATTCAGACAGATGGTAAACGTGTATTGCTTCCCACAATTATCTTTTAAAGGAGCCCTCCTCGCTTTTTTTCTCTCTCTCTTTCTCTCCCTCTCTCTTTGGCTTGTATCCATTCGGTCCCATTCAGCCTACTATTTTAAGACGTATAACCCCATCTAGGTGTCAATATTTTCCTGGCGAGTGGTAGCGAGCCAGCATATATATGTATTTTTGTTTTGACAGCAAGCTAAATTTGCAATTCTTTTCGATATACAAATGTCTCCGGCTTCGGATTTTTCCACGCAATGCCGGCTCGCTATCGTTCGCCAGGAAGAAATCGGCACCTGGATAGGGATAAATGTCTTAAAACAGTTGGCTGAATGGGGCCGAATGGATATAAGCCAGGGAAAGAGAGAAAAGGAGAGAAAGATAAAAACAAAAACGGTGACCCCCCTTATGTTTCTCAGAATTTTGCTCCCAACATCATTTGAATTCCCTTTATTCATCGACGGCCTACTTATCTGTACTTCTTGTCCTGTCCTCTCAGGTGCAGATGACTCCACCATTCATTATTCCACCTGTTCAAGTCAGCGTCCCTTACGGCGATGTCACACGAACGCCTTTTCCGTCAATTTTCGGTGAGCAAGTTTGTTCTCATACTCGTTTTTCATATTTGCTCATTCGAATCGACTGTGTGCGATTTCAAGAGACTGATATAATATATACATTTACTTCAGAAGATGTCAGACCACAATTGCCTGAAAAAATTGCCGGAAAAAGCGCTCGACAACAGCCACCTCAAAATACACGAAGGAGGTCAAAGCGATTATATTTTCTCACCTGTTTGCCACCATCACCAGGTAGATCACAGATGCCCTTGAATCTTTATAATTCCCATCTATTTCGGAACCTACTTATTTACTAATATCTTCTACTATACATAGCTATCCACATCTTTTTAACACTACACATCTTAACCCCTTCTGTAGTGGCGACGTCTTTTCAATTGTATTCTAGCTATATTTAGAAGATTTTGTGCAATCTAAGAAGGTTATGCGGTAGTAAAAATGGTTACGGGAGATAGTTCGAAGCCTCTTATTTGCTGGAGGCCCTTTTGAAACTGAATAACATCGTCTAATAGTAGCCAGAATAAAGTTAAAGGGACGGCACCGGTACTGAAGGAGTTAAAGCCATACCAGTAAAGTGTACACCACAGCTTCCAGGCCATGACCCTTATGACGGGGTTAATGATATCACAAGTTCATGAATAATGTTGTTAGAAGCAGGCATGATAATCCATCATGATTGAAGATAATAAATAATATACAATTAATTAATATACAAATTGACCTTGAAGTTGGGTATGCAGGCCGTTTTTCTAGCTTGAAGGGTATCTGGGAAGGCGTTCTTTTTTAAGCCTAGGGGCCAAACAAAAAACAAATTGCTTGAAAATAAAAAAGGGTGGAAGTTTTGTGGCCAACTGTACATAAACAGGATCCTTGGAGTTGACTGTAGGTCCGGAGGAGAAGCAGCACCGAGGTCAAGTTTGTCCATCACAGTGAAGGTTGTGTGTGCTGCTGTTTCTGCCGGGGTCATAACTCAGGCCCGATAACTGGGGTCAGGGACGTGCAGGGCTACTTCCAATTGACGGGTTGTTAAGCTGGTTTGCCCGATGAAAGTCTGTAAAGGAGTTGGACATTATACTATTGATAATAATAAGAATAATGATAATACTAATAATAATAATAATAATAATAATAATATTATTAATAATAGTACCCCATCCTCTTGCTCAAGGGGGATGGTAGCGACTCACTGCTTGTGAAAAACCTTTAATGTGCCGAGCGGGGGCGGGATCCTGGTACCTTCTGGGTATAAGTCCAAGACAAATGTCGGTTTATGTCCAGCTGATGGCAAATTGAATCCTTTGGCAGTTGATTTATCGATCTATCTATCTATCTATATTGCTGGACGCCTTACTCCCCTTACGAGGGTGGCCATACACAGAATGCCCCCAAGCGGACCTATTCCTTGTGAGAGGGACAACCCGAGTCAGTTTAGTGAAGGACTTACAGGATTGACCACTCAATTTAGGATCCGTCCGACTCCGAGGCCCTCTGTGTATCTTGTTAGCACTATTTTTCTACAGTGGTGTTCAGCTAATCCATCCACTAACCTGCCTTACCCTAAGGTAAGCAGTACGGATTTGTATCAGGTTTACTTCCCTAGACAGGTTGCCAACCAAGGCTGACGAGTCCCATCCACCCGGATTTGTATAAGGTTGTCTCCCCTAGATGAGTTGCCGACCAAGGCTAACGAGTCCCTACTATGTCTCTGCATAATCTTATTGCCAAGTTTTCACAATCAGCAACGTATTTCGCTACACATTTTTCGTAATGGCCAAGTAATTAAATAGATGGCTATTGATAGCCGAAACAGTTGTGTTTGCATGCTATATACCGGTACTATTAACACACTTCTATATTTGCTGTGATATATATATATGCTGTATATAATTACTGCATAATAATTATGTATGCGTGCATATGAGATGAATTTGTTATGTTGTTGTGTATCTTTGTATTCAATTAAAGTTAAGTATAACTTCATAGTACCGGTATCTACATAAAAGGTTAAATATCCCTCCTACAACCTCGCTACCTCCTGCCGAGTACACACACATAGGGAGCTAAGTGTGCCATTACCCAAAAGATGGCCACTCCGGGAGCAATCAGGAAACTCGGACCATTGTGTCGGCGCTGATGGCTGTTGTTAGATTTCTACCCTACTCTCAGTATTTGGTTGGCTCATCATGCAGGAGTGATTATTGTTTACAGTGCATTAGGTACAGTCGTGGATGATATTCTTAACCACCCTATGTTGTTCATAATGCAATAACAATATTTATAATTAATATGCGAATAAACTTTCTTTTGCATAAATTTACAAATAGATAATTGCATTAATTGATAACTTATATTATAAACTAGTCGCTTCAATTTGCAATACTTCCATACTGAAAATCACAGGGTGGTAAAGAATATACTTCCACACTGTATATTTAGTAAATAGTAATATCCATCATTTGCCAATGACACAATTAATATGTAGCATATATAATTAGGTAATGCATAACAGCTATTTATCAATATTACAATTTTAAGGTACACTAGCTTTACAGGCACTTTTATCTTTTGTCTTCTTCCATATAAAACCCCCACTGAATAGTGATAGGTATTGGTTAACTATAAGATAAGGTATAACTTAATAGCTCTGAGTCGTGATAGGCATGAGTTCTGAGCTAGCTATGAAATCAGGTCAGGATAATAGATGACTTGTAGATGCCTCAGCAATGTCACTCATAAATTTAATCTATTTCGTTTGTATATCAGATTCTATTCTCACAATTTTTGAAACCATTATAGAATATGGGGTTCATTATCAACATCATACTGTATTTATTTTATGCGATATATTCGATATTTTCAATTTTGTTTCCCTGTGAAAAGCCATTTGTTTTTCCCAAATCTTTGGTGGAATAGACAATTATAACTCGAAGCATGTGTTTGTGTTCTCCAAAATGGTATCCAAGTGAAAACCCGTCCGTCTGCCAATGTTCCCAAGCCCCCCTCTCCCTCAGGGGTGGAGCAGGGGCGTCTAACTGATAGGTGGGCGACTATGGTGATGTATGGAGCGACCCTGGTGATGAATGGCGGGGAGGGGGGGGGGGGGCCGTGCGGAGATGGGGCCCGGAGATACTGCGGCTACAAGAGGAAGATAGAGAGGGCGCGGCGAGAGAGAAGGATAACGCTGATGGATGTGCCTGTGGGGGAGAGGGCGTTCGATTTGGTTCGGTTCATTGGTGTTGTTCTAGGGCAATATGATGTGCGGGGTGTGTGTGAGAGGGAAGGGTAGTGCTGATGGATATGCTTGAGGGAGAGAAAATAGAAGGTATTTGATTTGGTTCGGTTTACAGTCAGAAAATAAATACTAAATTATTGTATAAACAGAGTAGCCTACACCACAAGATTTATATGATATATTTACTATGTATAGCTAATTGTTATTATCGATGGGTAGGTCCCAATAACAAGTATACTAAAATATTTACAATGTATATGTTCTTTTCACAGATGCAAGTATACCCTGGCAACATGGCTTCCCTTACAAACTAGTCTGGAAGTGTAGGGGAGAGGAGTAGTACTGGAACGAGGAACGAGTGAGTGTTGCTTTATATTTAATCTTCATAATTCAAGTTCAGAATCAACTATCAGAGATTACAAAATAAGTGCAGCATGAACCATTCGTCAGTTTAAATTTAGTTCAGTGGGGGACTACATATTGTTGTTTCAGACAGCATGGTGTGCGGTTGATTGGGAGAAAAACGTAGGAGTGCAATTCAAAAATGACATAGCTTACTGTTCATACCTCGAAAACTCCCTCATAACTAACATTCAACACACCTGAACTATTTCATAGCTGTCCTAAATATTTCTCTCCATGAACTACAGCCACCAAACCTCATTATGTTTATATATCGACCAACAATGTTCTTCAAATCAAGACTCAAAACTGGAGCATCAATCAAACTCATGAAGAAGCCCCCCCCCCCCCCCCTCCCCCCGAGGGCGTGAGGTGAAGGGGGCGATGCAGGGCGAGGCTGAGTGTAGGGCAAGACCTATACACCACCGAGAGACGTGACCAAGAAAGGGGTGAAAGCATCCCTCTGGGCCTAGTAAAGGAGCTGTAACGACCGACTCTTAGGCGACCCCCATTACGCCGCCACTGCACCAGCCTCACCTGCAAGCTTAATGAGCTCTGTAGCGGAGGTGTTCAAGGTGGCTCCTGGGTATGCTTTTGTGCTTCGATTAAAATAAGGAATAATTACCACTTAAACATTGTCGACGAGATGCAGGCTGCCTTTACTATTATTTTTTCCCCAAGAAAAATATCTTGTTAATTATATACTAAATAATGCAATAAATACTAAGAATAAGATAAAACGGAAATCTACAAAAGGCCTTCTGGTGCAAAAGACGCAATCATGGCTAATGGTACAATGGTTTTATGATAAATAATGGTTATTTTTCTACTGATCCATTATACCTTCACAATAGCAAGTGGTTATTTTAATTTTCCTCTCACTAACTTGTTTTATGATCATTAACAGTCCTTTTTATGATCATTTCTGAACTTGAATTGTGATGTTTGATTCTGAACTTTTTGACACTTTTTATGATTGCATTGTATTTTTCTGTATTACAATATTATATTTGGTATTCATTCTAGCATTCTAAGTTTTTAGTTATTGTGCCTATTTTGTTTTAGTTTATTATGTGCCAAATGACCATGTCTTCTAACAATCAATCAGTTGATTCTATACTTATTTGTAATATGTAATCCCACTTTGATATCATTATTGAGTCAATCCTGATTTATGATTCGTATATTTTGCAGTCAACGATACCGTAGTGATGCCAAGGCAAACATATCAATATGGCTGCTTTGAGGCAAACATTTTTCGACAGGATTTGTGTATATTGGTCGTATAGGCATATATATTTATATATATACCGGTATATATATATATATATATATATATATATATATATATATATATATATATATACAGTATATATATTTTTTTTTGACACTACAGGTTTTCATATATAAATTAGATCAGTATTACTTTGTTCAATCCGATTTCATATATAAGTTCAATTAACATATTTATTGTTTAGTGTTTCATTAAGTCTAAATATTTTGTGTTCGTGTTTTGTTCTCGTCATAGATGGTTGTTCGTATGTTCCTAGGTCACAATTTTTTTCGTTATCTTACCAGGGTTAAATAGGAAACACACGAACGAATTCCCGGTGATTTTTGATTGATTTTTTACTAGCTATCTATCTGTCTGTCTGCCTATGTCCGTATGTCTGTCTGTCTATCTATCTATCTATCTATCTATCTATCTATCTATCTATCTATCTATCTATCTATCTATCTATCTATCTATCTATCTATCTATCTATCTAATGTGTTTATCTATCTATTGCCAGACGACTTGATCCCCCTATCACCTCCATGCACCTCTTCCTTCTGTCAACCAGCGCCCCTCCACCCACCCACGTCTTTTTATTTGTATTTCAGCTGTATTTAGACGGTTTTGTGCAGTTTAAGCAACTTCTGTGGTAGTGAAAAGGGTCAAGTGAGATAGTTCGAAGCCTGTTATATGCTGGAGGCCATTTTTAAACTGAATAAAATTGTCTAAGAGTAGTCAGAATCAAGTTAAATATACGTCGCCGATACAGAAGGGGTTAACTGACAGCGGTGGTGCAGGGACGCGTGCCATTAATACCCAACTGACCGATCCCATGTCCTTTTTTGTTGTGCCTGTCTCGTGTGTACAACTTATCTGGCCATCTACCTACCTGAACCGCCCGGACCCTGATCATTGGTAGCGTGAATGGTCGTCCTGGTGGTCGTGAATGCAAGGGCTGGCCATCCTTTGAGTGGTTGTAAAGGTGGGGAATTGGTTGAATGGGTGTCCGTTTAATGATAGCCACGCGACCCTCTGCTCTGTACCAACTCGCTTCCTGACCACCTCGGCGCTACCACGGACTAAAGTGTTTTGCTAAATTGATGTAGCTTTTTATATCTTAACCTATCCTAACTCAAATAGGCTAGGTGTGGTTGTCTAAATTCGCTGATTGCCCTCAGCTATATATAAGATGATAATGGTCAGGAAAAGAAGTTCCAATGAGATGGCCGGGGGCATCTAGAAGCTGGGTCTTCCTGATGGAGGCCCAGGGTGGAAAACAAAAAATAATAAATAAATATATAGATAATAACAAAATAATGTAAATAAATCAATAAACCAATAAACAAATAATAATATCCCCTTGAATATTCACGTTCGGTAATCCTGCTCAGGATACTGTTGTAGTTTAATACAGTTCAATTTTCGATAATCAAGCTCATGGTGTTTAGCTCATGGTTTTTAGGTTAATTATCGTATATTGTATTTTTCGAATATCTTAAGTTCGAGTTATTATAGAATTATATTATAATTTGTATTTTTTTTTTATTTATTGGTCATCAGTATTGTTGTCATTAAGTTAGTCAGCCAATCCATAATCACAAAATTGTAGAATGGAAAACACTAAAACTCCCTGAAGAATGTAAATGGACAGTCTTACAATTACTAATGGGAAAGGGATCGCTCTCCTTGCCCAATCGAAACAAAAAATAAAAATACAATAAAATAAAATTAAGTAAAAATATATAAATAAGAATTATACCCACTATGGAATTATAGAAGGCTTGAACTGTGCAGTAGCCTACCCTATGATATTGATTGTGTAGTTTCTCCGTAATTTGATAATTTTGTTGAAAAGGGAAGAAGTTTGGACTCTTTTCATAAGCTTACCGATATGCCATAATAACGCCATTGCTGTTCACAATGCATTATTACTGCACGAGTATCACAAATATCAGGGAATACAGTTGGAAAAGTGTAAAACTGGTGACATTGGTCAAGTATTGTGACCCTGGCAAAAAACCCTTAACCGCGTTATTCACAGACCCCCTTTTAAAATTTACATTTTTTTTTTAAATTCACCCCGATGGTAATATAAAATTTGCGCAAAGGAAAACATACGAAGGACACGAATTCTTAAAGTGATTTTACGTTGATATTTAGCTCTCCTTTGGTTCGCTGTGTCTTCGTTGTCACTTGTTAATTTTGTCAGTGTTCGCTATGGCTGGACGGATTGCGGCTGCCTGGGTATATAGCTAGCCTAAGTAGAATGCCTTTGGTAAGACCGTCTGCGATCGTGGGCGGCGGCTGGAGCGACACTATACTACACTATACCCCCCATGGCACTAAGTGACATTATTCCGTGTCTCCCCATGGTACTTTTAGCCCTTAGTGACCTGTGTGGGTTAGCACTGTGCAGCCCTTAACCCTTGAAATTCACAGAAGCCGCTCGCAAAGCCCTCTAAGACGCATATAATGACTACATTGATTACAGAATATTACAATATAAGCTCCTTACTCCGGCGACGTCAGTTTAGAGACGCCAAAGTTTGATTAGAACAAGTGGTCGGGTCTTATTGGTCGCTGGGAGCCGAAGGAGAGGGAAGAGCAACAGGGGCAGAGGACAAGGGCTTCCAGGGACAATGTAGGAGGGGAATAGATGGAGGGAGATGATGATAGGGAAGAAGGCAAAGGATGATGATAGTGTTGTAAGAAGGATGTGATAAAGCTTGATGAAGGAATAAACGATGATAATGATGATGGTGGTGGTGTAATGATGGTAATGATGATGATAGTAAGAGACGAAGGAGAGGGAAGAGCAACAGGGGGAGAGGACAAGGGCTTCCAGGGACAATGTAGGAAGGGAATTGATGGAAGGAGATGATATTCACTATATAAGTGAATAGGCCACCGTGGTGTAATGTACAGCTGTTGACAACAGTTCGTCAGCTGTTACGAAGTTTTTTTATGCAAATATGAACATTAGAATGTATTTATATAAGTAATTATTATCGAAACGTTCCGGCATTTTATTAATATACAGCTACAAACTTAGATATTAATCTGAGTGGCTGAGGTATACAAACCTGTTCCTACACTTACCCACCCTATTCAACATCTGACAGACAGCAATACAGCACAGAGCGAGCCAAACGTAATGACAGCCGAGACATGACTTATTAGCGCTACCGTACGTAAAGAATGTCGTGTAGACCTCAGGAATTTCCGTCAACAACTGTACATTAATGCTGATAGATACAACTTCGAAGCTGTTTCGGGCTGAATTTAATTTCCATACTAACTCTTTATCTGATATTTGTAGTTCGGAGGTTCCATTAAATTGTTCGAGGTTTGAAGATGCAGCATAATTGATTACCACGACCGAACACTTTGCAATTTAGGTATGCAATATCGAACACTTGACCTGTAACAAAACTAGTATCATTAGGTTTCAAAGTTTGTTTTTGTATATTAATTTGCATTGTTTAAATTTGTGTGTACACAGTTGTATTGCATATTGCATTAGCTATGTGATGCTATGAACACAAGAACATTAACTAGAGTCCTATTACGCTGACTGGTTTTATTCCATTAATATCATTGTCCTTTTTTTCTTTTGAATCTGGGTTCCAGAACATGATCTGAATCGCCTCATAAATTGAATCACTTCTTCCTTGGCGCATATTCTATATTTTGCTCACCGAGTGTCGTAAAAATAGGCTCATAACTTTGTGAGATATGCCCACCAAATTACATATCTCCGGATCGCCTCCTAAATTAAATCACTTCTTCTATTGACCGTGTCCTATATCTGCCGACCAAATTTAGTGAACATTGGTTCATAACCTTGTGAAACATATTGTTTAAAGACAAACAAACAAACAAACGGAGGCGAAAACAAATTCGTCCAACTTCTTTCGCTGAAGCCAAAACAAAAAAATAATAATAATAATAAAAAAATAATAATAAGACAAAAAAAGATAGAACCCCCCCCCGTCAGATTACAAGTCTGTATATTATCCGGAAGAGTAGCAGTGATAGAGCTCAATGGCTACCAAGGCCGCGTTGTGTATAATGAAACCAAATTGGCTTGAGTTGATCCCCGAATAATGACCCGTGCATCATCATCATTATCTTCCTGTTCATCATCATTATTATCATCTTGTGTGCTCTCCCTTCCTGTGGGCTAATTTGTGGTTCCCCTATTGCACGCTCCCTTTTTAATTCGACCCCCTGTTTTTCTTAAGCTTCTCCCCCTCCCTCTCCCCTAAACTCTCTCCCTCCTCGTACGACTCTCTCCCCCCAAAAAAACTCTCCCCCTCTTCGTACGACTCCCTCTCTCTTTTAATGAAACTCCTATTCCCTTTCATATTATCATTGTACCCCTTTCCCTCCTGTTCATTCTTGCTTTGCAAATGATTATCTTGTCCTCTTTCTTACTTCCTCTCTCTTCTCCTTTCCCTCCACTCCCCATTTCCTTCCATTACCTTCTTTTATCGTTCCCTCCCTCTTTTATGACTTCTTTCGTCCTCTTCACCTCACCTCTCATTTCTAATCTCGTCTCTCTTCCCCCTCATTCTCTCCTTCCCCTCGCATCTACCTTTGTCCCCTCACCTCCCTTCTCTTCTCCTCACCTTTCATTTCTAATCCCTCTCTCTCTCCCCTGTCCTCTTGCATCTACCTTTGTCCCCTCACCTCCCTTCTCGTCCCCTCATCTATCATCAATTTCTCCTATTCCCAACATCCTCTTTCCTAAACCTCTGCCTCATCCCTTTACCTAATCGTCCCTTCCTCTCCCCCTATTTATCTCCTCGTCTCTTAGTTCCTTGCCTCTCCCCTTCTCTCTTCCTCTCACCTTCCTTCCGTTTACTTCTCTTTTTTTCCCCCCACCCCCTTCCATTTGCTTTCCTTCACCTTCCCTCTCCCATCCCACTTCTTTCCTCTCACACTCCCTTCCCTGCACTTTCTTCCTTTCACATTCTTGCCCTTTCCTCTTACCATCTCCCTCCCTTCCATTCTCCTCACTCCTTTCCCTTTACTTCCCATCACTCTTCTTCTCTTACCCTCCACCTCCTTCACCTTTCCCTTCCCTCCTTTCCCTCCCCTCCTTTCCTCTCACATCCATTCTGCCCCCCCCTCCCCCCTCCCCTTTACCCTCCTTCTCCCCTCTCGTCCATTGTGTAGTGTATGTGGAGGGCCCCGGTAAGTCTGCCAATCATCGTCTGACACTCAAACAGCCACCTACCTTATTATCCGCCCTGCAGTGTTGCCAAGGCTCAGGTGTGTGAGTGTGTACAGTGTTGCCAAGGCCCAGGTGTGTGAGTGTATACAGTGTTGCCAAGGTCCAGGTGTGTGAGTGTGTACAGTGTTGCCAAGGCCCAGGTGTGTGAGTGTGTACAGTGTTGCCAAGGCCCAGGTGTGTGAGTGTATACAGTGTTGCCAAGGCCCAGGTGTGTGAGTGTGTACAGTGTTGCCATGGCCCAGGTGTGTGAGTGTATACAGTGTTGCCAAGGTCCAGGTGTGTGAGTGTATTAACAGTGTTGCCAAGGCCCAGGTGTGTGAGTGTATACAGCGTTGCCAAGGCCCAGATGTGTGAGTGTGTACAGTGTTGTCAAGCCCCAGGTGTGTGAGTGTATACAGTGTTGCCATGGCCCAGATGTGCGAGTGTATACAGTGATGCCAAGGTCCAGGTGTGTGAGTGTATACAGTGTTGCCAAGACCCAGGTGTGTGAGTGTATACAGTGTTGCCAAGGCCCAGATGTGTGAGCGTGTACAGTGTTGTCAAGCCCCAGGTGTGTGAGTGTATATAGTGTTGTCATGGCCCAGATGTGCGAGTGTGTACAGTGTTGCCAAGGCCCAGGTGTGTGAATGTATACAGTGTTGCAAAGGCCCAGGTGTGTGAGTGTGTACAGTGTTGCTAAGGCCCAGGTGTGTGAGTGTATACAGTGTTGCCAAGGCCCAGGTGTGTGTGTGTAGTGTTGCTAAGGCCCAGGTGTGTGAGTGTATACAGTGTTACCAAGGCCCAGGTGTGTGAGTGTATACAGTGTTGCTAAGGTTATGTGTGTGTGTGTGCAGTGTAGCCAGGGTTATGATGGGTGTGTGTGTGTGATGATATGGTCTGGTGAAAATGGTCTACTGGTAGAAATAGTGTACTGGTGGAAATAGTGTACTGGTGGAAATGGTCTTCTGGTGGAAATAGTGTACTGGTGGAACTGGTCTACTAGTTGAAATGGTCTTCTGTTGGAAATGGTTTACTGGTGGAAATGGTGTACTGGTGGAAATGGAGGTTGGAGCTGTAGACATCGATATTTAGCAGAATTGCCAGCTAAAATACGGTTGCTATAGGGTATAGTGCATTTATAAACACACATTAAAATTCAACATACCATTTATCCATCAGAACCTACATTATTATTTCGTTTCTGTATAACATCGATGTTTACGGCTCCGTCTTCCTTATAGTCTGAAACTCAAAAGTGGTCAATTACAAAATATATAACTGCGTGTGTATATATATATGTGTGTGTATGTGCATGTAAGTATGTATATGTTTGTGTGATTCTGACTTCCACAACTTTCTTCCTATTCTTAATAAAATCGTCAAATGATAGCCAGAACAAAATACAGGAATGCGTCCTGATATACTGAATTAATTGAGAAGGGGTGCCAGGGGAAGTTGTATGATGTGTGTGGGCGTGTATGTGTAGCTATCTCCAAAGTATTTTGGACCTGTTGACGTACGGGTTTACAATACATGATTAAGGTAATAACAGGCTCGGTATAACAGCTGATGATCTGTTATACAATACCACCTTTGTACGAACACCCACGGCCTTGTTATGGCTCTAGTTATTGTTGTTGTTGTTGTCACTGTGTTGCTCCTCCTGTCATTGTCGGAGAGCGCTGAGTGATGCCGGGGTTGTCTGTGAGGAGAGTTGGGGACGATTAATTTTACAGTACCACCATCCATTGTATATTATTGTTGAAGGCTGAGTGACGCCGGGGATGTTTGTGAGGAGAGTTGGGGACGATTAATTGTTCAGTACCACCATTCATTTCTTATCATTGTTGAATTCCCCAATTGGGAAATATTAGGGACGTTTAACACTTTGAAGATCATGCAGCGATTGTGTGCAGCTTACGAAGGATCTATGATAATGAATATGTTAGACGCCCCCCCCCCCAAAAAAAAAGAAAAAAGAAAAAAAAAATAGGAAAAAGAAAAAGAAAACAAAATAGGAAAAGTGGGGATTGGGCCTGAGTAAATAGAAAAATGGATATATTTCAATTTACCCTCTGATTTCCTTATACCCTTTCCAAATCTAAATACAATCATATATACATTGCCATAATAAGTACCGATATAATAACAACAGAAATGCGTCCACGTACCCTGAATGGGTTAATTTTACAGTGCCATCCATTTTAGATATGGTAATTGTCAAATACCGGTACTCTTAAGGGGGTAGTGCTTGGTGTTTGGTCTATACTGTATATTTATTTATTTATACATTTTTGAGTTTCCTCGCTAGACCTCTATCAAGCTTAGAAAAACACCACCTAGACCCCTTCTCAAGATAAATTTGTACATTTTTCGGTAGAAAAATTTCCCGGCCGAAGGCCGGTTCCTTCTAAAATTTGAGGCTCGTTATCGCTCGCCAGGAAAAAATCGACACCTAATTGGCAGGAAAGGTCCTAAAATTGACAACGAAATGGGGTGAACTGTGTTTAAATCGTCAAACTAATGGGCCGAACGTCTTGTAATTTCAAAAACTAAACATGAGGTAGAAGGGGGTCCAGGAAAAGCGAGTACTACCCCCTTAAGCAGGAAATATCTACCAACCTTCTCTTAGTGTAACATATAGGCGCTACAAACGGCGTAGCAACACTGGAGTCTATCGTGATCAATCGTGATACCTTCAGACAAGTACCACACATAGAAGGACTGAATTATTTGACCAGGTTCTGTAACATGGCGAATTGGAAAACAAAGTGACCAAGTTAACACCACCAGAAGACTCTTGCTACATGCAGAAGCGTTGGCGACGGCGACGAAGGAACGCAGTCGATTTTTTTTTTTCACCAGTAAAGCCGGTATCACACGAGCGCTTTTTCACTCAACATTTATACTCAACACTGGTCTGGCAGCTTATGAGGTCAAAATTTTAAACATTTCTGTAACCTAAATTGATCTATCACCAGTCTAGTTTCTGATACCAGTGCACAATATTTCAGAAATGTTGCCAGAAAAGTATTGATCATCGAATGTTGACTATAAAAGCTCTCGTGTGATACCGTCTTAACCCCCGTGTTTTAAAACCACACTTAAGTGCATCCCTAAGCTTTCATTAACGAAATAAGTAGAAACAAAGAGTGAATTTTCTGAAACTGAATTAGTTGCATCCCTTGATCACAAATTAGCACTCGGCTAATTTATCATCGTTCGATACAGGGTTAGAGAAGCGAAAAAGTATGCAAAATTAAACCTATGAATGCTGGAATGCCCAAATTACCCTGAAATGCCCAAATCACCACATATTTAAGTCTCTGAGAAACTATAGAAAGAAAAGTGAGGGTTCAAGGTGTGCAAAATGGCAAATCAAGCACCCCCTACTACAGAAAGCCCCCCCCCCCCCCTCCCCCCTTGATTGATGCAGGCGGCGACGCTGACGACAAGGTGGAGTTGGGGGGGGGGTGATGTTGGCGCCATAACATCACTTACAGAGTAATTGGTCATTAGCAGGTGTTAGTGCTGCACGCCAACTGTTATTATAGGGCGGGTGCTGTTGTGATGCGGAGTTTGGGAGGGGGGGGGGGGGGGGGATAGAAGAACTTCGCCGCACCACTATTTCGTCGCCCAGGTTAATTCGCCAGTCACTTCGCCTCCTTCCCTTCGCCCCAGGACTACTTTGCCCAGGTTATTTCGCCCCAGTACAGTAATTTAGCTTCAGTCACTTCACCTCAGTCATTTCGTTTCAGTCTACAATCCAACTGTAATTATTACCGGTTGGTGTTAAGCCCCGAAGCACAGGAATTTCGCCGCACCATAATTTCGCCCAATTCACTTCGCCATAGTAATATCGCCCAACGCTTCGCCTCAGGAATACTTTACCCAGGTTATTTCGTTTCAGTCACTTCGTTCCAATGCTATAATCCAAGTATTATTATAGCCGGTTGCATAGTAATTTTTAGCCTACCACTATTTCGCCCTACTTTGCCTCAGTCTTGTTCACCTCAGTCACCCTCGCCTCTATCGCTTCATCTCCATAGTATAAGAGGGATAACAATTATGACCTTGAGAATAACTTTATGAAATGTTCCCGAGACGAATGGTCCCCGCGGCGAAGGGAGCCAAACCCACGGAGACGGAAAGGTGTTGTCGCCAGAGCTGAGGTGGTGACAATAGTGCATCTTCGTTAATGGGGAGGTGTCTGTTTATTTGTAGTATTACTTAGTCATATATTTATTTGATATTATTGTATTTATTATTTAAAACATTATGGCTCTGTCTCGAGTCGGCCACCCCCAGGGGAAAAAAATAAAATAAAAAAGTGGGGAATGGGCCTGAGTAAATAAATAGATAGATAGATAGATAGATTTATTTGTTTGCACATTACACCTCCATCATGCTTAAAATAATACTCGATTTTGTTCGCTAGGAAACAAATATGACACCTAAATGGAACGAAAGGTCTTAAAACGCCAAACTAATAGGGCGAATGTCCTATAATCTCTAAACTAATGGGGCTAAACATGAGAGTGAAGGGGGTCCAGAAAACCCTCCTTAATGCACAGATACGCTGAGGCATTTGTCGGTTTTTATTATTAGGATCCTTGTTCTAGGAGGCTTCTATATATTAACACTCTCAAGATCCAATAATGCGTGTTTTTTCTGTTTTCTGGCTATTATTAGACGATTTTATTCAGATTAGGAAGAGTATGGGGACGTCAGAGGGTTAAGGGGGTAGTGCTTGCGTTTGGTATATATATTTATTTATTTATTTGTTTATTTGTGAGTTTCCTTGCTAGACCTCCATCAAGCTTAGAAGAAGAAAAAAACCTAGACCCCCTTTTAAGATAAATTTGTAAAATTTTTGGTAGAAAAATGTCCCGGCCGAAGGCCGATTCCTTCTAAAATTACAGGCTCACTATCACTCGCCAGGAAAATATCGACACCTAAATTATACGAAAAGTCTTAATATTGACAAATAAATGGGTCGAAAGTTCCCAAAATCGCCAAACTAATCGAACGAACGTCTTAAAACCTCAAAACTATTATGCCGAACATGATGGGGAAGAGGATCCAGAAAAAGTGACTACCTCTCCCTTGATTTACGAATCCTATATTTTGTCACAGGCGAACACACGCTCTATCCAATATGCTTCTTGTATAACTGTGGTCGTACCGAGAAATACACATATGAAAGTCTGTATAAAAGCATTCCTGGTTTATCTATTTTACTGCAGCAATATGAACATTCCAATAAAAACTGCTGCTTATGTAACCGTAATCCCGCGGAGACGTAAGCATAAACATATAGTAATCTACTACTACTACTACTACTACTACTACTACTACTACTACTAATAATAATAATAATATAATATTAATATTAATAATAATAATAATAATTATAATAATAATGATAATAGTGATTAGGCAATAACATTACTAATCACAAAGTAGAGGTATTTCTAATAACGTAATGAAATACGCAAATACAAAATACGATTACTACTACTACTACTACTACTACTAACGATAAAAACTAATAATCACATACTAGAAGGTTGGAGCCCTGAATAGCCATAGTCCCGCGGCAAAATAAGTATATGAAAATCTTTCTATATAAAGCTGCATCTTGTTGAAAACCTTCTTGATTGGGTCTCGGGCACAATGGTGGTTGTGTGGTGACCTGATATGTTTGGGGAACTTTATATAATAGGGTACGTGACATTTAGACACCATATAATATACTCGCTATATATTAAGGCTATGTACTGCTAACTTGACATTTAGACACCATAATATACTCGCTATATAATAAAACAAAGTACTGCTAACTTGACATTTAAACACTATAATATACTCATTATATAATTATGCAAAGTACTGCTAACTTGACATTTAGACACCATAATATATTAATTATATAATGATGCAAAGTACTGCTAACTTGACATTTATATGCCATATGTATGCATGCTATATGATAAAACAAGGTACTGCCAACTAGACATTTAGACACCAAATATTATGTACTCATTATATAAGAAAACAAGGAACTGTCAATTTGACATTTAGACGCCATACATACTGTATACTCAATCTTTGCAGTATAACTAAGCACAAAAAAACAAAAAAAACACAAAAAAAATACCACTAACCTTACCTAATTCGAAAAAGACTAGAACAATCGAGCTGACATTTCTACCATTCGATAAAAACTTGACCAGGGAATTAGTGTGGAAAGTTATAGCCCGTTTGCTTTAGTCCTTTTGAGATAAAAAGAGGTTTCATTATGCCACTCTTTATATCACTGCGTCAATCAATATATGTCCAACTACAATTAATATGATTTTTTTTTTTAAATATATATGGTACCTATCAATACCTATCAATCTATATCTATCTAATATATATTATTCTAATTATACCTCTTGCATATCGTTACCCATCAATCAATATCTACCTAACTGCTAAAACTATATGTAATACTTGACAGAAAGAATTTATTGTAGTCAAAATGGCGCCCAATGACCTGACTCCCGAAACCCTATATAATACTTATACGCTTTTAATCTAGGTACCCTGCCGATATGAAGCCAAGCGGGGATAATAGAAGCCAAGTGACTTTGTGTATATACGGTGGCTGACAGTTTTTATGTTCATTATATTTTTGGTTATTTATGTTTTTATTTATTGATTGATCTCTATATATATGTGTATTTATCTATATATTTATTTATATATATATATTTATTCATTTTTTGTCAACAAGCTATTTCGCTCATTGTGTCCGGTTCCTTGCTAACTCAGGCAGTAGATAATTTCAAACCTTATATCTCTGCCAGGGCCTATAGTCCATTCATTATAGGTAGGCCAAAAAGCCTGACCTTTAACCTCTGTAAATATAAAGGGGCTAGAGCAAATGGGCTGTAAAATTCCACACCTATTCTCGGGTTGACTCTTCCCAAATGGTAGAAATATTAGCTCAATTATTCAAGTCCTTTTTTTTTTATTGATGAGAGGTTGATTTCGGAATTTCTGGCCTACTTTTTATGAACAGGGTATACTTATCTTTTGCCAACTTAATAATATAAAGATCCAGTCTAACCTAATCTAATCGTACAAATTTGCACACATATTTAGCCGATTCACTCAAACCTAGCCAACATTATCTAAACTTTAGTACTTTACCTTAAATAACCTAACCTAGCCATAACCTGACATAACTTATCCCTCTCCTATCCGCACTTCTCCAACTAGACCATATTTTTTGTATGTATGTATGTATGTATAAGCATTGTATATGTATGTACTGTACTGTATATACTCTGGCACCTTCCCCAGTTTTCCTTTTTTTTTTTTTTTTTTTTTTTTTTTTTTTTTTTTTATGGGGGTGGCCGACTCGAGACAGGGACATTACAAAACATCAGAAAAAACAAAACGGTAAAACACATAAAAATCTCACACACATATAGGTCGCCTGTATTTTGTAACTTGTATGTATACAGCGTAATGGCAATAAGCATTAATGACTTTAAAGTGTAAATACCTTACGAGTGGCGGTAAAGCTAAGTCGAGTGTGGTGCATCACATCCTGCCTTCGGCCGGAACCTTTTTCTACCGAATGTCCTAATTTATCCCGAAGGGGGGTCTTGGGGTATTTTGTAAAGATTGATGGAGGTCTTTGGAGGAAACTAAACAAATACATTAATATATAAATATATGTATCTATCTATTGACAGATACCATGGTCCCCGAATGGGTGGCCGCGAATGAATTACCCACGAGCACCGCTATCCCCAGTCAGCCGACGCCCCTCCTCCCAACCAACACCGCTTTCTCTCATATAGGCCTACCTCTCAACTCTATCCTTCCACCTCACTCTCGGTCTGCCTCTCCCTCTCTGTCCTTCCACCTCACTCTAATACACTCTCTTAGTCATTCTCTCGCGTTCCATACGTTCCACGTGACCGAACTATCTCAAAGTGTTCCTTATCACACTTGCCAGCACATCCACATCCATACCACACCGCTTTCTTACTTCCTCATTCGTCTGTCTATCCCTCCATGTAACTCCACATGCATTTATCAAGTAATTAATTTCCACCGATCTCACTCTTGGTGTGTGCCCTCTCCAACAACGTCCATGCTTCACTCCCGTGCATCAATGTCGGGATTACCACACTATCATGCAATCACTTTTTATTACTTCCATGATGTTCACCCTATTCCTTGTCACTGCTTTCAGCGTTCCTAAAACCCTCTTCCCCTGTTGCACCTTCTGCACTTCGTCCTTCATACTCCCTTCTTTACTCATCACACTGCCCAAATACTTAATGAGCTGACATTCTCCATAACCTGACCATTCAACCTCACCTCACACTCTGTGATTGCAACCATTTCAAATAAATTAACAAATAAATATGCATGGATACAAATGTCCCCTTAAGCTCTGAGGGCGTAGCGCAGTGTGGCCCCAGATCCGGGTAATAATGGGTGCTCCGAGGTAATGAACCGAAGTCTCAAACGCCGGTAGTGACAATAGCGCCGCCCTAGGTCACCTGCTTGTCCCAGGGTTAATGGGCGGTGTCACACGAGCGATTTTGCTGTCAATTTGTACGGGCTGTTGTTGTCTGCTAGCTTCAGAATATGTTAAAAAAGAATTAAACTGACTAAAATAATCTACCTTCGATCTAGTTTCCGATTCCACTGCGAAAGAGCCTCAAAATAGTGCGAGAAAGAATTTGCTCATTGAAAATTGCCGTAAATGCGCTCGTGTCACACCAGCTTAACCTTGTTAGGGCACTTTATAAGGTAGATCCACACGAGCGCTAATTCCGACATTTTGTCTCGACAACTCTAGTCAAATTATATTTTGTTTAACAAATTAAGCCACCTAAAGGGATCTACCTTAAGTCCGTTTGTCTCTATCAATGAATGGTGGTTTGATATGCATAATGGAAACATATCGTGACTTCTTCATACTTAAGTGGATGGTATAGGTGGATTTATCGATGAGAAATTCGGTCTATCAGCTCCATGTATATTGGTGGAAAATATATAGTATATAATATAATATAGTTACAGTATATCGCGAGTTTCTAATATATTCTTGAATGATATAGGAGGGTATATCGATGGCCAATTCGTTTAGTATACCTCCTGACGACTCCAGTGCGTGTAATTCAATGTAAGCCATCTCCGAGTATTGAATAAAGACCCGCCATTGATGCCATCAGTAACCCAATGACTTATGGTGATGGAAGAGACGAGCAACGGGTGACAGGGAGGAAAGGGTATATGGTGTGTGTGTCGCCTATGAGTAATTCGTTCGTAGTCATTTCGCCCATATGGTTGATACATACACCTCTAACATTCTCTTTCCCACATTACCCTACATTACCCTACTCTAACCTATTTATTCATATAGTTATCGGCGCTCTGCAGACCCCCATTGTCTGACCTCTGACCGTTTTGGTGAGGTCGGTCCTCATGGTATTAATGAGCTGGGCCTATAATTAGGCGTTGTAATTGGGGTTGGGTGTGACAGGGATCTGCCTTGTGTGGGCCAATCGGCTTTCTGCAGACTCCCATTGTCTTATGTTCTTATGTTCTTATAGTTATTTCGCCCATAGAATGGATTCAGACATCTCTAACATTATCTTTCCTAGTATACCCTTCATTACCCTACTTTATAAGAACCTATTCGTTCATAGTAATTCCGCCCATAAATCGATTAAGGGAAGTCTTTTTTTTTCTGGACCCCTTTCTTCCTCAGATTTAACCCTATTAATTTTGATATCTTAAGATGATCGCCCCATTAGTTTGACAATTTTAAAACCTTTCACCCCATATTTTTGTCAATATTAAGACCTTTCGGGCCATTTAGTTGTCGCTGTTTTCCTGGTGAGCGATAGCCAGCCTGTAATTTGATATATGTATAATTGATCTAATATACACAGTACATACCTGGACTTAAGCTGTGTGTATAGAGGCTAATGAATAACCGGCTCGCATTATACCGCTAACAGAATAACAGATTAATACGAATAGAGAGAACTCACCCGGTTACAAACACAATCACTCATACCAATCCGGGAATCATGTATCAAGGAATCGGTTGGCGTCAGTATCACCACCACCACCACCTCCATGTTATATTCATATACTCTCCTAATATAAGTTCCCCCTCTGACTGGGTAAAATCTGTGTCATATCCTGGGTTCTGCGTCGAAGAGTTGGTGGTGACAGGTGACATTGGTGGAGGGGAGGAGGGAGGGGGAGGGGGGAGGGAAGGAAGGTAGGGAGGGAGGAGAAGGTTGCAGGAGAGGGAGGTGGGGAGAGGAGAGTAGGTGGTAGGAGGGAGGTAGGGAGGGGGAAGGTTGCAGGAGTAGAAATGCCACGGCCAAAGGCCGGTTCCGCTTAAATTACAGGCTCGCTATCGCTCGCCAGGAAGAAAATCGAAACCTAAATGGCACGAACGTTCTTAAAATTGCCAAAATAATGGGGCGAACGTCTAAAAATCTCAAAAGCAGTGGGGCTAAACATGAGGGAGATAGGGGTTCAGAAAAAAATATATCGAGAGGAAATCTCCCCTTAATGGGATTTACCAATTATAGGATAGTAGACCTCTTGCAGAAACCCGTTTTCTTTACACTATACCCTGTTCCAAGAAGGTAGGTCATAAATTCCGAACCATAGCCACTGTAACTCAAAAAGGGCAAGAGCAAATAGGCTTTAAGTTTTACACTTTTTCCTTGGCTGACCCTTCTCAAATGGTAGAAATATTTGCTGGTTTACTCTAGTCGTTTGTGAGGTATAGAGGTTAATAGCTTCTGTACCGGTGACGTCCTTTTCATTATAATGTGGCAACTATTAGACAATTTTGTTTATCTTAGGAAGGACGTCTACGCATTAAAAGGCTACGGCTATTTCAATTATTCCTTTTACCTGCCATAAATGCTTCCTAAAATTAATAAAATCGTCTAAATGCAGCTGATAAATACAAAATACGTCGCTGGTACAGAAAGAGTTAATGTTCACGAATTTTGGCCCACTAATTAGGAACAGGGTCTAGTAAGTCCATTTTGTAAGTGCCATTTTGTACAGCTCCCCATCAGCTGATCCAGGGTGGTACGGTAGGTCTTGACTTCTGACACCTGTTGGAGAAAAAGAGCAACATTAGATTAATTGCCCACGGAGCTTAGTATTTGGGGGTAAAATAATTGGAATATACATTTAGAAATAAGTACGGTACCTTTTCACTCACTAAGTTATAAGCTGACAATCGCACAAACTATATGATATTGAAACGTATTTTTTTTCATATCGAACACATGGTGAATTTTCTTAATACATAGAGGATTAAATGTAAAAAGTATTAGTTATACTGATGCCAACATATGACCGTGTCACCTGTTGAGAAGGGTCGTAAATGCTCACAAGTTCTAAATAATGTTTGGGGTTACACTTGGGCATATTGGTTGGTTGGTAGTGGGTTAGGCCTTTCATTCACATCACTACATTAATATAACCTAGTGGGTGGTCATACACAGCTAGCCCTCCACAACATCTTTACCGATCACTCATTAAGAAATACGTGGACCTTTTATGTTCGTAATATGCAATTATCGTTATCGGGATTCATATATGGAAAACAAATTTAAATGAAAAATAATATTATAGATGATCAATATATAATGTAATAAGTAATGTATAGCAAACTACATACTTAATTGTATTATTAATTTAAGAAAAAATTAGTCATTAAACAGGTACCATGTTTTATACTTGCACGAGGAAAACTATGAGAGGTCCACGAACTTTCATGAGAGACTGTACGTTTGCTGTCCACCCCCAGCCACCACATTACATGACATAAGTGAGAGGACTGAATGTATATGGAACACCAGATTCAATATGCTTGAGGGAGAAGGGGGGCAGGGAAGGGGTGGGGGGCGGTAGGAATGAGGTTGAGAAGTGATTTATGTGGTAAATTGAATTCATGTTTATTCATTTATTCATAGGCTTGTCAGGAGTGTACCATCCTGATTGTCCCTAGGGGTGTGGGTGGGAGGAGGAGGGAGGTGTGGAGAGAGAGAGAGAGAGAGAGAGAGAGAGAGAGAGAGAGAGAGAGAGAGAGAGAGAGAGAGAGAGAGAGAGAGAGAGAGAGATAGAGAGAGAGAGAGAGAGAGAGAGAGAGATATGAGAGAGAGAGAGAGAGAGAGGAGAGAGAGAGAGGGAGAGAGATAGAGAGAGAGAAGAGAGAGAGAGAGAGATAGAGAGAGAGAGAGAGAGAGAGAGAGAGAGAGAGAGAGAGAGAGAGAGAGAGAGAGAGAGAGAAGAGAGAGAGAGAGAGAGAGAGAGAGAGAGAGAGAGAGAGAGAGAGAGAGAGAGAGAGAGAGAGAGAGAGAGAGAGAGAGAATGTATATAGATAGAGAATGAGTGATATTGAAAGTGGGTCAGTTTTTCACGTCATTCATAATGCCACGATTTATGGTGTATACTCCACCAACTATCCAACTAACCCAGGGCTAATTGTATTGATGTTATTGTAGTGTAATAAAGTAGAGTAATGGCAAACATAATATACACACTTAGTTGGTTGATTGATTGGTTTGTTATTCGGTTAGTTGGTTTGATTGATTGGTTGGTTGGATAGTTAGTTAGTTCAATGGTTAATTAGTTGGTTGGTTGGTTGATTGGTTGGTTGGCTGGTTGGTTAGTTGGTTAGTTAGTTTATATAGGCTCGGAATAACCCTCTCCTTCCCAAAGGTTAACTTAAGGGGGAAGGGTTAATTTATTGGTCGATATATTTATATATATATATATATATATATATATATATATATATATATATATATATATACATACTGTATATATATGTATATATATATATATATATATATTATATATATATATATATATATATATATATACTGTATATATACACAATGTTTTGTTTTGTTCTCTCCCTAGAACTCCATCAAGCTTTAAACAATCCGCAAGATTTCCCTTCTAGATCAACTTGTACATTCTTCGGTAGAAAACTACAGGCTTTCTATCGCTCGCCAGGAAAATTCGAAAGGTCTAAATGTTGACAAAGAAATGGGGTGAAAGGTCTTAAAATCTGAAAACTAATGGGGCTAAGCAAGAGGGAGAAAGGGGGGCCAGATCCCTGTACCTCCTATTTGGACACGACCTTGTGAAAAATGGCGACACTACCCCCCCCCCCCCCCCCCCCCCCGAAGGAAAACGGACGTTTGAGAAATGACTGGGGCACGGGTCTGGAATAAGTATTTAAGCCAGTGTCACACGAGCGCGTTTTTCGGCAATTATCGATGAGCAAGTTTTTGTTCTCGTAATATTTTAAGGATCTTTCACATTGGAATAAGAGACTAGGGTGAAGGCAAATTGTGCTAGGTGGCTGATTTCTGATAAAACTTGAATTTTGAAGATGCCAGACTACAATTGCCCGTAAAAATTGACGGAAAAATCGCTCGTGTGTCACCGCCTTAAGGGTAAGATTTTGTTTATTCTGGACCCCCTTCTCCCTCATGTTTAACCCCATTACTTTTGAGATCTTAAAACGCTCGCCCTATTAGTTTGCCGAAATGTATGACCTTTTGCCGCCATATCTTTGCCAATATAAAAACCTTTCGTGCCATTTAGGTATCATGTCCTTTCTGTCAAGGAATATGATGCCTGTAATTTAGGAGGAACCAATTTTTCCACCGAAAAAAAAAAAAAAAAAAAAAAAATGCACAACAGGATCTCGAGGGGGGGGGGGGGCGATCATTATTAAAACTTGATAGAGATCTAGGGAATTAGTTAGATAATCAGTCTATGCATATTTTGATTGGCTATTTTGGTATACGTCCTTTCATTCGTATTTTTCTATACCACAACGAATATTCACACCAGCCCTTTTTTCGGCAATTATGATCGATATCTATCATAACAAATTCATATGAGAGCGTTTACTGGCAATTTTCTTTAGGAAAACTTGCTATAGCCTCTTTTCTCTCTTTTTTTTTAATATACCGGTATATAATTAAATTGCATAACATTGTTTTGCTAAATCATCAATACGTTATCTCCACATAGTGAATTTTATAAGTTCGATTGTCTTTATATTGTGTGATTTCTGGTTTTGGTTTGTTTGTTTTGCAAGTTAGTAATTGAGGTAGTCTGTAGCCTTTTCATGGGTAGACGTCCTTCCTAAGCCTAGTAAAATCGTCTAATCATTGCCAGAATATAATGAAAAGGATGTCAGCAGTAGCGTGTGGGTATTATGTTCAAGAATTATTTTTACATTTCGATTATGAAATGGAAGTTCATATACCCATATGCTGTAACCTTATAATTATGGGCTGAGAATTGTACATAGTTTGCGAGAAAAATAAATTCGGTATGTGACATTTTCAACATATTGCTTCCCCTCTGTTGCTCCAAGACATGTAGGTATTTTCGCCAGCAATACGGTTCGTCCACAGGTCTTTGGCCCCCGCTGAAGTGGGTTTGTTTACAGATGGAAATAATTTATGTTAGGTTAAAGGGGGTAGTAGTTATTTGTTGGTGTATTTATTTATGTATTCATTTATTGTTTAGTTTCCTCGCTAGACCCCCTTCAAGATAAATTTGTACATTTTTCGGTAGAAAAATGTCTTGGCCGAAGGCCAGTTCCTCTTAAAATTACAGGCTAGCTATTGCTCGCCAGGAAATAATCGATACCTAGAGTTTTTAAATTGACAAAGAAATGGGGCGAAAGGTCTTAAAATCGACAAACTAATGGGATGAACGTCTTACAATATCTAAATTCATAGAGCTAATCACGAGGAAGAAGGGGTACCAGAAAAAACAACTATACCCTCTTCAGGTAATTTAAGGCTAAGTTAGGATAGTTTGAGTAATGTTAACTTTACGGGCACAGTACGGTCCGCTGTGTTACAATACATTAAGTTACGATACTTTACTACGAATTGAGGTGCATTAAGTTCTGTTATGATACATTGTAATGCGCTACGCCACGTTATATGATACGTTAAGTTACGGTATCTTTGTTTAATGTTACACCAGCTTGACTCTTATCACGTTAAGTTAGACTATAGTTAGATTAGATTAAGTGTAGATGAACCGATGTTGAATGTAGGAAAAATGGCTGATCGAAAAAACCGGTAAGCGAAAATACCTGCAGCTTCTTTGACTCTTGGTTATAACTGTGGGAGGAGGAGGGGGGGGGGGGGGTAAAGTGGGGGTACGGAGGAGGGGGGAAAGGTGGGGGTAAGGATGAAAGGTGGAGAAAGGGAAAGGTGGGGAATAGGTTAGGTGGGGGTAGGGGTGAAGGGAGAAAGAAGGGGTAGGGGAGAAGGATAAAAGTGGGGGTTGGGGAAAAAGGGTAAAATTGTGGGTTGGGGAGGAGGAAAAAAGTGGGGGGTAGGGGGGTTGAAGAGGGAAGGTGGGGGTAGGGGAAGAGGGAAGGTGGGGATAGGGGGAAGAGAGAAAGGTGGGGGTAGGGGTGAGTGGGGAAGGGGGAAATAATGGGTAGGGAAAAGGTGGGGGGTAGGGGGGGAGAGAGAAAGGTGGGGATAGGGGGGAGAGAGAAAGGTGGGGATAAGGGGAAAGAGAAAGGTGGGGGTAGAGGGGGGAGAGAAAGGTGGGGGTAGAAGGGAGGAGAAAAGGTGGAGGTAGAGAAGAGGTAGGGGAAGGGTGAAACGTGGGATTGGAGGGAGGTGGAGGTAGGGGGGAAGATGGGGGGGTTAGGCAGGAAGGTGGGAGTATGGGGGTGAAAGGTGCGGTGGGGGAGGTGGAGGGAAAGGGGAAGGGGGAGAAGGTGGAAGTAGGAGGGAGGGAGAAAGGTAGGGGTAGGGGAGAGGGGGAAAGATGAGGGTAAGGAGGAGGGGGAAAAGTGAGGGTAGAGAAGAAGGGGGAGAGATGGGGGAGGGGGACGTGGAGGTAGGGGGGTGGGGGTGGTTTCAAGGGTTGCAGATGAAGAGAGCAGATCTTATTTTCTGGCTCATATTGCGTTAAGCGCCAACAAACACAGTCTTGCAAATACACTCCCACCCCAGGAAAAACATGTATTATGCTTGAAAGGAGTATATATATATATAGATGTGTGTGTTTGGGGGGGAGGGGGTATGTAGGTGCTTTGTGTATATGTGACTGTAAGTGTGTGTGTGTGTGTGTGTGTGTGTGTGTGTGTGAGAGTGTGTGAGAGAGAGAGAGAGAGAGAGAGAGAGAGAGAGAGAGAGAGAGTTTATGTGTATATGTGGAGAGAGAGAGAGAGAACTCAAAATGTATGTATATGCTTGTGGTGTATATGTATGTGTGTGTGTGTGAATATTTAATGCGTAGAAGTGCCTTTAGCTATGTGCATCTTAAGATATCCTTCTTTGTGTGTGACAAAGTGGATAGTTTTTGTTTATTAACTTTCATTTGTCTGTTTATAAATGTTCTCTAACTTTAATCATGTATATATATGTATGTTTACATTTAGTTACTATTATAGTTATGGTTTAGCACTATAAATGTGTTATAGTATAATACATAACAAATATACCATCAATATGTGCCTTGTGAACACACACACACACACACACACACACACACACACACACACACACACACACACACACACACACACACACATAACTAGGATACATATAATTAAAACCACACCTCATCTTAAGGGGGTATTATTTTCTTATTTTTTTAGTCTATGTATTTATGTGTTAATTTATTTTTGAGTTTCCTCGCCTTAATATTGACAAATAAATGGGGTGAAAGGTCTTAACATCAACAAACTACTGGAACAAACGTCTTAAAATCTCAAAACTAATCTGGTAAACATGAGGTAGAAGGGGGTCCAGAAAAAGCGACTACCTCCCCCTTAGCATCCCCCCAAAACTCTTGATCTTTTGATAAGAGATAAACTCTAGACGACCAAGAAAATCATCCAAAATAAAATATTAACTTTCATACAGCATATCAACCATGATTAAACTTCACCAACGCAATTTCTTTAAAACATTCCAACAAGAGAGTGAAAATAACATTTCACACAAGTTTTCAGAAGATAATAGGAAGCATAGATACTGCAAGGAATTATCAAATCTCATCTTTATTGTCTCCCTCTTACCCAATCTATTAAAACTATGACAACATAAGTAAAACACTACTCCACATGACTCGTGTATGTAAATGAACAACAACTAAATAATGACTGATCAATCTCATTCCATCCAACCCGTTAAAATATGCATAACCTAGGAAATAAATACTCCCACACATCTTTGCCTGTTAAGGGGAGGTATTTAGTTTGTTCCCTAGACCTCCTTCAAGCTTAAAATTACACCCCCTTGAGTCCCTTTCAAGATAAATTTGTACATTTTTCGGTAGAAAAATGTCCCGGCCAAAGGCCGGTTCCTCTTAAATTACAGGCTCGCTATCGATCGCCAGGAAAAAATCGACAGCTGAATTGCACGAAAGGTCTTAATATGGGGTGAAAGTTCTTAACATCGCTAAACTAATGGGGCAAACGTTTTATAATATCAAAGGCAATGGGGTTAAACATGAGGGAGAAAGGGGTCAAGAAAAAAATCCCTTAAGTGGAGATCTCCCCTTAAGCCTATATCTGATTCCAAACACACTCTTTGTTTAATTGGGAAATTGAGTATATTGATAAAGCATGGCCAAATCACGTCCTAACTCATAAATAACTCAAGTTCTTAAAGCATAATATATATTGTTATAAAACACTAAAATCACTGGACAAATATAGGCATGAAGCGTGATACAACACATTAAGGGGAGATTTCCACTTGAGGGATTTTTTTCTTGACTCCTTTCTCCCTCATGTTTAGCCCCATTGCTTTTCTAATTTTAAGACGTTCGCCCCATTATTTTGACGATTTTAAGAACTTTCGACCCATTTCTGTCAATTTTAAGACCTTTCGTGCCATTTAGGATTTTATCCTGGCGAGCGATAGCGAGCCTGTAATTTAAGAGGAACCGGATTTCAGCCGGGACATTTTTCTACCGAAAAATGTACAAATTTATCTTGAAAGGGGCTCAAGGGGGTGTAATCTTAAGCTTGATGGATATCGAGAGACCAAACTAAATACCTCCCATTAAGCATGTATGATAAAATCATTATTATATTTCATTCTCCCTTCCTACATCCACCCGGCCTTCTAAAAGTACTGTACATTCATAAGAAGCCACCAGCAGCACTAAATTATAATAATCATAGGAAAAAACTATAATCGAATGAATAAACAATGATCAATCTCGTCCCATTCATACCCGCCTAAGTTATTAAAAGAGTAAATATAGAGAAAACAACAATACTCCCACCAAATGTAAACAGGCTAAATAGCTAAATAAACAAGCCATGAGCAAACGTCCCCCTAATTATTTAAGCCACACAACCTCTTAAAAGTGTAAACAATGCGAAGAAGGAAAAGATCCCAACCGTATTGAATGACTAGATAAATAAACAAAGCATGATGTAACCTCTCCCTAATCTTTTAAAACCACCCAACAACCTCTTAAAACGTATAAAACAAGGATGAGAAAAAACAAACTCCCTCGCAATTAAATGACTAGATAAATTAACAAAGCATGACGTAACCTCTCCCTAATCTTTTAAACCACCCATCAACCTCTTAAAGCGTATACAACAAGGATGAAAAAAATAAAAACTCCCACGCAACTTTACTTTTTCTGTTCTCGGCCCCCTCCCTCCTCCCCAGCCGAGAGCTCATCAGAAGGGGCAGTGTGTAAGCCGGCTCTTCAACCTCATTAGCAGGCTAATATGATTAAGAGACGTGCTGGGAAAAGCTTGATGGGAGGCGGCGAGATATTTAAGGCTGGGTCACACGGGGACGGTGGTTTTTCCCGACCACTTTGGATCATGATTGTTTGTTTCGGGACCGTATTTGGAAGTTTATTGGCCTACTTTATCGGTACCTCTACTGATTCTCGACTGATTTACTGACTAAAATTGTGTAAAACCTTAAATCAGAGGCTTCCAGATCGCAGTTGCCCGAAAAGAGAGCCTGGAAAAACGCTGGTGTGAGCCTGGTTTTGGTCTTTAGCTGAGCGACGACGGAGGGAGGAGGGAGTGGCGGTGGTGGTGTCATTTGCCCTCTTAAGCCCCCGGAAAAAGAGCTAATTGTGGGTGTTTCAGCTGTGGGTTTAATTGCTAATATGGAGGAGGGTGGGAGAGGGAGGAGTAGGGGTGAGGAGAGGGAGGAGGGGTGGAGAAGGGGAGGGTGGGAGAGAAGGGGAGAGTGGGAGGGAGAGAGGGGAGGAAGACGAGGAGGGATGCCAGGGTGAGATATTTTTCATTAATAGGACTGTTTATTGAAATCGTATACACACAAGGATAGGATGAAAGGTTAAGAAAGATAGTGGAAGGGGGAGGGGGAGATGAGAAAGGGGGGCAGGAGAGAAAGGGAGATGGGATGGAGGGAGACGCATTATTTCTAATAAGTATAACTTGTTAATTGAATCCCATAAATACAAGAATGGGAAGGAGAAGGAAGAGAGAGAGAGAGGGAGAGGGAGACGGAGACGGAGACGGAGACGGAGACGGAGACGGAAGGAGGGAGGGAGGTAGAAAGAGTGTGTCTATGAATGAGGTTAACATGACAAGGAAGAGGGTGCATGAACTGGAATGGCCCATAAAGCCGGTATCACACGAGAGCTTTTATAGTCAACATTCGATGATCAAAATTTTCCTGGCAACATTTACGGAATATTTTGCACTAGTATCGGAAACTGGACTGATGATGGATGAATTTAGGCAAAATAGATATATTAAATATTGACCTCATAAGCTGCCAGACCAGTGTTGAGGGAAAAAGCGCTCGTGTGATACCGGCTTAAGCGATATTAAGGGGGGTCACCTGCTTTTGTTATCTCCTTTACTGTCTTTCTCCGGCGTGTATCCATTCGGCCCCATTCAGCCTACTGTTTTAATGCTGGCTCGCTATCGCTCGCTTGGAAGAAATCGACCCCTGGATGGGGATAAACGTCTTAAAACAGTTGGCTGAAGGGGGCCAAATGGATACAAGTAAGAGAAAGAGAGAAAAGGAGATAAAGATAAAACAAAAACGGTGACCCCCCTTAACCCCTTTAGCACGATGACGCCGCCGCTTTACCCTTGACGCTGGCTAACCTTAGACGATTGTATATACTGTAGTTTAAGAAGATGCTATGCTATTCAGAGGATTTGTTGATAACGTGTTTACCCCTTTGAGTCCTAAAGGGGGAATAGAAACGAACGAATAACATCTAATGGTAACCAGAATATGATGTTAATGTCCTGATCGTGCTGAAGGGGTTAAACGCTATACCTAATAAACATAACTGAGGACTGTGCATGTGTGTTATTGTCATCTGAAAGGTGTTTGTTATTTTTAACATTGTTCTTGGCACCAATAACACTCCAAATGAAATTTTTGAAAGCGTGTGATTCTCCCAGGATTGGAACCTAGGATATCACATACAGAACTTACACGCTCTAACCATTACACCATCAAGACAGCTATAAGTACAGCACATACCCACGATTGATATCCATTTATAGAATACTGGATATTAATATACACATTTACTGTACCCAACTGCAGGCCATATATACTCGGTTTCTTTTCAACTGACGGTAAATTGCAAAGATCCCCTTAAGATTTATGTTATTTTGAAGATTTTGTAGTGAAATATTTTACTAATTATATAAACTTGGTCTTAATATAATGCAGAGACATAATGGTTTCATAGTTGTCCATTAAGTATCGAGAAATTAGCTGCTAAGGGATTCAATTTACCGTCAGATGAAATGAAACCGAGTATAATGTATAGGTATGGACGGTGGTGAACGAAGCCTATGTTAAACTCTAACAGTGGTGTGGGATTACCTGCCCCCAACAACCATTGTCTCTTCCTTCCATCCACCACTCGTGCTAGTCCAGCACCCGTTCAGGGCTACCAGCTGTACATTAACCCTTTCACGCATTTATGACGCAGAGGTTGCCAGATTAGCAATAAGAAATAGAGTTCTCTCACTCTTATAATTACCCCTCCAAAATTAGTTTTCTGCCCATAGCTAACTCAAAGACAACTGCAAAGGTTGAAGTAACTAAACTAAAGGTTTCTAAATGCCCCTGATGGGAAAAAAGACTTTAAAGTATCCCCAATAGCCTCAACATCGCGTCATATGTTGGAGAGGGTTAAGCATCATAAGTTAACCTACATCCTCGCTGAAAAAGTGAGCAACCTCGAGGTATGCACAAACTAGAACGGCATTGATCGACAATAGAGAGTAGGCTACTGCACCAATTAAACAAATATACATTAAAGAGGACTTTGAATGTAGCTTATTGTCGTCTGATAGGTGTGTGTGGTGTAGCAGTTCATAATGGTGTAGGAATAAATGTAGACGGTGGTGATACAAGTCTTGTATTACAGAGCCTATGGTAACTTCTGACAGTGCACGGTGTTCTGTTACCTGACCTCCGAACCACCACCATTGTGTCTCATCCTTCCGTCCACCGCTCGTGCCACTCCGAAACCCGTCCAGGACACCCCCCCCCCCCCCCCCTCTCTCTCTCCCAAGCTGCACAGTATGATTCAAAAGTACGCCTACATCCTGGGAGCGAGTGTTGGGTATCACAAGAAACTCATACACGAGCCAACATATATAACACCACTCCCCTCAGCTTTCCCTTCACAATTGTTAAGTGGCACAGGGCTTTGGATGGGGCTTCTGTGTCCCGGGCATTTCCGCACCCTCCTCAGCTCCTTGCCTGGGAACGGCTTCAGTCACTTGGACATTTTTAGTAAAGCAGGGAGGGTTCATTGGGTTCACTCGGTTATGGCCTTGACCTTGCTCGGGACTTTGCGGCTGTTCGGTCAGACAGCCTGGGGAACAACAACAACAACACTCCACTCCTAAACAGTTAAAGATCGGCAGCGTAATTTGCCATCCGTTGAAAGCGGCAGAGCTTCTCATCCACGTCGTAAACAAACTTTATAATGCGACTGTACAAAACCCACCGCCCCCTTGCCTTGTACTGCCCCGTGGCCGGCTGCTGCTCATCAACAATGGTAGGCAGGTGGGTGGGTCATGGGCTGGGGGCAGGTGGGTGGGTGGGGGATGGGTTGGGGCCAGGTCAGGGCACACTAGCGATTTTTTCCGGTACATTTAGATCGGCAGGTTTATCGTGGCAAGATTGAATAGGTTTTTCGTGGCAACATTGAATTGGTATCGATAACTAGACTCAAGTAAGCTTGTTTTAAAAGTCTTGTTTTTTAAATATTTTAAATCAGATGCTGACAAACTAAAGGTGAGGAGAAAAATAACTGGAAAAAGTGATCAACATAATTATTTAACGGAAACCAAGCTGAAGGTAGATTCAAATAAAAATATAATTCAGAACTGACAAACTAGGATTATATATACATTTCTGAAACAATTTATCGAGTGACTACCAATCGCCAACTTTCGGTAGCTATACATCGGTAGCAGAAATATACATAACACGTAACATTAAGGGGCAGGTATATATATTTTTTCTGGACCCCCTTCTCCCTCATGTTTAGCATATTAGTTTTGAGATTTTAAGACGTTCGTTCCGTTAGTTTGGCGATTTTGAGACCTTTTGCCTAATTTCTTTGTCAATATTAAGACCTTTCGTGTCCTTTAAGTGTCCAATTTTTCCTGTCGAGTGATAGCAAGCCTGTAATTCTAGAAGGAATCGGCCTTCGGCCGGGAAATTTTTCTACCGAAAAATTTACAAATTTATCTTGAAAGTGGGTTTAGATTTTTTTTTTTTTTTTTATTAAGCTTGATGAAGGTATAGCGATGAAACTAAAGAATAAATAACAACATAAATATATAGACCAAAAAACAAGCACTACCCCCTTAAAAGCTGACAGGATAAAACAACCGATACATTTTGTCGGGAATAAGGATCGCGTGACGCCCCCTCCCCCCCTAAATCGGTCAACTCCCATTGTCCTACATGGTCCTGTGTCCGGGGTATTCTTTCATTATGTAGGCATCCTTCCGACCCTTCCCTGGCTCTGCACCTTTCGTTATACAAGAATAGAGCTTTGTTATAGGTTTTTGTGTATGTATTAGACGTGTGTGTGTGTAATAATAATAATAATAATAATAATAATAATAATAATAAACGGTTTATTAAAGAATGGCAGCCTCATGAGCTGAAAATACACATTTTACAATTTAGTGGATGAACATGAGATGTACAGATATGAAGATGGTAAGCTCAGTTTACAAAAAAATAAAAATAAATACAATAATGATGCAGGTGCAGAATACAAATTATCATAAAATAACCATGAGAGTAAGTGATATGCAGTACATATACACATTTATTTTACTTACTCATATACAGAACATACATATATACTGTACACGTACGTACGCACATACATACGCATACATATACATACATACATAAGAACATAAGAACATGCAGTAAGTGTGCACATGTCCGTATACACAAACGCTCACATATGCACACATACATACATACATACATACAAAAACTGTTTTGGTAGGGTCAGGGTAAAGAGGTAAAGGGTAAAGAGGGAGCGGCAATTCAAGTCCGTACAGGTAGTGTCAGGTAAAGCCTACTACAATGGGAGGTTAATCCTCGGTAGTGTGTGTGTGTGTGTGTGTGTGTGTGTGTGTGTGTGTGTGTGTGTGTGTGTGTGTGTGTGTGTGTGTGTGTGTGTGTGTGTGTGTGTGTGTGTGTGTGTGTGTGTGTGTGTGTGTGTGTGTGTGTGTGTGTGTGTGTGTGTGTGTGTGGTCAGTTCTTGGACCTATACTTTTCTTGCTGCACATATCAGACATAAATAAACATGTCATGCATTCGTCTGTCGCCTCCTTTGCTGACGACACTCGTGTATTAAAGGAAGTGTCTTCTACAACAGATGCTGATTTACTTCAGGCAGATCTCACTACAATTTACTCATGGGCAGAGCAAAACAACATGTCCTTTAATAATAACAAATTTGAACACATGAACTACAGTGCAGACCGAAATATGAATATCCACACATACACAGCAGATGACGGCTCTTGCATTGATACTAATGATTATGTAAAAGATCTTGGTATTACACTCAGTCGAGATGGTACATTTGGAATGCATATAACCAATGTGGCAAAGAATGCTCGTAACCAAGCTGGATGGATCCTACGAACCTTCCGAACAAGTGACATGCTGACGCTCTACAAGTCACTGGTCATTCCACTGTTGGAATATTGCTGTCAGCTGTGGAGCCCATGGAAGGTGGGAGAGAAGCAATTACTCGAAGCAGTTCAACGCTCATTCACCAATAAAATCTCTGCCGTCCAACACCTAGACTACTGGGGGAGGTTGGAAACTCTCAATCTTTTCTCATTAGAAAGACGCAGGGACAGATATGCCATCTTATATGTCTACAAAATATTGATTGGCATCACAACCAACAACCTTAATATAGGTTTTCACATCCATCAACGACTGGGCCGTCTCTGCCACATACAGCGGGTACACCCCAGAGCAGCCACCAGAGTTAAGA
The DNA here is from genome assembly GCA_032716605.1 of Paralithodes platypus. NCBI lineage: Eukaryota > Metazoa > Arthropoda > Malacostraca > Decapoda > Lithodidae > Paralithodes > Paralithodes platypus. Next base: position 61,511,708 of record CM064482.1, read on the forward strand.
CGCTCAAGGAGAACGCCTTTGCGACACGAGGACCTCTTCTCTTTAACGCCCTACCCAGATATCTGCGTGACTCAACTGAACCAAGTCTCGAGAAATTTAAAAATCAACTGGACAAATTTCTCTGGACACTACCTGATCAACCCAAACTGCCCCACTACCACCTCCGCGCCGCTAGCAACAGCATCATGGACCAGCTGGCGCAGAGACGGGCAGATGGAATGTACTAGTGGTGGCGCATCAGCGTGACCACGGGCGGACAACACTGCCTGCAACTACTACCTACAGGACCTACAGGTAGGTGTGTGTGTGTGTGTGTGTGTGTGTGTGTGTGTGTGTGTGTGTGTGTGTGTGTGTGTGTGTGTGTGTGTGTGTGTGTGTGTGTGTGTGTGTGTGTGTGTGTGTGTGTGTGTGTGTGTGTGTGTGTGTGTGAAGGCGAAATGTGGAAAAGCTGGGCGTTCTATTGTTAAGGGTGGAAATACATGGATGAAGATACACCAACACTTAATAATAGATAATGCTTATGCATAGATTTATAATCAGAAGTTGCGCTAGTGAGCAATATGTTCTCGCTCATATGTACGTATATTTACATACATATGTGCATATAACCATACAAATGCACGTACAGTACTGTGTGTGTGTGTGTGTGTGTGTGTGTGTGTGTGTGTGTGTGTGTCCCTGTGTCCCTTTCCCACCTTTCCCTTGCTCTGCGCCTTTCGTTATTCAAGATTAGAGCTTTGTTATAGTTGTTTGTGTACGTATTAAGTGTGTGTGTGTTGTATTGTGGTTGGTGTGAGTGTATCTTCTATTTCATTATCTCCTTTTCTCTTTTTATATCTTCTCTGTATCTCCGTCTCTTCTCTTTTTTTATCTGTTTATCTCTTTTCATATCTTCTCTGTATCTCCGTCTCTTCTCTTTTTATATATTTTTATCTCTTTTCATATCTTCTCTGTATCTCCGTCTCTTCTCTTTTTATGTCTTTTTATCTCTTTTATATCTTCTCTGTATCTCCGTCTCTTCTCTTTTTATATTTTGTTATCTCTTTTTATATCTTCTCTGTGTCTCCGTCTCTTCTCTTTTTATCTCTTTTTATATCTTCTCTGTATCTCCGTCTCTTCTCTTTTTATATATTGTATCTCTTGTTATATCTTCTCTGTATCTCCGGCTCTTCTCTTTTTATATCTTCTTATATCTTCTCTGTATCTCCGTCTCTTCTCTTTTTATCTCTTTTTATATCTTCTCTGTATCCGTCTCTTTTCTTTTTATATCTGTTTATCTCTTTTTATATCTTCTCTGTATCTCCGTCTCTTCTCTTTTTATATATTTTATCTCTTTTTATATCTTCTCTGTATCTCCGTCTCTTCTCTTTTTATATCTTCTTATATCTTCTCTGTATCTCCGTCTCTTTTCTTTTTATATCTTTTTATATCTTCTCTGTATCTCCGTCTCTTCTCTTGTTATGTCTTTTTATCTCTTTTTATATCTTCTCTGTATCTCCGTCTCTTCTCTTTTTATATCTTTTTATATCTTCTCTGTATCTCCGTCTCTTCTCTTTTTATATCTTTTTATATCTTCTCTGTATCTCCGTCTCTTCTCTTTGTATATCTTTTTATCTCTTTTTATATCTTCTCTGTATCTCCGTCTCTTCTCTTGTTATGTCTTTTTATCTCTTTTTATATCTTCTCTGTATCTCCGTCTCTTCTCTTTTTATATCTTTTTATATCTTCTCTGTATCTCCGTCTCTTCTCTTTTTATATCTTTTTATCTCTTTTTATATCTTCTCTGTATCTCCGTCTCTTCTCTTTTTATATCTTTTTATCTCTTTTTATATCTTCTCTGTATCTCCGTCTCTTCTCTTTTTATCTCTTTTTATATCTTCTCTGTATCTCCGTCTCTTCTCTTTTTATCTCTTTTTATATCTTCTCTGTATCTCCGTCTCTTCTCTTTTTATCTCTTTTTATATCTTCTCTGTATCTCCGTCTCTTCTCTTTTTATATCTTTTTATATCTTCTCTGTATCTCCGTCTCTTCTCTTCTCTATATTTTCTTCTTCTATCTTCTCCGTATTTCCTTTCTCTTCTCTTCTCCAATAATGTTCCTTGGCACGGGGGTAGCAGCATGGCAGTCCTATTAGTACCAAGATGGCGGCAAGTTGGGTCCGCTCATCATCCAGCTGGGTATTGAGTGATGTTCCAATATTGTTTCCTGGCGCAGGGTAACAGGGCCCCAGCTGCTACCTCCCACCAAATGGCCGCCTCACCATTATTCAAAATAGGGCCAGCAAAATTCAGATTATCGGCGATGTTCTCAACCCCTTCTATAACGACGACGTCTTTCTCAAGTTATTCTAGCTATATTTAGACGATTTTGTACAGCTTAAGAAGGATCTGTGGTAGTATAAAGGGTAAAGCTAGATAGTTCAAAACCTGTTAATTGCTGGAGGTTTTTCGTAAACTGCATAATATCGTCTAATAGTAGCCAGCATATAATGAGAAGGATGTTACTGGTACTGAATGGGTTAGAATGGTGGCTTGCCAGGAAAAAGTCGACACCTACAGTAAATGACACACACTATCTTAAAATCGCCAAACTAGTGGGGCGTATGTCTTTAAATTTAAAAAACTAATGGGGCTAAACATGAGGGAGAAGGGGTCCACAACCGCCCCCTTAATTAAGAATACAAGCGTAAGACTATCGCCCTAATTAGTGTACCTGAGATCTATGCTACAATATTCGCTGCCTTTGATGTTCTTCTGTACACCGAACACAATTACACTGACTTTAAGGGGAGTCACCTGCTTTTTGTTTTGTTATCTTTCTCTCCTTTTCTCTCTTTCTCTGGCTTGTATCCATTCGGCCCCATTCAGCCAACTGTTTTAAAACGTTTATCCCCATCCAGGTGTCGATTTCTTTTTGGCGAGCGATAGCGAGCCAGTATTGTATGGAGAAATCCGGCTTCGCCGGAGAAATTTTTCTATCGAAAAATGTACAAATTTAGCTTGCTGTAAAAACAAAAATATATATATGCTGGCTCGCTACCGCTCGCCAGGAAAATATTGACACCTGGATGGGGGTAAACATCTTAAAACAGTAGGCTGAATGGGGCTGAATGGATACAAGCCAAAGAGAGAGGGAGAGAAAGAGAAAAAAAAGCGAGGTGGGCCCCCTTAATTGGCACAACTATCCGGTTGCCTACTGTAATAGTGTGTTGTGGAAGTGATTTGATGACGAAAGGAGGTTTCTACAACTGAATCTGATGAACAAATTATAGTTCAGTTGAACAAAGAAAAACAAAATCCCAATACCCCTATTCTTCCTAAATTTGTTCATTTTCGGCAGGCCGGTTCTTCATAAATTACAGGCTCGCTATCGCTCGCTAGGAAAAATATATAAATGGCATGAAAGGTCTTACTGTTGACAAAGAAATGGGGCGAAAGGTATTCAAATCGCCAAACTAATGGGCAAACGTCTTAAGATCTAATAACTAATTGGGCTAAACAGTAGGGAGAAGGGAGTAAAAAAAACACTTCCCCTTAATTGGCAGAAGTATTGAATTACCTCATATTGTATTATTGATGTGACTTGGTAACGAGTGACTTTGTAACGAGTGTTTTTTTTTTTTTTTTTTTTACAGCGGGATCTGACAAATATATCTTAAGTTTTTTTCTTTATTTTAGCTTGCTCCCTAGACCTCTATCAAACTAAATACGCTCAATATACTATACAGTCGGCCAAATAAGTGATGTCGCGGCACCAAGTATATTTTTATCCATAATTGGTTTCAGCAATATCTAAACTTGATTTATACATTTCGAGTGGCCTATACAAACTTATTCCTACTCTTACCTACCTTACTCAACATCTGGCAGACATTAGTACAGCACACAGCGAGCAAAACGTAATGACAGCGGTGACATGACTTACTTGGCCAACTGTACAAGGCTATTAATGATACATATGTATTACATATATTTAGGTCAAGTATGATATTTCCAAAATCGGCATCCCCATAATATATTTGTTTATGAATTAAATTTGCTCTTCAAAGTTGCACTCTGGAATTGTGCAAATAGTTCTATGCAAACTTAAAACACCGTGTTTATAGATTGATTTTCACTCCATGTTGTACTAATATTATTTTTGTATTGGGTTAGTGCTAGGCCTATTATTATTTCGGGGTTCCCCTAATATTGTTTCTTATTTCCCTAACTTACGCTCCGAAACGGGAAATACGAAACAACTCCGGCATTCCCCCCCCCCCCCCCCCCCCCCCCATCCCTACCACCAAAGAAATACAAAAAAATGCCCTACAAGTAACCTAATTTCGCCTCCAAACTTCCTCAACTCAGTTTTGGTTGGAGTCGACAGTTTTCTCCGACAGTTCAATATTGGGCCGACAAAAACAGGATGCTGAATAATTTACCTCGTGGAATATAATTGAGCGTTTGATGGAGGGGAGAGAAGGCACACGGAGAATTGAACGCGGGATTTTTGTTTGTTGTTGTTGTTGTTTGGGGGGGGGGGGGAGATCTACGCACAGCAGTTGTCTCCAAACTTGTACAATAACATAACTAAGCTAGGCAACAAACAAATGGCGGGTTATTTTCTTTAGTGGTTTGTGATACACGGGCATTTAAAACTGACGACGGTAGCCCTGTAATTGAAGAGCTATGTCAAAGTTGAGTCTGCCGCAAGTTTCTTAATGTAAATTGTATTATATACATTAGTGGTACGGTAAGGGTTATGATTAAGTATCTTGCATTATACTGTTTGATACTTTAGGTCAAGTAAGAGCGATTAGTGAAGCTTGTAGAACACATAGATATGCGATTGCCCCTACTACAGGTGCAGTATATCCTCCTAGCGCCCCCCCCCCTCTCTCTCTCTCTCTCTCTCTCTCTCTCTCTCTCTCTCTCTCTCTCTCTCTCTCTCTCTCTCTCTCTCTCTCTCTCTCTCTCTCTCTCTCTCTCTCTCTCTCTCTCTCTCTCTCTCTCTCTCTCTCTCAACCCACCATTCCCATAACCTCCATCTCCTACCAGCGACCCTCTCCTCTCCTTTATCGCCCATCTTCCTTTCCTTCATAGGCCATCCCATCCTTCACACACACACACACTCAATTTTGCTCTCTCTCTCTCTCTCTCTCTCTACACACACACATTCTCCATCCCTCCTTACCTCAGATTACCCTCTCCCTTCTCTTTCTATCCATAACCCTCTTTTTATTCCTTCCCTCCCTCACTTCTCCTTCCTTCTTGTCCCACTTTACTCTAAATCACTCTCCCTGACTCCCTACCACTCCCCCTCTATCTCCGTCCATCCCTGCTTATCTTCCGTCCACCATCCCACCACTCCCCTTCCTATTTCCTTTCAATACTATCCCTCCCTCTTTTTCTTCCCTCCCTCCCTCGCCCTTCCATCCTCCTTTATTTCCCATCTCTCTCCCACTCCTTCCATCCCACATCACTCATTCTGTCTCCCTTCCTCCTTCTTTCCTTTTCTTTTCTCCCTTCCACTCCCTCCCATCCTCCTTCATTTCCCATCTCCACCCCACTCCTTCCACCCTATCCTTCATTCTTTCTCCCTTCCTCCTTCCTTCCTTTTCTTCTCTCCCTCCTCTTCATTCACCCCTCCCTCCCCCCCCACCACTCCTTCCATCCCATATCACTCCTGTCTCCCTTTCTCCTTCCTTCCTTTTGCCATCCATTTCTATTTCTCCCTTCATTCTCTTCTATGTCCCATCTCCTTTCCACTCCTTCCATCCCATCACTCTCTCTCTCTCCCTCCCCACTTCCTCCCTTCGCCACCTCAAGCCTCCTGTGACCCTAGTGCCTCTTTCATCTCTCTCTCTCTCTCTCTCTCTTTCTCTTTCTCTTTCTCTCTCTCTCTCTCTCTCTCTCTCTCTCTCTCTCTCTCTCTCTCTCTCTCTCTCTCTCTCTCTCTCTCTCTCTCTCTCATATATATATATATATATATATATATATATCAGTGGTGGGTCAGGGTGAGTCGAGCAGAAACGGAACGAGTAATAATTTTTTTTGAAATATTGAATATGAACCACAATGGAGAAACGAAAATCTAAGTGTAAGTGATGGAGAGTCATGTAGATTCTATTGGGACAACTGTGTGTGTATGTGTGTGTGTGTGTGTGTGTTTGTGTTTGTGTTTGTGTGTGTGTGTGACCCCCTCCCCCGCCTGGTGATAACGATAACACTATACGGCCGACACTGCCATCACCCTCATAATAATGGTCTGATGAGCGGTGACGGCACCCAGAACCAGGGGGAGGAGGAGGTGGAGGAGAAGTTGGAAGGGAGGAGGAGGAGGTGGAGGTGGTGGAGTGGAGAAGGAAGGAAAAGGACAGAGGTGAGAGGAGTAAGTGGTGGAGGAGTTGAATGAGGTGGAAGGGTGGAGGAGGTGGTGGAGTGGAGAAAGGAAGGAAAAGGACATAGGTGAGAGGAGGAAGTGGTGGAGGAGTTGAATGAGGCGGAATTGAGAAGGTGGAGTTGGAAGGGTGGAGGAGGTGGTGGTGTAGAAGCAAGGAAAAGGGACAGGTGATAGGAGTAAGAGAAAAGGTGGAAGAGTTGAAGGAGGCGGAATAGTAGAGGTGGAGTAGAAGGAGTAGTAATAGGTGGAGGAGGTGGAGTGGAGGAGGAAGGGGGTGATGGAAGAGATGGGGTATGCGGGAATGATGAGGATACGATTGGGAAGTGCAGGCTGAGGAGGAATATATTACACTAAGAGGAGTAGGAAGTAGGAGGAAGGGCTGAAAGAAGAAGGAGAGATATAAACAATGACGAAGAGGAGGAGGAAGAAAAACGAGGAAAGAGAGAGAGAAAAAAAAAGAGTACTTGGAGAGAAAAAGAGCAAGAAGAGGTGAAGAGAAAGGAAGGGAAAGGTAATACAAAGGACTTAACAAACCGCAACAGACCTAGTGGTACTTAAGGGGTAGTTTGGATATCTACATTGCTAAGGCAGTAACTACTAGGTAGAGAAAATAATAGTAAAGCAGAGACGAGGAGGACGAAGAGGTGAAGAGAAAGGAGAGAAAGGGACGATGAGGAATGGAGGGAGCCACCCTCCCTCCATTCCTCATCGTCCCTTTCTCTCCTTTTTCTTCACCTCTTCGTCGTCCTCGTCTCTGCAGAGGTGAAGAGGAAGAGAAAGAAGAGTTAGCAAAAGGAGGGAATGAAAACGAGAAGGGAGGAGGAAGGAGAGGGGAGAAAATTGATATGATGAGCAGTGACGGCCTGGGGAGGGGGACATCAGGGGAGGGGGAGAAGAAGAAGAAGACAAAGAAGAAGAAGAAGAAGAAACCGAAAATGACATGGGGGTGGAGGGATTCCCGCATACCCCACCTCTTTCATCACGAAAAATAGAAATATGTGAAAACGAGGAAACGTACAACCAGAACAATAAATAGAAAGATGGAAGGAATGGGAAGTGTAGAAATCAATAAAAACCGAAATCATCAGAATACAACAGAATAACAGATATGACAGGCTGATAAGGAAATGGTAGAGTTCAGGGGAAGCGTAAGTGTTTTATTTTGTATTTATTTATTTTTTCTATGTGTGTGAGGTAAATCTAAATACGTAGAAAACAATTAAGGAAGAATAAAAAGTGGAGGGAAAAGTGTGAAAATACAATAAACACGAACGCAAACTAGTACTAACATGACTAAAATAAACTAGATATTTAGAAAATGGGGGAGTTAGACGGGGCTGGTGAGTGTGACATGTAAATCAAAATAAGCTGATACAAAGATAAGAAGAATAGGAAGAAGTATAATGTATGCTAAAGAGAGGAACGACACAAGTAATACTGAAATAAAGACAAAAACTGGTTTACAAATTAATAATAAGAAAAAGTGCGTGGTACGGATATGGGCAACCACGAAGGGGCTTTCGAGTGTAACATGTACATAATTATATGTTGAAACCTAGATTAAATGTACAGAAAGAAGGATGACAGCGTGTGAGCATACAATAAATACGAAACCAATAAATATGACTAAACTATACTAGGTGATAAGAAAATAGACTAGTTGGAGGAGGTTGGCAAACGTGAAATGCAAATGAAAATATGCAGATCCAAAGATAAGTTGGGTAAAGAAAAAGTAATGCTAAGGAGAGGGCTGACTAATGGGAAAATAAAATATAAAATTAAAACATATTCCGAAATAAACTATAGATGATAAGTAAATGGGGTAGTTGGAGGGGGCTGGCGAGTGTGAGGGCCTAGAATGGGAGAATGGTGGTAATTTTGGGAGCAAATGGCGAGGGGAGAGAGGGGCATGAATGGAATAGTCCAAATTGTAGGGTGAGGAGAGCTGAGGAGGAGGAGAAGGAGGGGGAGGGGGCGGGGGCGGGGGCGGCATATTATGTAGAAAGTCCGGTCACATCTTGCACGAAATAGCTGTAATGCAGGGATGATATATTACAGTATATATATATATATATATATATATATATATATATATATACACATATATATATACATATATATAATATGCACAGTATATATAAAGGAAGTTTTTGTAGAACATGATAATAATGTATAGAGGAATATGTACCGGAAATTAGAATCCCTGACTGTACTGGACCCCCGGCAGGCAAAGGGCCCAGTTCCAAGGCTCGCTGATCCATAAGTAGGAATTTATTCTGGAGGTGGGATTCCCAGCCCCAACCTCCAGGGGCTATCTGTGCCACAATGTGACGGACGGTGGGGTCGCCACATCCTTACGCCTAAACGCCAATTATAATCTCTATAATTTAATATATTTATCAGCTGCATCCAAACCAATTATGTGTATAAATATAACTGCAATCATAAGAAAACGTTAAGAACAGACTTATTATATAATCCTTGCGACGTGATAAGCAAACCTTGTCTTAGAATGGATATTGTGATCAGAAAATAAAAAGTACAATCATCAGAAAAGTTGTAGAAGTTATACAATTATAGTTACATTTAATCAGGAAATAATTACCCCCGTATTCTAAAACCACATTTAAGTCCTCCCTAACCTTATATCGAACGAAGATAAAACAACTGAGTGCTATGTGATAGAGCGCTAATTATAATTCAGTTTCGGAAATATCACTATTTGTCTGCCCATTTCGTTCATGAAGGGTTAGGGAAGCACTTATATTAAGTGTGATTTTAAAATACGTGGTAAAGTGTAAAAGTGGGACACGTGAAGAACTGGGTCAAGTTTCTTAAACATGCCCAATCTCGAGCATGTACTTGATGTTATCAATATATAAGTATATTACGAGGGGAGAGACGATGAACGAGAAGGAATGATAAAAAAACGAGGAGTAAGTGTATTTGGCAGAGAGGAATGAGGAGAAGGAGAACAGGAATGGAAATAAGAGAACAGAGGAAGGAGAGAATGAGAACAGAGGAAGGAGAAGGAGAAGAAGAACAGCAACAAAGGAACAGAGGAAGGAGAGAAGGAGAACATAAGAACAGAGGAATGATAATGAGAGAAGAATGAGAGGAAGAAGGAGAATAGAGGAAGGAGGCGGAGATAATGAGAATAGAGGAAGAGGAAGAAGGACAACAAAGGAACAGAGGAAGGACAAGGAGAGAATGAGAACATAGGCAGCAGAAGGAGAAGGAGAGGCCCCATTTGCGCCTGGAGCGTGTTAATGAGAGGGTCCTGGCAGCTGGCACCTTCCAACCACGCTAACATTCCCAGATATTCCCATTCCCACCACTACCACCACCACTACCAACGCCACCACCCCCATCACCAACACCCACACACCTACCACCACCTAACATTCCCATTCCCCCCCACCATCACCCTCCCACACCACCACCACCAACACCACCAACACCCCCACCCCCCAGAGGAGATGTGCTTCCCGTGTGATGGTAATGCTAACTGACACCTCGAGATATTCCAAGATGGCGCCATACCTTCCTACACCTCTCTCGCTCCTCTGTCTTTCCGTGTCTCATTCTAAGATCGCGCCATACCCTCCTACACCTCACTCTCCTATGTCTCTCATTCTAAGATCGCGCCATACCTTCCTACCTCTCTCTCTCTCCTCCTCTGTTTCTGTCTCTCATTCCAAGATGGCGCTATATCTTCCTACCTCTCACTCTCCTCCTCTGTCTCTCATTCTAAGATCGCGCCATACCTTCCTACCTCTCTCTCCTCCTCTGTTTCTGTCTCTCATTCCAAGATGGCGCCATATCTTCCTACCTCGCTTTCCTCCTCTGTCTCTCATTCCAAGATGGCGCCATACCTTCCTATACACCTCTCTCTCCTGTCTTTCTGTGTCTCTGTCTCTCATTCTAAGATGGCGCCATACCTAAGTTACCCTTTCCTAATACTATATATCTGTTTGTCTCCTACTGCCTGTTCTCTCTCCGTTTGTTTTTCTCTATGTGTTCATCTAATTCTGTGGTTCGCGTGTGATGGTAATACTAACTGACACCTCGAGGTATTCTAAGATTACGCCATACTTAGATCTCCTTTGGCTCTGTTTCTGTTCATCTGCCTCATTCTAGGATGGCGCTACACCTAGCCAAACCCCTCCTTCTGTCCCTCGATGTATGTGTCTATATTGCATTCCCTATCTCATTCTAAGATGCCTCGGTCTTTGGCTCTGCGTCTGTGTCTATAAACTGGCTGTCTCTTGTTCTATTTCATTCTAAGATAGCGCATCCTCTCTGCCTTTCCTCCTCCATATCTCTGCTTTTGTCTCTGTGTTTTTGCCACTGTACACACTATCTTTCTCTCTCTATCTCATTCTAAGCTAGCTCTCTCTCTCTCTCTCTCTCTCTCTCTCTCTCTCTCTCTCTCTCTCTCTCTCTCTCTCTCTCTCTCTCTCTCTCTCTCTCTCTCTCTCTCTCTCTCTCTCTCTCTCTCTCACATTCTCCCCCCCCTCCTCCTCTCCCTCCACCCTATCCTTCTACCTTTCCTTCCACTCTCGCCCCTCTCTCGCCCTACCTGGAATCCTGGAAATGCCTACCTGTCGAGGCTGGGATATAAACAGGTAAAGGTAATCAGCGCACCTGGAACCCGTGGCAGGCAATTACGATCGGGAATACCTGGCAAATTTCGGGTGCCAGAGGAAAGAGGTAGAAAGTGTAGAGGAGCGGATAGTGCGCATACGACCTTCCTTAAGGGACCCCACCTCGCTTTCTTTTTCTCTTTCTCTCCCTCTCTCTTTGGCTTGTATCCATTCGGCCTCATTCAGCCTACTGTTTTCAGACTTTTACCCCCATTCAGGTGTCAATATTTTTCTGGCAAGCGGTAGTGAGCCAGCATATATGTATTTTTGTTTTGACAGCAAGCTAAATTTGTAAATTTTTCGATAGAAAAACGTCTCCGGCGAAGCCGGATTTCTCCTTACAATGCTGGCTCGCTATCGTTCGCCAGGAAGAAATCGACACCTGGATGGGGATACACGTCTTAAAACAGTTGCCTGTTGGGGTCGAATGGATACAAGCCAGAGAAAGAGAAAAAAGGAGAGAAAGACAAAACAAGCAGGTGACCCCCCCCTTAACCTCTTCTGTACTGGCGACGTTTTGTAAATCTTGTTATCCGTAGTAGTGGGGAGAGAGGTATCCTGACCATGATTCGAACCCACTCACCCCAGGTATACTTGGCAGAGCTGGGCACCGTAACCACTCGGCCATGAGCGGATATGTGGTTACGGTGCCCAACTCTCCTAAATATACCTGGAGTGAGTGGGTTCGAATCCTGGTCAGGATGACTCTCTCCCAACCTGTCCGACATTATTATTACTGTAGATATCCGTAGTAGTAAAAATGGTTGAGTGAGAATATTAAGAGGATTTTTTGCAGTTAGGAAGGATCTGTAGTAGTAAAAAGGGTTAAGTGAGATAGTTCGAAGCCTGTTAGTTGCTAGAGGCCATTTTTTTAAATGAATAAGTTCGTCTAATAGTAGCTAGAAAACAGTTAAAAGGACGGCACAGGTACTAAGACGGTTAACCCCATGGTAAAGAGACTAATATTAGTTTCTTTACCATGGTTATCCCCTTCTCTACGACTGAGTCATTCTATTTCAACTTTGGTTCGCTTATGATTAGACACAGCTAAATATAAATCCTTTGGGAGTCACCATTGATAAGATCTACATACATTGAGGGGAGATGGGTCGCATTTATTGGCTCATTTATGTATCTTTTTAGTTTCCTCCCTAGACCTCCATCAAGCTTAAACAAACTCCCTAGACCTCCATCAAGCTTAAACAAACTCCCTAGACCTCCATCAAGCTTAAACAAACTCCCTAGACCTCCATCAAGCTTAAACAAACTCTCCCTAGACCTCCATCAAGCTTAAACAATCTCCCTAGACCTCCATCAAGCTTAAACAAACTCCCTAGACCTCCATCAAGCTTAAACAAACTCCCTAGACCTCCATCAAGCTTAAACAAACTCTCCCTAGACCTCCATCAAGCTTAAACAAACTCCCTAGACCTCCATCAAGCTTAAACAAACTCCCTAGACCTCCATCAAGCTTAAACAAACTCCCTAGACCTTCATCAAGCTTAAACAAACTCCCTAGACCTCCATCAAGCTTAAACAAACTCCCTAGACCTCCATCAAGCTTAAACAAACTCCCTAGACCTCCATCAAGCTTAAACAAACTCCCTAGACCTCCATCAAGCTTAAACAAACTCCCTAGACCTCCATCAAGCTTAAACAAACTCCCTAGACCTCCATCAAGCTTAAACAAACCCCCTAGACCTTCTTCAAGATAAATTTGTACATTTTTCTATAGAAAAATTTCCCGGCCGAAGGCCGGTTTCTCTAAAAATTACAGGCTCGCTATCGCTCGCCAGGAAAAAAATCGACACATAAATGGCAAGAAAGGTCTTGATATTGATATAGAAATGGGACGAAAAGTTTTAAAATCGACAAACTAATGGGGCGAACGTCGTCTAAAAATCTGAAAACTAAGGGGGCTAAGCATGAGGATGAAGGGAGACCAGAAAACCGGCCCATCTCCCCTTAAACCTCTGACAACCACATAGCTTTTCTAAATTGATTAATGTAGGCTACTGATATCCAGAATAACATTATGGGGAATATTTCACTTAAGGGAGCTTTTTTGTTTCAAACTTCCTTCTCTCTCGTGTTTAGCTCCATTAGTTTTGATATTTTAAGACGTTCGCCCCGTTAGTTTGGCCATTCTAAGACATTTCGCCTAATATCTGTCAATTTTAAGACCTATCGTGCCATTTTCATCTCGACTTTTCCTGGCGAGCGATACCGAGCCTGTAATTCTACCGAAAAATTTACAAATAATTATCGAAGGGGGGTTTTGGGGTATTTTCTTTAAAGCTTGATGATGGTCTAGGAAGCAAATTCAAAATCTCCCCTTAAAATTAGGTTATCGAGAGAGATAATAAGTGAAATCTCATATGTGTCTTGGTTCGCCATGTCTTGTGCGTTTCCCTCCGACAGTCCACGCCCTCCACCCGCAGATTTCACCGGGGGGCGTGTATCTTGGGGCGGTGGTGGTGGTGGTTGTGGTTGGGGGGGGGGGGTCTCTGCTTCTCACCTGTAGCCGTAGTCATCAGTGAGGGCGACGGGTTGAAGTGAATGCTGGAGCCAACTCGACGGCGTATGCAAATGAGATACAGGATGGCGCAGAAGGTACTCGACCGGCGTGTTAATCCTCTCTCAGAGTGTCACGCCCAAGATAATTAAATCCAATTTGTAGGATTACTCTGCCGGGGGTAGAGGAGGGTTGGGGGAGAGGTGAACGAGGCGGTTTGAGAGGGGAGGGGAGGAAGAGGGAGGAAAGGGAAGGATAGGAGGTGGGAGAAGAGGGAGGGAGAGAGGAAAGGTAGTGGGAGAAGAGGGAAGGAAGGAGAGGATTGGAGGGAGGGGTTGGTGAGTGAGGGAGAGAGGAAAGGAAAAGAAAGAGAAAGAAGGGGAAAACAGAGGGAGGGAAGAGGTGAAGTAGGGAGAGAAGAAAGGAAGTGGGAGAAGAGGGACGGATGAAGAGGATAGGAAGGGGGGGGGGGAGTAAAAGAAGCTGGGAGAGGAAAGAAGGGGGAAGGGGGGAAGGAAGAGGGAGCAAAGCAGGAAAGACAAAGAGTAAAAGGAAGAATAGAAAATATAGGGAGAGCAAAAGGGAACGGGATGATTGGAACAGTAACGAAAGCGAGGAAAGGAAAGGTGTTGAATAGAAGTAAGAGAAAGGGAAAATAATGGAAAGGTATGAGGAAGAAGAGAGGAAAGGAATATAGAAGGGAGGGATGGCGAAGAAAAGGCGACACGAAAAATTAAGACAACGGAAGGTGAAAGAAAAAAAAGATAATGCTGAAATGGAAGATGTGAAACCATGACTTGGATAGGGTGAGACAGGAGAGCAATGCAAATTTACTGTAAATCTTGCAAAACAAACATAACACAACCAGAAACCGCACACTATAAAGACAAAGGAACGTATCAAATCACTATGTGGAACTGACATATAGAATATTTAACAAACCAATGATATGAAGTCACAAATGATAAAACCACCAAATAGAATACGAAGAAAATCTGATGAAAAGATGGAAAGATGCAAGAAGAGAGAAGGAATTGACTGCGTAAGAATTGAGGGTGGAGAGCGAATGATAATGTGGAAGAGAGAGAGAGAGAGAGAGAGAGAGAGACAGAAAAAGGAGGGAATGACGTGAATGGAAGCTGAAGACAAGCAGAGGAAAAATGGAGAGAGAGAGAGAGAGATAGAGAGTGAGTGAGTGAGTGAGAGTGAGTGAGAAAGTGGAAGAACGAGAGTGAGAATTAAAAAGAGATTGTGAAGGCTATAATTATGTGGTGTTGATAGTAAGAAAGAGAGAGATAGAGAGAGATGGAAGTACGAAAGTGAGAATGAAAAAAAGATGGTGAAAGCTATAATTATGTGGTGTTAACATTGAGAGAGAGAGAGAGAGAGAGAGAGAGAGAGAGAGAGAGAGAGAGAGAGAGAGAGAGAGAGAGAGAGAGAGAGAGAGAGAGAGAGAGAGAGAGAGAGAGAGAGAGAGAGAGAGAGAGAGAGAGAGAGAATATCAGTTGGATCTCAGGCTTGGTTTTAATGATTATCTCTTCTTAATGATTGGTAGCTCGCCACTCATATCTGTCACTGGTTCCTGCATAATCGAACTAATATGAGAACCAAATGGAATAATCAAGTATTATTACCTCCACCAATGAAGTTGGACGGAGGTTATGTTTTTGCCTCTGTTTATCTGTTTGTCTGTCTGTAAACAAGATCTCTCAATATGTTTAAATTTTATCATTAACATTCAATGGTCAACATTTATCTGGCAGCATTTCTGGTTTCTTTTTCCACTGTTATCGGAAACAAGGCTGATGATAGATTGATTTAGGAGATATAGTTACTTAATATATATATATATATATATAAGGACTAGAAGAACCAGAAGCCCTCGGTGTAAACACATGTTTATTGGCGACAGTTTCGGAGGTGACTTACTCCATCATCAGGCGAATCTTCAAAATAAAACATAATCCTATCAGTTAAAATTACAAAGCAAGGGTAGAAAGCGGGATACACCGTGTGCAATTGAAAGTTAAAAAATAGAAATGAAGAAATGTAAGCAAAGTCAGTACAATAGAGAACAACAATAAGAGATATA
>CM064482.1:61532344-61541408 GCA_032716605.1 Paralithodes platypus
ATTGGAAACATATACATTAACTAGGACATCAATCTACCTCTGCCGATACCACATAAAATTCCGATGGCATTTTCCATGTTATGACCAATACACAGAAAATTACCACAACCCCACAAAACACGCCCGGCATCTCCCCCACAAGCCCCGGAACCCACTCGTAAACCACACCCTCAAAACTCACCTCTAAACCGGGACTCCTTACGGTCGAAATTCCTCCGTCGCGCTTCCGGTGGTTTACGCTCCTCTCGCCCTCCTCCTTTCTGAAAAATGAAGAACAACAATAAATCTGGGACGGACTGGCAAATAAAATGTAAATGAGAGCCGCTCAATCTGTGAGAATTTATCGCCAGCCATTACGCAGTTTGTCAATGGCTCTCTCGTCTGCTCTCTTCGCCCGCTGGAAGACTTTTTGTTTTATTTGTATTATTATTATTATTATTATTATTATTATTACCTGTATTATCTATATTTTATATGTGAGTGACGGAGACAAAGGGCAAGGCTGCCTTTAACAAGTGTCTCTCCTAAAGTTGAAAGAGTGACAGAGAGCCAAATTCAACGTAATTTAGAGTAAAAATGCCTGGACACTCGTAGTTTAAAGCAGTCTAAGTCATGGGATGAAGGAATGACTTGTTTTAACCCTTTCAGCACGATGACGTACTTTTAATCTTAATCTGGTTACCCTTAGACGATTTTCTTAAACTTACAATCTACTCTTAGGACTCAAAAGGATAAATGCTACTTCCATAAACCATCTGTATAACATAGGACCTTCTTAAGCTGCATACATTCGTCTAATGTAAGCCAGGATAAAAGTTATAAAAAGCGTCATCGTACAGAAGGGGTTAATATGATGGACTGGTATTATATTCTGACTACCATTAGACTATTTTATTCAGATAGGAATAAATCTCTTGGCATGGGGTTTGCAATTACATCTTTCTTGTATGCGTGATATGACTTGCTGTTTTCATCTCTTTAGGTAAATTCCTTCCCTCTCTCTACACACACACACACACACACACACACACACACACACACACACAATCTCCTCTCTCTCTCTCACTCACTAGCTTACCCCACTCTATCTAAGTCCCCCTCTCTCTCTCTCTCTCTAACTTCCCCTCTCGTCACCTAACTTCCTCCCTCAGCAAGTTCCCTCTCCCCGCAGCCCTCTCCCTCTCTCCAAACTCCCTCCCGACCTTCCCCTCCCTCAGGGTCTTCTCCCCTCGTCCTATATTTCCTCCCTCTTGGGGTAGATCGAGGGTGTTCTGTAGAGGGGCTCCGCCATATTGTGAGAATCCATGTTGTCAAAGATTTTCAAGTAGTATTCAACCTTCAGAATAATATTGCAAATGGTTGACAAATACGCAACTTAATTCAGTAATAAGAACGACAAACTAATGCAGCTCAATATTAGTTAGGCATAAATTACCCTAGATAAATATTTACTGCCAAACTAATTATTAACTCTGATTATACCCTGTTTATTATAGGTAGGCCAAAAATCCAGACCTCAGCCTCTCGTAATTCAAAAAGGACTTCAGTAATTTAGCTGTTATTTCTACCATTTGGGAAGAGTCAGTCTGTGAATAGGTGTGAACATTTACAGCCTATTTGTTCTAGCCCTTTCTTGGTTATTGTGGTTTGGGGTAAAGAATTCCGGCCTGCTTATAATAAATAGACTCTAGTTAATGTTTTCCGAGTAGTGTCAATATTCAGAAAACAGTGACAAAGGTTAAACGGATCCATAGCAGTACAGGGGGAGAAGAGAGACAAGATAATAAGCTGGTATTACTCTCCCTCTGGACTAATCTGGACTTATGGGAGGGGGCGGGGGGGGGGGGGGGATCATCACCCCCTGTTAAGTTGCCCTGGGATGCTACACTAGGGGGCAGAAAACAAAGGTAGATACAAGGTGTGGTTTGCTCTAAGGTCAAGCCAGGTATTGCAGCTCCGAATCGTGAAAATCAGAGTTCTGGATGTGCTTAGTGTGCGGAATTTCGGTGTGAGTATCCTAGGTTCGAGTCCTTGGAGTACCACATGTATTAATTACTTTCATTGATTTCATTAGTTAGGTTTATTTGTAAATTAATTGGTGAATTGGTGAAAACAAATATGAATGGAAATAGTTAAGGTATCGACGATTTGCAGTTTTTGTTCACATTTCTCCCACCAGGTGGGGTACGCGCATGTGGATGTCAACCTGGCCACCGTGATACTGGTTTGCTTCGAAACAATGAGCTCTTGATTTATGACATATAGGGTTCCGAGTTGACTATTCAAGTTATGGATAATATTACAGATCTAGTTAGTCACTGTTTGATATCTGCAAAAACGTTTATGTTCATGTTAAAGCATTGGGAATTGAGGTGCCTAGTGTCTATAAGTTGACATTACTCTTCCTCCGAACTATTCTGGATCAAGATTGAGGGGAGAGAGGTCCCGGGGAAGGGGGGGGGGGGGGTTGAAGGGAGCAGCAACCCCCCACCGAGTCGCCCTAGGACACTACAATAGAGGGGGGCAGAAGGGGTGGGGGGGAGCTGAGGTAGAGATGCATTACCAAGGGGGAGGGGACAGAGGGGATGCATTATTAAAGGGAGATGGCTTTTGAGGGGAGGGTTGAACGAGAGAAGGAATGATGGGGGATCGTGAATTAATTTAATGCAACCATATTCTAGCAATCACAATCCCTAGAAAACATACACGCACTGGAATATTTGAAACTTTATAGCCAAACTCTGAGGGATTTGGGATATCATTGTTTAATCTTGTTTGGGTTCGATGTATATTTAAGTGGCTGTATACTTGTTATGGGCTGTGACTGTACATATGGCATAGCCTATATTTGGCAATCTATTACATCCTAACCTGACCAAGCCTAATCTATTTCAATCAGTCAATCTATTCCATATCTATATAAATACAGCTTATCAATAAACCCAAACATATGTCAGAGGTGTTGAATGAAGAAAGCCAATCAAACCAGACGCTTTTGTTAGAACTAGGTTGTATGGAATAATAGTTGTTGGTAGGGCAAGAGGGGACGTATTACCGAGGGGACGATGTATGGCCATAGGGAGAGACACGCCCAAGGGGAGGCATACACAGAGGGCGACACAGATTACACAATTTTTTCTTGTCCGTTATTCTCGTGTTTTTGGGGCCTATGAAACATACTCGGCATTGTGTACCATAAAACTTTGCTTTATTCATATTTTTTCACCAACCAACTTTACTTTTAAACTCAATTAATGACATCAACAAATACATGTGGCACTCCAAGGACTCGAACCTAGGATACTTTATATCAAGGGAAGACATTTATACAGAGGGGTACACAGATTAAAACATTGTTTCTTGCCCATTATTCTTGGGGTACCATAAACATTTGCTTTATATCAGAGGGAAGACATTTATACATAGGGGTACACAGATTACAAACAAACAAATTATCGTGCGTTATTCAGGCATCACGTGGGTTAACAGTTTGCATTATACCCGAGGGAAGATATACTGTATACACAGTACACTCGGATACCATAGTCTCTAGCCTACTCATAAGTATTTGTGGACTTCACCCATTTCTAATTGTGGAAGTATATCTCTGGAAACGAATTTATGAATGTATTTTTTTTAAATGCATCGACTACAAAAATACTGTATATATATACAATTTATGGAAAAACAAATTCTATCCAAAAATCAATCCAGATAGATATATAACTGCATTACATAAAGAAACATATGGAGTCCATGAATTCTAATGAATGGGCTAGAGACTATGGCATCTGAACGTATATAGGGATACACAGATTAGTATACCATTTTTTCCTTTAATATATATTTTTTTATATATGGTCTGGTCGTATAAGCCAAATCAATACATCATGCATACTATTATAATTATGTCATTATTCAATATACAGTCAATTATAGAAAAAACAAACTTAGATCGACTTTACCCCTTTGATTGCTAGAGGTATTTCCTAAGCTGCATAAATTCGTCTTATAATATAATAAACTGCTAAAACGCATCATAGTCCTCAAGAGGTTAAAATTACCTCCGAAAAATTGAGATTGAATAAAAACACCATTTGATGAGGAGCACTTAATTGACAACGTTTCACAGATAGTTTTTCAGGTCACTTATGATGATCTTCGTGACCTGAAGAAACTATGTGCTAGACGTTGTCAATAAAGTGCTCCTTCTCAAATGGTGTCTATATTCGTTAGCTGCATTACCGTTGATGATATAGCTGACGACGTGTGTAGGTACAGTAGCTCACATAAGTTCTGTTCCTCGTCGTTATCTTATGTATGAAAGTAAAGTTAGTATGAATGAATTGTGAGTGTGGTTTCTTTTAATTCTAAGTTGATTTTTGTGATGAGTTAACCACTGCATAAACAACTACACTTGTAATTCAATCATTTGCATTATAGTTCCATGTATAAGATCACGCAGAGGAAAATAACTTATGTGGGCAAATGTACAGGGGGAGGCGACAATGATAGGAACAAAGAAGCAAAACATAACTGAAAAAGAGTTATGTAGAGTGGGTTCGAAGACTACAGTAGAGGATTGGCTTATCGTATTACTAGTTTACTACTTCATTATGTGTGTGTGTGTGTGTGTGTGTGTGTGTGTGTGTGTGTGTGTGTGTGTGTGTGTGTAATAGCTCTTAATTAACCCCTTCTTTACCGGTATTGTACTTTTCTTTCATTTCTGGTAAGTATTAGACGACTTTGTTCAGCAAGGACGTCTACTCATTTAAAGGCCACAGACTATCTCAATTAATCCTTTTTACTACCATATATCCTTCCTAAGTTCATAAAATTGTCTAAATGTAGCTGATATCAAATACAAAAGTCGTCGTCGGTACCGAAAGGGATAATCGTGATCGTAAATACGCGTGTGAATGTGTGTGAGTTTTAACTAGTCATTAACCCCGATAATAATAACATCTACGCATATACACATTATTATCTTAGTTATGATTGAAATTTTATTATAAGGACAGTACAAGTTTTGGGAAAACATATTCTTTCTGTAACGTGAAGCGTACCAAGAGTACAAATATTAATTAGATTAATTGAATTGAATTTATATGAATCGGTATATCTCTCAATTAGTATTTTTCTTATTCAATAATTACAGTATAACTGACGTCATAACTGATATTCGTAACCAAAGAATGTCTAGATATATATTTGTGGATATGAACAAGTTATGATGTGGTACATAACATTAATACAAAACACAGGAACAGGTTTATATAAACCGGCAATAGGTGAGGATTTGGAGTCTATATTTCCCCATTTTCAATTTAGTTTGTTATCGTGATTGTCCACGAACTTTCGATTCAGGTTATGCATATGTACCCCCCCCCCCCCTCTGTCTTCTCTCTCTCTCTCTCTCTCTCTCTCTCTCTCTCTCTCTCTCTCTCTCTCTCTCTCTCTCTCTCTCTCTCTCTCTCTCTCTGGCAAATTGCCGGAGGACGCGGTGGGTGGGGAGAGAGTCTTAATTTTGTATATCCTTTTCTTCCACGTTCTCTTAGGGTTGCTATCTTTATTAGGATTAAGTCCTGGCCACCTCGCAGGGATCGTAAGATCTGTGTGGCCAGTGTATGTATGTAAATCTATGTAAATATCTCCAGTATGTAAATGTTAAGAAAGAAAGGCAATAAACCCCCGAAGCTGATTTCTGGCTCTCAACAGAAGTTGTCGCGCGCGGATATCTTGCACGAACAAAAAACAATCAACAAGTGCCCAAGTTTCCGGCGACCTGCGCGCGGAAAGAAGAATGAAAGAAAAAGAAAAGAAAAATACGAATGCAGAGAGGACGTGCTCTCTTCCCTCTCACTAACTCACTCTCACTCTCTCTCTCTCTCTCTGTCTCTGTCTCTGTCTCTTCTCTCTCTCTCTCTCTCTCTCTACTCGTCCTCCTCGTCTCTCAGTCCCTCTCTCCTCTCTCTCTCTCTCTCTCTCTCTCTCTCTCTCTCTCTCTCTCTCTCTCTCTCTCTCTCTCTCTCTCTCATTGTAACTCGTACTTTACGAATCCCACTCATTGATATATTCTAAAATAGTAATTGTATTTAATATTGTGGATTTTAGAATGGTTAACCTCAACATGATGTAGCAAATGATCTGAAGATAAAGACGAAGAGGTTTTATGCTATTTCATATGGATTTTGTTTCAATAATTACTTCAGTAGTAGTATACGATATGTTCCACCTGGAACAAGCTTCCCTTGGAATATGTAAATAGTCCATCAATGTAAGGAGAGATGAAACATTATTTTGCACGCTTTGTAATAAATCCACTGCAATATACAATATCTTGGATATTATTTATATGTTTATTATTATCATTATTTGTTTTTTGTTTTTGCTTCTCGAGTGCCTCCTTAAAATGTGCCGCACGATCTTTGAAATACGAACTATTCCTTATAACTCTATAACTCTCCCCCCCCCCCTCCCACCACTCCCCCAATGTTGTGCCCCGAGGCTCAATTTGTTGAGGTGGGTGTCTGTATCCAATTTTCGGGGCCTTGAAAGTGAGCAGCTTAAGGAGGGGGTCACACGATCGATAATTCCGGCAACTTTCGGTCGGCCACTAGATTCAGGCAAGGCATCGGGGCAATTTTGGCACTGGTATCGGCAACTAGACAGAAGGTGGATCGCTAAACGTTTCTGAAGTATTATAAACATTGAATTCAGAGGCGCCCATACCGGAATTGCCGCTTAAGCTTGCCCGGAGAATTGATCGTGTACGTCGGCCCTAAGGGAGGTGAAAGATGAGATCTAGAGAACGATATCAGATGAAAGCCTTTCCGAACGT
Source organism: Paralithodes platypus (assembly GCA_032716605.1). Lineage (NCBI taxonomy): Eukaryota > Metazoa > Arthropoda > Malacostraca > Decapoda > Lithodidae > Paralithodes > Paralithodes platypus. The sequence goes on from CM064482.1 coordinate 61,539,186, forward strand.
TCTCGCTCTTTCTTTCACTTTCTTTCAATTGAGCTAGTCTGGTATACTGTCGCCATGGCTGTTAGAAGACCGAGTCGTAGAAGTTTTTTTTTTTCGTATCTTTTCTCGGCAAATCTACCCTGGAAGATTGATAAGGGGAGGTTTTTAGTTTGTTCCCTAGATCCCCAAGAGCCCTCTTCGCTCGCCAGGAAAAAAGTAGACACCAAAATGGCACGAAAAACCTAAACATTGATAATGAAATGGGGTGAACGGTCTTAAAATCGCCAAACAAATTGAGCGAACGTAATTAAATCTCAAGACAAATGTGGCTAAGCACGAGGTAGAAGGGGGTCCAGAAACCCCCCCCCCCCCTTAATTATACTTTCCTGCAATCTCAGCCAACTACATTATTATTATAATTTGTTTTCAGTTTAGTGACATCCTTCTCATTATATTCTGGCCACTATTAGGCGATTTCACTCACTTTAAGAAGGGCATCTGGCAATTGATAGGCTTCAAACTATCTCAACTAACCTCCTTTCACTGCCATAGGTCCTTCTTAAGCTGCACAAAATCGTCTAAATATATCTAGAATGTATTAAAGAAGACGTCACCGATACAGAAGGATTTAATATTTTGCCGACCGCTAGTAGCCGAAAAAAAAAACCCCGATCGTGTGACTTGGCTTTTATTACGCGATGTTACCGGGAAAAAGCCGCCGAGCCGTGAATTCAATATATACTGTATTTAGCATTTGAGAGAGAGAGAGAGAGAGAGAGAGAGAGAGAGAGAGAGAGAGAGAGAGAGAGAGAGAGAGGCTGTCGTGATGAGATAAAGAGAGAGAGAGAGAGAGAGGAAGAGAGGGGAAGGAAGGGTCATGTGTATTACTTCTAAAAATCGAATTATTCTGGAAGGCCGTAATACACCGCTGCTTCCTGACATTTTGAGACGGTGTAATTTGATTCATTTTCCCTATTACTGTTTCGGCAATTTTGATATGACATCTTCTAAATTAAAGTTTTATAAGATGTGTCACCTAATATTGCACTTTATTAAATATAACTTCCTTAAAATATTATACCATCGGACTAGTTGCCGAAGCTAGTGCAAAAGATCTTCAGATATTTCTCGAAAATATATTCCCGATTAAATGTTGCCGGAAAGAAAGCTCTCGTGTGTCTGAGCCTTTAGTAAATTGTATTTGGGTGGCTGAAAGGCGTGAAAAGTCCTTCTAGTGGCGTTATTATATTTGCTTCACTGGCGCAATAAAATACTCTTTCGGGGCGGAAATAATTGAATTCAAGGATATTTTCACCCAAAAGCCAAAACGAGATCAGGGCTGTAGGTAACCCTTTCGATCGGATGTCGCCAGATTTTGTTGTATTCTAGCTATCTCGAGGTAGATTTTGTTGTATTCTAGCTACCAGGAGGCGATTTTACCCAGATTAGGACCCATCTCCAGGAATCAGGGTGTGAAAGACTAGCTCAACTACCACTGACCTGTTCTTCCTAAATAGAGCAAAATCGCCCGGTGGGTGAATAAAAGGCAAATTGGCGTCGTCTGAGTGAGAGGGTTAATATGAGAGAGGAAGCTGTGGGAGGTAGTAAATCCACAACAACACCGTAACTCCACCACCGCCGCCACAATACCAGTCATATTCAGCAAGTTGGGAATCCTTGGATAGTGTCAACAGCAGGTGTGGAGCAAGTCTAGCCACACACAGACAGGCAAACACGTAGATATGTATACAGACATATATACAGTATACATAGACAGACAGATTTCACAGCCACAAGGGAAACAAAACAGAAACACTAACACACACGCGCAGGGTGAATCACAAATAAATAGTTTATCATAAACTCAAGGTTATCAAATGTTACCATTGAAGAAGTTATATTTTATGATCTGTGATTGTTTTTGGTTACTTTCGCTAATATTGTTAGGTAAAGATGTTCCGACTATTAAGGTGTATCCAATTATTTGATACGATATAATATCCATTCTAATATTATTTTGAAACGCTACAACGCAATTAGAGAGAGAAAGGGCCAGTGTCCTTCATTCGTTAACTTACGTCTTTACGAAATTGCCAGCCAGGCCCGCGAATATATATTTGCATAAGAGCGGTGATAATCGTGCCAGAATACGATAATCTAATACACCCGGTAGATAATGATCCCTCGGAATTATAAGGTGTAACGAGATTATGGGTAGTTTCAGCGGTGTTTAAGGGGGTACTG
>CM064482.1:61541508-61589008 GCA_032716605.1 Paralithodes platypus
AATTTATCGATGAGGACTTCCCTAGTGGGTTAAGGCCCCATTAATTGTTTTCCATTCACATATGCATAGCCTAGCAGTTGGGATGTGTGTACATGCTTAGATTGATATGCAGGATTCGAAGTTGCATAATAAATCGTAGGCAGTGTCCACCATTCTTTAACTGTCTACGTGGTGCGATGCATAAGGTGTTGATTTTCGGTGTGAGCATCCTGGATTCGAATCCACGGACTGCCACATGTGTTTGTAAATTTCATTAATCGATTTTAGGAGTATAGTTGGTTGTTGGAAGGAACCTAATAATTGATATTGGTTCAGGGGTAATTTATCGAGAGGACTTCCCTAGTGGTTAAGGCCCCATTAATTGCTCTTTCCATTCACATGTGCATAGCCTACGTGAGTTACAGTGGGGATGTGTGTACATGCTTAGATTGATATGCAGGATTCGAAGTTGCATAATAAATCGTAGGCAGTGTCCACCATTCTTTAACTGTCTTCGTGGTGCGATGCATAAGGTGTTGATTTTCGGTGTGAGCATCCTGGATTCGAATCCACGGACTGCCACATGTGTTTGTAAATTTCATTAATCGATTTTAGGAGTATAGTTGGTTGTTGGAAGGAACATAATAATTGATATTGGTTCAGGGTAATTTATCGAGAGGACTTCCCTAGTGGTTAAGGCCCCATTAATTGCTCTTTCCATTCATATATGCATAGCCTACGTGAGTTGCAGTTGGGATGTGTACATGCTTAGATTGATATGCAGGATTCGAAGTTGCATAATAAATCGTAGCAGTGTCCACCATTCTTTAACTGTCTACGTGTGCGATGCATAAGGTGTTGATTTTCGGTGTGAGCATCATGGATTCGAATCCACGGACTGCCAATGTGTTTGTAAATTTCATTAATCGATTTTAGGAGTATAGTTGGTTGTTGGAAGGAACATAATATGATATTGGTTCAGGGGTAATTTATCGAGAAGGACTTCCCTAGTGGTTAAGGCCCCATTAATTGCTCTTTCCATTCACATATGCATAGCCTACGTGAGTTGCAGTTGGGATGTGTGTACATGCTTAGATTGATATGCAGGATTCGAAGTTGCATAATAAATCGTAGGCAGTGTCCACCATTCTTTAACTGTCTACGTGGTGCGATGCATAAGGTGTTGATTTTCGGTGTGAGCATCCTGGATTCGAATCCACGGACTGCCACTGTGTTTGTAAATTTCATTAATCGATTTTAGGAGTATAGTTGGTTGTTGGAAGGAACATAATAATTGATATTGGTTCAGGGGTAATTTATCGAGAGGACTTCCCTAGTGGTTAAGGCCCCATTAATTGCTCTTTCCATTCACATATGCATAGCCTACGTGAGTTGCAGTTGGGATGTGTGTACATGCTTAGATTGATATGCAGGATTCGAAGTTGCATAATAAATAAATCGTAGGCAGTGTCCACCATTCTTTAACTGTCTACGTGGTGCGATGCATAAGGTGTTGATTTTCGGTGTGAGCATCCTGGATTCGAATCCACGGACTGCCACATGTGTTTGTAAATTTCATTAATCGATTTTAGGAGTATAGTTGGTTGTTGGAAGGAACATAATAATAGACTTACTCCAGCGTATTAGTGTGGCAGATATGTGAAAGAATGTGTGGGAATTGTGCGATTCTTCATACAAGTGTCAAAATTGGCATAGCCAATAATAAACGCAGTATAATCAAAATTAGCTATAGGGGCATCACAGATTTAGCCTATGTTGGCTTTGGTAGCCGCTTTTCAACTAATCTCTATTAGAGTACTGAAACACAGATATTTACCCCAAACTGTAATCTGTGGTAGAGATGTCAAACTAGTCTCAAATGACTCGTCTGGACAAGGGAAACAATAAATGTTCTGACAATGTTTATAGAGAGTTGACCAGTTGACTTGTACTGGTTCCTGTAGTTCAACAAATTAGTGGCAATGGCAACAATTCTTACCAATTTGTAGCATGATAATAAACTACTGGGACCAGTACAAGTTACATGGTCAACATTAGCCAAACATTCTCTGAATATAGATCGTTTCACTTGACCAGACGATTCATTTAATACTAGTTTGACATCTCTACCAGAGTATACAGTTTGGGGTAAATATCTGTGTTTCAGTACTCTAATAGAGATTAGTTGAAAAGGGGCTGCCAAAACCAACATAGGCTAAATCTGTGATGCCCCTATAGCTAATTTTGATTATACTGCGTTTATTATTGTCTGTGCCAATGTTGACACTTTTATGAAGAAACGCACAATTCTTCCGCCTATCTGCTTCACTATTACAGACCTAGATCGATTGCAAACACCACCAGTTGAAATTCGGCCGAGACCAGTCTACCCCCCACGTAAAAACACAAGCTAGCATATTAGCCACTGTCACTATTCCCCTCCATCACCAGGTGTGAGTACCCACAACCAATCCCACCGAAAAATCCATGTCGTTTTCATTTAATCGAAGTTACACAGTCTCCCCCCACTGTTTGTTTTCACCCGCTGTACTACCGAAAAGGTTCCATGCACTCACAGTAGCCAATAATACCCGAGCATTCCGTAACCTTGCCAAAGGGATTAATTATCGAGGACCTCGAGACATTCGATAATACACTCACGAGCCCCCCCCCCCCCCCCCTCCCTCCAACCTCTGGGGAACCACACTAGAAATTCCCCCCTTCCCAGAAAACCTTGCACGTCAAGAAAAATCCGAGCTCCAACATTTGCTAGTATCATACAGAATTTTTTTTTTTTTTTTTTTTTTTTAAGAGACAATGAACGGAGGAAGGAAAAACACAGATAAAACAAAAAGGTCCATGTGCCTAAAGGCATCCTCCATTCATAAAATGTTTGTAACAACTGGATTTAAACATTTGTTGATTGTAAGTTTGTGGAAAGCAATTCGAGGGAAGTGAATTCCAAAGAGTAGTAGCTCTGGGGATAAATGAATTCTGATAAGCAGAAGTTCTGCATTGTGGAGGAGAAAGTGTAAATTCATGGGCGCTCTCAGCTGCCCTAGTTCTACGGGGAAAGATGTGGAGAGGCGGCACAATTGAAGCAAGTTCCTCGGAACAATTGCTGTGAAAATATCTGTAGAATAATGCAAGGGATGCAACGTTTCTTCGTATGGCTAATGTAGGAAGGTCCTGTGTGATTGCAGGGTTATTGATTAATCTAATAGCTTTATTTTGAATTTTGTCCAACTGCCTCAATGCAACCACTCCACTTCCACCCCACAGAGGTGAACAGTAATCCATCTGAGAGCGCACATGACTTTTATATATTACGGCCAACTGCTCGCCAGTGAAGAATTCGCGAACTCTGTACAGGAGTCCCAGTTTTTTAGAGGCATTCTTAGCAATGCTTCTAACATAATGTGTCCAGCTCAAGTTAGTAGTTAATGTTACACCGAGAATGTCAATACTAGGGGAAGTGGGAATATTTACATCATTAAAAAATATATGGGAGTCAGTGAGATTCTGTCGGTTAGAAAATTGAATGTACTTGGTTTTCTGTGCATTAAAGGAAACTAGATTCTCTTGTCCCCATTCATTAATTCTAGAAAGGTCCTGGTTCAGAGAAATTGCAGTGTTTATTATTAATTTATAAGATCGGGTTGGGTGAAAGAATTGGTAAAATGTGAAGGAACTGTGGAGTGTTGAGTCATCTGCGTAGGAATGTATTGGATTATGAGTGGTAGATATGAGATCATGATATGAATGAGGAACAGAGTTGGGGCCAAAACTGATCCCTGGGGAACACCAGCATTTATTGAGTGAAATTGAGAATAAAGGCCATCTACCATTACACGTATTTTTCTGTTATGAAGATAAGAAGAAATTAGTGGAACTAATGATGCAAGGCCGTAGTGTGACATCTTCGACAATAAGGATTGATGCCAGACTCTATCAAATGCCTTTGATATATCCAGTGCTATTGTATGTGTTTCACCATGTTGGTCTGTAGCTTGGTTGATTTGATGCGTAAGAAGGCAAAGAATGTCTGCAGTTGATCGACATCGTCTAAAACCATATTGCCTATCACTGATTAATTTATTATTCTCCAGATGCTTAATTATGTGATTATTTAATATAATTTCAAAAACTTTGCCAAGAGTGGAAGTTATAGCTATTGGTCTGTAGTTTTGATGGATCTGAAGAGGCACCTTTTTTAGGAACTGGATGGATGTTTGCTTCTTTCCAGGGTACTGGGAAGCATGAGGTATGAGTACACAGACGGAAAAATTTTGCCAATACAGGAGCGAGCACCAAGGAGCAATTCTTAAGTACTATTGGAGGAATTTCATCTGGACCAGGAGACTTATCTACTGAGAGGATTCTGCAAAATAGTTTTGACATGTCTGGTGTGGATCTTAAGTGAGGGAATTTCAGTGAATTAAAATTAAGTACAGGGACATCTTGATTTATTTCATCTAAGGTTGAGTTGGTGGAGAAATATCTGCAGAAGGTTAGCTTTACCTCGTGGGTCACTTACAAGATTGCCAGTCGGAGATTTTAATGGTGGAATGGATGAAGCAGTAGTGAAGTTGGATTTGAATGAGTTAAGAGTAGACCAAAATATTTTGTTATCATTTGGATTATTTAGAAGTTTATTTGCCTGCTTATGGAGAAAGTTTGATTTAGTTAGGTTTAATACAGTTTTGGCATGATTTCTGATGTTTCTAAAGTAATTAAAGGCTTCATGTGTTTTTGATCTTGTGTATGCATTGTAGGCTATTGCTTTTGTTCAGTTACTCTAGCACAATTATGGTCAAACCATTTAGGTGAATTAGATCTTTTACTGTACTTTTGATGAGGAATAAAAGTTTCCATTCCAATTTTTACAAAATCTTGTATGTGGCTCAAGGTGGAGTGTGCATCATTAGAAAAGAAAGAGGTCCAGGGAATATCAATAAAGAAACCTTGAAGACCCTCCCAGTCTGCCCTATCGTAATGCCATTTAGTCACCAAACAGGTTCAGAGTGGGAAGGTGTGGTAGGTGATACACAGGTGGCCTGTATCAGACAGTGATCAGAAGATCCAAGTGGGGACCTCACTGTAACATCATAATTTCTGAATTGGTTAAAAATAAGTCCAGTACATGGGACTTATGATTAGGATTATTTGGTACAGGGTGGGTTGGTTGACTAGTTGAATGAGATTAAATGAGTCTGCAAATAGCTCACATTCAAGACCAGCATCATCAGTCCTGGCTGAATGAGTGAGCCATTCAACATTATGGACATTAAAATCACCCAACACAGTGATTTCAGAAGAAGCATTTAAGTTGAGGACACTGAGTTGTGAGGACAGAGAATCAAAAAGACTTTGCTCTGGAGGAGTATTTGGGGAACGGTAGATGCAACATATGTATTTAAATTTACCAGCAGAAATTAATTTGTATATAGAATAATCAAAATAGGGACAATTGAAACTAGTAACCTCCTCCAGGGCAATTTCAGATTTTGCGAAGCAACATACACCACCTTTAGGTCTGAAATTTTGGAGCAGTTGATAACCTGGAAAATTAAATCTAGATGTGTCAGATGTGGATGTTACTTGAGTCTCTGTCAAAAAAAGGAGAGTAGGGGATTCTGCTTGAAGAAATTGGTGTACAGAATTGATGTTAGAGTGAAGTCCCCTTATATTACTAAAGAAATAGCTGTACTGACAAGCAGCTTTGGGACGTTGCAATGCTCTTGACACAGTCGCATGATGACGACCGGGAGGGCCCTGTGTCAATAACCCAACCCTGCCGGGGGTGGATATCCGAGGGACCACCAGGTTTGCTCTTAACAATAATTTAGTTCAGTCCGCCGATGACATAGGACACACAGAAGTCCTACAGCATTTTATCCACACTGAGGGTGCACCCATCAGACAGCCCGCTAACCATAAGAATCCGCTGTAACGTAAAGAGGAATTTAAACAGGTGTAGCAAGAAATGTTAGATGCACAATTCATTTTCCTCTCGATCAGTCCATGGTCATTCCCTGTTGTACTTCTTAAGAAAAAGGACGACTCCCTCAAATTTTGTGTTGACTATTGTCGATTAAACGATGCCACGATAAAAGATGCAACCCCCCTTCCTCGCGTCGACGATTCACTCGATTCACTACATGGCGTGAAAATATTTTCCTCTTTATATCTGAAAGACAGATACTGGCAAGTCCCTGTCCATGAGGCCCACAAGGAGAAAACAGCATTATCCACCTATAGTGGCAAACATTTTAAATTCAATGTCTTATTGTTCGGCTTATACAACAGGCCCGCGACCTTCTCCCGTATAATGGAATCCGTGTTGCAAAGTTTGACCTGGGAGACGTGTCTGGCATACCTGGACGACGCAGTCACTTTCGCCAAGTTGTGGCCAAAACACCTAGATTGTTTGGATCAAGTCTTCCAGTGTATATGAGAAGCCAGTTTGAAATTGAAACGGTCCAAATACACCATTGCCTGGCTCTCCGTTGCATACCTAGGACATGTCATATTTACAAAAGGTATATCACCTGACCCCAGAAAATTGCAAGCCATTGGTGAAATTGATATCCCCATGAATGTGAAATAGTATGTTCTTTCTTGAGGTTAGCATCGTATTATAGGAGGTTTGTTAAAGGTTTCGCCACCATTACCAAACCCATACACAAACTAACTCAATATGGGGAGCCATTTGTGTGAAACGAGGAACGTCTTATTGCCTTTCAAAACTTGAAGGAGCCACTCACTCCTGCAACGGTAGTGGCGTTCTCTGACTACACTAAACCCTTCTGCTTATATGCAGATGTATCTCTAGTAGGTATAGGGACGGTGATAGCACAAGAATCCGAAGAGAACACAAATATATAGTGACCTGCGCCAGCAGAACGTTAACACAAGCTGAAGTAAATAACGTCGCCGATAACCGTGAATTCTAGGGTTATTTTGGGCCCTACAACATTTCTCATCATATTTGTTGAGGGCTTCTCTAACAGTGATAGTCACTGACCATCACTCGCAATGGCTCTAGGAGTCAGAGACAGCCAACGTATAATAGAGCGTTGGTGGGAGACACTCGAGGAATTCCAGTTTGATATACAACATAGACCTGGCAAATTACATACTAATGCGTCTGTCAATTCCCGCCTACCCTTGTTACTCCCTCATGCCATCCATCCCCCCAAAATACCAAGTCAGAGCTATTAACGACAGATATATGCAATAGGCGCGACAGGCCCACCCAACCCAAATAATTCATATGGCTGTCCAGCTTATGTTTGTACATTTATATACCGTTACTGAGCTGATCAGTGTAGTAGTGAATCTAATACTCTTTATTGACTAAAGTATTGGGCATCGCTACCACTGCACCATGACCTGAAAATATATACCACTGTTCAACAACTGTAGTAGGTAACCTTTTTTTCTTAAGCTTCCCCACCCAATAATAATAATAATAATAATAATAATAATAATATTAATAATAATTGTAATATTTAATTTTAATTCTGTTATGCTACTACTACTACGGTGGATAATTCGACAGTCATTTAGAAGTTCGTATATTTTATTTAACAGACTTCCTAACTACTCTAATAATAGGTTCTTGGCTCGGGCCGAGATGAGTTCAAGACGCAGATTGAATATTACGTCGATTCATGCTAGGTTGCACTTTGGACCCCTAAAGTTCCCGTTACTCCCTAACTGAATCCCCGCTATTCAGGTATTGACTCAAGTCGGCTTCGATCCTACGACCCGTTATTAGTGATTAATCCTAAATAATTAAATAAAAACCCTGCTGTGTCTTTTATTGAGACCAGGGCCTAATGAATCATTTGCTCTTTGCCTAACTAAAACAAAAGTTATATTCTTTCCTCTACTCTTTAGGTTTTCCCACATTTACTGAGCCTTCTGTATCCTTTCTCAATACCAAGGCTACATAATCTATCTCCTCAATACATAGAATCTATTTGTCCCTTTGACACAACTGTCGTTACTACACAAGTTGTGGTAAACTATCAATGGAAGTTAAATATTACTAAGCTATAATGAATAAAATAAAATCAATCTAAATGAAAACTACTCCATATCTAAATTGAATTCAATCTGAAACAAGCTAATTTATATCCAAAGGTCTCACATAATAAATGTATATATAGGGTAAGGTTATAAGGGTTAATACTAGCCAGGAATTAACTCACTAATAGTTCCATGTGGCAATGAAGCAAGGGAGAACGTTTACCCAATATGGTGGTGGACAATGGGGAACGAGACTTCGGTCCCGAGACTCGAGTCAAGTAAAAGAAAGAATAAATTATTACATGGGGATGGACATGAATATTATGCTTATCTGTCAGTCAGTCATGGCGTCGATGAGAGCATCGTGATAGTGTAGCTGTTTGTATTGCTGTCAGTGTATTGTAATTAGAGGCACAAAAGCGTGATCAACTGAGGGCGGAAAATAGATGTTAACTGGTTGGTGTTCGTGAAGGCTCTGCCTTCCTCAGGGGCACACCTTGCTGCCTTGGCAAACGCCAGGAGCCCAAATTATCGTACCGCATCTAGGTTGCTCTATACGATAAATTATATTAATATATACGATAAATTCATATATACTACATAAGACCATGGCAATATTGCTTAATAGCATATTAGGCCTTTTATAACTTAACTTATTTACAATCTTATAATATACGATCTACTCGTCCTACGTCGTGCTGCAGGAGCGATCGTGACGTCACAGAGACATACGGGATCACAAAAGAGTCATAGCCTATTGTATTTACGATACACTCCCCCCACAAAAAAAGACCTGAACCCCACCTTAAATTTAAAGTTGCCCAGAGGCTATCTTCTGACGCCACATGTCGACGGCGCCAGCAGCAGCGCATCTGGGACACGTCCCGGTCCGAGAATGATCACCATCAGTAAGAGGTGAGTCGTTACTTTGAGAATCCTCGGACCCAGCAATAACAGGTGGAGCATCAGATTGCAATGCGGAATCGAACTCCAAAGCGTACAAACGTGCGATAGGACGAACAGTAGTTCCAGTGGCTGTCTTCAATACCACTCTACAGAGTCTGCCCCCTTGTATACCTCCAACACGCGGGCCAATTTCCAGTATAACCGAGGACTATCTTCTTTAATTAAAACAACTTCACCAACAGTAGGTGCCGTTGGTCTACCAGAGGGAGTAACACTCCTTTCCCTCAATGCTAGCACATATTCACTAATCCACCGTTTCCTAAAATCCTCGATTATCCTTGATATATACTGGTATCTCTTAGACACCGCTACCTCAGAGTACAACGAGGGATCCTCTAACTCTACTATAGATTGGAAATCAGATGGAAACGCAGTCAATGGTTTTCCATATAACAAGTGAGCAGGCGTTAATGGCAGTGGCTCTTGCAGGTCGGTGTACACATATGTAAGCGGGCGATCATTCACGACTGCCTCTATCTCTGTGAGGACTGTCGTCAACTCACTCTTCTTTAATAGAGCACGTCCTACTACCGCTCTGAGTCCTGACTTTATTATGCCGACACACCGTTCCCACATTCCACCAAACCAAGGTGCCTTAACTGGAATGAACCTCCATTCGCACTTCTTCTCTCCCAAAAAAGTGATGATAGTAGGATCACTACTCATATCCTTTAGATATTTTAATGCTTGGACATAAGTGGGAGCATTGTCGCTAAGAATGAGTTGAGGGAATGAACGACGGGCACAAAACCGTCTAAACACCAGCATAAATTCTTCGCTAGACATATTATCACATAGTTCTAGGTGTACCGCTCGAGACGTTGCGCAGGTAAACAATAATATATAAACCTTCTCATGCTCTCTCGTCTTCAATGCTCCTGTGTAATCTAATCCTACAGCTTGGAAAGGTTCTACGTGCTTTACACGGCATTCAGGTAGAGGTGGAGCTGGTCCAGTTGCATATGGTTTACCTTTTTAGTCTCTGGCATATTACACACTTTCTTACTACGCGTCGAGCTACTTGTCGAACTCTGGGTATCCACCATGTGAGACGTAAATTTGATATAATATGACATACCCCGTAGTGTTTTACTTCCTTATGTGCACGTATGATCAATAGGTCAGTAACGTGGTCTTTTTGGCATAAGTATAGGGCGGTTTGTGCCGTCTGGTACACCCGACCACTTCAGGCGACCCTCACACCTGATGAGGCCATTGTCTAGGTGCAACCTTAGTTGATGCACTATATTAGGCATTAATGTCTTATTCGAGCTTTGCAAGGATTCTAATTCATTGGAAAAGGTTTCTACTTGAACCCATTTGATCAAAGTTACTTCAGCTGCTTTAAATTCACGAGCATCAATGTTGTGACCCCTGTTGCAGAGTTAGCCCTTTACTTTAAGCTTGATATTGTATACATATCGCAATACCCAAGCGACAACTCTGACTAGTTTATTATAGTCACCGAATCTTGCCCACTCTATGATTGGACCCGGTGGCTCATTTGGTTGGGTTGTAACTGCCACTGTTTCCAGTGGCAGAAGTCCCTCACCAACAGCATGCCAAATCGTCCATTCACTTTCATGGAGCAGCCACTTTGGACCATGCCACCACAATTCGGACTTCACTAACTGGCTAGCCGTTATACCCCTAGCTATGAGATCACTAGGGTTTTCTTTTGTATTTACATAATGATAAGCAACGTCTGGCAAAAGGGCTCTAATCTCATCTACCCTATTCCGCACATAAACTGGCAGAGACTTCTTGCTATGTATCCAGTTGAGTACGACCTGACTATCGCACCAAACGTGAACGATTTCAATATTTAATTCGCTATCATATGCTGCGCGTACATGTTGCACCAGACGTGCTAATAGCAGCATGGCAGTCAATTCCATTTTAGGGATTGTTACCTTTTTAACCGGGGCTACCTTGGCCCGGGCTGTAACTAAATGTGCCCCAAATGAAGTAACGACATATATGGCTAACCCATATGCCATGGCGCTAGCATCGTAAAACGTGTGTAACGTAACGTCACCGAACGCAGCCACTTTACGAGGTATAGGTTTACTACATAGGATGTGTGACGTTAACCACTCCGTTAGAACTGCATGGCTTGTCCTACAGTGACTCGCTAGGATCGCCAGGGCAGTGGATGGGGCTACAGTTTATGTATTAGAGTGAGCTTTATTTCATATGAAAGCTCGTGTCATGGGCAGTCCAGAAAGGCTCTTTGTTTTCACCCATGTCAAGGCTTTCTATATTTAATTGTAAAGTATATGTTTTATCATTAACTAGTAATGATGGGATCTGGGAGAGAGAGAGAGAGTAGAACAGAGTGAGAGGGGCGCGCGCAGTGTTTTTGCCCCGCTCGATGACGTCACGGCTGGCTGCCTCGTGGGGGTTGGTTGAGGGAGGTCCTTACCATGTTGTAAGAAGGAGGTCCTTCTTTGCTAGTGGCTAGAGGACTTGTTACCGCTTTACTCTGCGCGGTGAAAACTAGTCCCGGTATATATACAGGTTCCTCGCCACTCTCTCCCTCAGATCTGGTTTCTAGAACGCATCTCTCTTTATCCTTTGATACCTGTCCCCCGCACCGCACCTGAGAATCTTTTCCTCTGCCTACCTCTCTCTTTTTCCATATCTTTCACCACCTTTTATTAATACCATATCCCCTCTGGTTAACTCTGCAAAATCAGCTTCATGCTGGCCAGTTGTATTGTGCGTTAAGGTCTGATATAACCCATGTATGTTAGTTGTTAAGATAAGTTGATCACGAAGCATTGGTTGGCATTTATATTGTTTAAGTACCGCTTCCTATAATTATTAGTGTTCTGCTGGATTAGATAATGCTAGACTAGGGGTCTGATATTATAAGGTATTGTTTCCTATGAGTGCTGGCTTTAGGAAAAAGCTGCACGACATACCTGAGAACTGGAGTTGATTGAGTAAATTCTAGTCTGTGTGCCATTGAGAGTAGAGCATGCACGAATGAGGGCTTTTTTCCTATACCATTCTGCACTGTTCTAAGCTCGTTGTTTGTCTTTGAGGTACGCCAGGAGAACGCTTAATACTTCGGTATTAAGGTTTCTCAAGAGAGCTACCCTTCCCTATAACGTAATATTTGACGCACAGACTTGAGATTTGCACTAGGCTATGCGGCATGCCATGCGCACCAGTATCTCGTATCATTGACTCTAGCTAGACTTTATCAATCATAGTAGACATTAAGTATATTAACCCAATTACTCTTTTTATGCATACCCATTTATGATTACACAAGCATTTTGCAGCCTAGTTTGATGTATGGAGACACAAACGACTTAGGCTCTTTTTGTTGATAGGAATACTGCATTGTCGTGGCGATTATTATTGTTGTAGCGTTTAGGATATTCTTGGCCCCGACTGCATTATATATTCTGCCTTTTTGTGTGCATAGCCTGCACGAGCATTGTTCCGCTGCCTGCCTTTTTGGGTTCCATTTCCGATACGAGCATCTTTATAGCATCTAACATTTAAAGAAGATTCCTTTTTAGTGTTGAAGGACTTTAGTGCACTTTCTTTCATGCAGGAGTGCCTGACATTTATTGATTAAAGTAACGTAAGCTGTAACTTCTCTTACCACCTTACTTTGCATACCATAACCAAGCACCTTCGGTTATAGGTAGTAATAGGCTGTTTTCACATAACATTAAGCCTAGAATAGACGCACATTTATTGAGAGTTTGATAGCCTATTATTGCATATAGAACTCTGGAGAGTATTTGTGTTCTTTGTTCACTGGGAATATACATCAGAGGTTGGATCTAGCGCTTTCCGTTGTAGCATTTATGCCATTACTAGTCCAATGAATAAGAGCCCTGATATATTTGAACCTCAGTCGTAACAGATGGCATACTCATTCAACAACAATGTCCCTTGGTCATTCAGGTCCTCGGGCAAACTGTCATCCCATCCTATTTTACGTCTCCAAACTTCCTGCATTAGAATCCTAGCTCTTATGGTAACGTGTAATGCTAGACCCAAAGGATCAAAAAATTGCGTAACTTTGCTTAACAGACTTCTTTTTGTGTGCGCTCCTGGCTGCTGAGGAAAAGACCTTGTTTGAAAAGTTAGTATGTCATGTTCAGGTTGCCAGATCATCCCCAAATTTCTGGACTTTTCCTGGTTAAGAGATGCCGTACCGTCCACCTGTATCAAACTCTGAAGATCTTCACTATTAGTAACCCACTCACGGAGAAATAGATGTGCATTCGCAAACAATCTGCGTGCTTGCCAGTATGTATATAACAAGTCATCCTGACTATTGCTAGAACCCTGCAAATTGTCTATATATAATCCGCGAGATAGTTTACTTGTGTCCTCATGAGTGTCAGCTAGATATTTTCTGATTGTGGCATTTAATAAAAACTGTGAACACGTGGCCCCAAAGAGTACAACCCGGAAACGGTATATTATGACCGGACTTTCAGAGTCGCTAATGTCGCTGAACCAAAGAAAGCGGGTAACATCTCTATCTTCCTCCTTTAGCTTGACCATCAAGAATGCTTTCTCTATGTAACTGGTATAGGCGTACTTCCCCAGCCTAAACCGCAATAGATGTTGGGACAGGTCCGACACCATGGACGGACCTGTCAGCAGGCAGTCATTTAGACTGGGTAGTTGACCTTGGTGGGCAGAGCAGTCATACACCACCCGTATTGGTGTGGTGACGCTGTCTTTTCTTGCCCCATGATGGGCCAGATAGTGAACCCTACCCTTCTTAATCGGTTCCTTGACATCGACTCTCTCAATAAAGCCCCTATCTTCATAACTCCGAAATACATCGTCATACGCCTGGCGCGTGCTCGGTTCGTTAGACAATTTCCGCTACAATGCGCGCAAGCGACCTAATGCCAAACCATAGTTGGTAGGAAGGCTTATCTCACTGTTCTTACAGGGTAAACTAACTTTATATTGCTTGTCTGAGGCACAGTAGCTCACAGACTCGTCAAAGCTTTGTAGCGCAACTTCCGAGTCATAATCAGTCTCCATAGGATTAATGCCTATGTGATCCAATCTCCACAGTCGTTCCAGGTCGAACTCGGCAGCCATCTTAGGGTCACTAGGTTGGGAATCCTCCCTTCCCAACTCCTCTGCCGCGGTTACATTGACTCTATATATCGAGACCGTGTCGACCAGGACCTTTGACTGTGTAGTATGCACCTTTCCGCTCATGCAATATCCAAATTTAGTGGGGATTAAAATTACACCACACATCTTTTTAAATCCAGGGTATACTACATCATAATAATGATCCACACCAAGTAGAACATGCACCTCACTCTGATTTCCCATGGGATCTGACAAGTTAACCCCTTTGCTACGTAATGTGTGTTCCACCTTCTTCGCACCTACAGATACATATTCTGGTAGGGTGTCTACTACGATACAAGTCATAAAGTACCGGTTTTTACGGTAGAAATATGAAATCTCCGCTATCTCGTAGTCTTGCTTATCAGTAACCCCTGTGAAGCCCTGTAATCGAAGAGTCTCAGCCCCTACGATTCGGTGCTTCAGTCCCACTAGTACGGACCTCTTTATAAAGGAACGTTGAGACCCTTGATCTAGAAGTACCCGACAAACTTTGTTACTGTCATTACCTTCCATTGGAATCTGTATTGTGGGCAAAATAGTGGTGTCTTGCGTGCTACCTAGTGCCACAGTTGTAGTACCCTCTGGTTTGACGTCTTTGACTTTATCTGCTGTAGGACACAACTTATCAAAGTGATGTCCTTTGCAGTGGCGACAGGGCCTTAAGTATGTAGCAGTACATTGTCCCTGCTTACCATGTTCCTTACTTAGACAACCTACACATAGCTTCAATCTTTTCGCCTGTACTAGTTTTGTCTCATTTGTTGGGTATTTTACACAGAAACTCCATTTATGTTTGTTGTTACATAGCTTACATAGAATCTGAGCAGGTTTCTTATACGTACCCTCTTTCTTTTCTTTAGTCCCCACTGTCATGCTTACTGTTCCCCTCTTCTCCACATTCTCACTCCCTCCCGACACATACATTCTCCCTTTGTTCAACTGTAGATTATTGATTTCCTTACTGAACTGAGTTTTGAACTCCTCCAGATCAAACGATCTAACCTTGTCAAGTATTGCCATAGGAAGCTTCTGACGCAAGATAATGACTATCATTTCCTGTGTGGTGAGCCCTAGGGTGTCTAGCGATCTAGTATGGCACTCCATATTTGCCCTAAAATTTGCTAACTCCTCAACCTTATACTGTGGTTCTGCGAGCTTTAACAAGGCAACGACATGGGCCATCTTCAACTGCTCTTGATCCCCGTATGTGGACTTTAATAATTGTACTGCCTCATGATAACTATCACCCACTACCGCAAAACCCTCTATCAAATGTAAGGCCTCTCCTTCCATTTGTCCCTTCAGGTAGTGAAACTTGCGGACATTATCCAAAGAGGATTCATGAACTGTAGACCGAAACACGTCCCAAAAAGCTAACCACTCAGTCAATTTGCCCCCAAATGTAGGAAGATTGAGCTTTGGGAGGTGTACAGTGTGTTTTGGGTCAGCCCTTCTATGGGCCTCATTCTCGCCTCCCTAATTCTTACTTGCGACAGCACGCTGTAATATGTACTTCGCTCTAAAGACAGGTTCATCATAGAGGGCGCGATTATCACACTCTGTAACTATCTCTTCCTCCTCTGTCATGCCTGCCACAATCACCTCACTCAGAGCCATAATACGACCGTGGGTAGCCTGGACGTTTTCTAATCTAGCTTCCAATTCCTCTAAGTCAGCAGTAGTGAAGAAAGTGTTGACGTCCACAATTAGCCTATTTAATACTCCCCGAAGCCCCGCCCTTTGATTTCTAGGGGCCTTGGTCAGCACCCCACTAGACGGTGTCTCTTTATTGTCTTTATTCATTTTGCATGTAAGCCTATAGGCTATGTATCTAAATGTCACAAAAACAACGGCAAAATAGTAGTCTAGTTAAGAGACGCCGACCGGCGGACTTCTATGTTATGGAGAAAAAATAGTACACAAAATAGCAATACCTACTAAAGGGTCATATTGAACAAGAAAAAATGTTAGGTCAGGTCATATGTCACAGGAAGTCTGAAATGGAAAGAACATTATTGGGGAAAGATGATGGGTGGGATGCAGGATTTGGGCAGGTGCAACGATGTGACCCTGCATTCCGGCTCTAACCACCGCTTGGCTAGTCCTACCAGATTATCATAGAATTGTTCCTGCATTCTGTTATATGTCCCCTTGTTCATTGCCTTAAAATCCCTTACTGGTAGCTAATTCCCGGGTCTGGGCACCAATGTGGTAAACTATCAATGGAAGTTAAATATTACCAAGCTATAATGAATCAAATCAAATCAATCTAAATGAAAACTACTCCATATCTAAATTGAATTCAATCTGAAACAAGCTCATTTATATCCAAAGGTCTCACATAATAAATTTATATATAGGGTAAGGTTATAGGGGTTAATACTAGCCAGGAATTAACTCACCAATAGTTCCACGTGGCAATGAAGCAAGGGAGAACGTTTACCCAATATGGTGGTGGACAATGGGGAACGAGACTTCGGTCCCGAGACTCGAGTCAAGTAAAAGAAAGAATAAATGATTACATGGGGATGGACATGAATATTATGCTTATCTGTCAGTTAGTCATGGCGTCTATGAGAGCGTCGTGATGGTGCAGCTGTTTGTATTGCTGTCAGTGTATTGTGATTAGAGGCCCAAAAGCGCGATCAACTGAGGGCGGAAAATAGATGTTAACTGGTTGGTGTTCGTGAAGGCTTTGCCTTCCTCAAAGGCACACCTTGCTGCCTTGGCAAACGCCAGGAGACCAAATTATCGTACCGCATCTAGGTTGCTCTATACGATAAATTATATTAATATATACGATAAATTCATATATACTACATAAGACCATGGCAATATTGCTTAATAGCATATTAGGCCTTTCATAACTTAACTTATTTACAATCTTATAATATACGATCTACTCGTCCTACGTCGTGCTGCAGGAGCGACCGTGACGTCACAGAGACATACGGGATCACAAAAGAGTCATAGCCTATCGTATTTACGATACAAGTACCTCCACAATGACATTATATCATACAAATTACCGAATGAGATTACAAGGTCTCTTTCACATATAATATGGGTTCCGCCACCCAATTACATCACAATCTAGGTTTACAATCTTTACCTCAATAACACTATTGGGTTCCGTCACCCAGTTACTTCACAATATAGGTTTACAATATTTATCTCAATGACACTATTGGGTTCCGTCACCCAGTTACTTCACCATATGGGTTTACAATCTTTATCTCAATGACACCTTCCGAATTTACCCTCATGTAACCCTATTACAAACACGCTATGTTGCCTTTCACCTTAATCAATAATCGTTCTAACAAAAGATGAACCGTGCCTCAAACGCATACACGGAATAGCTCTTTTAGACTTAATAATAACGTAATTCACATTGGACTAGTGTCCTGCTTCACAGTTTCCTTTTTCACAACTTAATGAATGATTCATATGGACTAGTGTCCTTCCCTAGCTATAGCTAATCTATTAGGCAACTAAACAACTGTTTCCCTCTTTAACTTACTGCTTGCCTCATTTATTAACAAAAGTATTCTTTCCCTCCCCTCTTTACTTTTACTCTTTTAATCTTTAATCTCTCCTATCTGATCCTATATAATAACTCTTTCGTCAAGGCGCCGTTGCTAACAAAAATAACTAATTAATAACACATCATCATCTTTATGTATTCAGGCGAGTCTAAATTCTTTTTCCTTTAGTCTTGTCCTAGAAGGACACATAATTTTGTATAGAAACCACCAGGCTAGTCAACCATATCTCTCTTTCTTTCTTTATCGTATCAGGGCCCAATATGGGTCCTTAAACAAATATATTCTGGTATGCTGGATTAGGTGTGTGTGTCTGGAACTGTGCTTTGCACCTCATAGCTGGCCACTAGCTCTTCTGGAAGTCCTCACTTCCGTCCACCTTCTGTCGTCCCTCTTGAAGCGCTTGACTGTATGTGTGCAGACTAGCGACGTGACGACAGGCGGCAGGATACTGATGGTGCATCCTCCAGTAGGCGAAAGTGAGGAGGGGTCAGGGGTGGTCTGTGTTGTGACTTTAGGTGAGGGCAGGGTAACTGGAAAGGTGGGTTCCTGGTTCTCCTTTGTGCCCGGGCGAGAGAGAGCAAGTAGGTTGCAGTGTGGTAACCCGGTGAACTCTGAGGGTGCCCAACCCTGAAAAGGGTTGAAATAGGGGAGCTATCCCCCCGCCAAAGGCGGCTTTCTAGGGCCTTTCCTAGCTGATGCTGAGAGGATTGGGTTCTAGTCATGTGGTGATGGGCTGGTCTATCAGAGTGAGAACTGAGCAATCTCTGCCATACCCGTAGCTTACTCTGACTGTTCCTTTTACTTATATATTTTCTAGATCTCAAGTGACGGCGTCTCTAACGTGGATTGACCTCCCAATCTACCAAGATTGGAAGCCAAAGCGTCACATTTTTCCCTTGCCCCTCAACTTTCTCTTCATGATTGCTGAGGGACACAGGGCCCTGGGTGGGGCTTTGGTTTCCCGGGCATTTCCGCACCCTCCTCAGCTCCCCGCCATGGAGTGGCTTCGGTCACCCAGGCTTTATTGTGGTCAGCGGGGAGGGTTCTGTGGGGGTGCTCGGTTATGGCCTTGGCCTTGCTCGGGGCCTTGGGGCTGTTCGGCCAGGCAGCTTGGGGAACAACAACAACAACAACAACTCTGAGGGGTGAATGACCCCAGCATTTTTTTTTTTTTTTTTTTTCCTAGCGGGGGAAGGGGGGGGGGGGAAGTAGAGGTTTTGGTCAGGAAGATAAAGTAGGAAATTTTGAAATAAAGTAGTAGATTAAAAGTTAGTGGGCATACCACCTTGCTTTATTCATGGTAGGGCAACTGTATTATTAAAAAGGAAAACAATAATAATAATAATAATAAAATATAATAAATAAATAATAATAATAAAAAATAAAATAAATAAATAGTAGTAAAAAGAAAAGATATTTTGATGTTTAGTGCTGGAGAAGAGATTAATTTGTCTAAGTTATTGGGTATCGAATAACTCTTCATAAGCATCAAGAATTTCTTCCTGAAAGGTGAGTGACTTGGAGTGAAGTCGCATTCCTGAAGGTGTAGTTGCCTCCTCTATTTTGTATTTTGGGTACTTTTTTTTTCATTTCAGCAGGATTAAGTTTTTCAAGATCGTCCAAAAAATGATAAACTTCCAGATGGTCTTTTGTAAGCTTCTCCTTCATCCTTTTTTCAACTTGACGGGTAAGGAGTTTCTCCTTCACCGTTTTTTCAACTTGAGGGGTTAGAACTGGAGGGGGAGGAGAAGGAGTGTTGTCTTGATATTCAGGAATTTCTTCTTCTTCCTCTTCTGGATCTTCTTCGTAGTCTTCATCATCTTCTTCAGCATTGTCCTCCTCCTCAAGGTCTTCTAGGTTGATGGAGGAGTCATCTTCTATGGTGACGTTGGGGTGTTGTTCTGCTTTCCTTCGTGGTTTCTTCTGTTGTTTTCGAAAAACCAAGACTTCAGGAGGGATGTAGATGGTTGGTAGTCCGTTATGTTGGAGTATTTGAGGGATTATCTGACATAGATGATGTTTGTTGGGGCCAGCAATGACTGTGGCAGCTTGAAAACAGGCATATATACTGGCCATGGTGTCAGGTTCCTCGTTGTGTCTTGGTGACTTGCTAACTTGGTGTTTTCGGCGAGCAAGATTTGAGCCTTTTAATGCTGCACCTCCAGGGCCAGTGATTTGGTGAGCTTCTGGTCCTTTCTGCCCGGGTTTGATGTTGAATTCCACTTGTTCACCTTCTCCTAGGGATGGATAATAATTGGAGTTGAATTTAGATATTGATTTGTGATGAACAAATATATCTGTCTTATTATCCAGTCTTGTGATGAAACCATAACCCTGTTTTACATTATACCACTTGACAAATCCCGCTATATTGGTCTTTATCATAGTGTTGGGGTTGTGGTAGTTGTAGCCTGTGATGTATGTGCGAGCCATGGTGGAGATGAAATCTGAATCAACCTGCACGCGGCAGCCTTTATAGTCAACCCTCCCGCTCTCCCGCGCTATGATTGGCTGGCTGGCACGCGCCGTGACACGCTTGCTCTGAATTCTTGCTTTCTTCTCTTCAAAATAAGTCCCAGGAAGCTGATTATAAACCTCTTTTGGCGGCTTTCGGGAGTACAGGGCTCGCACCGAGGTATTAATTAGTGGATAATCAGAAGGAACTCTTCGGGAAGAGAAAGAGAGTTACTTTTGAGGTGGAGTAAGAAGTCCAGCTTCGCGCTCCGATAATGGAGGCCGCTGATTGGCTGGTGGGCAGGGTGTGGCACGTTGCAGCCGTGAGCTGTCAAACTCAGCTGGCTGTGCAAGCAAGTAAAAGGGAGCGCAGGGATTGGCGGAGGGCTTATCTACTTTAATAATAATAATAATAAAACGAATATAAACCTATGAAATAAATGTAAGGCAGATCGACGTGGCATAGAAAGTGTTACTGGTCGTTACATACACAAGTCTGTCAACCCACACTCAAGTTATTTCCCCCTCATTTAGAGGTCAGTTTGATTATTATTGAAACTAAGGTTAGGTTGGTTAAGTTAAGTTGGGTATGGTTCTATTGTGATTATTTTAAATCTTTCAATGAGATTCCGGAACTATAATTAGATGCTGGCTTTCACTGGAGCTTATT
The DNA here is from genome assembly GCA_032716605.1 of Paralithodes platypus. Lineage (NCBI taxonomy): Eukaryota > Metazoa > Arthropoda > Malacostraca > Decapoda > Lithodidae > Paralithodes > Paralithodes platypus. The sequence goes on from CM064482.1 coordinate 61,562,299, forward strand.
ATTCATCTTAGGAAGGAGGTATGGGAATCTGAGGGGTATAATCTTAAATCAATCCTCTGACTAGTAAGCTGCATAGAATAGTCAAATAATCGCCAGAACACAAGGGAGAATGGCGTCAATATACTGAAAAGGTACGATTACTTTTGGATTGGTATAGTTAGGCTAGTTGTGACAAAATTAACTTTTCATGGGGGCAAACTTTGAAGCCGTGGACGAAATGTCTAATGGCGAAGTGTCCACAAATCAAAGTCGGTATTCAGTAATAGCGATAGGTCAAGGACAATAGGCTATTGATCGAATTGGACTCGGCTTGTTCAAACCACAGAATATAGCTGTTTAGAGCCACCTTACGGTTGGCTTTGCAGTCAGAAAAGAAAAAAAAATATATATATAATGTTATACCAGGCTTTTTACTGGGGTTGATTGGATAAAGGTAGGTTCTTACTCGACTGGAGAAACTTAAGTCAGACTACACATGCACAAAAGTCGTAAAGGATAAATATAATACAGAGAGCACACATGAGTCTTCTTATTAATAATCACTTAATAAGTTAATACGAAGATAACAATACACTCAAAATATATAATACACTGGTAACATGGAAAAATGACACAATAATATAACACCAAGCACAGACGAGGATCCACGACAAGCTTAGAGAATCCACTAGCACTTCTATTCTAACACTGGGTAGAGTCTTGAAGTAACTCTAATTCTGTTGATCTAGTTGTGTGTTGCTAAGTCCTTTCTTATGTCTTCGTCGGGCCGCTTAGGTGGTCCTGCCATGTGGTCAATGGAGTGGGATTTATAGATGGACTATTTGGTTTGGGGCCTTTAATAGTAGTTCCTTATGTCATGACACAGGGGACGTACTATCGGATTAACGCGATCATGAGTGAGGACATGTCCCGCACTATGGTTGCTCGAATATCCTGACCATTATAATAGTCGGTGATGAAGTTCTGTTTCGGTACTCTTGGATGTGAGGTCTTTAATGAACAGTCGCTCAAGTCATGACAGAGTAACTATTCATCAGGAGAACGTGGGGAAGAAGTGTGACCATGGCCGTACTATCTTTCCTAACTACCTTTGACCTTTATAAGAGTGTTCAAAGAACCCTGATGGTTAGATTTTTAGGCCTTTTTGCAAGCCTATGTCCTCAACCTAGTGAGTTAATTGCTCAATAGGTGGCGTTCTGAGAGTGAAGGTCCGAGTCTGGGGAGTGAGACGGTGAAGCATAGAGGCGAAGCAGCTTCAGAGATGGAGTTGGGTTTGAGCCGTGAATAGGTGCTTCGCATGTCTCACTCCCTCGGCTGGAACAAGACCTCACGGGCCTCACCATGTTCAGCGGTAGAGAGTGCAGGCTCTCAGCCTATGCCCGAGAGGGAGTAGTTGGAATATAGAAGAAAACAAAACAAAAAACATGGCTTTGGTACATATGATGTAAGGACTTTATATGCAGAGTACCGTTTAAGTGGCGGTGTCTTTCGCAAAGCCCTGACTATTGCAGCGGTCTTGCCATGGCAAAGACTTCTCCAAGAGTGTTGAATTGATACTAAGAGTGTTTTAGGGACATGTCCTTATTTCCACTTTTAATGTCAAAACTACAAGCCTAGAACAGATCCTAATGTATCTGGAGTACTATGGTGTGAGAGACAATAGTTCTTAAATAGGAAAAGAACTCTCAGACAATTTGATCTACAGCCATGGTATGTACACTTTGTGGAAAAAGAGGGTAATTCTTGGACTCCAGCCTTGCATGCAAGTTTACTTGAGCACATAGAATTGCTGGCTCTACCCTGGGCAAGTCGGGATGGTCATAACTTGTGCTGCGATGTTGTCCCAGGTACGGTGGTTGAGGGTCAGAAGGTCACAGGTACGGGGGGCGGATTAGGGGGGTTTCAGGTAGACCCCTCAGAAGTTTCCGCCATGATGTGGGAGGAGCTGCACGGAAGAACGAAGCATCTGGAGAGCAGATATCTGGGGCCTTTTATGTTTTGCGAAGTCTTCCTGCTCTGCCTTCCTTTTTCGTGACCCGGAATTGGTGATGGTGATGCGTATATTTTTCCTGGGTGTGGGCGTGATGGTGGCGACTGGAGCATATCAGTTTATGTGTTGGCTTTTAGTGGGGCTGGTGGGGAGGCGGCCATATTGTGGGTACTCCTTTTTCTTTCTTTCGTTCTTTGGGTTGGTCGTGTCTGCTTTCTTTCCCGGGAATTGTTCTGGTTCTCCTCCTTCATTTTTTCATTCTTTGTTTTGGTCCTATCTTCTTTCTTTCTTTGTATCTTATTCTGGTTCTGCTTTTCTTCTTTCTTATTTGTTGTGGGTTTATCCTCCGTTGTGGTTTCCCTTTTCTTTTCCGTTTTCTTCTTCTGGTCCTTATTTCCCCAACTCGGTAACTTGTTTATTTTTAACTCTGTTACTTTAATATTATATATATATATATATATATACTGTATACAGTATATATGGAACTTTCTCCCTCAATCAATCTTTGGCATTTTGACCACACCGTCCCTTGAATTTGGCTCTCTGTCACGCTATGAGTCTATTGGCTCTGGGGGAGACACTCGTTACAGGCAACCTGCTCTTTGTCTTCTTTATACACATATAAAACAAATTATATATATATATATCCTCAGTTTTCAAGATGGAGAGCCCATACGTTCATTCATACGTTCATACGTTCATACGTTCATACGTAGTTCATTGTCTCAAAAAAAAAAAAAAAAAAAAAAAAAAAAAAAAACGTGTCATGCATACTAAGGGGGTGCCAGAATAGGTCTTAAGCAGGGGGGGGGGGAGCAAAGCCCCCCCCCCCCCTCCCCAACTCCCTCAGTTTTCAAGATGGAGAGCCCAAACTTGGTTTGCATACTAAGGGGGTGCCAGCATAAGTTTTAAATGGTGGGGAAAGCCCCCCAACTCCCTCAGTTTTAAAGATGGATAGCCCATTATTGGCATGCATACTAAGGGGGTGCCAGAATAGGTCTTGAGCGATCTTAGTTTTGTCCCATCACCCCCCGGGAGAAGGGAATGGAACCCCTCCTCCCCCCACCCCCAAGATAGACAGCCCATAATTCGATTTTACCCCGGGCACCGCTGAGTACCTCAGCTTGTGTATATATATATATATATATATATATATATATATATATATATATATAACTGTCTTCGTAGCGCAATGGATAAATGCACTGAATTTCGGTGTGAGCATCCTAGGTTCGAATCCCTGGACTGCCACATGTATTTGTTGATTTAATTAATTGAGTTTAAGAGTAAAGTCGGTTGATGGAGGTAACATAATAATATATATAGGTGTGGTGTAGTGGTCTTGCCACTGGACTGGTAATCCTAAGGTCCTGTAGTGGTCTTGCCACTGGTCTGGTAATCCTAAGGTCCCGGGTTCGAATCCCGATGTATCAATGAGAAGATATTATTGGGATTAAATTTGTGCTGTACTTGGTTTCAGTGTATTACCACAAAGCCCACCAACACGCTATATGTAATACCCTCACTGTCTCCAACAAATTAGTATTGCATAAATATTTCTATATTCAAAATATGGTAATGAAGGCAGTGCTCAAAATATCTCAATGTCTCATTCACTATCTGGAATAAACCCTTCTAGCTTCACCGTGTTCAGCGGTTGAATATACAGGCTATAAGCCTGTGTCCGGACTGCATATTGCCCTTCTGTACTATGGTTCGGCACCTCTGGTGAGATCGGGCACGTGGACTATTTTAGGGCTAACTTAACTAAACTCACGCATATTCTGCCGTATGGCGGGTGGGAAGGAGACGAATAGGAATAGACACAGAATGAGACTACAGTATTAAATCGTATATATTTTATTAGTTAAAAACAAAAATGTTTACAATAAATTACATATCGTTATATATATATATATATATATACAGTATATACGGTATATACAGAATATACAGTATATATAAATATATATATATAGTATCTATAAGTGACCTTACTAATGCAGGTAAATTTTCAAGATTATGCCTAGCATTCTATTACTGACGCTTCTAGATGTAAATCCAAGAAATATATTAGTCTTATTTCGAACACTGATGCTTTGGTTTCTTGGTTTCAGATCGCTGCTGACCATGACTCCCAAATCTTATTCACTATATGAGTTAGTAATATCGATGTTACCTAATGTATGTCTTGTTTGCTCTATCGTTTCACTACACTCCATGTATGTACCCTTCAATGAACATGGGGAAAAGGATGATATACATTAATATTAGAGTGACAATGGTAAGCCCAGCTTACAATTATTTTGATACACTTAAATTATTACATAAACACATACTCATTCACATATCCAACCCGGTGTAACCTACATAGTTACTTCCATACCTACGTACTAAATAATTATACACACGTAACTATGCATACTAATACACACACATGAAAATAAATACATAATACATACATACCATACACACACAAGAAAAATTATGTAATATACACAGATGCCTGCTCATATGTATACACATTCATCGCTTATTCATGGTAAATACAAACATACACACTTTATTATACGTATAGGCTACAGACACAGACAATTATGCAACCTACAAAGATGCCTGCTCATATGCATACAGTATGTACACATAGCTTACTCTTATACAATTGACATGCATACCCTATCACAAGACCAGAAAAATTAATGAGAGGAATGGTATAGGTTAGAAGAGAGGGGCACTGTTTGTGTGAGTATGCAGGTGGGGTTCAGGTCAAGGGCGTCAACACAGGCAAAAGAGTATACTCCGGAAATTGGGATATAATACGAGGTCAATCCTGCAGTCGACTCTGAAAAAGGTTGGAACGCGGAGTTCGGATAATAGAAACAAGTGGCTGCGGGACACCACCAGGGGTGTCACGCAGCCCAGGCTCACTGTGTAGGCTGTGAGGCTGGGCTGCGTGACACTACCAGTGGTGTCTCCCAGCCCAGCATCGCTGGATAGGATGGGGGACACCACCACGAGTGTTTTCGTATTTCTCGCCATAAAATTCAGCCAAATAGACGGCTGAATCGAAATTCTTGGGATTATTTTTAATATTATCAATAACAAACGTTTCATATGCTATATTATATTAAACTCCTACCTTTTGTATATAGGCTACAGACCTACTGTATATACACCCCAACCCATCCCCATGCCACACACACACACACCCATGGTATAGTAACATATGTTACTACATATGTTACTATACCGTGCACACACATATGTATGCATCTAACTAGGCGTTATAAAAAAAAAATGCGTAGTCTTCTTACATTTCCATCTTATGATATATGATCAAACATTAATAAAAATCATTCATACTCCCATCTGTGCCTTTGTCTCTAATTTCCTTTCCGGCCGTTCCATAGCCGCAGTTGTGGACGGCCATTGTTCACTTCCTCACCCTATAAACTCCGGTGTTCCTCAGCGCTCTGTCCTATCTCCTATTCTCTTTCTAATTTCTATAAATGATCTCCTTAACTGTACCTTAATTCCCATCCATTCATACGCAGACGACTCAACCTTACACTACTCCATTACTTTTTCAGAACGCCCCAGCCAGCAATCCCTCAACGACGACAAACGTAATGAAGCCATACAACTCTTAAATTCTGATCTAAATACTATTTCCAATTGGGGCAGAGAAAACCTTGTTAACTTTAATGCTTCCAAAACCCAAATTCTCCATCTATCTACCCGTCAGGATCTCCCAGCGGACTATCCCTTATTCTTCAACAATACAAAAATCAACCCTTCATCTTCTCTCAATATTCTTGGTGTCTCTTTTTCTTCTGCTCTCATTTGGAAGGACCATATTACCAGTCTTGCTAAGGCAGCCTCCCAGAAGCTGGGTGTGCTCAACCGCCTTAGGGGGTTCTTTTCCCCTGCACAGCTTCTTGCTCTGTACAGGGGCATAGTGCGCCCTTGTATTGAGTATTGTTCACATGTGTGGGGAGGTTCCTCTCACACCGCTCTCCTAGACAAGGTTGAAAGGAAGGCCTTTCGTATCATTAACTTCCGTCCACTCACCAACTCTCTTCAATCTCTCTCTCTCCTCTGCAATGTTGCATCTCTCTCGCTATTCTATCGCTACTATAATAATCAGTGTTCCTCAGAGCTATCCCAGTGCATACCACCTCCTTTACCTAGGGCACGTGGTACACGTCTTGCAACTCAATCCCACCCCTACTCTGTGCAACTCTCCAACCCAAGAGTGAAACGTTACTCTCAAACTTTCTTCTACTCAACAGCTGAGCTCTGGAACTCTCTCCCAGAATCAGTTTTTCCCGCTTCCTATGACTTAAATTGCTTCAAACTCTGTGTGTCCAGGCATTTTGGCTCGAAGGTCCCTTGATTTTGGCCCTGTCACTCTTTCAACTATGGGGGAGGCACTCCCTATAGGCAGTTATGCCTTTTGCCTCCCTCAATCACATAGACAAAATATATATATATATATAATGTGCTATGAGACAGCTTGACCACGTTCACAAGCACCAGTGCGTCAATGTGTGGATAGTCGTATGTGTCTGTGTAAATTAATATTTTTGTGAGTGTAATGGATGTGTAAATGCATGTATAAATGAGTATGTTTGTATGTTTGTTATGGCATGTATGCTTGGGGACATAATTAGGATCAAAATTATAGATTTGTGAAAAGAAAGGCAAAGTACACCGTAAAATGATCAACTCAGTAGCAGTAGGCTTTCAAGAGTAAACTGAATAGCTTAATTAATTATATGAGTTGGGTGTGAATGGGATCTGCCTTGCGTACGCCAGTTAGTACACGTTCTTATGTAATTAACTATATACTGTATATGTCCGTTGTGAGTGTTTATATGTGTGTGCATTATGAGGGTGTTGCGTGTGTGTGTGTGGAGGGGGGGGGGGCGATTGTACGCGTGCGTGCATAAGTATGAATGTGCATGTACGAGCATAAAGGCTGTACAATTGTGAGTGGAAATATGTGTTTGTATAATGGATGTACAATGTGTGTGTGTGTCTGTATGGGTTTGTGTGTGAGTGAAAGAGAGAGTCATTCAAATGAATTGTCTTTGTGAATGTGTGTTTGTGATTAGGAATGCAAACTTGTATTTGTGAGTGTGGTTCTGAAGGACATGAGTGAGAGTGTGATTGTGGGAGGGAATACCAATGTGTGTGTGTGTGTTCGGATTGGAAATGTGAATGTGAGTGCGTAGTTGTGAATGGATTTTCGAATGTAGGCCTACTGTATGTGCGCTGGCGAGTGAAAATGTAGAAGTGGTCTGTGTGTATGTACGTGTGTATGTGTGTATTTATAACTATGTAGATAGATATATAAATGTAAGTCACTGAACTTGTTCGTCAAGGTTAATACATCCCATACGAGTTAATGACATTGTGAGTAGGAATACGAATATGTGTTCCTGAATGTTTTTGTGCGTGAAAATGTGGATGTGCATGCGTTTGTGGGTGGAATTACGAATATGCTGCATGTGTGACTGTGATTGACAATGTTAATAAGTTTTGCAAATGTGTGCATAACTCACCACGTAATGTTAGCTTAGTTCTTTATTATCGCGCCTCCTTAACTGTGAATGTAGTACGTGAATTGTATGTTAAGTGTGTGTCGTTGGAGTGAATCGCCATTAAATATAAGAGGTAATACTTCTAAATGTTTGATGCATTTATTGTCTGGCTATTATTGGCATCCAAATATGATGTTTGGTTAATTTGGGATAGGAAAAGTAATTGGTAAAAATATAGCATTATGAACAATTTCAAACGCTACCATATGAGTGCGGCCGAAGATGGTTGCAAAAAAAAATATATATATAACGCTGACCTACCTGGATACCGGCCTACGTGGACCCTTTACCTTAAGATCCTAAGCTAATCCAGGAACTTAGCACCTACTTGTAGCAACCCCCATTAATATCAGACTGTTCTCTCTCTCTCTCTCTCTCTCTCTCTCTCTCTCTCTGTATATATATATATATATATATATATATATTATTGTATATAATATATATGGTATTACTGTATATTTTATATATATTATATAGTACTGTATATATTATATATATATAATATATATATTTATATTATACTATATATATATATAATTTCACACTAATACTATTTATTTTACCATGGAAGCAGACAATTATTCCAAACTCCCCTTTTTTAGACCTTTTAATTGACAAGAAGAATGGCATTTTAACTCTCTGGGTTTTTAGGAAACCAACCTTCTCGGGTTTAGGCACTAGTTTTTTCAGTTTCTGTCATTTTAATTTTAAACTAAATAGCATCAAGACTCTCCTCCATCGAGCGTTTAGCCTCTCATCTAATTATTTTATGTTCCATAATGAAGTTAACTTTTTGAGGAAGTATTTTAGTAATAATGGATATACTGGATCATTCTTTGATAAACAACTAGGCAGATTCCTAAACAAGAAATTCCAACCCAAAATGTCTATTCCCACAGCAAGTAAGGAGATTATTTATTTTTGCATTCCTTATCTAGGTGACTGGACCAAGAAAATAATAAAGTCTCTTGAGATTACCTTACTTAAATTTTACCCAGACAAGATATTTAAATTCATACCTGTTAATAAGTTCACAATTAGTTAATTTTTTCATTTTAAAGACCGCCTGCCAGATAACCTACGCTCGTCAATTGTTTATAGTTTTAATTGTCCCAGTTGCCAAGCGGGATATGTGGGCAGCACTGTTCGCTCACTTAAGACTCGAGTTGATGAGCATTTAGTCAGTCTTACAGGACGGGTCAACCATTCACAAACCCTCCTCACTCTGCTGTGAGGGACCATTGCACTAAGGTATGTAAAATTCCGCTAAACAAGGACAACTTTAAAATCATTGATAGTTGCTCTTCTATAAACTTGAGAATTTTAGAATCCCTTCACATTAAGAAAATTCAACCTAAACTCAATATTTCGACTTCTGCTTTCCCCTTAAGTGTTGCCTAATCCCCCATATGTTTTCAAATGTAAATGTTTAGTATCTATACCTTTTATTTTATTTTGTTTTAGGTTTTAGCGTTGCTCAGATTGAAATCTACAGACTTTATATCCCTCAATAAATTAATGTTTTCGTTTTTGTTCACTTTTAGGTCACTGATGATGGCATACACTATATGTCGAAACGTTTGAAAATGTGTGTAATAAAGATGTTGGTTGTTACGTCCCTCGTCATTCTTTTCCTCCTATATATACTGTATATATATATATATATATAAAATATATATTATATATATAATATATCATATAACAATAATAGATATATTATATATTATAGATATATATATTCGTATATATAATATATAATTAATTGGTAAGATAGGACGCGAAGGTAAAGTACTGTGTTTTCAGTAGAAACAGGAGGATTAAAGCAACGGCCGTGTACACCTAATTTACATGCAATATTTCAGATTATCTTGGTCCAACATCAAGCACTTGATATAGGTCCTAGAAAATTATTTCCATACGAATCCTAAATTAGATAATCCTCTTGGTGTTATTTCATATAATGCGGAGGATCATGTAAGCCCTGGGACCTTACACATGATAGAAATATTCTATATTGAGAAAGATTGAACAAATTAGGCCTGCATTCGTTAAGGAGGAGTAGGGTTATATTAATAGGAGATATTATCAAGTGGGTAAATGTGATTTGGAAGGGACATGACAAATGTAGTGAGGCTCAAATGTTAGCGAAAATATCGCAATAAGGTTTTGACAACAGATACATTTTGCTTAATATATACTCTATATATTTAGGTAATGAAATTAATGAACCAATGTGGTTATCCAGGCGATTCGAACCCTGGACAATCACAGAGAACATAATTATTGTAAGCACACAGTCCTCACTTAACCTTCTCCACGAATTTCGTGATTTTGCCAATCGCTGCCATGTTGCCCCAGCAGTTTTTTCTATCTACTCTCTCCATCTCTTATCTGGTTTGGGAGTGGCAGGGGGAAGAATACATAGCCTACCGGTAATTATAAAAGTTCGCCCGCAAAAAAAAACTAAGCATATCAATCATTTAACAGCCACCGAACACACTGGCATCATCTTAGGTGGCATAACATTCCGGTTTGTATACTGATTTTAATTATTTAAATTTGTGTTAATTGAATGTGCCATTATGCATCCCATGTCACCTTTCCAACCCCTTACTTTGACATTTATTAAATAGGTAATTATGTGATCTACCTATTGTTCTTACATGTGGACATCGATGTTAAATATGCTGAACACCAATTTGTATATTAACTTGTGTATCTATTTATCTATCTATCTATCTATATATATATATGTAAATCTATATATCTGAATATATCCATATTGTTCGATATATCGATCTATCGATCTATTTATTGATCGATCTATCTATCAACAGATCTTTCGATAGAGACAGATATATTGATAGATCTATCGATAGAATGATAGATCTATCGATAGATTGATAGATCTATCGATAGATAGATAGATAGACCTATCGATAGATAGATAGATCTATCAATCGATAGATAGATATATCTATCTAGCAATAGATAGAAAGCTAGATCAATCGATAGATAGATAGATCAATCGATAGATAGAAAGATAGATCTCTGGATAGATAGATATATCGATGGTAGATAGATAGATAGATAGATTTATTGATAGCTAATTAGATCGATAAAGAGATAAAGATAGATAGATTGATAAATAGAGATAAATCGATAGATAGATACTCTCGATAGATAGATAGATTTATCTATCTATCGATAAATAAATATATCGATAGATAGAGAGATATATCGATATATAGAGACATCGATAGATATATAGATATAGATAGATTTATCGATAGATTGATAGATTTATCGATAGATAGATAGATTTATCGATAAATATATAGATCTATCGATAAATATAGATATATCGATAGATGGATATATAGAGTAGATAGAAACGATATTCCCAAACTTTCTTCTATTCAACAGCTGAGCTCTGAAACTCTCTCCCTGAATCGATCTTCCCCTCATCCTATGACTTAAATTGCTTCAAACTCGGTGTGTCACCGCAATTTGGCTTGAACATGCCTTGCTTTTGGCCCTGTCACTCTTTCAACACTGGGGGAGGCACTCGTCACAGACAGTTCTGCCTTTTGTCTCCCTCATCCACATATAACCCAAAATCGATCAATAGATAGATAGATCTATCAATAAATAGATAGATAGATCTATCAATAAATAGATAGATAGATAGATCTATCAATAGATAGATAGATCCATCGATAGATAGATATATCTATCGATAGATCTATCGATAGATCTATCAACAGATAGATAGATCTATCGATAGATAGGTAGATAGATAGATAGGTAGATAGATCTATCGATATACAGATAATTAGACAGATTGATAGATCCATCAATAGATAGATAGATAGATCAATTAATAGATATATATTTATCGATATATAAATAGATCTAACGATAGAGAGACCTATTGATAGATATATAGACAGATAGATCTCTCAATTGATAGATAGATTTATTAAAAATAGATAAATATATCGAAAGATAGATAAATAGATCTATCGATAGATAGATCTATTGATAGATCTGTTGATAGCTCTACCGATAGATAGATAGATCTATCGATAGATTGATAGATAAATCTATTGATAGATAGATCTATTGATATGTATTAGGTCCTCTGTTGTTTGTTATATACATAAATGACCTTGATTTAGGTATAACAAGTAGGATAAGTAAGTTTGCAGACGATACCAAAATGGGGAGAAAAGTTGATTCAGATAGAGATAAAGAGTGCCTGCAAAGGGATCTAGATACCTTACACGAATGGTCAGTAAATTGGCAGATGAAGTTTAACATTGACCAATGCAAGGTATATATTAAAGATAGGGAAGATGCATACAAATGTTAAATATAAACTAGCTAATATGGAATAAGAAAACTCAGACTGTGAGACAGATCTAGGTGTGTTTGTTAGCAATGATTTGAAGCCTAGAAAACAATGTATAGGCGTTCGTAACAAGCCAAACAGGATTATCGGGTTTATCTCTAGGATTGTAAATAACAGAACTGCTGATGTTATCTTAAAACTTTACTTGTCATTAGTGAGACCCCACATGGATTATGCTGTTCAATTTTAATCTTCCGTATGAAGAAAGGTTGAAGAAATTAGGCTTACATTCGTTAGAGAGACGCAGAGTTAGAGGGGACATGATAGAGGTATTCAAGTGGGTTAGTGGGATTAATAAAGGGGACATGACAAATGGACTAAAGCTCAGTGATAGCGAAAGAACTCGTACAAATGGTTTCAAATTAGATAAATTTCGTTTCAAGACAGATATAGGCAAATATTGGTTTGGTAACAGAGTTGTGGATAGGTGGAATAGGCTGCCAAGTGCTATAGTGGGATCAAGAACGATAGGGAGCTTAAGATAAAATTAGATAGGCATATGGACGAGATGGGTTTAGTGTGAGGGGGATCTGTCAGATGTGGGCCAGGTGTGGGGCTCTGCAGGCCCCCGTTTTTCTGACCTCTGACCGTTTCGGTGAGGTCAGTCCTAATGGTGTTTTTAAACTGGGCTTATAATTAGGCCCATATAATTCCCCCCTGGGGGTTAGGGAATAGAATATGCCCCACGTGCCTTCTGCGTGTCGTGTCGTAAGAGGCGACTAAAGAGGTTGGGTCGGTGGGCTTGCGACCCCCACCCGGAAAAAATATCTAAGCAAAGAAAAACGAACGAACAGCCTCGGATGCGGACGGAACCAACGTTGACGAACTACGACCGACTAAGGACATGCCTTCGGACATTCTGAGAATGGCTACGTGGAATGTTAGTGGCATGAATGATGGCACAAAAGAGGGAGAGGTTCTGGAAGTGTTAGTGAATGCCAGGCTGGATGTATGTGGAATGACAGAGACCAAATGGAAAGGTTCAGATGTGAGAGAGTGGGAGTGTGGAATGGGTCTGTGTGCTGGAGTGAGTGAAGGAACAGCGAGAGAAGGTGCATGTTTGTTTGTAAGTAGCAAATGGAAGGAATGTGTAAGAGGAGTATGGGTCTGTGGGTTCAAGGATTTTGGGGTGAGAATGAAAGTAGGAATACAAACGTGGGTGATTGTATGCGTGTATGCCCCGACAGAGGATATACTTGAAAGAAAGAAAGAGGAGTTCTGGATGAATGTGGAGGCGTGGCTGGAGAAGTTTGACAAGAACGAAAGAATATTTCTGATTGGGGATATGAATGGTAAGGTGGGTGATAGGAAAGTTGAGGGAGTGGTGGGAGGGTGGGGGTACCATCAGAGGTGAATGGGAATGGTAGTGCACTTGTGGACGTATGTGTGGGGAGGAGGCTGTGGATAGCCAACACCTTCTTCCGACACAGAATGATCCACAGGTGCACGTGGAAACGGATGTTGACTATGAAGGATAAGACAGTGGTGGAACGAAAGTCATTGATTGATTATGTATGTGTTGATGAACGAATGAAGAAATCTGTGATGGATGCTAGGGTGTATATGGGTATTGGAGGGGGTCTGTCTGATCATTATGTAGTGGTAGCTAAGGTTAGGATACAAAAGAAGTGGGTGGGGAGAGCTGGAGGGAGGCGAGAGGAGGATGGAATGGTGAGGAGGGTGGAGAGGTTGCAGGAGGAGGAAGTCCGGGAGGAGTACAGGAGAGCAGTGGAAAGACGACTAGGTGGGTTCGACCTGGAAGTTATGGAGGAAGTGGAGGAGATGAGCAAGGTGTTTAAGGATGAGATCTGTGCAGCATGTGAGGAGGTGTGTGGAGTGAGGAGAAGAGGGAGGGGAGTGAAAGGTACAGCATGGTGGACAGAATAGGTAAGAATAGCTGTGGAAGAAAAGAAGAAAGCATATAGAGAGTGGTTGGGTAGTAGAGGGAATGAAGATTCCGAGAGACAGAAACGAGCGAGGTACATGGAGAGTAAGAGGGTGGTGAAGAGAGTAGTGAAGGAAAGTAAGAGAAGAGTAGATGAGGAATTTGGAAGGAATCTGAGTGTAAAATGGAGGGAGAGTAAGAAACTGTTCTGGAAAGAAGTCAAGAAAGTTAGGGAAGGTAGCAAGGGAAACAGTAAGGGTGTGAAAGATAAGAATGGGAGAATGCTAGCCGAGAAGCAAGAGAGAGTCGAAAGATGGAGGGAGTACTTCAGTGAGTTGCTAAATGTAAGGAATGAAGAGCCAGCAAACATAGCTGGATATGGTATGGGAGGGAGAAGAAGAGAAGTAGTGGAGGAGGAGGTGGGGATCAGGAGGTCAGAAGTGTGGGAAGCCATGAAAAGAGTGAAGTTGGGGAAAGCACCAGGAACAGATGGAGTGTGGGGAAATATTGAGGTATGGTGGTGAGATAGTGATAGAATGGGTATGGAAAATGTGCAAACTAGCATGGGAGAAGGGGAGTGCACCCGATGACTGGAAGACTGGCATAATAGTCCCCCTATATAAGGGCAAAGGGGAAAGAGGAGTGTGTGGTAACCACCGAGGAATATGTCTTCTAAGCTTAGTAGGGAAGGTATACAGTAGGGTAGTGATTGAGAGAGTGAGAGTGAGAACGGAGAAATGGATAGGCGACGAGCAGGGAGGTTTTAGGAAGGGAAGAGGATGTGTAGATCAGATTTTTACCCTGAATTGTGTTGTGGAGAAGTATCTGGAGAAGAAACAAAAGGTGTATGTTGCCTTTATGGACTTGGAGAAGGCCTATGACAGAGTGGATAGAGAAGGTTTGTGGAAAGTACTTAGAATATACGGAGTAGAGGGCAAGTTGCTGAAAGCAGTGAAGAGCATGTATGAGGGTGCAAAGGCGGCAGTATGTGTGGAGAGTGAGCAGAGCGAGTTCTTTGACCTGAATGTTGGTTTGAAAAAGGGGTGTGTGATGTCCCCGTGGTTGTTTACTGTATTTATGGATGGAGTCATGAAAGAAATACTATCAAGAGCAGTGGAGTTGGTGTATCGCTGAAAAGGGAGGGAATTGAGTGGAAGCTACCTATACTGCTGTTTGCGGATGATACAGTTCTGATGAGTGATAATGAATGGGAGTTGCAGGGTCTGGTAAATGAGTTTGGAACAGTGTGCGAAAAACGGAATTTGAAGGTAAATGCGGGGAAGAGCAAGGTTATGGTCTTCGAAAGGGGTGAAGTCACAGAGTGTGAGGTGAAGCTGAACGGTCAGGCTATGGAGATCGTCAACTCTTTTAAGTATCTGGGCAGTGTGTTGAGTAAAGATGGGACTATGGATGAAGAGGTGCGGGAGAGGGTACAACAGGGGAAGAGGGTTGTAGGAACGCTAAAAGCATTAACAAGAAATAGGGTGGTCAGTATTGAAGTGAAGAAGTCCTTGCATGACAGTGTGGTAATCCCGACACTGACTTACGGAAGCGAAGCATGGACGTTGGTTGAGAGACTCAGACCAAGAGTGAGAGCAGTGGAAATGAATTACTTAAGGAGTGCGTGCGGAGTTTACATGGAGGGATAGACAGACTAATGAGGAAGTAAGAAGGAGGTGTGGTGTGGGGGTAGATGTGCTGGAAAGTGGGGAAAAGGAACAACTTGAGATGGTTCGGCCATATGGAACGTATGGAAAGCGAGAGAATGACTAAGAGGGTGTATGAGAGCGAGGTGGAGGGACAGAGAGGGAGAGGTAGACCGAATGAGAGGTGGAAGGATGGAGTGAGGAAGTACATGAACGAAGGCGGTGCTGGTTGGGGGGAGGGGCGTCTACTGACTGGGGACAGAGGTGCATGGGGGCGGTTCGTTCGTGGCCACCCCTTCGGGGATCACGGCGTCAGCCAATAGATAGATAGATATATATATATATATATATATATATATATATATATATATATATATATATATATATATATATCCTACTAGTTAAGCATCTCTCCACTCTTCATGTTTTTATTCGTTCATCTATATTTATTCTCTCTTAATCCATTTGTCTCTCCTTTAGCTTACCCATATATTATATACTTTTCCCCTTGCCCATCTCTAGTTCCTTCTCTTCATCTCCAATTTATCGTACCCATTCCTAGATCTCTGTTTGCCTCGAAATTACTGAGCCTCCCTCTACTCCCCTGACTCCCCAATTCACTCACTCTCCCCTCTTCACAGCACTTCTCTCCTGCCTTCACGTATTCTTGCCTTTATCCAATTCTCCCATCTCCCTTTCGCTGTTTTGTATTTATCTGCCTCTACTTTCATTTGCTGTGCCTATTCTGCACGTCTGTCTATCTGTGCCTGTATATCTGTCTAGCTGTCTGTCTGTTATCGATGGTCTGTATGTCTTAACCTCGAGTACTTGGGTAGAATAACACTATATCCCTGCATCATCCCAATGGTCAATATGGAATCTAAAATGGACGTAATATTTGCTCGCTGGATGAAATTAGAAAAGAAACAAGAACAAAGAAATGGAAAAGAGAAACCAGGCGTAGTTCATCTCACTTTCTCTACTCTCTCTCTCTCTCTCTCTCTCTCCTTCCCTCCCTCCCTCCCTGCTCGTCCATCCTGGGAGGTCGTGGGAGATAAATGGAGGCGACTTTATTAGAAAACAAACGTCAGGGTGACCGACTATCGCAGACAATATATCTCCGGACGGGGGGGGGGGGGGGGGGCGATAGTGTTATTTGCAACCGTTGTGACCAGTTCGTAGATAGCTAGATAGATACGTTTATTGACCACAAGTTTGTCATTACATGTAGTAACAGAAAAATTCATTTAATACATAATCAACTATACAATTGGTGGAAAAAAAATGCTTAATAGTCCATATAAATTAACTTACACTGAAAAAAAAAGGGTCAGACAAATCAAAACATAAACAAACGTATAATTTAATATTACGTCTTTAGATTCCATGGGTAGTCATAAATTATGCATAAATACGGAGCAACTTATGGATAATCGTGCAATCGCCGGCACAAATAGCTAATACACTACACTATTATATAATAAACTTGAGGCAGTAAATAACGCGACATTAATAGAACCCCAGTCTCTTGCTGATATTAGGTGAGGTTGTAACTCTTCCAATAATAGTTCACTGTCCTTCGTTTCGTGGTGTTATAATGTTTCGCTCATATTGTGCATTTTTTTTTTTTTTTTTTTTTTTTAACCTTGTGTACAATCGCCTGCTCAAGAAGATAATACACTACATGATGATACACTTGAGAAATACACCAATTAATGATATGAGGGAAAACGGACACTGTCTTATTTGTTAAAGGGAATATTTCAGAGCAGTATACAAAAATGTCAGAATTGGTATACAACTCTTACTACTATCACTGCAGGTATTTATTCGAATGGTGATACGGGGTTGCAACAAATAAACTTGTACGAATGGTGAGACTGGGTTGCAACAAATACACTGCGTAGCTCGGGGTGTTTGTATATATTGTGGTGTGGCGTCCATCCTGGGTCCTGGTGGTGGCTGTCTCACTCATCACTCTCGCCAAGGCAATAAGGTACAGATAGCTCCAGCTTCATACATATGGAGAGACCCCCTCGAATGCACGTGTATATATATTATTTAGTTAACCCATTCAGTATCGGTAACGTAATTTTATTTTTATTCTGGCTACTATTAGACGACTATATTCAGTCTAAAAAGGGCCTCCAGCATTTAACAGGCCTCGAAATATCTCACTTAATCTTTGTAGAAAATTAAACCATGGACACTTGGTAATCGTAAATATCCATTTCGGAAATAGGATACACGTATATCTAGCCTCACAAACATGGAGACTCAAACATGCAAACGTACAGGCTCCTCGATTACTTGGTGCATAATTGCTTCATTGAATTGTAGCGAATACACGTAACTTATTTAATGCCCTGGCTCTCAAATACAGTAGGTTGTTTATGCATCTTACAAGTGTGTATCTTCGTAAATTAAATCTTTGTAAAGGCTGTTTTGTACTCGTGATAGTTTTTTCTTAAGGATGAGGGAACTGGCCCTATTAACCCTGGCACGACCAATTTTATTTACTGTTAGGTTTAGGATTATGCGAATGTGTTCCATTTTAATAAAAAAACACATGTAAATAACGCTGTAAAGTTGAGGCTACAAATAAGCAAATTGAATGTGCTCCCTCCCTTTCTGTTTCACGCACACATACCCACATGCGAGAGTTTTTCGAACTAGGTATTCCCAGCTAGGTTTGAGGAAAGAAAACTGTCTACAAACAATTCTTTATTCTTACAACATCCTCATTTTCTTCCTGCACTTTACATTGGAGGCCAGACTTACATTTCTGGGCCAAACTGGACTGGCATTAGAGACCGGACTGACATAGAGGGCCGGACTGGACTGACATTAGAGGCCGGACTGACATAAAGGGCCGGACTGGACTGACATTAGAGGCCGGACTGACATAGAGGGCCGGACTGGACTGACATTAGAGGCCGGACTGACATAGAGGGCCGGACTGGACTGACATTAGAGGCCGGACTGACAATACTGCACAATAAGTTTTTTCCCGGTGTAACGTCCTGCCGCCCATATCGACCCCCCCCCCCCCCCCCCCCCCCTGCTGCAAAAGTTTACAGATATAATTATGCAGGGGAAAACATGGCACACACACACACACTCTCTCTCTCTCTCACCAAATAACCATTCCCTCCTCGTCTGTCTCTTTCCCTCCGATGCGCTTCCCCCCCCCCCCCTCAGTCCAATTCCACTTGTCCCCTGCAGCGCTATGGCCTCCTCTTCCCCCCCCCCCCTTCTTCTAGACCCCTTCATTTATTCTGTTCTCTTGTATTCCCTTCTTTTTTTCTTCTTCTATATCCCTTCACTTCCATTTGTTCACCTTTTCTTCTTCTGCAGTATGCCTTAAATTTATACTTTTCACCCATTCCGTGCATCTCATTTATTATT
Source organism: Paralithodes platypus (assembly GCA_032716605.1). Classification (NCBI taxonomy): domain Eukaryota; kingdom Metazoa; phylum Arthropoda; class Malacostraca; order Decapoda; family Lithodidae; genus Paralithodes; species Paralithodes platypus. The sequence goes on from CM064482.1 coordinate 61,581,248, forward strand.
GTCTTCTCGTACGCCCCTTTATTCATTCCATTTCTTCTTTAATCCTTCCTTTCTTCTTGTTCTTCTCCCCCTCTCTCTCCCCTTCTTTCACACATCTTCCTTTCTTATTATTCCACTTTCTTCTCTACGCAATCCCTTCTTCCTCTACACCTCTCACTCCTTTTTCCTGTTCTCCCTCTTTTCTTTACACATCTTCATTTCTTATTGTGCCATTGTCTTCCCTACTCCTTCCCTTCTTCTTTGTCTACATCCTTCACTCTGTCCTCCTTCTCTTTCTCACATTTTTGTCTTATTTTTACTTTTTTCTGTATTCACTCTCTTTTCTTCACTCTCCTGCTTATTAGTTTTTATCATAATTATATCCTTCTCTCATGTCCTCTCTTTCTTCTGCTTTTGTTTACTTTTTCCTTCTGTTTCTATTATTCTCTCTTGCCCTTTATCATTTCTGTATGTAGTCACTTTAGCATCACCTTGTCACCTTGTTGTTAGTATTTAATATTATTGTTATTATTATTATCTTTATTATTATTATAATAATTATTATTTTTATATTATTATTATTTTTATTAATATTAGTTTTACTTCTAACCTCACTTATTCTTGCTCATGCCCTTTCCTTCTTCTATTATCCTACTATACATATTGAACTCTTATTCTCAGACATATTCGAGGTAATGTCATATGTGGTTTATCATCATTATAAGTGTTCAATGCTTCCTTATTGTCTTATAATATCTACCATTCACTTAGTGCTCCTCTTTTAGTAAAGGACCTGTTTGAGAGTATATATATATATATATTATAATATTAGAGACATAACTAATACATAACAAAATTATACAGTTGTATTTTTTGCACAAGTTTGTAGCGATACGAAGTATATCCACCTCTCTCTATCTTGTCCCTTGACCCCCTCCAACTTCCACCCACCCCCACCTCCACCCCACCCGCCTTTCCACTCTCCCATCAACTCACCAATTCTACGGTCTCCCTCTCCTCGTTTCACTTCCCTTGCTAAAACTATTTCGTTTTCGGGTGCCTTCTTTTCTCATCTCATTTCGTCCGATTTCGTTTACTTACGGACGCCTGTGAGAATCGTTCACATCTTGGTGAACTATTATAACCTGATGGATACATTTTTTACGTGTTCATACCCCTAAGATGTTAATGTTTAGACACTAATATTTTTGTTTGTCTTTGTTTCTCGGTATATCGATATATCCTATTCCCTCTCTCTCTCTCTCTCTCTCATCCATCCATCCCTTATCCCGCCCCCTCCCAATCGTCCCCAATCCCAATCCCCCGACCCCCCCCCCCAATCCTGACCCCGCCATCACCCAGATAAATCGAGGCGACTTTATTAGACCGGAGAAGCGAGGGGGTGGTCGGAGCTCTTCTGTTTTTATTAGCCTTTCGCCTGCCCCCCCTTTTTTCGATTTTCTAGGTTGATTTTCTTGAAGTACTCTGTTATTTACTTCGTCTTTTTAGAGTTTACATGTTGTTTTGATTCTCCTTGGTGGTTTATTTGTTATTTTGTTATGTTTACCTTTTTATGATCGCTTTTTTTTTTTTTTTTTTTTTTTAATTATTATTATCGCGTTTTAGGGGTTGAACGTCTGTTTTATTTGTCTCTCACCTGCCAGATTAAAAGAGTCGACTTTATTAGACCGGTTGGGCTCTTCTGTTTTTATCAGCTTTTCGCCTTCCCCTTTTTTCGATTTTCTAGGTTGATTTTTGTCAATCTTTTTACCTTTTTTATAATCGCTATTCTCTTTGTCTCTATTCTCTTAGGTGGTTTATTTGTTATTCTTCTTATGTTACTCACCTTTTTATTATTATCGCATGTGTGGGGTTGAAAGTCTTTGTTTTATTTGTATCTCACCTGCCAGATAATACGTGACCACTTTATTAGACCGGAGAAGAGATGATATGGTGGTTGGGGTGTTCTGGTTTTATTAACCTTCCATCTCCCATTGGTATTATTATTATTTGTTATGTTTTTCGATTATTCTTTTGTTGATATTTGTCGATGGATTCTAAATTATCTCATTTGTATATTTCTTATTACAGTTCAGAGGTTTAGGCATTTATTAGTTTGCTCTCTCTATAATCCATGCATTATATTTAAACCAAAAATCTTGACCACTAACTTCTATAACTATTTAGCGACTCGAGTAATCGAGGAAATATTTTTCCCTTTGGGAAGAGTCAGCCAGGGAATCAGTGTAGAAATTTACAGCCCATTTGTTTTAGCCCTTTTTGAGTTACAGAGGTTAGGAGTCATAATTTCTGGCCTACTTTTAATGAATGGACTAGTGATATACCGTAATTTTGTTTCTGTGGATCCTGTTTTTATTTTCTAACTTACTATAATTTTGCTCTGTGAGCGACATTTTTTCCAGGTCGACTGTATATATATATATATTATATATATATATATATATAGATATATATATATATATATATATATATATATATATATATATATATATATATATATACAGTATATAAAGACTGAATTATTGTATTTAATCGTACATTATCTAAATATACTTGAGATAGAATAGGCATAATGCTTAATGGGGGATGGTTCACCTTTTGGTCGATTTGTTTTTGTTCATGTATTCATTGTTTTTCTAGTTTCCTCCCTAGACCTCCACCAAACTTTAAACACATCCAATAGATCTCCCTTCTAGATTAATGTGTAAATTTTAAGACCGGTTCTTCAAAAATTATAGGCTCACTGTTGTTCGTCAGGAATAAAATTGACACCTAAGTAGCACGAAAGGTCTTGATATTGATATAGAAATGGGACGAAAGGTTTTAAAATCGACATACTAATGGGGCGAACGTCCTAGAATTTGAAAACTAATGGGGCTTAAGATGAGGGAGAAGGGGGCCTAGAAAAACAACCCATCTTCCCTTAACTGACTCAGTATAATTGGAACAAACTCTCTTTATGTATTTCCTCTTCCCCTGTCTCGTCCTAGCCGCTTCAACTTCTCGCCCCGGCTGCCTCAATTGCTTAAAGATTGCCTAAGCTCCTCCAGACGGCTCTTTGCTACATCATTGGCGTGTTAATTAAGCTGCGCGAATCTCCTGACTAGCACACAACACACATTAGTCCGATCTTACTTCTAGGATATTCCAGTGATATATGCATTATATATATATATATATATATATATATATATATATATATATATATATATGTATATATATATGATATATATATATATATATATATATATATATATATATATATATATATATATATTTGGGGGAGGCGAGAACACAGTGGATAGCGTGGTGGACTGCAGACCTAATGGACCTCAGATCGAGTCCACGCGAAACGTTAGGGATTTTTCTGAGGTGATCTGATCGTTCCTGCTGTTCTACAGTCATCCTGGCTACACCGACACGTCAAGAAAATACCCCCTATGTCGTCACCAATTCATAGCATAGAAAATACTGTGAATGACAGTATAGCTGCTCCCTCCGATCAAGTGACGTGCAATTAAGGTGTCGTTATCTAGTGTAACAGAAAGGAAGCAACCAACACCTTGAAGCTCCACTGTGACGATCTATAGCGACACGCGAAGCACCCACCATCTCGAAGCTTCAATCGAGAATCTCAGGGTCTTACAGGCTACTGAAAAGCCTAGAGTTCCGAGATCAAGACATAGAAAAGAAAAGAAAAACAGATATATATATATATATATATATATATATACTTTCTCTATGTTTTTCAGAATAAATTACTCGACTAATGATAGCCAAAATATTGAAAGAGAAAATAAATTGAAATTGGTACATGCTGGATTGAATTTTGTAATCGAACATTTTCCATTAGTCGTGATGAATATCCCCTTTTCTCTCTACCCTTTCTCTGTCTGTCTGTCTGTCTGCTATCGAAGCCTCTGGGATACACTATAACATTGTACTGTCTCGTTTGGGCTTGACACAGATTCAAAGTTAGGTTAGGCTTGGTCTGGGTAGGTTCGATTAGGTCTAGTTAGGGTAAATTGATTAATTTTAGGTTAGGAGACTATTTCCATTCTGTTTGCGGCTGTTCCGGAGTGTGGCCGTTTTGCATTGAAATCCCGTCGGAGCATTTAGACAACAACACACTGACTCGCTCACGGCCGCAGGATAATCACCATAAATCGAGGAAGGAAGGGAGAGAGAGAGAGAGGACCGTATTTCAGGAGTAATGCATATGTTGTATTGATCAGGGAGGCTTCGGCGGTCCACCTCTCTCTCGTAACTTGAACCACCGACCCCTCTTCCAAATGTCCCCCCGCGGCCCCCTTCTCCTCTCTCCGAAAATCACCTCATTCCTTTCGCCTCCCCCATCCCCCAACTCCACCGCCATCTCTTTCACAACTCTCCCCCCCCCCCTCTCTCTCACACACAACTCGTCCCCCCCCCCTCTCTCACACAACTCGTCCCCCCCCTCTCTCTGTCACAACTCTCCCCCCCCCCTCTCTCTCTCACACAACTCTCCCCCCCCCTCTCTCTCACACAACTCTCCCCCCCCCTCTCTCTCACACACAATTCGTCCCCCCCCCCCTCTCTCTGTCACAATTCGTCCCCCCCCTCTCTCTGTCACAATTCGTCCCCCCCTCTCTCTCTCACAACTCGTCCCTCCCTCTCTCTCTCACAACTCGTCCCCCTCTCTCTCTCACACACAACTAGTCCCCCTTTCTCTCACAACTCGTCCACCTTCTCTCTTAAAACTCGTCCCCCCCTCTCTCTTAAAAATCGTCCCCCCCTCTCTCACAACTCGTCCCCCCTTTATCCCAACTCGTCCCCCCTCTCTCTCAACTCGTCCCCCCTCTCTCAACTCGTCCCCTCTCTCTCCAACTCGCCCCTCTCTCTCCCAACTCGTTCCCTTCCTCTCTCCCCCCTCCCCCTCCCAATTCGCCCCCCACTCCCACCCATTTCTACCCCCCCCCCCTCGTCTCCCTCCCACTTTCCGAAAACCCCTCTCTCCATTCGCCCTCCCGTCCACCCCCTGTTCGACCTTTTATGGTGCGTAAAAATATAGAATGGCCGTATTCCCATTATCATAAACAGCGTCCGTTCCCCCCTCCACCCCCTCATCCTGCTGGCAAATGTTGGCGCACAACATAAAAACGCCGCCGATATATCAGGGGAGAGGTTCGATATATCTCCAGAAGGGAAGGGAAGAGGGTAAGGGTGGTGGTGGGGGAGGGGGAGAAGCGAGTTGTTGCTGCCCTCCCCCTCCCCCCTGACCCTCTCGCTTAACTGTATCTAAATCAAAGATGGCCTCGTTGGAAATCCCCCTCCCACCGGGAGGTGGGACCATCAGTTCGGCTATTTTAAGACGTTTTGTACCATTAGTTTGATGAATATGAAACTTTTCGCCTACATTAAGTTGGTGAGCGATAGCAAACTTGCAGTTGAGGAGAAACCAGATATTTTTCTATATTAAAAAAGAAAAGAAAAGAAAAAAAAAGGCAGAACAAATAATAAAAACTGAAGGTGGATCTGGGAGGCATTTTCTTAGCTTGAAGGGGGTCTAACGTAATATTAAATTTGATAGGTTCGATTTATCTCCAGAGGGAAGCAGAGTAGGAAGGGCTTGAGGAGAGACGCTGCTGTTCTTGTCCCTTGCTTACCCAACCAACCCTCCTCCCGTGTTGTTGTTTTCTTGCTTGTTTCCCTCCCTGCCTTCGTGTCCTCTCTACAAAATGGCTAAAGGATGTGGAGAGAGAGAGAGAGAGAGAGAGAGACTGTACTAGTGGCTCTCTCGGATTATGCGATATGTGAGGAGGGATATGAGGCCATTTTCACCTTTAGTGCCGTAATGCCCTCTCACTATATTTTGGCTACGATTAAGCGGTTTTATTTAGCTAACAGAGAGCCTTCCATAGTATGGAGAATGCAAACAACTTACTAACGTTTGTTTCCCAGAATTTAGTTCTGCCCCGTACTATATTTAATTTTAAAACAGGTCAGATCCATTTGTGAGAAAAACAAAACAAAAATAATAAGATAAAATAAAATAAATGGAGTTCTTCATTAGGTGTATGTCGCTTGTTTTCATCATATCAAATTTGTCTTCATATCTGGAATGGGAATCTAATAAACGATTGGTCCTTGTAAACCAATGACAGTTATATTTTATTTCAGCTACCATCAAACGATTTTATTCAGCTGTGGTGAAATGAATCTTTAGAATCCAGAGAATTCAGACTACTCAATTCTGGTGTTAATGTGAATGGCCCTTTGACCAGCATGTGTGCCTTGGCGAGAACCAATGCCTAGAAATAAGAGGAGACACAAAATGGGCCGATATGGATCCGAGTAATAATGAAGGAAAACTTATTGGTTGATTATAGGATGTGGCCAGGATATATAACTTAACTTTAGTGATCCTAAGCTGATTCCCAACCCACCTACCTCTTGACACACACGTGCGCGCGCACATACACACATACACACACACGCGCGCGCGCACACACACCACAACTCTCACGGTTGATGCTTTACCACTTTAAGTTAACTATATAGGATGTTACAAGGCTTAATATTTTCTCTTCTTTCAATCTTATCCACATTTCTCTTCCGATTATATTCAAATTAATTTCCCTGCCTTATCCCTAGTCCTTCCCGTCCCCCTCAGCCCCCGCACATGATGCTTCCCAGGAGAGGGGCCGAGGCTGGTCCCGGTGGAATGGGAGGAAAATCTGAGGTTGTGTGGTGGAGGCCTCGTTTATCACGATGACAAATGGGGCTGTCCACGGGCCATAGGGAGGGGGAGTGCACCCCCTCCCCCTCCCACAGCCCCCCTCTTTTAGGACAGCCGAATTTGGGGTGAATTCGGATTTTTTAAGATTAATTTATTTATTTACTTGTTGTTATTCTTCATTCCGTATGCCTCACGTAATTTGTATGAGTTATGTTCATTATTTAATTATCGGTAATAGAACAAATTTATACATCCATGCAAAAAAAATTATGGATTCCGGTGAGCAATGTCCGGAGACCGTAGAAACGATGTGGGGGTGGGGGTGGGGGGTATGGGGCTCCTGCAAGGGTCTGGTTTAAGGCCCCGACAAGATAGACAAACAAAATATGGGAACAAACATGGCTGAAAAGTCCAGTGGAAGATAGTGTATTATGGCAATAGGAAAAAATAAGTATGTCATAGGGATTGAATAATGTTTTTATTATTTTATTTATTTACCAAATTATATATATATATATATACACAGTATATATATACCGGGTATTCATATATTTTATTATTTTGTTATTCAATTATGTACTGTACAGTATATATATATATATATATATATATATATATATATATATATATATATATATATATATATATATATATATATATATATATATATATATACAGTATACTGTATATATATATTTTTTTTTTTTTTTTTTTTTTTTATATGTAAATACTTAGTTCACAAGGGGAATACAACCAAATACAGTGAACTATAACAAATGGCAGTGGAATAGAACATGTGAGGTTATATGGCAGTTATTGTTCTGCCAGAGAGAAATAAAATCACAAAAAAACAAAATCAATGCTAACCAAATGAAAATGGAAAAATAATATCAATGGACCAAGTGGATGATTTCATATGTTAATGGAAAACAATATGATGTTATATGACAAACAATAAGCCTTCAAGATACGGTAACGCATTTCCGTTCTTATATACAAATTCTTATATATTTTTTTTGCTATGTGATTGAGGGAGGCAAAAG
>CM064482.1:61591508-61641598 GCA_032716605.1 Paralithodes platypus
TCTGTAATCTTAAATAGGGAAAGGTAATAACTTTCCCCTTCACTACATTAACCCTTTCAGTATTATGACCTCTATTCATATTATTCACACTAACATAATGCGATTTGACAGGGCTTGGGAATGATCTGTAGGAGTTAAAGGGATAACTGAACTAATTTTCTTTACCTCATTCGATCCCTCGGGTTCCTTCCTAAGGTGTATAAAATCGTCTAATGTTAGCCATGATACTAAATAAATGGCGTCATATTCTACTGAAGGGATTTACATATTGCAATAAAGGGGAGAGTAAACCCTTTCCCTTTAACCCTTAGAAGATCTGATGTCGCATTTATTTTCTGTTTTCTAGCTAGTATTAGACGATTGTTTTCAGATTAGGAAGGGTATGTGGAAGTCAGAGGGTTGATTGAGATAATATTTACCTTCATCATGCCCACAAATTCTTCCTAAGTTGTATAAAATCGTCTAATGATAGCCAGAAAAAAACAGTCAAAATGCGTCACAATCTTCAAAGGGTTAATAAGAGCATAGCCTCCTGTGTCCAGCACTGCTCCTTGTCTCGGCCCCCACAATTCTGTCTGCAAGGAAAGAAGAACACTTAAGGGGGCCCACTTCGCTTTATATATCTTTCTCTCCCTCTATATTTGGCTTGTATCCATTCGGCCCCATTCAGCCTACTGTTTTAAGAAGTTTACCCCCATCCAGGTGTCAATATTTCCCTGGCGAGCGGTAGCGAGCCAGCATATATATATAAATTTGTTTTGACAGCAAGCTAAATTTGTACATTTTTCGATAGAAAAATTTCTCCGTCGAAGCCGGATTTCTCCATACTATGTTGGCTCGCTATCGCTCGCCAGGAAGAAATCGACACCTGGATGGGGATAAACGTCTTAAAACAGTTGGCTGAATGGGGTCGAATGGATACAAGCCAGAGAAAGAGAAACAGATGAAAAAAGCAGGTGACCCCCTTAAGTCAGTCACGGGTCCTTCGTCGTACAACAGGGTGAAGGAACCAACCCTCACCTCCAGACATCAAGAATAACACACGAAATGGGGGAGAGCATATTCGTTCCCAATGTCTCCACCATTAGTGTTACTTCTGGATTCGAACCCACTCACTCCAGGTAGATTTGGGAGAATTGGGCACCGTAACCACTCAACCATGAGCGGATGTTATGGTGCCCAACTCTCCCAAATCTACCTGAAATGAGTGGGTTCGAATCCCGGTCAGGATAGCTCTCTCCCAACCTGTCCGACAATATCATTAGATATTGGTTAAAAAAAAAACACATATATAATAATAATAATAATAATAATAATAATAATCTTTCCAATTAAATGCAAACATATGCCAGCAATCGGGGAATTGATCCTAAATATGGTAAATTTGCTGGATCTAACTGTTCCCTTCCCCCTCTAAAAGTAACATAAGGTAGGGAAAGCAAACCCCCTCCCGAACTGTCCACCACATAAGTCTGGGGGAAAGGAGGCTCTCAAGTTGGTGTAATTTGTCGGAACATTAGTCGTTGTGATGAATGTTGAGGACACCCCTAGCTACATGAATGTTGAGGACACCCCTAGCTACATGCCTCTCTCGCTCCTCTTTGTCTCTTTCCTGGCGAGCGTTAGTGAGTTTGCAATTTAACCCTTTCTATACCGGTTACGTCATTTTTTTCAGCTACTTTTAGACGATATTATTCAGTTTAAGAAGGACCTACAGTAGTTAGCAGGTTTTGATCTATCTTAATTAACAATTTTTATTACCACAAATCCTTCTTCTATCTATCTATCTATTGCCTGACGCCGTGATCCCCGAAGAGGTGGCCACGAACGAACCGCCCCCATGCACCTCTGTCCCCAGTCAGTCGACGCCCCTCCTCCCAACCAGCACCGCCTTCATTCATATACTTCCTCACTCCATCGTTCCACCTCTCCTTCGGTGCACCTCTCTCTCTCTGTCCTTCCACCTCGCTATCGTACACCCTCTTAGTCATTCTCTCGCTTTCCATATGTTCCATATGACCGAACCATCTCAAGTTGTTCCTTTTCACACTTTCCAGCACATCTACCTCCACACCACACCTTCTTACTTCCTCATTCGTCTGTCTCTCCCTCCATGTAACTTTGCACGCACTTCTCAAGTAACTCATTTCCACCGCTCTCACTCTTGGTCCGAGTCTCTTCCCGAACGTCCATGCTTCGCTTCCGTAAGTTAGTGTCGAGATTACCACACTGTCATGCAAGGACTTCTTCACTTCCATACTGACCACCCTATTTCTTGTTACTGCTTTCAACGTTCCTACAACCATCTTCCCCTGTTGCACCCTCTCCCGCACTTCTTCATCCATAGTCCCATCTTTACTCAACACACTGCCCAGATACATAAAAGAGCTGACGATCTCCATAGCCTGACCGTTCAACTTCACCTCACACTCTGTGACTTCACCCTTTTCGAAGACCATTACCTTGCTCTTCCCCGCATTTACCTTCAAATTCCGTTTTTCGCACACTGTTCCCCAAACTCATTTACCAGACCCTGCAAATCCTCCTTAAGCTGCACAAAATCGAACAATTAAATAAAATAACAAAAGTCATTGCCAGTACAAAAGAGGTTAAAAGAAATCTGCCTTCGGCCGGGAAATTTGTCTACCGAAAAATGTAAACTTTACCTTGACGAGAAGGGGGAGGGGAGGAGGGGGGGGGGGGGAGGGAGGGAGGGGGGAGTTCTTTTAGCTTGAAGGGGTCTAAGGATCAAACTAGATAAAGGGAAATTTCGCGAAAATAGCATATAAATAAGTAAAAATGTACCGAAATATCACAAGGAAGGGGAGAGCGAGCCCCTTCCCAGAATGGCAAGGAGGCTCTCAAGTTGGGGTGTAATTTGTCGGAACATTAGTCGCGGTGATGGATGCTGGGGACCCCTAGCTGCATGCCTCGCGCCCCACCACTCCTATAAATTGTTGGGTGGAGCGTTGTTTATGGTGTGTGTAAGCCCTAGATTTGTTCCAGGGGGCAGCCGATATGTTCTTGTGGTCGGTTGGTTGGGGGATGGACATTTTGTTGTTGCTTAAGGGGGGCATTTCAAGAGGTGAAATTATTTGTGTTAATCGTAGTGTAGTCTCCGTTTGTATTTATGGTGCGTGTAAGCCATAGATTTGTTCCGGGGGTAGCCGATACGTTCTTGTGGTGGTCGGTTGGTTGGGGGATGGAATTATTTTTGTTGGTAAAAGGGGGGGGGGGGGGGGGGAACACTTCAACAGGTGGGATTATTTGTTGTTTTATGGTGTGTGTATGCTGTAGATTTGTTCCGGGGGCAGCCGATATGTTCTTGTGGTGGTCGGTTGGTTGGCGGATGGAATTATTTTTGTTGGCTAGGGGGGGGGGGGGGGGGGGCATTTCAACAGGTGAGATTATTTTATGTGTATAATAGTGTAATCTCTATGGTTGTTTATGGTGTGTGTAAGCCATAGGTTTGTTCCAGTGGTTGCCGATATGTACATGTGGTCGGTTGGTCGTTTACATCTGTTTGTGAAATGGAATTATTTTTGTTGCTTAGGGGTGCATTTTAACAGGTGCGACTATTTGTATTTATAATGGTGTTGTTGTGTGGAGTGTGGAGACCCACATATTGTTTAAGGTTTGTGTAAGCTATAGATTTGTTCCGAGGGCAGCCAATAAGTTCTTGTGCTCGGTCGGTGGGGGTTTAAAATTATGTTTCTTCTTTTTAGGAATGAATTGCAACAGATATATGTATGTTAATAATAATACAGTCTCTCTAGTTGTTTATGGTGTGTGTAAGCCATAAATATGCTCCCAGGGGCAAATACGAAGTGGAGGTCGGTTGTTGGATAGTATTAATTTTGTTTGTGTGTGTTTTTTTTTAAGGGGGGGGGGGGGGGGTGCATTTCAACAGGTGTGACTATTGATTGATATTGTTGTGTGGAGCCTTAGATTTGTTCCCGAGGCAGCGAATAAGTTTATGGAGGATGGATTTATTTTTGTTTTCTTTTTATGAGCCGCATTGCAACAGGTGCGGATGTGGAAATTATTGACCTAGTTGTGTTGATTGAGTGCTTAGATAAGCAGAGCAGAGCCAATAAGTTTGTAATTGTTGAACAGAATATAATGATGTTGTGAGGATATATTTTAACAGTACAGTTGTGGTTATGGATATGATTAACGAAGATTCGTTGATTTAGGAAGAGGACTAGGCTCGCTATAAGATCAGGTAAAAGTATTAATTATCCTGAGCACTGGAGAGGTGTGTTGGTTATCAGCTATTATTTCCTTCTTGTGAGTACGTATTCCAACAGGAGTGGATATGGATTTCATTGAGCTAGAGTCTACTTTAGTGAATAGGAAATTGGCAGGTGTACAAAACTGAATGATTTAAATAGAGCCGAAGTTGAACTCTGTATTAAGAGGACAAACGATCTCCATTCAAATATTCAGCAGATTACATGGGAAAACAAAAGATTAACCTATCCATTTAAATAAAGCTGTAACTATATAGTTAACTTTTTTTTAATTATTATTTTCTAGGAAGAATAAATTATGGTGGCGCGAGGAACGGAAGGCTAAGTATATCCTAACCGAAGAAAACAAATATCGATTAGGTCCCGAATCAGGAGAGTAAAGATTGTCACATGGTGAAATTAATTATTCGAGAAAAGCAAAGCAAATATTATTGATTTCGACATTTTATTGAATGGAAGCAAACTCAGTGTGAAAACTAGCTATACATATGTACCGTTGAAATATATTAAGGGTACTATTTAGGTCAATATCAGACTATAATGCCATCGAAAGGAGGAAGATTGGAAAAGTTAAGTATAGAAGCTATTGTCCTGCAATGGACTTCCCGGCCTGATGAGAATGATTAGCCCTATGCATCACATCGCTTAATATCTCCTGTGGCCGGAATGAATGCAGCTCAGCCTACCGGGGAAGGGTATTAGGGGGTAATATTGTGTGTGGTGCGGAGCGGAGGGAGGGATTTTTAATGTGTTTTATGAACCTGGGCACAGTAAAAATAGGTGGAGGGTCTTTTGTGTCCGTGTTCATCTTGCGACCACCCCCTTTACTGATCGATTGGCAAGAGTATTGGGATATTAAAGAGTAGTATGAGTATTGGGGTATTAGAGTATTAGGGTATTAGAGTGTTAGGGTATTAGAGTGTTAGGGTATTAGAGTGTTATGGTATTAGAGTATTAGGGTATTAGAGTATTAGGGTATTAGAGTATTATGGTATTAGAGTATTAGAGTATTAGGGTATTAGAGTGTTAGGGTATTAGAGTGTTATGGTATTAGAGTATTAGGGTATTAGAGTGTTAGGGTATTAGAGTGTTAGGGTATTAGAGTGTTAGGGTATTAGAGTATTAGGGTATTAGAGTGTTAGGGTATTAGAGTGTTAGGGTATTAGAGTGTTATGGTATTAGAGTATTAGGGTATTAGAGTATTATGGTATTAGAGTGTTAGGGTATTAGAGTGTTAGGGTATTAGAGTATTATGGTATTAGAGTATTAGGGTATTAGAGTATTATGGTATTAGAGTGTTAGGGTATTAGAGTGTTATGGTGTTAGAGTGTTATGGTATTAGAGTATTAGGGTATTAGAGTATTAGGGTATTAAAGTATTAGGGTATTAGAGTGTTATGGTATTAGAGTATTAGGGTATTAGAGTATTAGAGTAATCGGGTATTAGAGTGTTAAGGTATTAGATTATTAGAGTCTTAGTGTAGTAGAGTATTAGGTTATAAAAGAGTATTCGAGTATTAGATCATAGGGTATTAAAGTGGTAATATTGCGTGTGAGGAGCGGAGGGAGGAATTTGTATTGTGTTTTATGAACCTGGGCACGGTAAAAATGGGTGGAGGTTCTTTGTGTCCTTGTTCATCTTGCGGCCCCCCCCCCCCCCCCCTTGTTTCTTGTGGGCTGGTACAGATCGATAGGCAAGCTGTTTATCCCTGCATTTTATAGCTATACGTCTTTTGCTACACATCGATTGGCAAGCTGTTTATCCCTTAACATTTATTCCTATACGTTTTTAGCTGTCTTATTAGTTCCACGTGTCTATTTGTGTTCTTATATCTGTCTATCAGCCTTTCAGTCTCCTCATCTATATAGTCATATTAATATGATTAATGTTAATATTCAAATATATGCCAGCTTCTATTCGCATGGACATTGGCTATATTCGTTAATACATACAGTATAATTGTGAACAATATGTTGTATATAGTGTGTGTGTGTGTAAGTATGAATTAATTTATAAATGCACAGTACGTGTAGGTTTGTGCGTGTCCGTGTGTATGACCATTATACAGTATACAGTATGTGTAACTTGTAAGAAAAGTCTGAGACATCAACTAGAGTTCATATGTGAATAAATAATTATTCTATTTGGCACGTGTACGCAATTAATAGAGCTTAACTTTTTCATTTCACAAAAAAAAAAATATATATATATACTAATAATACAAATAATAATATTTATTGTTCATACTAAGTATATCTCACAAATACACGTGAGCTAATTATTGTTTGTATAAGAAAATATGTAAATTTTATACTAGAACCAACACACACGCTTGAGAGAGAGAGAGAGAGAGAGAGAGAGAGAGAGAGAGAGAGAGAGAGAGAGAGAGAGGAGAGGAGAGAGGAGAGAGAGAGAGAGAGAGAGAGAGAGAGAGAGGAGAGAGAGGAGAGGAGAGAGAGAGAGAGAGAGAGAGAGAGAGAGAGAGAGAGAGAGAGAGAGAGAGAGAGAGAGAGAGAGAGAGAGAGAGAGAGAGAGAGAGAGAGATTGAGAGAGAGAACGAATGAGACAGAATCCAGCACCACCAAACCCTCGCCAAGATCATCAATGTAGGCAACCCAATAATTGTTTACGGCAGGTGCGGCGGGAGGTGTCGAGAGTCACTTAAATCACACAGGGTTTTTTTTACCGAGGCCCTTCGCGGAAAAGAACGGAGGACGGGTGCTGACATTTTGTGGGTTTATCGTTCCAAGCCAGTATTATTGTTTATATTTAGTGTTAAGGGGACAGTGGCTGTTTGTTTGGTGTATTAATTCATTTATTCATATGTTTTTTTAGTTTCCTCGATAGACCTCCATCAAGCTTAGAAAAACACCCCCTAGACCCCTCTTCAAGATAGATTTGTAAATTTTTCGGTAGAAACATGTCTCGGCCAAAGGCCGATTCCTCCTAAAATTACAGACTCGCTATCGCTCGCCAGGAAAAAATCGACACCTAAATGGTACGAAGGGTCCTAGTATTGACAAAGAAATGGGGTGAAA
This sequence comes from Paralithodes platypus, assembly GCA_032716605.1. Taxonomy (NCBI): domain Eukaryota; kingdom Metazoa; phylum Arthropoda; class Malacostraca; order Decapoda; family Lithodidae; genus Paralithodes; species Paralithodes platypus. The sequence goes on from CM064482.1 coordinate 61,598,800, forward strand.
GGTCATAAAATCCACAAATTAATGGAACCAACGTCTTAAAATCTCAAAAATAGTGGGGCTAAACATTAGAGAGAAGGGAGTCCAGAAAAACGGTCTGTCTCCCCTTAATTACCGGTACTACTACTGCCTGTAAAAAAAAAAAAAAAAAAAAAAAATCATCCTTGCTACATTTTGTCCATGTTAAGTCACTGATAGTGCCTTTATTAGTCTAAGTCACCATTAATCTCATTATTCTAGAAATACTTTTTCTACTTTTGTCATTTCATTTCACAGTTACTGCATTCATAATTTATTTCGCCATTATTGCGTAGATTATGAAATTCAGGAGTCATTGTTAGGTTGTTGTTGTTGTTGTTGTTGTTCCCCAAGCTGCCTGGTCGAACAGCCCCATGGCCCCGAGCAATTCTAAGGCCATAACCGAGTGCCCCCACAGAACCCCTTCCCGCCGACCACAATAAAGCCTGGGTGACCGAAGCCACTCCATGGCGGGGAGCTGAGGAGGGTGCGGAAACGCCCGGGAAACCAAAGCCCGACCCAGGGCCCTGTGCCCCTCAGCAATTATGAAGGGAAAGCTGAGGGGCAAGGGAAAAATGTGACGCTTTGACTTCCAATCTTGGTAGATTGGGATGTCAATCCACGGAAGAGACGCCGTCACTTGAGATCTAGAAAATATATAAGTTAAAGGAACAGTCAGAGTAAGCTATGGGTATGGCAGAGATTGCTCAACTCTCACTCTGATAGACCAGCCCATCACCACATGACTAGAACCCAATCCTCTCAGCATCAGCTAGGAAAGGCCCTAGAAAGCCGCCTTTGGCGGGGGGATAGCTCCCCTATTTCAACCCCTTTCGGGGTTGGGCACCCGCCCTTGTTAGGTTGTAAGAATCCTTGTTGTAAGAATCCTTGTACCGAGTTTGATACTGTTTGATCATATTATAACCCCCATCATAGCTAATCTTTTCACTTTTATGAACGAATTAAGCAGTGCTAAATAGGTGATTTAAATTAGCCAAGTTATATCAAATATTGTTCAATAAATCAACACTACGTTCCACAATCTTCTATCGATATCGGATACGAAACATCAGTACAATAGTTCGTAGTTAAAAAAAAAAAAAAAAAAAAATCTGGTCATGATTAGTGTTAGGTTTTTAGCATTTACTTGAAATTTGACAACGAACTTTGCCGGTAACAAATTAATAAAATGTAATACTTTCGATTCTATCAGTACACTAGTTTAAAACAAAATGAGTGTATATCAGAGGTCACCAAAATGTCTTCACAGTGAAAAGTTGTCTCTTATTTTTTTTATTTTTTTTTCTATCGGCTAGGACCTCGTCAAACGGGACTCGTTCGTGAACCCTCGTTACTCGTAACAAGGTAAGAGATGTTCTAATATTATTGAAGTTTTCGTCCATATTAGTGATTATGCAATGCCAGTTTTAAATATGTGGAATATCAAACATGTTTGTTTAGAGTTTGCTAATATTTGATGAATATTGAGAATATATATGCATTGGATCAACAAGTGTGAAAGTGGAAAGTGTGAAAAGGAACAACTTGAGATGGTTCGGCCATATGGAACGTATGGAAAGCGAGAGAATGACTAAGAGGGTGTACGAGAGCGAGGTGTAGGGACAGAGAGGGAGAGGTAGACCGAATATGAGGTGGAAGGATGGAGTGAGGAACTACATGAACGAAGGCTGTGCTGGTTGGGGGGAGGGGCGTCGACTGACTGGGGACAGAGGTGCATGGGGGCGGTTCGTTCGTGGCCACCCCTTCGGGGATCACGGCGTCAGGCAATAGATAGATAGATAGATCAACAAGTGCTATATTTGTCCATATATCCATCAAATGACAGAACAATATGACAATGTAAGGTAATATCTAACAAATTATTTTTTCCATGATGAAAAAATGCATGGGGTTGATAGTAAATGAAAGATAAATTTTTAGCAAAAAATCAAAACAGTATATGGCATAATCCTGCTCACTCATATTATACAAGATTGATCTCACCTTCTCGTGCAGGATTATATACTGTACACTGTTCCCAGTAGGTAGGCCAGAAATCGTGACCCCTAACCTCGATAACTCAAAAAGGGCTGAAGCAAATGGGCTGTAGGTTTCCACACGTATTCCCTGGCTGTCCCTTCCCAAATGGTGGAAATAGTAGCTCAATTACTTATAGTGAGTTATAGAGTTTAATGTTCAAGAGTGTTGGCCTAGTTTAGAACAGGTTATCGGGAGTGATTCATAGCCAGATTCAACTGGAGTCGAGGCTGGGATTATATCTTCAAACTATTGTGTCTGTTTAGTCAACAAACCTTGATTAAAGTTCAATCTTGTCCAGGAAATATTGCATAGTGATAGAATATAATCATGATACGCTAAACCATCATAATAAAATTTCTTTTACATAAATCAATACATACTTTCTATCTTTTATCGTAAGGAAAAGTTCACGTATTCATGGCCCGGGCTGTATATTCTCTGACTTACACCTGTTGCTCATGAAGGCAGCTCTTGGCATGCTTCCGGAGTGGAGTGGAGTGTAAATCTGGGTGACACACGCAAATGGTCGTCACGGTAAAGCTCATCAGTCATTCTGGGCTGAGGCTGTGCATCTGGCGCCGTACAGAAAGGAGTTTGGGATCCCCCCCCCCCCTTAATATTAAATGACGTATACTGCGATTTATAGAACAACATAGGTATTAGTGTAATCGCTTGTTAGCCTGTTTATATTATTGGCGAATGCTGAGAATATATATATACCATATGAGGAGAAACACTTTATTGACAACGCCTCTCCCATCACGAAGGAAACTGTGAACTTTTATAATGTTTTGTTGTATGTCCTTGGCCTGATGATGCTCTGTGCGAAACGTTGACATTAAAGTTTTCCCCTCACATGGTGTTAACCCCTTGAGGTTCTAAGAAGCATTTTTACATTTTATGTTTTCATAATTTGCCGATATTAAGCAGTTTAATAAATATCGCTAGGTATGAAATGGGTAAGACTATATCAATTAATGCTCAGACCACCATAATTCCTGTCTAAACTAAATTAAATTATCTACTGAGACCCAAAATATACAGCTAAAACGTGGCATAATCCTCAAAGGGTTATTGTTAATTCTGTCAACTTTTCTGAGTTTATTTGTTATCAAACATAACTTTGGCATTAATACAGAAGCTCTCTTACCATTACCTTAATTAATAGATTAGATTACCAAAATACCCTCACAATAAATAAATAAATAAATAAATAAATGCACAAATATATAAATATATAAATAATTGTCCTCTCCGTTTTCTACACTACTTGGAGGTGACAATGCGATAATTACCATAGTCATTAGCCAGGCCACATAATCCCTTGTAATCTACTTCATATGTTGACCCAGGTGTGACTCTCTCAGGTAGCTAGAGTTTTAAAAATCCTGTCGTCTATCTTCAAGAAAAAGTAGGGGCGCAGGAACCGCTTTGTATTGCCTTCTTAGAGAACAATATTTTATCTTCCAGATCTTGATTGTTCGGATATTAAGCCCTTGAAAATTATGATGCCTTTTAATTGTGTATAATTGTTTATTCTGGCTCTCATTACAAGATTTTATGCAGCTTAGGATGGATCTGTGGGCGTTGAAAGGGTAAAGAGTGGCCCAACCAACCCTCTGATTTTCATAGACCCATTAAATTGTAAATACAACCGTCTAGTAATAGCCAGGCAAACTAGTAGGTAATGCGTTATAAAAGGCTGAGAGGGTTAAGGGGAGATCTCCACTTGAGGGATTTTTTTCTGGACCCCTTTCTCTCTCATGTTTAGCCCCATTGCTATTGAGATTTTAAAACGTTCGCCCCATTAGTTTAGCGATTTTAAGAACTTTCACCCCATATTAAGACCTTTTGTGCCATTCAGGTGTCGATTTTATCCTGGCGAGCGATAGCGAGCCTGTAATTTAAGAGGAACCGGCCTTTGGCCGGGAAATTTTTCTACCGAAAAATGTACAAATTTATCTTGAAAGGGACTCAAGGGGGTGTAATTTTAAGCTTGATGGAGGTCTAGGGAACCAACTAAATACCTCCCCTGAACAGTATTGTATACCCCAAGGAAATGACCATGGGTGGATTAATACATTGACATCCGTTGCGCTTATAGATTCTGTATTTCAAGTAACCTGAAGTAACTTTAACCCCTTCTGTACCGGCGACGTCTTATTTATTTAGTTACCGGTATAGCTATATTTAGACGATTATATGCTAGTTTCTCCCTCACACACGATCCTCACCCACTCCCTCACACTTCCCTCTGCCAATCACCCAATCCCTCTCCTTCTCTCATCCAATCCCCACTCCCATTTAAGGTGGTGTCACACAAACAATTGTTTTCGTAAATTTGTACGGCCAATTTTAATCTGGCTTCTTCAAAATTTAAGTTACATCGGAAATCAGCCACCTAGCATAATCTACCTTCAGTCAACTTTCTGATTTATGAAAAAGCCTCGAAAATATTGCGAGTAAAAACTTTTTTGATAATCGAAAATTGCCGGAAAATGCGTTTGTATGGCACCACCTTCATCGCCCTTCACACGTTCACCATCATACACACATACAATTATCAAAACAATCCCTAACATACAATCATCTAAACAATCCCTCAATACAATCCCTTCACACAATCATCAAAACAAACCCCCAACACAATCATCAAAACAATCCTTCAACACAATCACTTCATACAATCATCAAAACAAACCCCTAATACAATCCCTTCATACAATCAAAACAATCCCTTCATACAATTATCAAAACAATCCCTAACACAATCCCTAACATACAATCATCTAAACAATCCCTCAATACAATCCCTTCACACAATCATCAAAACAAACCCCCAACACAATCATCAAAACAAACCCCCAACACAATCATCAAAACAATCCTTCAACACAATCACTTCATACAATCATCAAAACAAACCCCTAATACAATCCCTTCATACAATCAAAACAATCCCTTCATACAATCATCCAAACAATCCCTCAACACAATCCCTTCATACAATCATCAAACCAATCCCTCAACACAATCACTTCATACAATCATCAAAACAGTCCCTTCATACAATCATCAAAACAATCCCTCAACACAGTCCCTAACACTATCCCTTCATACAATCATCAACATAATCCCTCAAAACAATCCCTCAACATAACCCCTTCATACAATCATCAAAAAATCCCGCAACACAATCCCTTCACACAATCATTAAAGCAATCCCTCAACACAATCCCTAACATAAATCCTAAGCTAATGATCACCACCCCCAACATAATCCCACATACATCTTTTCCCACCCTTGCCTCCAATCCCTCAAGAATTTATGGTAATCCCCCTTGACGCCGGCCCCTCCTTGACATCGGGGGCGCGTAAGTTTGTTTGTTTGTTTGTTTATTTATTTATTTATTAATTATATATTATTTGTATTATATATTTATTTTTTATTTTTTTATTTTTTTTATTATTATTATTAATATTTAGTTTTAGTTTCCTCCCTAGACCTCTATCAAGCTTTAAATAACACTGCCTTCACCTTCGCGGTGAATTTGTAAATTTTTCGGTAGAAAATGTCTCGACTGAAGGCTGGTTCCTCCAATACATTACGGGCTCGCTGTAGCTCGCCAGTATGAAAATTAACACCTTAATGGCACGAGAGGTCTTAAATATTGGCAAATATATGGGGCGAAAGGTCACATACTCGCCAAACTAAGGTGGCGAATGTCTTAAAATGTCAAAATTAATGGGGCTAAACATGAGTGAGAAGGGGGTTGAAAAAAATCCCCTTCACATCGATGGTGTGATGAGCTTCGGTGGCGTTGCGGGGTAGTTGATGTTTGCTTGGATAATTATTTCGTCAGGATGCAATTTTTTTGACGTGGACATATAAACTCTTAGACCAACTCTAATACAATTAACTTATGATAGACAAAGTGCAATGTAAGGTATAATCATACATCACCAAAACCTTTTAAAAGTTCAGTTGAGAAGTTTTCAGGTTTTACCGATATGAAAATGTCGAGAGGTGCTAATGTGATTAACCGAGCATTTCTGATTCCATGAAAAACACCTTTATCATTTATATCACGGTTATACTTTACGAATGTTAAGTTGACTATCATGTCAATTAGTGTTCATTCTTGCAGTGAGATTATAGTACTTTCACTTAATTGTCTATGTAACTGGATTTGCAGAGATCTCTTACTGATCCTCCCTACCCCTTGTGGGAGTAAGGGCTGGCTACTGACTGACTGACTGACTTTCCTAAGCTCAATACAAACGTCTTGTGTTAGCCAAAGTAAAGTTATAATCGCGCAGAAGGAGGCACTATTAGTTATTTAGCGACAGAGGATCATAAGCTCACCCGTTGTCCATTCTCAGCCAGCGGAAAGGTCTCGACTCTGAGGTGAAAATATGGCCCGGGGTGGAGTTGATAGCGGTGGATTAGCGTGTAAGCCGGGGGAAGCCTAATGGATACCCGTTGACAAGGAGAGACGGGCGGGGCGCTTCTCCCTCTTGTTTAGCCTCATTAGTTTTGTGATTTGAAGAGGTTCGCCCCATTAGTTTGGCGATTTAAAGATGTTTCGCCCCATTGGTTTGGCGATTTGAAGACCATTCGTGCCATTTAGGTGTGATTTCTTCCTGGCGATCGATAGCGAGTCTGCAATTTAGGAAAAACTAGCCTTTGACCATGACATTTTTCTACTGAAAAATAAATAAATTAATCTCGAAGAGGAGCCTTTTTTATCATTCTTATTTTATGTAAGCTTGTTGGAAGTCTGTGGAGCAAATTTAAAGATAATATAAATAATAATATAATGATAATAACAATAATTAAGGAACACCCCGTTCTTAACATTAATCCTCCATTACAAACCCCAGTGCACTTGAATACATGTATGAAAGCATGTGGTCCTCCCGGGATTCAAACAATAATAATGAATTCTCCCCTTAAGGGGAGATATCGACTTGAGGGATTTTTTTCTGGACCCCTTTGTCCCTCATGTTTAGCCCCATTGCTTTTGAGATTTTAAGACAGTCGACCCATTAGTTTGGCGATTTTAAGAACTTTCGCCCCATTTCCGTCAATTTTAAGACCTTTCGTGCAATTTAGGTGTCGATTTTATCCTGGCGAGCGATAGCGAGCCTGTAATTTAAGAGGAACCGGCTTTCAGCCGGGAAATTTTTCTACCGAAAAATGTACAAATTTATCTTGAAAGGGGCTCAAGGGGGTGTAATCTTAAAGCTTGATGGATATCTAGAGACCAAACTAAAAACCTCCCCTTAACCCAGCATTATTTTGGCCTTAACCCGTACTTTCATCTCGAAGACGTTGGTTTATAAGTTGCTAATAGGTAAACACAGCATGTGTTTAGTTAACAGTAATAGAAATATGGCCTCTGGAGTTCATAGCGGTGGATTAGTGTGTGTGTGTGTAAGCCGGGTGAAGCCTAATTGATGTTGTGGACGAGGAGAGACGGGTGTGGCGTTTAACCCCTTGAGGATCGTGATGTTTCGCTGATTGTTACGTTTGTTATATTTAGAGAGGATAGGGACAATTTAGCGTTTACATACCGTACAATCATAATCATATAATTCAACAATTGGACGTCAAAGCTCACAAGTTGATTGACCAAAGAAATAAAAAATACAGTCAAATCAGATCTTAGTTATCCCTAGCTTAAGGGCAGGTATTTAGTTTGTTCCCTAGACCTCCATCAAGCTTAAAATTACACCCCCTTGAGCCCCTTTCAAGATAAATTTTTAAATTTTTCGGTAGAAAAATGTCCCGGCCGAAGGCCGGTTCTTCTTCAATTACAGGCTCGCTATCGCTCGCCAGGATAAAATCGACACCTGAATGGCACGAAAGGTCTTAATATGGGGTGAAAGTTCTTAAAATCGCTAAACTAATGGGGCAAACGTTTTATAATATCAAAAGCAATGGGCTAAACGTGAGGGAGAAAGGGGTCAAGAAAAAAATCCCTCAAGTGGAGATCTCCCCTTAAACTGATCTTGACACATTAATATATTTAAAATTATATTTCTTAAGTTGCTAATGGGTAAATAATGTGTGTGTATAGTTACTAGTAACACAGACTATGCCCATTGGAGTTGATAGCGGTGGATTAGCATGTAATCCGGTTGAGGCCTAATTTATGTTTTACGATAATGCCTTGTTTATATATATTCTGGCTATCCTTAGACGGTTTTATTGAGCTTAGGAGGGATCAGGAGAGTTAATTAAGAAATATTTTACTCCTTATTTTAAGAGGTCTTGTGTTAGCCAGAATGAACTTAATATAATTGATTTAGTTCAACTGGAGACCTGCAGCTGGTTTCTTTCAATTTGGCAGCAATATTTGCGGAGGTAACAGAGAAAGGATAAGTAGCGACTTTACCATCTTAATATATTATTTACTCTACTCTCCTTATCCTTTCTCTCCCTCTTGCATCTCATTCTCATCCCTCTTCTTCAATCCTCCCATCCCTTCTCTGTTTCCCTGTTCTTCTTCTTTGCTATCCTTTTCTCTACCCCGTAGTCAATAGATTAGTAGTTTTAGATATCCAAACTGCCCCGTAAGGACCAATAGGTCTGTTGCAGTTTATTTTTCTTTGTATATTCCTATTCCTTCTATCCCCTCATCCCGTCTCTGCTTCTCCCTTCCTTCCTATCTTTTCCTTTCCCCTCTCTTCTTCTCCCTTTCCTTCCTATGCCATCTATCCCCTCCCCCTATCTAATCTTCTACCTTTTCTTTCTGTCTTCCACCCCCTCCTCCCATCTTTTCTTCTGCCTTTCCTTCCTATCTCTTCTATCCCCTCCTCCCATCTCTTCTTCTTCCTTTCCTTCCAATGTCATCTATCCCCTCCTCCCATCTCTTCTTCTTAATTGTCTTCTATCCCCCCTTTCCTCATTCCCTCCCTCACTTCATACTGGGCAGTCGACTCCCAGACAGGAAAGCCAAACTCTACTCTCTCTCCCTTTCTCTGTTTTATTGGTTCCTCTACTCTTCTCACTCTTTTCTACCTCATGTTCATCCCTCATCTTTAATCCCACCATCATTCCTCCATCTCCCTCTCCTTCCTGTCTCTTCTATCTTCCCTTTCATCCTTCTTTCCATCTCTTCAAACCAAACAGTCGATGCCCAACCACGAGAGTCTTTGATATCCAAACTATCCTCTCCACTAAATTTTTTGTCTCTCATATTAACCCTCCATCCTTCAATCTACCTTCCTCACTCTTCTCCTACCGTGTAATCCTCTTCCATCTCTCATTTACCCACTCTTTCATCTTGCCCATTTCTCTCCCCTCTTTCCTCTTCTTCCACCCCCACCTACCCACTCTCTTTTTCCCCCATTCTCTCTCTCCCCCCCCCCCCCTTCCCTTCTTTCTCTCCTATTCCTCCCCCCTAAGCCAGACAACATTGCCTTTGATATCCAAACTCTACCCTCGCCACCACATTTGATCTCCCATATTTCCCTCCATTCTACCTTCCTCTCTCCTCCACTACCGTCTAGTTATCTTCCATCTTTCATTTACCCATTCACTTATCCTTCCCAGTTATCTTTTCTTCTCCCCTCTTCTTATCCTCGCCCTCCTTCTTCCCTCCTCTCAAGCCATTCGACACCCGCCTGTGATACCCAAACTTGACCCTCCCCATCTTTATCATGCTCTCCTATTCTTTCCCCGGTTTCTTTCCTTACCCCCATCTCTCCCTCTCCTCTTTCATCCTCCGTTCTCTCTTCTTCCTACCCTCTGTCCTATCCTTATCTTCCTCTCCTTTCCATCACTCCTCTATCCCCCTCTCCTGCTGTCGAAATTAGTCGACACGCACCTTTGAAATCCAAACTTGACCAGGCATAGCTAATTGTTTCATTCTCTCTTCTTCCCCATCATCTTCTCTACCTATCTTCTCACCCCCTCTCCTCTTCCTCACCTCCTTCCATTCCCCCTTCTATCCTCTACTTTTCGTACCCTTCTCCTATCCTCGCCTCCTTCCATTCCTCCTTCTATCCTCTTCTTCTATCCTCCTATCCTTCGTCTTCCTCTCCTCCTTCTATCCTCTACTCTTCCTATCCTCTCCTCCTCCTATCCATTCGTTTTCAATTCCTCTTTCTATCCTCTACTCTTCCTCCTCCTCTCCTTCTATCCTCTCCTCCTCCTCCTCCTCCTTCCTCCTCAGCCAGTCGACACCCGCCTTTGATATCCAAACTTGACAAGGCCCGGCCAACTTGCTGGAGAAGAGGAACACGCAACCTCTGAGTGGATTTCAATGAGCTCGGGTCCCCAGCTCCTTATTACATTCCGATTAGATTGTGGCGTTGAATTTCCCTACCGCGGCCTTTCCCTTTATATTTTCCCTTTTCCCCTTGTATTTTTATTTCCTCCCGTTTCCCTGTATTTGCCTATCACTTTATTGGGTGTCTCTCTACGTAACCCTTTCCCAGCTCGTTATTACGTTTCGATTAGATGAATATCCCTACCACGGCCCTTTCCCTTTAGATTTTCCCTTTTCCCGTTGTATTCATATTTCCTTCTGTTTCCCTTTATTTGCCTGATTAGTATTTGTTAGTAGGCCTATTAGTTTAAATTAGGAGTAGTATTTGTTTTGTCTCTAACCCATTTCCTCTCCGTATTACATTCCGATTAGATTGTGGCGTTGAATTTCCCTACCGCGGCCGCCCTTTCCCTTTAGATTTTCCCTTTGCCTATGTATTATTTTATTTGTCTTTGTTTTCATTTTCAGTGTGTGTGTTCCGATTAGATTGTGGCGTCGAATTTCCCTTTCCTTTAAGATTTGTCCTTTGCCCGTGTTTTTCTGATTTCCTTATGTTTCCTCTTTATTTGCCTGTTATAATATTTGTTTTGTCTCTTAACCTATTTCCATCTTCTCCTTATTACATTGTGGCGTTGAATTTCCCTACCGCGGCCCCTCCCTTTATGTTTTCTTCCCTTGTCCTACTTTCCTACTTTATATAGATAGATGTTATCTCAACCTCCGTTTTCATTTTAGCCCTTTCGAGATACGATTACCCATGTCTTTTGTGTTTTCTGGCTATTATTAGACAATTTTATCCAGATTAGGCAAGGGATATGGAAGTCAGAGGGCTAATTAAGATGGTATTTACCCTTTTAATTCCCACAGATCCTTCTTAAACTGTATCAAATCGTTTAATGGTACCCAGAATAAACTATCACAATGCGTCATAATCCTCAAGGGGTTATTATTATGTTTACTTTATTTATTTCCCTTTGTTCTACCAAAAATATATATATATCTTAGGTTTATTGTTTTCTTTATATTATTCCGCTTTTGTACGCGTCTCTTTAGTTTTCCATCTTCAGTTAATTTCTTGAATACATAAACACCATTTGCGGAGGAGCACGTTATTGACAACGTTTCGCAGATAGCTTATTCAGGCCACTTCGTTAATGATGTGGATAAACGTTTTACTGTATCTTTTATTTTCCCACGATAATTGTTACATATATATTTTCATACTTCTTACTGTCTTGTCATTGTTCATCCCTTGGTTAGTCCTAATCGTATCTCTCATCTATCTAAGCTTTCTTCTTTATATTTTCTTTCCACTTACATTTCTATTTTTGTTTTGGTTTTATGTATACTTTCCTATTCTTATCTCCGTTTCCTTAGTTCTCCCATCCTTCCTCCCCCCCCCCCTCTCTCTCTCTCTCTCTCTCTCTCTCTCTCTCTCTCTCTCTCTCTCTCTCCCCCCCCCCCCCCGACGAGTCAACCCGCCAACGGCACTTCGCTCTCGCTGCTCGAAATTTGACCATAACTTGAGTACTCCATTACTCATCCCCTTATTTGTTTGCATGAGCTGTAGCTAAGCTCTAGCTTAACTGCCCTGTAGTTGCTTTGCATGTAATTTTGCTGTGTTTTTGACTAATAAACGTTTGTTTATCGAGACTGCTTTTGTTTACATTTGTACCGGTTAGTGACGACCGACGCTCTAAAGTAAACAAACTATTTGCTTGTTTCATATTATAAAGTTCTAGCACTTATTGTAGATATTTTAGCCCTCACTGTAGTTAAGTGCTTAGCAAACCACCCAGTAGTTATCTTGCATGACATTTTACTGTAGTTTTGACTGATAAACTTTTGTTTTTCAAAATTCTATTTGTCAAGTTAGTAGAAACGCCGCCGATACCAGCGCCACCTGTGTACGCATAAAAAACCCTCTTCTTGTATTTTATATATCAAAGTCTAGCCAATACTGTACTTGGTTGAAATTTTTATCTTGGTTATCTATATAAATCGCACACACTAACATTTGTCAAGATAGTTTTAATATTGGGTTAGAATAATTTAGTTACTGTAATAATTTTTGATAGCCTATTTATTAATCGCATTTCAGATACTTGTCACCATATTAATAGGCCTCTCACACTCTTGCCAGGGATATTACTAACTCCATTATTATTATTATTGTGTCGACCACTGTATAAACTAATACACTGAGGATCAAGTGTCCAAACAGTGGTTTAGAGTGGGTAAGGGAACATTGGAAAGGGAACTACTGCCCTGGAACTAATGTCCGTGGCAGGATTAGGAAGTTAGTAGGGGACAGATGGGTTAGTAACTGAGGGGGGCATAAAATAAAGTTATTCATTTACAAACGCAGTCAGTCGCGGGTTTGATGCAAGATATTTGTCTAAGGGGAGTTTAAATGAATCAACGGTGCTGCAGTCTAGATATAAATTTGTACATTTTTCGGTAGAAAAATTTCATTTAGGTGTCGATTTTTTCCTGGCCAGCGATAGCGAGCCTGTAATTATAGAAGTAACCGGTTTTCAGCCGGGACATTTTTCTACCGAAAAATGTACAAATTTATATCAAGTCTGCAGCACCGTTGATTCATTTAAACTCCGCCTAGACAAATATCTTGCATCAAACCCGCAACTGAGTGCGTTTGTAAATGAATAACTTTATTTTATCCCCGCCTCAGTTACTAACCCATCTGTCCCCTACTAACTTCCTAATCCTGCCACGGACATTAGTTCCAGGGCAGTAGTTCCCTTTCCAATGTTCCCTTACCCACTCTAAACCACTGTTTGGACACTTGATCCTCAGTGTTTTGGAGGACAAGCAGCCTAGAAGGGTCACTAGACCTGTTGTTGCTTGATTTCCGTTGTACTCTTTTGTACTCTCTCTCTCTCTCTCATTCCTGTTCGTAATTACTTTCTGATTCGATTGTGGCTTTGAATTTCCCATCGCGCCCTATCCCACTCCGCTTTTTCTACCTCTCCGTTGTTTATTAGTTTCATATGTTGACATAATTTTTGTATAATGCCTTTCTGTTCGTTTGTTGTCCTGCGAGATTTTTTTTTTTTTTTATAATACTTTTTATTTTTACCTTCGGGATTTCTTTTTCGAGATGTAATTTGTTATGCATAGTTTGTTATACATACTGTAGTTTTGTTATAAATAGTTTGTAATTATTGTACAAAGATGCCTTCATATGCTGTATAAATAAAATACCTCTTCACCTATTGAGAGATGTTTCATAATCTGAATACATATAGGTGTAAAGTAACTTTAATAACTCGAAATAGTTGACATTTCTTTGTAAAAGACCCCTACTATCGTTGTTCAGCCTATTCTACGAAGATAGAACTTCCCAAGTTGAACAAAATCGCCTGGTGGAAGCTAGCATGATACAAAAATACAACACCAAAATTAATTTATTGAAATAACCTTACTACAATAGAGGAATTCATATTATCCCGAGCCCACCAAATAACTTCCAAACAAACCTAATTAATGAAATAAATCACATTTATGGTACATTACACTTGGTACTCTAAGGATTCGCACCTAGGATACCTACACCAAAATCCAGCGCACTATCCATTATGCTATCAAGACTTAGATCAATTTTGTCATGGAAATTGTTCGTGCATCGATATAATAATACTATGATTTGGCCCTATTATTTTGGAATTAGTGTAGGCATGAGTAATACACGGTACACCTTCCCTACAACTCCATTACAATCTCTGCTAGTGTAAATATGCTAATTTGACGAAGTTTGGAACTCTCTCTCTCTCTCTCTCTCTCTCTCTCTCTCTCTCTCTCTCTCTCTCTCTCTCTCTCTCTCTCTCTCTCTCTCTCACTATTTATTGGCCATGATATACAGTATAATTCTATCTTTCAAAGTCTTCCCTTACTATTCTTGTACATTTATTTTCTGTTCACATTTGATCATACTGGATTACATTTTACTTCAGGGAAAGTATATAATTTTACTGGAAAAAATAGATATGTAGATTAATATATCGTTAGATAATGAGGTTATTTAGAAGTTGTATTTTTAACTGCATTAGACTGAATTAGTTTGGTCGAATAATATATATCATCTTTATTTGTATAAATTATTTTGCCAAATTATATTATCGCCATTTGACAAAATACTATATAATTAATTAATATAGATTGGCAGTGATAACCTATTCTTATGTAACAAAGTCAATGGAGTAGTAGACAAACGAGTACCGGTGTATAATTAATTCAGACAAGAGTTGTGTAGATGAAAAGAGCTTCCTATATTAAATTGTGATTCAGAAAAGAAAACCCACCATGAAATTGGTTGGAAATGTAATGTTATCGATAAACTGTTTATATATACAGTATATACCGATATATATATATATATATATATATAACATTAGGAATACTACCTAATTTGAGTGTATATTAGAGAGAGAGAGAGAGAGAGAGAGAGAGAGAGAGAGCGAGAGAGAGAGAGAGAGAGAGCGAGAGCGAGCGAGAGAGCGCGAGAGCGCGAGCGAGAGAGCGAGCCAGCGAGCGAGAGCAAACAAAGAGCGAGCGAAGGTTATTGTGGGAGGGACAGTGAGGGAAGAAGAAGGAGGAGGGAGGGAGGAGGAGGAGGAGTCTGACCGCTTGCTGTTATATATTGATTTTCGTTGTGGTGAGGTGATGGAGGTAAAAGAGAGAGAGAGAGAGAGAGTGTGAGTACTTTAAGATGGAACACATTCATAATCTTCTCCAATTGTCGTATAATTAAAAATCTGAATTCACCACTTGCGAGTTTCACGCTATAAGGAAGTTGGAGCTGTAGATATCTATATTAAGAATTACCAGGTCATAATACAGTTGTAGTACATTCATACATACATAAAACCAAATTCTGAGTGAGTGATTGAGTGAGAGTGAGAGATTTTAGGGTGAAAGTGAGTGAGTGAGTTAGAGTGAGTGTGAGTCTAAAGTGAATGAACCTTATTTGAGCCATTGCATCCACAAATCCCCTAGCCACTCACAGATTCTCTCTATATTTCAAGTTCACCAACACTTCAATCATCTGGGTGCCTCTATTTGCCCACTATCGTAACCAATAGAGTTCTTGGCCTCTTCAGTCTGTGGTGATGTATTTATATTTAACTTTATTTTTATATTTATTTTATTTTATTGTGTTTTTTGTTGTTATTCTATTTGTAATGGCTTTAGGCGACATTATGGAGTTTTGGGAAGATCTCTGGGACTCAAATGGGTTAACTCTATTTGGTCCGAGGGAGAATATATTGCCGATATTATCACCAAACTAATGGGGTGAAGCATCTTAAAATCTCCAAGAGAATGGAACGAGACATGGGAGAGACAAAAACGACATCCCTCGGTCCAAATAGTGCTAAATCCCTCCATTGGTGCGAAAGGGTTAATTAGAAATATTCATAGCATGCGATATGAAACTAATGATTCCAATGGCTGATGGGGCAATAGTGGCTGAGTGATCTTGATAGCGTAATGCATCAGTGCAAGTGCAAGGAATTTCGGTGTGAGTATCCTAGGTTCGAGTCCTTGGAGTGCCACATGTATTTGTTGATTTCATTAATTGAGTTTAGAAGTGAAGTTGGTTGGTGAACAAATATAATTATCCTGTTGAACACAAACACCATATGAGGAGGAGGACTTTATTGACAACGTTTAGCATCGGGCTTCATCAGGTGCGAAACGTTGTCAATAAAGTGCTCCTCCTCATAATATGGTGTTTATATTCATGCTATCAACTTTCCAAGCGTATTTTCCTGTCGCCAAGATAGTTATGTTCCGTCTTTTTTTCCTATGCATTGTTGCTCCTCTTTTTTTATTTAAGGATTATGTGTGACTGAGTTCCTAATGTTCTCAATGATTAATGTAATTCTTTAAATAACCTAATTTTCTGACTGCTTGTTACCATTCATTAAATATACAGTATCGTATTATTCTTACTAGAACGAAGTCTCCATTTTTGTTTTAAAGTGTGTACAGAATAGAGTATGTACTGCAAAGATAAAAACATGGGAACATTATAGATTTAAATATTGGAACTATGCGTAAACAGGGTTTTCAAGTATTTATTGCATATTTTCAGTCATATATTATAATTTGTGGCATAGAGTATCCTCCATGTCCAACTTCCGGCCTCATACATTACTCCAGCACATAATTTCTACCACTAAAAGACCCCATTAAAGGCCGCCCTCCACTCGCCTCTCCCTCTCATATAAAAAGTATATAAGAAAAAAAAAATATATATATATATAAAACGGCCAGAAAATATAAATAACGACTTGATGGAGAGACGAGGGCTGAAAAATAAATATTGGTAAAGTAGCGGTGGAAAATATTTGAAAGTTTTTGCCTTTGAAGTCATCGTGGCCGAGTCATATGTCGCTCTGAATATTTTACCAAAGAGGCGGAGTGGTGGTGGTGGTGGTGGAGGCGTTCTTGGTTCAGGGTAACTTTTAACCTTTCCCTTGGCTAAATAAAATCGTTTGGAGGTAGCTAGATAGCGTAATGCATAAGTGCGCTGTATTTCGATGTGAGTGTCCTAGGTTCGAGTTCTCGGAGTACCACATGTATTTGTTGATTTCATTAATTGAGTTTAGATGTGAAGTTGGTTGGTGGAAAAAGCATAATAATACAAGTTGTCGTCATTAGATTCAGTGGGTTAGTTGAGCCATATGACTACAATACATCTTTCCTAAGCTGAATATAATGGTCTAGTGGTGGGTGAACAACTAATGAAATCGCTTAAGAAAACGTGTGTTGTGATTTTTTGTTTTCGATTTTATTAAGCCTATAAAGGAACTGTAGGAGTCTTAACTGTGTCTATTGGAGTATTTTATCAAAGAGGTGGTGGAGGTGGTCTTGGTTTAGGGTTACTTTAATTTATGTATGTATTTATTTATTATTTGATGAATTTGTGTACTTTAGGAAGGATCTATGGAAGGCCAAGGGTTAATTGAAATGCCCTTACCTCTTACTGTATCTTCTTTCCCAAAAGTGCCAGGTGGTAGCTAAATGGATAGTAAATTCTCGAGGGGTGTAGCTTTCATTTGACGACTGTTTGCAGATTAGGTAGGACATAAACGAGTCTTATGGTGCTCAGAATATAATTCTTAGTTACACGTTTAAAAGTCTAATAACGCAAATTATATTCGTTTTATTATTTGCATAGATTAGTTAGATAAGGCGTAATTATTAAATACGAACAAGAAAATTGTCTTATTTTTTAAAAGCTAAGTTAACACCTTCTGTACCGGCGACGTCTTTTTTCTTTCATTCTAGCTATATTTAGACGATGTTGTGCTGTTTTAAAAGGATGTGTGATAGTAAAAAAGGTTAAGTATGAAAGTTCAAATCCTGTTAATTGTTGGACGCCCTTTTAATAGTAGCCAGAATAAAGTTAAAAGGAAAGCACCGGTACTAAATGGGTTAAAGGATATTCTACTGATAAGACTGCCCTCCACTGTTGAATTTTCAGTTATTCTAATAATTAGTATATTGCTAAGCTCTCGGTGCTTGTTGAACATATCTGATTCTTGCATAATAATGATATTTTTTAATTAAGAAAATTTAAATAATATCGTTTTGTATTAAATGTGCTAATGGGATCGTATACATAGCAACTTTAAGCACACACACACACACACACGCACGCACGCACGCGCACACGTGCGCACATTGTTAATATTATTAATAATGTGTAATAACGGCCTGTCACACCATATATACGCGCCCACTTTTAATAATGTATGCATAAGTGTGTGCGTGTGTGTATTAGAATATAATTTGTATGTATTTGCTTGAGTTTGTTTATGTATATGTGTATATATGTATATGTGTATGTGTGTATCTATGTATGTACAGTATATGTGTATGTATGTGTGCGTATATGTGTATGTATGTATGCGTTATTTATGTATATATATATATATATGTGTCTATAGTGTATACTGTTTGTGGTTCGAGCCCGGCTGAGAGTATCAGGTGGATAAGAGAAGAGCATATATGCATGTAATGTGCATATATTTATGTATATGTATGTCTGTGTGTATGTGATATCAATGGTTCGAGCCCGGTTGAGAATATAAGGTATATAATATATATATGTACTGTACTGTATTTGTATGGTCATATGCACATATGTATGTAAATATACGTACATATGAGCGAGAACATATTGCTCACTAGCGCAACTTCTGATTATAAATCTATGCATAAGCATTATCTATTATTAAGTGTTCGTGTATCTTCATCCATGTATTTCCACCCTTAACAATAGAACGCCCAGCTTTTCCACATTTCGCCTTCTATCACACACACACACACACACACACACACACACACACACACACACACACACACACACACACACACACACACACACACACACACACACACCTACACTACCCAGGATTAACCTCCCATTGTAGTAGGCTTTACCTGACCCTACCTGCACAGACTTGAACGCTGCTCCCTCTTTACCCTTTACCTCTTTACCCTGACCCCACCAAAACAGTTTTGTATGTATGTATGTTTGTGTGCATACGTGAGCGTTTGTGTATACGGACATGTGCACACTTACTGCATGTTCTTATGTTCTTATATATGTGTGTATATGCATGCGTATGTATGTGCGTACGTATGTGTATAACTGTATATATGTATGTTCTGTATATGAGTAAGTAAAATAAACGTGTATATGTACTGTATATCACTTACTCTCATGGTTATTTTATGATAATTTGTATTCTGCACCTGCATCATTATTGTTTTTTTTTTTTTTTTTGTAAACTGAGCTTACCATCTTCATATCTGTACATCTCATGTTCATCCACTAAATTGTAAAATGTGTATTGACAGGAGTGAATGGAGAATGCTTGTGAATAGTTGAGTGAACACGTGGTCATTTGGAGTAAGGGGTCGGGCGCAAGTTGGACTAGATAATAGTCCATCAGGCGCCTGGCCCGGGGAGACGATTAATATGAAGGGTGTGCCTGGAAGTGTGGTGGGAGGGCTTGTGGCTTTGGCTCCGCTGCATGTCTGCCTGCCGAGATCGGAACCTCTCCGGGTGGTCAGGGGCCGGGGGAGTGCTGGAGCGACCTTGGTAACCCTGGTCTCTGGGTCTTCTCCTGGGTGACCTGGATGTGTGAGAGTTTGTGTTTTTTATCTGTATTTATTTTTTGTTTTATGTTGTTTTGTGTTTTCCCTGTTCTTGCTCTGTCTTGAGTCGGCTACCCCCAAAATGGGGATTGGGCCTGAGCATATAGATAGATAGTATTTTCAGCTCATGAGGCTGCCATTCTTTAATAAACCGTTTATTATTATTACACACACACACACTTACTTTTCTACTCCAGGACAAAATGGAAAAAAGGTTTATGTACTCTGAAGAACTTTGATAAGAATTTTCATCGTTCAAAATATAGTATACATCCAACTCAGCAAACATATGAAACGTTAGAAGTCGTATCCAAAACACATGACGTACCCACCAGAGCTAAATTTCGGTATAATAATAATAATAATAATAATAGCTGTTTGGGATAATATCAAGTATCGGTATTTATGTATTATAATTATTTATACAAAATAATTATTATGGTACTGCATGTATTCATTATAAATATAGTGGAAAACTTAAAGACCCATTTTTCTTTACCGAACTGAACAGCTGAACTAGTTGTATTTAATGATCACACTTTATATTAAACACAATACAATTGGGAGATATTATTAGATGTTATTTAATTCGAGGAGGTAATTACCTTGCAAGGCTAAATGTTCAATAGTTTAAGTCCATAATTAGAAGATGCTTAAACCACCTCTGAATCTGCAAATATTCAGTGTGAAGTGGTTTTACTAACTTTACAACTTGACTCGCATCAACTGCTGAGAGAGAGAGAGAGAGAGAGTATGTGTGTGTGTGTGTGAGTAAGTGAGAGTGAGTTGATGGGTGAATGAGTGGGTGAGCAAGCGAGTTAATGAGAGAGTTACACAGATACTCAAACCACACAGACCTTGCGGTCCCAACTAGGTGGTCTGGCCTTAATACTACTAGACAGGGACAGTTTATAGTGGAAGAAGGGGCCAGAGAAAGAGAGAGATTACATAATAGAAACATAATACAACTTAATAGACAAAATATACACTCCTTTACTTATAATTGAATAAACCACATTCCCCGCACATATTATAAAGTTCATAAAGAAACTTAAAGTCAAAATAATTAATTTATTAATATGGTTACGTAAACTTCATAAAGAGCGACGTAACTTTAAGGGAGCCCACCTCGGTTTTTTTCTCTTTCTCTCCTTCTCTCTTTGGCTTATATCCATTTGGCCCCATTCAGCCTACTGTTTTTAAGACGTTGACCCCCATCCAGGTGTCAATATTTTCCTGGCGAGCGGTAGCGAGCCAGCATATATATATTTTTGTTTTGACAGCAAGCTAAATTTGTACATTTTTCGATAGAAAAACTTCTCCGGCGAAGCCGGATTTCTCCATACAATGCTGGCTCGCTATCGCTCGCCAGGAAGAAATCGACACTTGGATGGGGATAAACGTCTTAAAACAATTGGCTGAATGGGGCCGAATGGATACAAGCCAGGGAAAGAGAGAAAATGAGAGAAAGAGGAAAAAAAAAGCTGGTGACCCCCTTTAATGTGGTGTAATCACATGACTGGGATTTCATAGTAGTCTACTTTGAAGCTCATTGCGCCTTTAAGGGAACATCATACGAAAAGCTAATACTATACATATTATTTTGGTAGTATTTCTGGAGGAATCTTTTGCATCGGTATCAGAAACTAGACAAAAGATAGGCTCATTTGGGAGGCAGAAATGTCTTAACTCTTTCACTACCAATGTTTGTTGTTTTATTTCACCTATATTTAGACGATTTTGTGTAACTTAGGAAGGATCTGTGGTAGTTAAGAGGGTTAATGGAGATAGCTTGTAGCTCTTAAGGGGAGATTTCCACTTGAGGGATTTTTTTCTTGACCCCTTTCTCCCTCATGTTTAGCCCCATTGCTTTTGATATTATAAAACGTTTGCCCCATTAGTTTAGCGATTTTAAGAACTTTCACCCCATATTAAGACGTTTCGTGCCATTCAGGTGTCGATTTTATCCTGGCGAGCGATAGCGAGCCTGTAATTTAAGAGGAACCGGCCTTCGGCCGGGACATTTTTCTACCGAAAAATGTACAAATTTATCTTGAAAGGGACTCAAGGGGTGTAATTTTAAGCTTGATGGAGGTCTAGGGAACAAACTAAATACATCCCCTTAATGGCTACACGTCCGTCCTAAGCTGAATATAATCGTCTAATAATTGCTGGAATATAATGAATAGGACGTGACAGGTACTGAAGGGGTAAAGGAGTTTATCGTACAAGTTTCCAATCAGTGTTGGCGATAACAGTTGAGAGAAGATAGTCATGTGATCTCGTGTTTTACCTTGGATTCATACTGTGTGTTTCAATAGGTAAGATTAATTAAGTATAGCTATCTAGTATATTGCCACACATTCCTTCACAACAATCTCTCTCTCTCTCTCTCTCTCGCTCTCTCTCTCGCTCTCGCTCTCGCTCTCTCTCTCGCTCTCGCTCTCGCTCTCGCTCTCGCTCTCTCTCTCTCTCTCGCTCTCGCTCTCGCTCTCGCTCGCTCTCGCTCTCGCTCTCGCTCTCGATCTCGATCTCGCTCTCTCTCTCTCTCGCTCTCTCTCTCTCTCGCTCTCGCTCTCGCTCTCGCTCTCTCTCTCTCTCTCGTTCGTTACCCTGATCCTAACTAAGGAGGACCACAGAATAATTAGCTCGGCGTTAATATGCTCACGGCCATTAGGATCATTCTTGCGCTAACTTTTTTTTGTTTTTTTCTTTTTTTTTGAGGGAGGGATTGTGAGATATTTTGTTCGGCTCTCATAAGGAGGTTAGTGAGAAAGGAGAGGGCGACACTGGATTTGATGGGGATTTTGTGTTTGTGAAAAGGGATTACTGTGTGTGTGTTTTTGTGTGAGTGAGAGAGAGTGAGTGAGTGATGGGGGAAAGGTACTGTATGCGTGTGTGTGTGTGTATGTGTGTATGTGTGCTTAAATGTATATGCATAATTGTGTGTATTAGTTTGTGATAAGTGCGAAAAAAGTGAGTGAAGGTACTTATTATTTATTTATATATTTATGTATTATTATTATTATTTTGTTTCATTATATATTTACTTTTTATTATTTAGCCTAAGAGGAATTATTATTATGAGAAAACCCCAGTGTCTATGGTGAGGATGTCTTTTATTGCTGATGTAGGTTTGGAGAGGTCTGGATGAGCTGAGAGTGGCAATATTGGTGGAGCGAAAAGAAGGACCTATTTGTTTTATCTATGGACATAAATTGATAAAACTCGACAACTTATCTGAAATGCATGCTAAACACAACAAGCAAAACATAATCTTAATTGTCTCAGCACGACCAATAGCTAAACTGAATTGCAATACTTTAAAAATACAATTTGTATATCTATATCATATTGTTACTGGTGAAACTGTTACTTATGGATATTCTGGCAGTTGTTTTGTTTTTATATAGTGTAAATATTCTACAAAAAGTATTTATTGATACATTTATATACAACTATTTATTATATATTAATCACCATTCAATGCACAGCGATATGTCACATTCGATTAATATAATTGCATAAGTGAATTTAGGGTGGACATGATAATGAGTGACTTCCTTAATCAAAATTGTATTATTATTATTGTATGTGTAATAGTTACATGCAGCAGATAGTCATTTAATAGTGATGTAGGGATTTAATAAACATTTATAAATGCCGAATGTTGTTATGAAAAGTTTTATGAAATTTTTGTGTACTGGAATAGATACAATAAATCATGAATGTTTATTCTTTCTCTGAGGAAAATTGATATTCATTCGTCCAATTAATTAATTTATTTGCATAATTTATTGTTTAAAAGTTGTGCTGTACATACTATGACTACCTCTTATTATTACCTCTTAGACTTCTTCCACGATATCCTCAACCTCTACGATGAGAGTAAAGCTGTAGATATTATATATCTTGATTTTTAAAAGGCCTTTGACAAAGTTCCCCACAAACGTTTACTGCTAAAACTAAAAGCGCATGGAATACAAGACGGTGTGTTGAAATGGATAGAAAATTGGCTCAGCGACAGAAAGCAAAGAGTAGTCATAAACGGTAAGGCATCTAAATGGACCAATGTAAGTAGCGGGGTACCCCAGGGATCGGTACTAGGACCAATTATCTTTCTAATTTACATCAACGACATAGATGAGCGTCTCACCTGTACAATCTCAAAATTTGCTGACGATACAAAAATTGCAAATAGCGTACTCTCAAAAGAACAAGTTGACGATATGCAACACAATCTAGATAAATTGTCATGTTGGGCCCAAATTTGGCAAATGAGTTTCAATGCGGATAAATGTAAAGTACTACATATCGGATACCTAAATGAAAAAGCAAACTATTCGATGAATGGCACTCAGCTTAAGAATGTAAACAGAGAAACCGATCTGGGATTAACAATATCGAGTAACCTAAAACCAAGTCAACAATGTTCAGAAGTTGTTAAGAAGGCAAACAAAATAATTGGCTTTATAGGCAGGTCATTTGAGCATAAATCCAAAGAAGTTATCCTAACCCTTTACAATTCCTTAGTCCGCCCTCTTCTGGAATACTGCGTTCAATCCTGGTGCCCTTATTACCAAAAAGATATAAACAAGCTAGAACGAGTTCAACCTAGAGTTACCAAAATGATACCTAGCCTAAAGAACAAACCATACGAAGAGCGTCTTAGAGAATTAAATCTATTTCCTTTAACCCAGCGCAGATTAAGAGGTGACTTAATTCAAGTGTTCAAAATCATCAAAGGCATCGACAATATGAACTGTAGTAAGTACTTCACTACCGACCAATCTAATTACACGCGGGGAAACGGTTGCAAAATTATTGGTAAATCTTTTAACTCACACGAATCTAAGAATTTCTTCTTCAACTTGTGGAATGGGCTTCCCCGAAACGTTATAGACTGCATCACCGTTGATTCATTTAAACTCCGCCTAGACAAATATCTCGCATCAAACCCGCGACTGACTGCGTTTGTAAATGAATAACTTTATTTTATCCCCCACCCCTCAGTTACTAGCCCATCTGTCCCCTACTAACTTCCTAATCCTGCCACGGACATTAGTTCCAGGGCAGTAATTCCCTTTCCAATGTTCCCTTACCCACTCTAAACCACTGTTTGGACACTTGATCCTCAGTGTTTTGGAGGACAAGCAACCTAGAAGGGTCACTAGATCTGTTGTTGCTTGATTTCCTTTGTACTCCTTTGTACTAAACCGTTGATTTATCGCGATGCATTTTCTCCACCAAAAATATCGAAATTGTCACATATAAGTAAATAGAAAAGGCGGACCTCTTTTACGAATAGCGAGCCAGAATTCTAGAGGAAATAATACCATCAAGGAAAATACAAAGGAGGTGACACTCTGCTTGCTACAAATCCCCAGGTCGTAATAAGTAAGGAGCCCCTCAGGACACGACGTATTCCTTCACCTCGGCGCCAATATCACCGTAATAAAGAGAAAAGTGGCAGGAGTTCCCATTCAAGGTTTGGGACGGAGCAGCTCCTACAAATTATGCCCCTCGCTGCCGGATCATAACACTGGGAGGGGCGCTAGGATTGAAATTCCCCCTTTATATCAGGCATTCGTAGACCTTATGGCATCTTGTTTCCTAGCCCCCTCTTGCCCCCGGACCTCTGTAAGCCAAGGGGGACCAGCTGGCAGGCGTGTCATACATGGCCAAATTACGAGATACAAATGTCCATATTCTTAATCACCCACTTGAGTAATTCTAACAAGAGGCCGACCAATCACGGGCTTAACTGATTTCCTACGACCCCATTTGACCTCGCAATCGGGCCCGTAAGCGCGGCGAGGCCCCCTTAAACTGTCTCCTATGAATGCTAACTTTAGGGCCTTACCGGGGACCCTTAAGTGCAAATCTGGCCATCAGGAGCCCGGGTTGCCTTTGCTGAGTGACGCTGAGGTGTAGGTACAGTTGGAGGCAATAGTTCGACGACCACTTAGAGGATAAACTAAGCAATTTGAATATGAAGCATTTTGACCCAACAGTCCTCAGTTATTTCCAGTCACCCTTTAACTGTCCCTATTCATTTTCGTTCGTAGTTTTGTTAGAATAATGTGTTTTTCTTCGGAATTTTACACCATTTATTCTCAAGGTTGCCTCCGAACTTTTGACTCCTAGTGTACGCAGTGGGGCGCCGGGCCGAACTCCGCAACAAAATTAGTTCAACCCCACTCCAGCCAGCCGCCATTTTGTTAACCTCAAATATCAACCATTGAGTTCAGTCGGAGTCAAAATTCGTGTTCCTACTTACATATTCAATTTGATCATAGTTTCTTGATATAATTAACCCCTTCTGTACCAGCACCGTCCTTTTAACTTTATAGTGACTACTATTAGATACTTTTGTTCAGTTTCAAAAGGACCTCCAGCAATTAACAGGCTTCGAACTATCTCACTTAACCCTTTTTACTACCACAGATCCTTCTTAAACTATACAATATCCTCTAAATATAGCTAGAAATATAATTATAAAGACGTCGCCGGTACAGAAAGGGTTAAGTACCCCTCAGACAATCCGGATAAACTTTGAAAAGTTTTTATTCACGGGAATCAAGGACTCTTTTGCTATGATTATAAGTTAAGACATGACTTCCGTGTGTGAAAATGCCTTATCATTCCATATTGATATAGTGTGTGTGTGTGGGGGGGAGGGGGGGGGGGGGACTTTCGATAAGGTAATCATACCCAAAATATGCAGCACCCAATTTTCGATATAGCAAACATTAAAATAAGAGGTTTGGACAAGATGTACGTGTGTTACTGTACCTTATTGTACCGTAGTGCTGTAGCCAACATTGTACATTGTTTTTACTGTTACAAAAATCATACGTAATATATGTATAACGCGAAACGAAACACACATACACTTTTTCCTGCTCACCAGTACACATTTCCACATTAAATAACTCGGATTCGATATTTCACGAGCTGCGTCGGAGAATCATTCAGAATTTCAGCAAATCTGCCACGGTAGTCAACTTCGTCGTCAGCCTGTCGATATCCCGAACAAGCTGTCAGAAAAATGTGTCAGCTGTCTTGGTGGGGAGAGGGAGTGTCCACAGCCCAACTTGTGCTAGAAGGCGCAGCAGAACATTTGGAGGACTCCCTATGTACTAAGTTCTAAGTTATCTATGAATGTTAGAGTGTTTATTAGTTGAAAGTTAGATATTCAGATAGGGTACATTATGTGTATGACCACAGCCGAACTTTTGCTAGAAGTCGCTGCAGAACATTTGGAGGACACCCTATGTACTAAGTTTCTAAGTTATTTGTGAATTTTAGAGTACCGGTACTGCATATATAAGTTGTAGGTTAGATATAAAGTCAGGTAAAGTAATTTATGTTGTATTTTTGCAGCTCAACTTGTGCTAGAAGGCCAGCAGAACATTTGGAGAGCACTGTAAGTATTAAGTTCTAAGTTATTTGTGATATTTAGAGCATTTATAAGTTTTAGTCTAGATATTAATGCAGTTAGAATAATGTTTGTGTATGCCCACAGACTAACTTGTGCTAGAAGGCGCAGGAGAATATTTGGAGGACACCCAATGTACTAAGATCATCTATGAATTTTAGGGTATTTGTAAGTTGTAGGTATGATATAAATGCAGTTAGGATTTTTTTTTTTTTTTTTTTTTTTTTTTTTTTTTTTTTTTATTTACCCTCTGACTTCCATATACCCTTCCTAATCAGCATAAACTCGTCTAATAATTGACACAAATTCAGAAAAGAAATTACTCATCGTATCTTGAAGGGGTTAATCAGCTTAGGAAGGAACTCGATCAATCCAAGGCGTAAATACGACCTCGGCTAATCCTCAGATTCCCCCAGGTCCAGTCATAAGTTGAATGAAATCGTCTAATGGTAACTGGAATATACTGAGAAAGGGCGTCATGGTATACTGAAAGGGTTAATTGCTGAAAGGGTTAATTGCTGAAAGGGTTAATTGCTAAAATGGTTTGTGACTGAAAGGCTTAATTACTGAAAGGGTTAGTGACAGAAAGGGTTAATGACTGAAAGGGTTAATAACTGAAAGGATTAATTACTGAAAGGGTTAATGACTGAAAGGGATAATTGCTGAAAGGGTTAATTACTGAAAGGGTTAATTGCTGAAAGGGTTTGTGACAAAGGGTTAATGACTGAAATGGTTAGTGACTGGAAGGGTTAACTACAGAAAAGGTTAATTACTGAAAGGGTTAATGACTGAAATGGTTAATGACTGATAGGGTTAATGAAAGGGCGAACTACAGAAAGGGTTGATGACAAAAGGGTAGATTAGTGAAAGGGTTAATTACTGAAAGGGTTAATTACTGAAAGGGTTGATTACTGAAAGGGTTGATTACTGAAAGGGTTGATTGCTAAAAGGGTTAATAACTGAAAGGGTTAATTACTGAAAGGGTTAATGACTGAAAGGGTTAATTACTGAAAGGGTTAATGACTGAAATAGTTAATGAATTAAAGGGTTAATGCATGAAAGGGTTAACTATTTAAAGAGTTAAGTACATACAGGCTTAACTACAGAAAGGGTTAATGACAGAAAAGGATAGATTAGTGAAAGGCTTAATTACTGAAAGGATTAAATACAGAAAGGGTTAAGGACTGAAAGGGCGAACTACAGAAAGGGTTAATTACTGAAAGGGTAACTTCAGCCACTGGAAAGAGACACTAATGGAGATGGTATTGCCCACGGTCGACCCCCCCCCCCCCCCTCCCCCCCTCCCCCCCTCTTTTCACTGATTAATTTCTTCCCTTTCCTTTCCTCTCGGAGTCTTTTTCTCAGTAATTTCTAAGATTTTTTTTTTTTTCTCCCGGGCTCTTCTCTGATGTCTTACTATTTTCCTTAGTAGATTATATTATACTTTATTTAATTCAACTCGTATTCTCTTAGTTTTCCCTTTTAATATATTGGTTCTTTGTCTTTGTTTCATTCATCGAGTACTCAATAAATAATGTTCTTATATAGTATGTGTATATAATTTGTATTTTCATCATATTTTAGTCGTCCATTTCACTGATCAATGTCTTCCTTTTCCTCTGATTCTTTTTATCACTAATTTATAAGTAGTTTTTCCCCCGGTTTTTCCAGGTGTCTTACTTTTCTCTTTATTTTATAGATTTTAATTCAACACGTATTCTCTTTATTTTGGTATATATATATAATATACTATATATATATATATATATATATATATATATATATATATATATATATATATATATATATATATATATATATATATATATACCTCATTTACCACGTATTAAATTTACTGTCCCCTACATTATTATTTTTATTATGTTTTTGTATATGATTATATCTTCCATCATAATACAGTATATTTTGCCTTCATCATAATTTCTTCTCGTTATGTTCAGTTCATAGTACCTAATGCGATTGTCAAACGCATCATTGGTGCATAATAAACATAAAATTAAGTTTTATTTCATACCTATCTATTTTTCTTTTACTGGTTGTTATTCCCAAATGATTCCAGTGCTTTACTTCTTTTCTGCAATATATTTGTTTTTCTTCCAAATCTTCATTATCTCTGCAGCACTTCTTCTTTCATTCATATTTGTTTCAAAATTGCAACAATCACTATTACTAATGCTACTACTACTACTACTACTACTACTACTCCTTCTACTACTACTACTACTACTACTACTCCTACTCCTACTCCTACTACTACTACCACCACCACTACTACTCCAGCTCTCCCACCGTTTCCATAGTGATTTGTAGCAATAACTTAAGAGCCCCCCGTCACGAATTATTCCCACATTGGGGCGACTTAATGGCCAAACTACATGCGTGAGTCGTTCCCTCGCATTAATAAGCCGTTAGTTAAAGGAAGGAGTGATTTGGGGGCGAATCATCACCCTTCTCATCTATGCCAGGGTTTATTGTGCAGTCGCTTACAAAGGTTCGAGACTCTGATGAATAAACAGTCTCTCTGGGGCTGGTACAGGCGCGGCGACGTGCTTCAGTGGCCCCTGAACTCCAACAGCAATAAACAGTCTATATTTTTCATGTACGAAAGGATATGACTTGATTGTGAGTGTACTATAATCTATACCAGGGTTTATTGTGCAGTCGCTTACAAACGTTCGAGACTCTGGTGAATAAACACTATATATTATTCACATTGGTAAGGATATGAGTTGATTGAGAGTGTACTATAAGCACATTGGTACTTTTCCACTTTAAGCACATTAGCATTTGTCCAGAGGAATATATCCTATCTATCTATCTATCTATATGCTCAGGCCCAATCCCCATTTTGGGGGTAGCCGACTCAAGACAGAGCAAGAACAGGGAAAACACAAAAACAACATAAAACAACAAATAAACGCAGATAAAAAGCACAAACTCACACACACCCAGGTCAATATATCCGCTAGATATTATAACCCTTTCAATCAGATGACCTCCATTTTTGTTTTAGCCATTTCATCGTTCGAGGACGCATTATCGCTATATTCTGGCTAACATTAGACAATTCTACTCTGTTTAGAAATACCCTCCAGGATTGAAGGGTTTAACCCATTCAGTACAGGTGATTTTATTCAGCTTAGGAAGGACGTCTACACATTAAAACGCAGTAACATATACACACTAAAAGCTTGTCTTCTGATTAAAGCTACCACGTGCTTCACACAATAGAAGCTAAAGCTTCGCACTGATGTTGTTAAGGGGAGACTGGCCGTTTGTTTGGTCTATTCATTCATTTATTCATATATTTTTTTAGTTCCCTCCCTAGACCTCCATCAAGCTTAGAAAAACACCTAGACCCCCCTTCAAGATAAATTTGTACATTTTTCTACTGAAAAAATCCCGGCCGAAGGCCGGTTCCTCTTAAAATTGCAGGCTCGCTATCGCTCGCCAGGAAAAAATTGACACCTAAATGGCACGAAAGGTCTTGAAATTGACAACGAAATGGGGCGACAGGTGTTATAATCGCCAAACTAATGGGCCGAACGTCTTATAATCTCAAAACTAGTGGGGCTAAACATTAGGGAGGACTGGGTCCAGAAAAACGGTCTCCCTCCCCTTAAGGCAACTTGGCAACATGACTTTCCAAAACTTCCCTCAACTTTCCAAACAACTTCCAGGGGTCACTTCTGGGGAATATTATGGACCACACAATACAGGTACTTTAATACTTTGATCATTTATGCCTTTCAGTATGCCGTGACGTATTTGTTTTTATTCTGGCTATTAGCTGACGATTTTGTTCAGTTTAGAAAGGAGCTCTAGCAGTGAGAGAGTCTAGCAATCTTATGCAACCATTTAATTTCAACTGACTCTGACATTCATCCATATTCGTTGGCAGTGGTAACATTATAATCGTCGAATGATAGCCTGAGTTAATTGAGACAAAAGTATCTAAAATTTACTTGAAAAGTCTACCTGATTCATGGTTCCCATACAAATCCGTACCTAAAACTGCTATTGTGCCACTGGACAGCAAGGTTGAGGAGGTTCTTCCTTAGCTGTATACAAAAAAAATAATAAATAAAATAAATAAATAACCTAGTGTTAGCAAGAATGAAATGCAAAAATAGGCATGTTCCTGAAATAGATATAATGATGTTTTACGAGTTTCAACCGTAGAGTTATCTCGGTCAAGTTTCTCGATTTCATCAGGGGGTACTTCGTTATTTCGTTCAATGTTTATAACCTAAAGTATTGGTTAGTGTTTTCTCTTTGCATCTACCGTTTCTTCCCTCACTATTCCGTTTATCCTTTACCTTAACCTATGCACAACATAATGTCCTTTCTCCCACCTTAAGTGGAGATTTGTATGTATTTATTTATTTATTTTTCGTTTCCTCCCTAGACTTCAATCAAGTTTAACAAACAAAATATCCAAGACCACCTTTAGAGTTAAAATTTTGCATGCCCCCCTCCTTAATTGCAGGCTCACTTTCACGCGCCAGGAAAAAGTCGACACTTTAATGGTACGAAAGGTTTTAAAATTGCCAAAATAATGGGATGAACGTCTTAAAATATCAAACCTAATGGGGCTAAACATGAGGGAGCAGGGGGTCCCCCCCCACACACACACCTTAATATCATCTCGGTTATTATTCATGTGGTTTTTTTTTGTAATGTTTTTCACTGTATACTTTTCTGTTTTTCTCTCCTATTTGCCAGCCTTTTTTCTTTTCTACATGTCTTATTTTCTTAAGCCCTTTAGATAACACCCTCTCTTATTTTCCCTAACTCTCTCCTCTATCACCCGCATCTATCTTTCCCTTAAACCTTTTCCCTCACTCTCCTTTCACACTCCCCCCCCCCCCCCCCCCCCCCCCCCCTCCCCTCCCTCAGGCACCTCCCACCCCCCTCTCTCTCTCCCTCTTTTCCCTCGGCCCCCGAATAGCCTATGCCCCTCATATTTCTGCCTCCATAATCTCGTCGCCAGGCCTTCTTTATTTTGTCTTCTGTTCCCCTCTTCACCCTCTTTCCCTCTCTTCTCTTCATCCTCTCTTTCCTTCTCTTCACTCTCTTCCTCTTTCTTTACTCTATCCCCCTCTTTTCACTCTCTTCCTCTCTCTAAACTCTCTCCCATTCTCTTCACTATCTTCCCCTCTCTTCACTATCTTCCCCTCTCTCCACTCTCTTCTCTCTTCACTCTCTTCCCATCTCTTCCCCTCAGTTCTTACTCTCCCTCACCCTTTATCGCCCTGTTCCTCTTCTTATATGCCCATCATAATAATTTTTCGGCACCTTCGTATCTGGTCCCAGAGTCTTCTGCCTTCTCCTACCTCCATCTTTCCTTCCTTTTATTTCCTTACCACTCTTTGTACTCTTATATCTCATCTCATCTTCACCCTCAGCTGCTATTTCAATCTCCATTTCTTCCCCATTTACTCTTCCCCCTTCTCCCTCTTCTTTCTCCTTATCCTCACCTCGTATATGTCCCTCATATATCGTTCTCCTTCATAACCTTGCACCACCTTCAACCTCATACTTTTCCTTGAATTTCTTTCCTTCTCAATCTTTACTTTCAACTCTTTCTTCACCCCTTACTCTTCTCCTTCTTTCCCCTCCCCTCCTTTCTGCCCCTTCCCCTCACACTAGCTCTTTCTTTTCCCCCTCACTCTCTGCCCTCCTAACCCTCTCCTCGTATATAACTCATATTTTTCGGACCTCCATACTCTTGTATTTGGATTTTGGGACTTCCTACTTCCTATCGGTTTTCTCACTTCTCCCTCAATTTTCTGTCATCCCTTTCGCCTCATTCTCCCCCTCTTTCACCTTACCCTCTGTCTCTGTTTCTTTCCCCTCTCCCTCTCCATCCCTCTCCCTTTCTTTACCCTTACCATATATGTCTGTCTTCTCTTTCCCTTCTTCTATCTTTCCCCTCTCCCTCTCTTTCTCCATCCCTCTCCCCTTACCCTCTTTCTCTGTCCCCTCTTTCTCTCTCTTTCCCCTCAGCCTCTGTCCTCCTAACCCTCCCTCTCTCTCCTCGTATATGCCCCTCATATTTCTGGGTCCTTCATAATCTGGCGCCTCCTCCTACCTCCGCCTGGTGACGCGGAGATAAGCCAAACAAAGTACACCTCGGCCTGCCCCACATGTCCTCTCTCTCTCGCTCTCGCTCTCGCTCGCTCGCTCGCTCGCTCTCTCTCTCTCTCTCTCTCTCTCTCTCTCTCTCTCTCTCTCTCTCTCTCTCTCTCTCTCTCTCTCTCTCTCACTCTTTCACATATATACACCATAAATACAGTGCCAAACAAAATGCACTATCTCGGCCATCCACGCATGCCGTCCTCTTATCTCTTTCTCTCGCTCTCTCTTTCTCTCTCTTATTCATATATGACGCACACATATACTGTATATAAACACTCGTTCTCTCACACATGCGGCGGACGCGCACACACACACATTCTATATCGCTTACAACGTATAAATCCACACAGAAAGCCTAACAAATTTTACCTCGACCATTCCTATAGTGTACCCTCTAGCTGCTCTCTCTCTCTCTCTCTCTCTCTCTCTCTCTCTCTCTCTCTCTCTCTCTCTCTCTCTCTCTCTCTCTCACAATGCATACACCTGTCTTTAATTTGTCTTCATGTGTTGAAAGGCTTGGTTTTATTTTCAGTATGCTTTGCTGTAAAACATTATACTTATAATATACACGGCGTTCTACTTTCTGTTCCTATATATTTTCATTTATATTGACTTTGCTACAAATATTCCAATCTAAAATTTTACATTATCTACCGGCATCGATATTGTTGTGTTCTTTATTATTGTTCTGTTTTTCGGTACTTTTATGCTAGTCCATTTTATATATTAAGGGGAGGTATTTAGTTTGTTCCCTACTTTTTCATCAAGCTTAAAATTACACCCCCTAGACCCCCTTTCAAGATAAATTTTACATTTTTCGGTAGAAAAATGTCCCGGCCAGAGGCCGGTTGCTCTTAAATTACAGGCTCGCTATCGCTCGCCAGGAAAAAATCGACACCTTAACGGCACGAAAGGTCTTACAATTGACAGAAATGGGGCAAAATGTCTTAAAATATCCAAACTACTAGGGCGAAGGTCTTAAAATCTCAAAAGCAATGGGGCTAAACATGAGGGAGAAAGGAATCAAGAGAAAACTCCTTCAAGTGGAAATCTCCCCTTAAGAAGGCCATCAATCGTGAACTCTAACCTCTGTAACGCAAAAATGGCTATAATTATGTCCATTATGTTTGAATATTTTGACCACTAGTTTTCTATCGTCTTGTTAATCTTATATCTTTCTTTCTGATTCGTCCCTTTGCTCGCCTTTATATCCAAGTAAGGTATCTGTTAAACTATAATCAATATCTAACTAGCGTCTGACATCCTTAATAATCTAATTCTCTGTTCTATAGTTTCAAATTCTCTGAACATATGTAACAGACGGTAAATTACGGGGCGCCTGCAAAGCGTCAAAACTATTCCAAGGGTGTCAGCCCTATCAATACATCAAAACCCCAATCTTTTCAAAGCATCAACAAAGTTGGACCTTTTCAATTTGACAAAAGGCTGAAACTGACTGGATGATATCATATCAAAAATAGTTAGGGGTTAACATTAGCCTAACCTAACCTAGTAAGAATGGGGTTAACATTAGCCTAACCTAACAACCTTACCTAACCTAACCTAGTAAGAATGTGGTTAACATTAGCCTAACCTAACAACCTTACCTAACCTAACCTAGTAAGAATGGGGTTAACATTAGCCTAACCTAACAACCTTACCTAACCTAACCTAGTAAGAATGGGGTTAACATTAGCCTAACCTAACAACCTTACCTAACCTAACCTAGTAAGAATGGGGTTAACATTAGCCTAACCTAACAACCTTACCTAACCTAACCTAGTAAGAATGGGGTTAACATTAGCCTAACCTAACAACCTTACCTAACCTAACCTAGTAAGAATGGGGTTAACATTAGCCTAACCTAACAACCTTACCTAACCTATCCTAGTAAGAATGGGGTTAAAATTGTTGATACATCGATGACTTCCAACTTTTGATGCATTGAAGTGATATCAACTTTT
The DNA here is from genome assembly GCA_032716605.1 of Paralithodes platypus. Lineage (NCBI taxonomy): Eukaryota > Metazoa > Arthropoda > Malacostraca > Decapoda > Lithodidae > Paralithodes > Paralithodes platypus. The sequence continues at coordinate 61,633,893 of CM064482.1, forward strand.
TTACACATTGATATGATCTGGGGAAAAACTGGTTTTTGACAAAATGAACACATCTGGAAAATTTGATGTACTGATAGCTTTTTGCAGATTTGATGAAATGATAGGATCAGTTTTTGACGCTTTGATGCTCCCCCTAAATTACACCTACCTTAGAGGAGGTACCGTCAAGAGCATAAATGGCGACGCACTTATTTGAATCAGTATCGAACGCAAACGAGACAATACAGTACATTATCATGGCCCAGATGCTTCAGATGCTTCTGAACTTGACTTAAAAGGTTTAAAGATTCGAAACGGTGTACAGTATATGCTGTTTTTTTAATAAAATCCCCTTTTCTCTGTTAGCCAGAATAATATATTGCTAATGCTACTGTACTATAGCAATTATTTGGATATAATGCTTAGACTCATTGCTGCAAAAGACCAATCCACGGCTGCCTATTGTTAGCCAGGAAAAAGATGTAAGGAACTACGACATATTGGTGGAAGAATAGGTTCCACCGAGGTTTGATCAAATATTTCCTGTCTCGCTCCCTCCCTTTCTCAGAACTCCTCCCTGCTCTTCGGCAACAGGAGAATTATTATGGAAGTCATCAATTAATTCGCTTTTGATCCTGATCCTTCTCTCTCTCGCTCTCTCTCTCTCATACACACAGCCTCTCTCACATATTCAAAGACGATATTTTTTTCTGCGTCTCTACATAATCTGTTTGTCTGCTGTTCTCTGTTTTTCTGCGAGCATGTGAGTGTAGCTCTCTCTCTTTCTCTCTCTTTCTCTTTCTCACACAGCCTCTCTCACATATTCGGCGTCTCTACATAATCTGTTTGTCTGCTGTTCTCTGTCTTTCTGCGAGCATGTGAGTGTACCTCTCTCTCTCTCTCTCTCTCTCTCTCTCTCTCTCTCTCTCTCTCTCTCTCTCTCTCTCTCTCTCTCTCATATATTTCCTGATCTCCACCACCCCACCCCAGCAGATCTTCCTCTTCCACGAGACTATTAGCCCCTTCCAATCTGCCCCTGGGATCTATATTTCATTACTATCTCGTGAGGGATAATTACGTCTTTCCCGTGAAATCCTTCTTATTGCCTGCTGCTGCTTCTTCTTCTGCAGCCTTTTCTTGCATTGTGGTGTTCTTGTGCAGGCATTCGTGTCTTCCGGTTTTTTTTTGCATTTTTTTCTGGTGGATGTCGTCTTTTTGTATAGATAATTACTATGTTCGGTTTATATTAGTAAGTGCGATATTTCGGTCAGTTCTCAATTTCACTTTTTAGTGTATTTTAATTGATTGGGCTTTTGTTAAGGCGTCTATTTCGATGTTTGTGTTATTTGTCGTTATTGTTATATTTTTATATTGACCAATACTAATTATGAGAGTTTGTTTTTTCGTTGAAACCTCCAATCTTACTTTGTTCTTATTATACTGTTAGCAATTGAGATTCTTATTCAAGCATCAATTGCAAATTTTCTTGCTATTTATCTTGTTGGTTTTATTATATTGTTGTTAGTGGTTGTGCTGTTTTTCTCATTTCGGCCTGTGTTTCACGTTTACTCGAGTTATTGGTTTGTATTCGAGTGTATATCTCGTCCAATACCCAATTTTTACCATGCCTGGTGATGCTCACATTTCCTTGGGATTTCTGGCAAGGGTATTATTGTTATTATTAGTAGTATTAGTATTAGTAGTATTAGTAGTATTATAATTATTATTGTTACCATTATTTATCTACCGGTATTTATCTAAATTTAATATTGTTATTGTTATTGTTATTATTTTATCATCACTATTTTTATTTCTTGACAAAATTGAATGTTATCATAATTATGGAGTCCAGCACAATACATTTGGGCTCAGACTTAAGGGAGCCCACCTCGCTTTTTTTCTATTTCTCTCCCTCTCTCTTTGGCTTGTATCCAGTTGGCCCCATTCAGCCTACTGTTTAAGGACGTTTACCCCCATCCAGGTGTCAATATTTGGTATGAATCCTCCGAGTTCTTAACTTCTCTATCCATTTTAAGTGTAACTGGAATAGGTAATGGAATGGCAATCTCCTTCTCAAAGCCCTCGCATTTCACACTACCCGAGAGCAGCCCTCTAGCGGTCCCTCATTGAACTGAACTTTATGTAAAGTATAAAAAATGCACATTTTATAATTAAATACATTCATAATCAGTGATCGATCCAGTATTTCTGTATTCGTCCGAACAGGCATGGCAGCTCCCTTCCCAGATGTTTAAGACTACAGCCATGTCCAGTTCTGAGTGGGGGTGTTGAGGGGGGGGGGGGGTCTATCACTACTGCCTCTTTAAGAAACCAACCTGATGCCTCTTCCACCTCTTCTTTCTTCTTGGTCTGTCTATCTGTTTGTCTGTTTGTTAGTATTTTCTTGTGTCTTTCTGTCTATTACCTCCTTAAATATACACTCTCATGCCTCTTCCATCTTCCATCTCTTCTTGGTCTGTGTGTTTGTTGGTCTGTTTGTATGTGTGTTGGTATATTTCTGTCTGTCTGTCTACTGCCTCTTTAAGAATACAATCTTATGCCTCTTCCACCTCTTCTTTCTTCTTGGTCTGTCTATCTGTCTGTATGTGTATTAGTTTTAAGTATTTTCTGTCTTTCTGTCCATTGCCTCTTTAAACTTATTTAGTCCGAAGGGGTCTTTTTTAATATCCTTATTTAACTCCATTAGTTTAAAGTTCTTAGATGGTGCAACCCATTAGCTTAGCGATAATAAGACACTTCGCCCCATTCAGTTGTTGATTATTGTCTTCTGCGCGAGCCTATATCTCCAAATAAATTATTTTTGTATCGAAAAATGTATATAGATTTAGCTTGAAGGGGGTCTGGATGGCCAGTTTTTAGTTTGAAGGAAGTCGGGGAAGGCGCTTTTGTTAGCCTAAGGGGTCAAAATAAAATAAATTTGCTCGAAAATGAAAAAATAAAAAATAAAAATAAAAATAAAAATAATAATAATAATAATAATAATTAAACAAAATATCACAATAACCCCCAAGACGCCGGACCAGATAGTGCTAAGCAACCAACCTGATGCTTCTTCCACCTCCTCTTTCTTCTTGGTCTTTCTTTGTTTGTGTGTTTGTTTCAAGTATTTTCTGTGTTTCTGTTTATTGCCTCTCTTAAAATATCATCAGATCAATACCAGATGAAGCTCCATGACAAACGTTGTCAATAAAGTGCTCCTTCTCATATGGTGTTGTGTTATTGATCGATCACTCATTGTCCTATCTTTAAGTCATATATATTGTGTTAATGATATTTCTTTGGTGGACAACAGGTGCTTTATGTGACAATATTTTGCAATCAATGCGTCGTAAATAATTATAATGCATGATAATTACCGGTATATACTGTAATTGTTGTACAAAAAAAGGCATAGAAAAGTGGACAAAATAAATATAAACACCATGTGAGGAGGAGCACTTTATTGACGTTTCGCGTATAGCTTCACCAGGCCAATGAAGCCAGATGAAACTAAATGCGAAACGTTGTCAATACAGTACTCCTCCTCAACTGATGTTTAGATTCACAAATGTAGTCAATAAACTAGCTCTCCATCTGTTTCTATCTCGGTTGCTATGTCTTTATGTGTAGGAAACTAGGAATATACAGTGAGTATGATTGTGCCATATCTATCTCTTCTTTTCGCTTATACTTCCATTCATGCTATCTTGTGTCTCTTTTCCCCGTCTGTCCTCGTTATGTCAGCTCTTTCACACACACACAAACACACACACACACACACACACACACACACACACACACTCTCTCTCTCTCTCTTTCACACACCTCCGCCAACTCGAGGACACTGGACACTACCGCCGGAAAACTCTTAGGAGAGAGAGAGAGAGAGAGAGAGAGTGAGAGTGAGATTTTAGAAGCCGCATCAAGTAACTAGAATAAAGATGTTGAAAATCTATGCATATTATTAATGTTTACAATGCTGCGATATGTTTGATTTGAGCAAGGAACGTATATGCGAAATTCGAACGCATGAGTTACCCCTTGCATACACATAAAATGCCAAATGCGTAAGACTCACTATTATTATTATATATATATATATATACACACCATCCTCGACCCTCAAACTCACGCAAATTGAAAATACAATGCCTTTCGAACGCTGGGGGAGGTTGAAAAGTTTGCAAGTCCATTCTGGTTCGGTGCCGTAATAAAGCCGTGCAAACACAACTCCCAACATCCAGAGTAAATAACTAAAAAGGCAATTCTGTAACTTACAATCATCGTAGCTCAGGCACGGGAGGGGTCTGAGCGCGGGAAAGTCTGAAAAGAGGAGGAGGAGGGGGGTCAGTTTCGTGTTTTGTTGTTTTTCCCCTCTTTTCGTAAGTTTGTCCAGGACTGGCCTTTGTATCGGCTCTAGTTCAGAACATAAGTAGACGGCAAAAGTTAGAAGCTTGTTTAAAGCAAGATCTATAGACATTTATATAGACCTTGGTTTACAGATAATAAAACAATCATCCTTCCCGAGAACCATCCTACAATTCCTCCATAAAGACCGAGTCACACGAGCCATTTTTTCTGGCATTTATTCTCTGCAACTTGAGGCTTGAAGCTTCTGAATTCAAGTTATATACGAATTCAACCAACGAGAATAATCTACCTTCAGTCTAGTTGCCGACACCAAGGCAAAAATGACCCCCGAATTGTTGCCGAAAAAGAACTCGTGTGAATCCACCTATAGCTGACAGGGGGGCGGGGGGGGGGGGGGGGGGGGAGAGAAGGGGGGCAGAGGGGGGCGCAGACGCAAAGACCCTATACCTCCCAGCTACCCTTCAATTGTCAGAGGACTACTTGTAAGAGATAGCGGGGGAATTGTATTACACTCTATATTTACAGCATGAAAGGACCGTCCCCCTCCTCCTCCACCACGTCTATACGATATGATTCCCTGCAAAGCCAAGCCTTTCCCTTAGCTAGTCTATTATGTCGGTATTTAAATTAAGGGGTGTCACTTTTTTTTTCTTTTTCTCTTTCTCTCCTTTTCTCTCTTTCTCTGGCTTGTGTCCATTCGGCCCCATTCAGCCAACTGTTTTAAGATGTTTATCCCCATCCAGGTTTTGATTGCTTCCTGGCGAGCGATAGCGAGCCAGCATTGTATGGAGAAATCCATCGAAAAATGTACAAATTTAGCTTGCTGTCAAAACCAAAAATATATATGCTGGCTCGCTACCGCTCGCCAGGAAAATATTGACTCCTGGATGGGGGTAAACGGGGGTAAACAGTAGGCTGAATGGGGCCGAATAGATACAAGCCAAACAGAGACGGAGAGAAAGAGAAAACAAGCGAGGTGGGCCCCCTTAACTCCGCGATGCTGGCCCAACAATGAACCGTGGATAGAAGATATCATTCCGGCTCTCCTCTTTTATTACTACACTTATACTGTATATATACGCCGCTTCACACACGAAATATCTCAAGTGAAGCTGAATATAAATGTTTCATATTTCAGGGAGTGAGAATTCCTGGAGCCTCCCTCCTCCCACTCCCGGTTGTCGCCAGCGGGGCCCTGGTAGCGAGCTGGTCTAATACAACCCACTTCGGCCCTTTGTATAGTCGCGGCCATTAATGCTCATACGTTGTGAAGCCTCGAACTACGAACTAGTAAAACGAACGTCTGAAATATATATATCAGGTAAATCATTAATCTGGAAATTCATTCTAACTCAAGATAGCTTCGAACATTATTGACATTAATTAACGAGACTGTGCATTCTAAGATAATCATCATGGCTCCTTATGAACCCTCGAACTGCAGAATTGAACCTCCGGATTGTAAATATTGGGTAATAATTACTTACACGATTCGACTAAGTTAGGGATAGCTTCGATAATGAGGCAAAGCAAATAACAATATATATATATATATATATATATTTATATATAAGAAGATTTGTTAAGACTATAAGGCATCATAACGGCTTGATTGATTATCAATAACAAATATCAAATATCAATATCATTCAATAACAAAATCCCATGTTTTTTTAATAAATTTGTTACATTATTCATAAATATTGTAAGTGTGAATTGCTCTGACATATTTGGCTCGTAATAAAAGAACAAAGATTATTTATGATTATTGTTATTGCTGCGGATCTTCTGAGTGCCCCCATAGATTCACATAAAGTACCCTCCATGTTCACTAGTTGCATAGATTTGTTACATTAAAAGGTAAGGAATAGGCTTGAATAAAGTAGAAATAGGTTATTGAAGATTATAGGTTAGGCTGAGTTGAGTAATATCGGTGTAATAAAAGGAATTGATGCCGTCAGAATGAAACGAATACACCGTAATTAGGATTGTGTTATTATTTTTAAATAATGTATTTTGCTAAATAATTATTTTTACATACGGTAGTAATTTTGATAACAAAAATGTGTATATATTGCGCTGTTCCTGTTTTTGTTTGTTTGTTTTGCATGTTTTACATTTTCATTGTAGTGGACATCTGTTTCAAAAGCGATGCATATTCAATTACAATAAAAGTCCATCTTCATATCAGGGTAATCTTGCTAATATCGATGCTGTCTTTTGTCCGATTGGTCAGAAGTGGGTTACCTAATACAAACTGGCGGTCTGGAGGTCTCCGGAGATTGCCATCGGGACAAGCCTGGATCGGATTATGAAAATGAGACTCGAGCTGCTGGGATGAGCTATATTCATATCGTGTTGTGCCCGCCTGGACCTCGCGTTGCTATGGATACCGAAAAGGGGGACGCCGTGTATTGTTATCCTTCTTGTTGTTCTCCTGAGGGGATCAGAGGGGAGCGGGGTCTCAATCGGGTGTGTGAGACTGTCCACTGGAAGGGATGGGGGGGTTTAAAAAACTGGATATTCCTAGGCCGTTTAGTCGTGTGTGCGTCGCGAATCACTGGCACTAGAGGGGGAGTTGCTTTCACGAACAGGGAAATAGCATCAAAGGGCATAAAAAATGAGAATCTTACAAGCTCTGAAAGGCCATCTCCGATCGAAATATAGGGGAAATTGCTAACCGAGACCCAGGGCTTCATGTGACCGGTTGTGTCCCCCGAGGCACCACTGCATTATGGGTAGCCGAGTCGGAGTTCAGGCAACACTCTTTGGCTAGGACTTCGACCAGGAAAATGCTACCCGAGGGTAAATTGCGATATTATGGCACATCTCTATGCCTAAATCAAGCTATAAACCCAATATTTATAATATAGAGAGATAACTTGGGATAATTGTTAACGAATATAGCAATGTTTGTTGTTATTCTTTTTGTTGAGTGTTCGGATGCGTCTGAAGGGGGACAGGGGAGGCGGACAAGTAAGCTCATTGGCTGAGCTGGCTGAGGGGAGGAGGAGGGGAATAGACCAGTTGTCATAGAGATTTTGTTTTACCGGGGCGCTCATCTCCCTTTGCATGGCATAACCTAATATTTATACTAAGCAAGTGAAGGCGAAATGTACTCTACGGGTTTGCACCTCCAATGTTTACGATATCCATACGGAGGCTGGCAAGTTAATCAATAGCAACCTCCCAGTCATCGTACACAGGCATCCCGAAGCTAAGGGGACACGGGGCGAGGGGATCAAAGTTCTTGATATAATTAACCCCTTCTGTACCTTCTGTCCTTTTAACTTTTATAGTGACTACTATTAGATACTTTTTTAAATTGAATGATGGAGACAACACTAGACTCGCAA
>CM064482.1:61641698-61734198 GCA_032716605.1 Paralithodes platypus
CGTTAGGAAATGTTACGACCAAAGCCTGTCCCTCCTAAATTTCAGGTCACCATCGCGCCAGGAAAAAAATCGACACCTAAATTGCAAGCTAATTCAAGCTAAATTTGTACATTTGTCGATAGAGAAATGTCCCGATCGAATACTAATTTCTAAGTAACAAGCTTGCTCACGATCTACATACACCTAAATCGACACCTAAATGGCACGAAACTCTTTTCGTTGGCAAATAAATGGGGCGAAAGCTCTTAATACCGCCAAACTAATGGGGCGAACATCTTCAGATCTAAAAAAAAAATAATGGGCTAAACATGAAGGAGAAGAGGGTCCAGAAGAAAACAAAGCCAAAAGCCTTCTCTTAAGGGGAGGTATTTAGTTTGTTCCCTAGACCTCCATCAAGCTTAAAATTACACCCCCTCGAGTCCCTTTCAAGATAAATTTGTAAATTTTTTTGGTAGAAAAACGTCCTGGCCGAAGGCCGGTTCCTCTTAAATTACAGGCTCGCTATCGCTCGCAAGGATAAAAATCGGACACCTGAATTGCACGAAAGGTCTTAATATGGGGTGAAAGTTCTTAAAATCGCTAAACTAATGGGGCAAACGTTTTATAATATCAAAAGCAATGGGGCTAAACATGAGGGAGAAAGGGGTCAAGAAAAAAATCCCTCAAGTGGAGATCTCCCCTTAAGTAGAGGTGGATGTTGTATTAAGGGGAGATGGGTCGTATTTCTGGGCCCCCTTCTTCCTCATGTTTAGCCCCTTTAGGTTTCAGATTTTAATACGGCCGGCCCATTAGTTTGGCGATTTTTAGACTTTTCGACCCATTTCCTTGTCAATATTAAGACTTTTCGTGGCGTTTAGGTGTCGATTTTTTTCCTGGCGAGCGATAGCGAGCCATTAATCTAAGAGAAATCGGCCTACGGCCTGCACATTTTTCGATAGAAAAATGTACAAATATATTTTGAAGGAGTCATGTTTTTGTATTTATTTATTTATTTAGTTATTTATTTAGTTATTTTTGTTTTTTATAGCTCGATGGAGGTCTTGGGAGGAAACTAAAATAATGATAAAAACTTACATAAATGAGTAAATAAATACGGCCACCCCTCCTTAATACCGTCGGGCTATATATAGTGCCTCGCCTTGTATAGTTAATAATGTGTCACTCGTATGCTGTAGATGCCTGTCTCTCTCTCTCTATCCCTAGCGGCGGTATCTCTCTCTCTCTCTCTCTCTCTCTCTCTCTCTCTCTCTCTCTCTCTCTCTCTCTCTCACTCAATACCATCTTTTCTATATTGTAATTTTTGTCTTTATATTTCTCTGTTTGTACACTCGGATACCATAGTCTAGCCCACTCATGCGAATTTGTGGACCCCCTGTGTTTTTCTGTGTGCAATTATAACTATCTGGACTGATTATGGGATAAGACTTGCTTTTCAATATATAGTATAAATAGGTTTGTAGTTGATATAAAGAAAATTATATTTATAAATTCATTTCCAGAGATATACTTCCATAATTAGAAATAGGTAAAGTCCACGAATATTTATGAGTGGGCTAGAGACTATGGTATCCGAGTGTACATCTATCACACACTATCTATCTATCTATCTATCTATCTCCCCCAGGTCACTCAGGCGACTCCCCCAACTCGGGAATCTTTGTTATGCGAAGCCGGGCTCTTGTATCTCATTCGATTTTAGTTAAAGGGGGAACCATAAAACTCTGGCGGGGAAGGGGGGGGGGGGGGGGGGCGGGGGGGGGGCGAGTTGTGGGGGGGGGGTTGCGTGTCCGATAGGTCGATCTAGGTTTTATTCTTTATTCTGTTGGGAGGAGGGGGGGGGAGGCAAGAAGGGCTAGCCCATGGGTAGTTAGTTTTGTTTACTCTCTCTCTCTCTCTCTTTCTCTTTCTCTCTCTCTCTCTCTCTCTCTCTCTCTCTCTCTCTCTCTCTCTCTCTCTCTCTCTCTCTCTCTCTCTCTCTCTCTCTCTCTCTCTCTCTCATTCTGACTAACCGTAGGCTTTATAAGATAAATGAGGAAGTGTGGGAGTTGGCATGAAAGTGATACCTAGACGGGAGGTTAGGGAGATATCGGAACGGGAACTTGTTCTAAGGTCTATCTGGGACTTACAGTATATATATGCATATTCTGGTTGACCGTAATCGATTTTAGTTTAAGTGTGTGTGTGTGTGTGTGTGTGTGTGTGTGTGTGGGGCATAAAAGTCGGACTGGGGAAGGGGAGGCCTGGTGGAAGGGGGGGGGGGGGGGGATATAGGCTTGTCCGATGATAGTCTTTAGTTTTGTGTTGGAGGGGAGGAGGGGGGACATACAACTATATTGAAAGGGGAGAGGTAAGAGACGGATAGGGGAGGGGGGGGGGGGGGGTGTAGGGGGGATTGTCCAATGGTCATTATGTTACTGTATTCTTTATCCTGGCTAACATCAAGTGATTTTAGTTTAGGGGAGATGGATCGTTTTTCTGGACCCCTTTCTCCCTCGTGTTTAGCCCCATTTGTTTTCACATTTTAAGACGTGCGGCCCATTAGTTTGGCGATTTTAACACTTCGCCCCATTTCGTTGTCAATTTTAAGAATTTGTGTGCCATTTAGGTGTCGTTTTTTTTCCTGGCGAGCGATAGCGAGCCTGTAATTTTAAGAGAAACCGGCCTTTGGCTGGGACATTTTTCTATCGAAAAATGTACAACTTTATCTTGAAGGTGGGTCTAAGGGGTGTTTTTCTAAACTTGATGGAGGTCTAGCGAGGAAACTAAAAAATAAAAGAAAAATTAAATTAATTAATTAATAGACCAAAAAAACAGCCACTGTCCCTTTAAAGAAAGATGGGATGGTGTGAAAGGAGGATTATGTGTGGGGGTCACTTTAAACTTTCCTTTTATCTTTTATTTCTGTTCGATGGTCATGTTCTGGCTAACCGTAGACGATTTTAATTTTTGGGATCCATAAAATGGCAATGTAAGTTGAGGTGCAGGTATCCTCCACGTATAGCTAGGCATTAACCTACTGTAACTACCTCCGTGCCATGATTTTTTTAATTTTCGTTCTGGCTAACACGAATCGATTTTAGCCAAAGTAGGATCCATAAAACTGTCACTGAAATGGGATAATAGGAAAGGGATGCCGTGTCTGTAGCTTGCCTGCTTGTTAGCTTTAATCTTATATTTTTTGCCAGACGCCTCGATCACTGAGAGGGTGGCTATGCATTAATCGACTTCCTATTTCTCATCCGTCAGCCAGCGCCTCTCCTCTTTTCCTATTCTGTTCCGAAGCATAATGGAGTATTTGTTTTAGCTTAAGAAAGACCTCTCATTGTTGACCCATTCATTGGCAAAATTCTAAACAAACCCTACTGTTTCTAGCGGGCCTTTTGACAAATGTTGAAATTAACTGGATCAGATGACGATATTTTAGGTTGGCTTAGCTATTAAAGTAATGAAGATCCTCTCCCATTCAAGAGGTTGAATCCATGTAACGTGTCAACCAAACACTATCCTCTCATTACTGGCGGCCACGTTCTTTCAACACGCGACATTTCATTGGATTTTCACTTTCAATAGATTTGTTTTTACTTGTTTCTGTCAAGCGGTCGCGAGGGAAAGCAGTCTGGATTCTTGTGTATAAATATATCAAACTCATCAACGCTCTGTAGCAAATAGCAGGTTAAACGATTGGGCGGTGAGCCAAAGTCGATCTTAACACACTCGGCTCCAAGGCTTAATATCGCCTGTTCCTTGGGCTTTCATCTTTATTCTCCCTCCCAGATCACTAAATTACCCTGCCCTTGAATGCTCAATTTTCCTCTGGTGTAATTGTTTGCTACATTGAGGGAGGGATAAAGGTCTTTTATTAATACTATACAATGTGAGGTGTGGGTTTGTTTCACTTACTATATATATAATCGACGTTTAGCTGTTAAAGCCCTTTGTACCGGCGACGTCTATTGTGTGTCCGATCACATAATATATGCTTTCATTAATTTTATTGGAGCTGTTTGGTCTTGTGGTGAAATTAATAAAAATATAGATTATTTGATTTTAGCTACATTTAGGCGATTTTATGAAGCTAAGGAAGGATATACGGTAGTTAAAAGGATTAATTAGGATAGTCTTTTAATGGGTAGACGTCCTCCCTAAGCTGAATAATATCGTGTAATAGTCTCACCGGTACTGTACGGCTTAATACAAGAAAAGTTTGTTTATATTTAGAGTTCACTTTAATATTTGGTGCATTACTGTTGCACTTATTGCCTACTCTTTTGAAATTTCTACTGTTAACTCTAAATCAAATAATGCCACTTTGTGCTTATTCTATTTACTATCAGACGATTCAATTTAACTTTATGGACAACCTGTCAGAATTAAAGGGTTAAACGAAATTGACTTTAACCATTTTGTTCCCTAGAGATCCTTCATAAGCTGAATAAAAGCATATGTTGCTAACATTAATAACTAATGAAATATTGTTGTCTGGTTAAATAGATAATCATAAAGTATACGTTATTTTAATTACAATATACTACAGAGATATGATATATTGTTTCATTTACTGCACATATGGTGTTCTGTAGGTAACACAATTACGTTCTGCATATATGCAAGCTTCGTGTACAGTTGGAACTATAAATCCACACGGTGTACTTGTGTTCAAACTTGCGACAATACATCTAAGGCTCATATCTTTGAAGCCAACAACTGCACCGCCTCACAAGTTACTCTAGAGAACGCTCACCCAGGCGGGATCGTACCAAACACAGCTCAAGGGAAACTTATCAACAACCTTATCAGTATTCCCCACCTTTCTTTATATATCCCCTCCTTCTCTCGCACGTATGTTTGCCGGATGTAAATACACCATCGTCTGTCTCCTTCAACAACACACGATCTCCGGAAACCCATCCCTCTCGCCTTAAACGATATCAAAACATAAACATGAAGTAAGGGAGCCGCACTTATTTTATGAGACAACAGGGAACTCTGCCCCGGCCCCCCAATATTTGCTTTTCCAGTCCAGCTCCGTCTGACCCTCGGCGCGCTGCCTCCTATCAAAGTTAGCTCTGTTTATTCTGGAGATGAGGGCCTCGCCTCTCACAAGGAACTGCTTCTGCTGGGGCTTCAATTCTGCTGCCAACCGGCTTCTGCTTATGCTGCTGGTGGGGTCTCATTTCTGCTGCCAAACTGATTCTGCTGTTGATGGTATTGGGGCCTAAGTTCTGCTGCCAGCCGACTTCTGCTTCTGTTACTGCTGGGTTGTTAGTTATGCAATCAATATAATCACAATTTCTCTGCTCTTACATTTCTAACCTGCTTCTACTTCTGCTGCTGCTTAATTTTTGCTCCTAAATATCTTATGTTTATGTTACTGCTGGGTTCAGAGTCTATACAATCAATCTGCCCCTACTGTTACTATGCTACTGCCAATATGCTTCGTCTGTCACTACTTCTCTGTTCTTGCTGTTGTGCTACCACCTCGTTTCTGTGTATTCTACCGCTGTTTGGGGTTTCAGGTTTACTACATGCCTGCGCACACTTTTTTTTATTTTTCTATTTTTTTTTTCATAACGTCTCTGTTACCTTTGCCATTTTGCTACCAACCAACTTCTGCTACCTTGCAATACATTTGTTGTCCTTCTTTTCCTGCTACCTACCTCCTTTTACTGCCTCAGTCAAAACTTTTCTGCGTTTACAGTTATGCTAGCCTGTCCCTTGCGATACTTGTTGCACTACTATTATATCAACATTTTCACTATATGAGGTCTAAGCTGAATAAATTCGTGTAGTGTTAGGTAACGCAATGCAAATATTGAATCCCCGAAATATATTCTTAGCCATTTTGTTGGGAAAGATCTTTCCTAGGTTGAATGAAATCGACCCATGCTTTCCAGAATGTAATGCTAAAAACCCCAGGGTTAAAAAAGAAGTTCCACTCCTGTTTCATCCTTCATTATTAAAGTCTGTATATTTCCAGCTGAGGTAAAATTGAAATGTCCTCATCATAACCACTTGGATATTAAGAAGATGTTATTTATACATGTTTGGTAGTTTTATGACACAAAGACATAGCAGTTTCATATATATTTCCATTACAATATATCGATAATATTGCTAAGGGGTTCAATTTACTTAGAGCGGACTATTGTGAAATTAAGGGGAGACAGACCGTTTTTCTGGACTTCCTTCTCACTAATGTTTAGCCCCACTAGTTTTTGAGATTTTAATACGTTGGTTCCATTAGTTTGGGGATTTTATGACATTTCACCCCATTTTTTGTCAATATTAGGACCCTTCGTGCCATTTAGGTGTCGATTTTTCCTGGCGAGCGATAGCGAGCCTGTAATTTTAGGAGGAATCGGCCTTTGGCTGGGAAATTTTTCTACCGAAAAATTTACAAATCTATCTTGAAGGGGCGGGGGGGGGGGGGGGTCTAGGGGGTGTTTTTCTAAGCTTGATGGAGGTCTGGGGAGGAAACTAAAAAAATATATTTGAATAAAATGAATTAATAGACCAAACAAACAGCCACTATCCCCTTAACATCAACGACACCACTACCTCCAAAGCTCCTACCCTTGTCACCACCAAACTCCCAGTACGGTACTATTGATGTTGCCACCACCGTAACTTTCACCGCCACCAATGCAGTTTACTCGTTTCAACCCTATTTGGTCCGAGGGTGGACTATTTGAACCTCCCCTGTTTCGCTCCATTAGTTTGGAGATTTTAAGTTTAACGATAATAAGAAGCTTCTCTCCCCCCCCCCCCCCCCCTTCAGGTGTTGATTAGTTTTCTAGGCGATAGATAGTGAACATAGAATATATAGGCCTTCGGCCGGGATATTATGCTATCAAAAAATGTACAAATTAGTCTGGGTGGGTATTATTTTGTTTAAAGGAAATCTGGGATGGCAATTTTGTTAGTCTAGGGGACAGACTCAAATACATTACTCGAAAATGGCAAACGCAAGCAAAATCCTCAATATTGATTGAACAAAATAATATCATTATCCACAAAACTTCGTATCAGATAGCGTTAACCACGATTGCTACCGTTATCAAGACGTTACGTTGTTACTATTTATCTACTGTAGTACAACCTAATTATAGTCCTTCTAAAACTGGTGTTATACGAGGCATTGTATTGGCGGATAATATCGGAGTCACAATATCCAAATATAATATATTCTGTGCTAAATCATATACAGTATACTGTATAGAATGATTTTTAAGTAAATTTTTGATGGAGATATGAATGCAAGATCTTATGAACTTGCACAGTCAAATATAAACCAGGATTAAGCACAAATAAGTCTAAATTATCTGGCGTTGCTATAAAATATCTAACTCTGATCAAAATCCTCCATTAAAACTTCTCCGAGACACCTTCACCCATGGTATAAGGACTTCTAATTGTCTTTATACCATGCCATCACAATTTCTGCTAACCTCACCCCCCACCAACACCCCACTACCACCACTACTACTACTGCTGCGACTACTACTACTACTACTACTACTACTACTACTATAGCTTTTGTGCTGTTCTCGCCTCAGCTATTGTCTCTCTGTCACCTTCAAAACAAACACTACCTCAGCCACCATCACCACCACTATGAGAGGATTATGTCCCGTTTTGGTCAGTTTATTCTGGCTATCAATTAGTTAGTTATAATCAAATTTCATATAGTTGATTACTGTTTATAAAGAATGTAATCTATTATGTTCTATAGTTTTTGCCATGTGGGATATATTACAGAACACACGTTGATTGTTATTCATTCGCAATCTTGAAAATTGGGATAGTTTGCTTGGAATTGTCAGAGAGAGAGAGAGAGAGCGAGAGAGAAAGAGAGCTAGAGAGAAAGAGAGAGAGGCGTGAGGGGGGGGGGGGTAAATCAACTGAAAAAAAAATGCAATACTTTGAATGGGAACAATAAATTGCAAAGCTGACAAACATAAGAAACAAGAATATTCAGTGAAAGAAACATGAACAGTTCTAAAATATGAGGACTTCGTGTCAAAATCGCCTTATCAGGAAAACAAATAATAATGTATTCACAGAATTCAGTATATGTTTATTGTTCCTCCTTCACAATTGCCAAACACAACACCTCGGAAAAGCTAAAGATTAATGCGTATGTTTGAAGAACACAATATTTATATACTTTTCCCACATGGGAAAAAATTAATGTGATGGAAATAGTAGATGAACACAATCCAAAGCACCACAAGGGTGCAGCTAAAACGTTATGCATAAAAATGAAGAAGAAAATCCAACTAAAATATATTTCGTTGACCCTCCCCTTTCCGCTGCGACCCAGAATTTCGAGTGAGGGATGAACGCCAGGCCAGCCTCTCTCTCTCTCTCTCGTCTCCCCTCCTCTCGCGGCCCCGAGTAGTGGATGGCCCGGGAATATATAACATTTTCCCGTATATTCCAGATGCTGTCCATGTATAGGGGTGGCGGGAGGGGGAAGCCGGGTGAGGGGTGGTAGGGAGCTGGGGTCTGGAGGGGGTAGGGGAGTCGGCAGGGACCCCGTAATGGACGTTGTGCAGCCCGCGCGACTCTTGATGTCTCGGGGGGGCGCTCCTGTCCCGGTTTTTACTTTTATACCGCCTTCTGCTTTCGCCTTTATTTGCTTGCCTTGCTTCCACGGTGCCGAGATTGCTTTGAGAGGTCGGTGGGAGGATCTGGGAGTTATGTAGGCCTGGGGTTTTGGTATTTTAAGCCTGTGAGAGGGACAGGTCGGTCATCGTACATGAGGCAGGCAGGACAGAGGGAGAGGGGGACGGCGGCCTTCAATACAACACTAGCGACTAGGCCTAAAAATCAATACCGATTCTCGCAGATAGCCTCCCCAGTGATCGAACGGCCATTTTTATAGGCCTAGGGAGACACAAAATGGCGAAATTATTGTAATACACTTTCTGTATCCACTAAGTTCGATACAGCCACATGCGATTTCCACCGGAGATTCATAAGTCCGGTAACATTAAGAGGGGAAAGTTGCCCCCTGGGTCTTGGATATCCCGGTATAGGCTCTGGGTTTCCTGGAGAAGCCCGTCGTATACCAGGAAGCCTCACTCTAACCTTCACTAATCAAGGGGTCTGGTCCTCTCTCTAGCCCTCCCCTCTAATGGCTTCTAGTTAACACCAAGGGGTACCTGAGCCTGCACCAAGGGGATCCTAGTTCCCGATTCCCTTTGGCTCAGGCCTCGGAAAACTAAAGGCAAGTGCCATGTCAAAGAGGAGCATCGTTCCTTTGATGTTTCCACGACCGACCCCGACCCCCCCCCCCCCCCCCACCCTCCCTCTCTCTTTTCCCCTCCCCCTTCCTCCCCCTCCCTCACACTCTGCCTTCAGTTATTATTTCTCCTGAAGTCGTCATGGCCACCGCTGCTACACTTCTCCACAACTTTTCGCGATTTTTGGGGAGATCCTTCAGTAAGCGGAGACTGGACTCATGCCGACATATATTATATACCTTTGTTACTTATAAACAACTATTGATTTTGATTTGCTTGTGTGTGTCAGTATGTTCAATTCAGTATTTATAAGGCTTCATTTTTTATGAGACAAATTACACAAGTATAAAATGTTCAAGTTGTCACAAATGTCATACTAGTTTATGTTTTGTGTTTATACTCGTCAAAAAGTATACAAAACAAAAAACAAGAAAAACAAGTTTAATGGCTAAAAGTTGTCACATCTACGTATTTTATAGGTTTTGTAGTACCCCTTTACTCTCACCCACTGGTGCAGAGAAAGTTGTTTTGATGAGTGTATAAACTTCACATCAGAATTTTGTGCAGGATGTTCAGCGACTTCAGGTACGGGGGAGGTAGTCGCTTTTTCTGGAACCCTTTCTCCCTCATGTTTAGCATTTTAGTTTGGATATTTTAAGAAGTTCGTTCCATTAGTTTGGCGATTTTGAGACCTTTCGCCCCATTTGTGTCAAAATTAAGACCATTCGTGCCATTTAGGTGTCTAATTTTTTCCTGGCGAGCGATAGCGAGCCTGTAATTTTAGAAGTAGGCCTAGTATCGACAAATTTACAAATTTATCTTGAAAGGGGGTTTAGGGTGTGTATGTTTAAGCTTAATGGAGGTGTAGCGAGGAAACTCAAAAATACATTAATACATATATACATTGACCAAAAAAACAGCACTACCCCCCTTAAACTTGTGGTCATATTTGGCGAACTTCAGTAGAAACGCATAACTTGTTCATTTGTTGGGAATAGTACTTTGATATCTTGATATCGCCCCGAGTCTTTTTTGTTAACCCCTTCAGCACGATGCCGCCTTTTTACCTTTTATTCTGGCTAAAGGTAGACGGTTTTATGCAGTTTATGGAGGACCTATGTCATTCAGAGGGTATATTGAGAACGTGTTTACCCTTGTGAGTTTAGAGATACGTTACAAGCTAAAGAAAATCGTCTAATGGTAACCAGAACACGATGAAAATTACGTCATCGTGCTGAAGGGGTTTAATAAGCATACACTCCCAACCTGTCAAAGCTACTTTTACACTGCATTTATTTACCCTGAAAGGCACATTCTAATGCATTTGAACTTTTAAGTGCATTAAATCACCGTAGTATTTCATTAGGTTTTTAATTACAGCTTATTAGGAGTGAAGTAGATGTTAGGTAATGTAACTGTATATTTTCAACTAGAAAAATATTTACTTCAAGGATACAAGTCATACTTTATTTATTAACATACTTGCTGGCACTCATACGCTTCTCAAACTATATTTTTTCGCATTTCATCCACTGTGCTCGCCGAAATTAGATTTGAAGGAGAAAGGGACTTCAAAAAGGTTCCCTCAAAGACGGACTCTTGATTGAAGTTGGATCTCCAAATGCGATTGACTCTGTGTAGTTCTTGAGGAGCAAAGATGCGACAATTGTTTTACCTCGCCGCCAGTTTCGACATTATTATTTTTAGCGATTTTCACATTTCATTTCTTCCAGACATTGACAAGCGCTCGATGAAAAGTATATTGTTAAACCTTAGCCCTGAAAAATAAGATGGTAGTAGTGATAACAAATATAATAGTAGTATGAATAGTAGTATATATAAAGAAGAGGGATAGTAATTTACACAACTGATTTGTTAATAACGCTTAGCGGATACGATTACGCATTAAAGGAATATCTCGGTGATCTTCCCAATATCCTCGTAAGTTTATGTCAATGCCCATCACAAATACTTTTTTTGTGGCCTAGGTTTTTTGTGTTCTAGGTTTGATAAATTTATTTTCTTAGGATAATATAAGAAAAACGACACTGAATTTCTCTGGAAATACGACGTCACTTTTAACTGACAACCGAGACTGAACAAACTATAGAGTAACCTTATGCGAAAAAAATAGGATAACATCAATATATACCCGTCTTTGTATTCAATTATATGCTGTCTAACCCTTATGGAAAACCGTCAATTAAATGACACTGAACTACTTTGGAAATTACTAAGTCTATGTTATACGGTAGCATAAATGTAACGATCAGAAAGAAAAGGTTACTTTATTAATTCCGTGAACAGTTTCTCTTGACAATACTTATTTAAGCTGTCAATGTTAGTTAAGGGGAGACAGACCGTTTGTTTGGACTCCCTTCTCCCTAATGTATAGCCCCACTAGTTTTGAGATATTAAGACGTTGGTTCCACTCGTTTGGGGATTTTATGACCTTTCAACCCATTTCTTTGTCAATATTAGGACCCTTCGTGCCATTTACTGTAGGTGTCGATTTTTTCCTGGCGAGCGATAGCAAGCCTGTAATTTTAGGAGGGAGTCGGCCTTTGGCCGGGACATTTTTCTACCGAAAAAAGTACAAATATATCATGAAGGGGGGGGGTGGGTTCTAAGCTTGAAGGAGGTCTAGGGAGGAAACTAAAAACATATATGAATACATGAATTAATAGACCAAACAAACAGCCACTGTCCTCTTAATACATCGAGAATTATCGCTAACGGCAGTTGATATTTAACAAAACGATTATCATAGATATCACAAAATATACTTGTTTAGTTTAGTATATAACTTTTCCTTGTTAAATATACCCAGTGAAAAGGACACTGAAATATACTGGGCATAAACGTCGGCAATATTTATCGGCAGACCTGAGAATCCTTTCAAGATCCGATTAAACATTTCTTTTCGTTTTTTCTTCTTCTGGCTATTAGTATAAGATATTATTCCCGTTAGGAAGGGTATATGGAAGTCGGAGGGTTCATTGAGATAGTCTGTACCCTTATAATTCCCTCAGATTCTTCCTAAGCTGTATACAATCGTCTATTGATAGCTAGAATAAACTGTCAAAATCTTCAAAGGGTTAATGAACATGGTGAACCTTTCATTTACGAATATACTGATCATGCAGTCTCGGCTTGTCATATGTATCCGTTTATAAAGCAAACTGAATTATCTAAACTAAAAGTGAAAACGTCAATAATAATGGAAGACCTGATGATAAAAACAAAACAACGTACAACATATATTCTTTTTATACAGTCTGGCCTTGTCTAATGATCCCGTAATAAATATAGTACACCGATTTATATGATATATGAAAACGGAGGCGATACAGAACAAACAGTGGTATAGCCTCTAGCAAAACCTCCTTTGTGAAATGTTCCCTTTACAAATATACTTTGATACAGTCTAACCTTGTTAAATGATTTCATAATGAAAACAAACAAATAATAATAATAGTACACACACACACACACACACACACACACACACACACACACACACACACACACACACCCCCCCCCCCCCCCCCATCGGTCTTTGTGCTCTAATAAGTTGTTCCTTAACCTGGAGGAGCTAAGGGGAGAAGAAAAAGTAACACTGAATTCTCTCCTCTCCTTATATGGGGGTACTACTCGCTTTTTCTGGAATCCCTTCTCCCTCATGTTTAGCATATAAGTTTTGAGGTTTTAAGACGTTCGTTCCGTTAGTTTGGCGATTTTGAGACCTATCGCCTCGTTTTGTTGTTGTTGTTGTTGTTGTCAATATTAAAACCTTTCGTGCCCTTTAGGTGTCGATTTTTTCCTGGCAAGCGATAGCGAGCCAAATTTTTTAGAAGGAACATTTCTCTACCGAAAAATGTACAAATTTGTCTTGAAAGGGGGTCTAAGGGATGTTTTTCTAAGCTTGATGGAGGTCTAGCGAGGAAACTAAAAAAATATATCAATAAATATATATATATAGACCAAAAACTAAGCACTACCCTATTAAGCCCTCTCGCCCTTGGAACCTATCCCAAACAATGCTTATTATCTGACAAAATGGGGGGAAATTGTCGGTGAAGATCCTACTTCTTTATTGTTGCTCTTTCGTCGCCAGATAAATCCCGTTTTGTTATTATCTCCGTTTAAATACTTATTTAATATTGAAACAATCAACGCCTAAATGACATGAGCAGTCTAAATATTGCCAAAGAAATTGGGCGAAAGGTCTTAAAATCGCCAAACTAAAGTGCCGAGCGTCATAAAATCTGAAAACTAACAAGACTAAGCATGAGGAAGAAGGGGTACCAGAATAACAACCCATCTCCCCATAAATACCATAAATACAAGAAACCCTGGGCCAGCTGAAAATGTACAGTTGGCCAAATAAGTGATGTCGCGGCACCAAGTATATTTCGATCAATAATTGGTAACAGCACTATCTAAACATTAAGGGGAGGTTTTTAGATTGGTCCCTAGATATCCTTCAAGCTTAAGATTACACCCCCTTGAGCCCCTTTCAAGATAAATTTGTACATTTTTCGGTAGAAAAATGTCCCGGCTGAAAGCCGTTCTGTAAATTACAGGCTCGCTATCGCTCGCCAGGATAAAATCGACACATAAATGGCACGAAAGGTCTTAAAATTGACAGAAATGGGTTGAAAGTTCTTAAAATCGTCAAAATAATGGGGCAAACGTCTCAACATATCAAAAGCAATGGGGCTAGACATGAGGGAGAAAGGGGTCAAGAAAAAAATCCCTCAAGTGGATATCTCCCCTTAAATCATCGTTTCAAGTGAGATATACAAACATGTTCCTTTTTGTATTCACTCTATCCAACATCTGACAGACATTAATACAGCACACAGCGAGCAAAGCGTAATAACAGCGGAGACACTACTTCTTTGGCCAACTGTACAGTATCCTACAGTGAAAGGTGGTATGCATTGTCTTGAACTATAATTCTGAAAAGTTAATGAAATACAATGAAACATTCCCTTTTAACCCCTTCTCTACCGGTGACGACTTTTTATTTGGTATCAGCTACATTTAGACGATTTTATGAAGCTTAGGACAGATATATGGTAGCAAAAAGGATACATTGAGATAGTATGTGGCCTTTAAATGAGTAGACGTCCTTCATAAGCTAAAAACAAATCGTCTAACAGTTGCCAGAAATTAATGAAAAGTACATCACCGGTACAGAAGGGGTTAACCCATCCACTTGTCAAGTCACTCATAACAATTCGGGGTAATACCTATTTCAAGTGATGGTTGTCTATGTCTGGGGAAACGAATTAATGAATACAAAATTATATATATAAATTACAAAACTATAATTATATACTAATTATTGTACGGCAAATCCCATCCAAAATTTAGTCCAGATAGTTATAATTACATAAAGAATAATACAATGGTTGATTTTGTTTATAAGTGACTCGACAAGTGATTGTATTTTATAAGCGGCCATAGCTTACTGAAACACATGTACGAGCATCAGAAATATAGAGAATGGCTAAAAACTATTGCATGGAGTCTCGGCTCTGTAAGACTAGAGGGCTTTGCTGTTTTTTTGAAGTTGGATTGTTATCAAGAATTTGTACAGTAATTTGGCCAATTTTTGTGTTGAGGGCGGGGAGCAAAGGCGGCGTTGTGTTTGTGTGGAGAACATCACGAGCGACCAAACAAATACAAATAAATAACATGAAAAACAAAATGAAAAAAAGGAAACTGACATTCGTGGCAAAAAATGAAGAGAAAGAACCGACGGCAATAGTTAGTCCCATTATATCAACAAACTTCAAATGTTCTTAGGTAGTTCTAAAATAGATGAAACGTAGGGGCTATAGGTTGTAGTCGGAGATTTGTTTAGGCAGCTATAAGATAGATGAAGTGTAGGGCTATAGGTTGTAGTGGGAGATGTTTTTAGGCAGCTATAAGATAGATGGAGTGTAGGGGATATAGGTTGTAGTGGGAGATGTTTTTAGGCAGCTATAAGATAGATGGAGTGTAGGGGATATAGGTTGTAGTGGGAGATGTTTTTTAGGTAGCTATAAGATTGATGTAGTGTAGGGGATATAGGTTGTAGTGGGAGATGTTTTTTTAGGTAGCTATTAGATAGATGTAGTGTAGGGGATATAGGTTGTAGTGGGAGATGTTTTTAGGTAGCTATAAGATAGATGGAGTGTAGGGGATATAGGTTGTAGTGGGAGATGTTTTTTAGGTAGCTATAAGATTGATGTAGTGTAGGGGATATAGGTTGTAGTGGGAGATGTTTTTTAGGTAGCTATTAGATAGATGTAGTGTAGGGGATATAGGTTGTAGTGGGAGATGTTTTTAGGTAGCTATAAGATTGATGGAGTGTAGGGGATATAGGTTGTAGTGGGAGATGTTTTTAGGTAGCTAAAAGATAGGTGGAGTGTAGGGGATATAGGTTTTAGTAAAACATGTTCTTAGGTAGCTGCTAGATAGATGAAGTAATGGGGAAATACTTTGTACTGGGAAAGAGTCTTGCTGTAGGAAGAACTGATAGAGATCTAGGGGAGAAGGGATCTGCCTCGTGTGGGCCAATAGGCCTTTTTGCAGATTTCCATTTTTCTTGGGTTCTTACGTTTTTACTCTAGCGATATATCGGCTTTCACTAATTTTGAATGGTTAGAGAGGTTGAAAAATAGTTAATAAATATGCTAATACAAATATATGCAATGAAACACAAAGGGATACAAATTATAATCATTGTCTAATTTTAATGCTGTTCAAAACCCAAAGATTATCCCAACTCATTCAAAGTTAGGTGGAAAGTAATCGGAGATATGTGACTAGATAAATTTAATTAGCGAAGACTGATAATCTTTACTCGCCAGAATAATGTTTTCTATGAAGACTTAATAGCCCTATCTGGTCTGAGAGCGTTTTTTTGGACCACTCCTGTTTCGCTCCATTAGTTTGGAGATTTTAAGACGTTTCACCCCATTAGTTTTGGCAATAATAAAGGGGTAAGATAATGGCCGAACTTACATTGCCTTGAGACACTAGCGCTCAATGACAATACTAATACCAAGACCGAGAAACTCAGTGATATTAACCCCTTCAGCACTATGACGCATATCTTCATCATATTCTGGTTACCATCAGACGGTTTTCTTTAGCTTGCAAACTACCTCTAGGACTCCAAGGGATACGTACGATCTCATTAAACCCTCTTAATAATATAGGTTCTTCGTAAACTGCATAAAATCGTCTCATTTTACCCAGAATCAAAGATAAAGAGTCGTCTTCGTGTTGAAGGGGTTAAAACACACCCCACAAATTGTAATATACAGTAAATCAGAGAACACATACAAATATTGTTAACCAAGCCCAATTTTGCCTTTGGGAATATAATACCCAATATCAGTATAATAATTTAATAAACAAGTAAATATAAGTAAATAAATAAGTAAATAAATATATAAATTAATAAATAAATAGATAAATGAATAGTTAAATACAAAATAATAAACAATATATGTTCAAATAGCTTCACCCATATATTCTCCCCTCCTTCCTTCCCGCCCCACATTTTATGACGAAAATTAAAATGGATGAGTGCGATTGACTGCCGATACGCCCGCCGCCATCACCGCCGTTCTAGTTATACCGCCGCCGCTATAGACCCTACCACCGCCGCCGCTGCCATCGCCGCCGCCGTCGTCGATAGCTGCCGCCCACCGCCACCCCGACCGTATCAGCTGTTCTTAATTATTACACCTTCTTAGTCATTTTTTTGTCTGCCATTGTGGAGGAATCAGGACCGCCAAGTGGGATTCGTTCTTGGGAGTATTTGTTTATATTATTTGTTTGATGTTTTTATATACATTGAAATCGGGTATTTTTTATGGGACTGAAGTTTATCTAAATTAATACAAATTACGTCATGCATAAATATATTTGTTAAACTAACATGACATTCAGTATATATTTATCATGCCTCCAGATATTTCATAATAAATGTGCCGCTAATCAACTGTGAATAACAAGGTAAATATTTGTTATATAATAAAAATAAAATAAAAACTCGCTGAAGGCCTTAAGTCATCGGAATGTAGGGCAGGTCAGGAGAAAATGACTGGGCTTAATTGTGATGCAACTCCCGAAGCCGAGCCGTTTGGCCTTCCTTTTGTAATTAGTATTCATAAAGTAAGAAAGTTTTTGCCCGCCTTTCGGTACACTCGCGCACGGAAAGAATCGTGAGCGCCCGGGTGATTTAAGTCCTCCCTGGCTCTTAAACCGCTCATAAACCACCCTAAATCAAAACACCACTAAAGAGTAAACTAGAGCAGAAAACAACCGGAACCACGAATGTGGAAGCCAGCGCGAAAGGCGAGGGAAAAGCCAGCGCCGCGGCCGCTACGAATTAAAACGCGAACGAAGCCCAGCGGACTCCTCGCCTCGCCCACCGGAAAAAAAAAACTTATTAGGTTGTTAAGAAAGCTTACACACCAGACTGATTACTGACACTAAGGCCGGGGTGGGCTGCTGAGCAAGACATTATCACGTGCCCGACAACTTCACACTGGGCCGTGGGAGTTGGCCAGGGTGTTTTATGCCATTATGCCATTGTATTATTATATATATTTGTATTTATCTATTTTATATATTGTTTTATTTTGTTCGCGTCTTGGTTTCTCATTTATATAGGCCCACGGAAATTTGCCTGGGATTTGTTTTTACATATTTTTTATTTGTTTATGTTTTCGTGTATATATATTTGTTTGTCTTAGTCTTTTCTTTGTATTCTTTAACTCTTCTCTTCTTTATATTGTTTAACTCTTCTTTGGACGCGTTATCATTATGATGAAAGTTTAGGTACCAAAGAAAAATTTGCATTAACTGATTATTTATTATTGAGTAGATTCTCGGATATTTGCGAGGCATTTTGTATTAATTTATATATTTTGTTATTTTATTTTATGTATTTATTATTATTATTTTTATTTTTCGTTTCCGTGATTCTTCCTCTGGGTTTAATTATTGTTCTGACGATTTAATTTAGCTTAGGCAAGGCGTCTCATCATCAAATTGTTAAGCAGTATCAAAATTAATGCTTTCGAAATGATGAAGACATATTTGAATCCCGCTAACGCGCAACGATATTATACAGCTTACGAAGGGCCTTTCATAATACAGGGGTTAATTCTTGGCCTTTCAAATTTCAGAGTTGTCGATATTTAGTTTTTGTTTTCATTCTTCTTCCTCCCTCTTATATTTATATATTGTTTTAAGTTAAAATACAAAGATCGGTCTATTATTCACTAACTCTTGATGGTGGAAACGCAGATATATCACACACGTATATTATTATATGTTTTGTTTAACCACGTTCACAGAGTTTGGCAATATCTATTGAAGTATCTCTTGTATTTTGCACTATTCCTCTTCATAATACAGAGATCGGAAATATATTTATCATGATACCATTTATATTACAAGAAAGCCATCACACACAAGCATATAATATTCTTAGTATTAACCCCTTGAGGATTATGCCGCGTTTTGACAGTTTTTCTCTGGCTATAATTAGACGATTTTATACAGCCTAGGAAGGATCTGTGGGCATTAAAAGGGTAAAGAATACGTCAGTTAACCCTCTGACTACCATATACCCTTCCTAATCTGGATAAAATCGTCTAGTAATAGCCAGAAAACAGAAATCGTATCATGAAAGGGTTAAGTGCACACAGTTTGCAAAGTAGATTATATCCTCCTCCACTCCTGCCACCTTTCCTCCTCCACCTCCACCCATTTCTTAATTCTTGCTCGCGTAGTTAGGAGGGGGCGGGCGGGGGTTCCGGGAGGAGGGAAGGGGGCGTATTTGGGGGACAGGGGGGCAGGGGGGTGATATTAATTAGGCGACTCGGGGAAGGATGTGTTGAGCCCAAGTTGTTGTTTTTTTTTTTTTTTTTTTTTTTTTTTTAGGGGTTGCGTGATGCTTGACTTGTGGCCGCTTTGAGGGGAGGGAGTTTTTCCTTTTTTTATTTAAGTTTGGAGTATATATATTGTGATGGTTGTGGAAAGGGTGATAGTTATTGTTATTATTATCCTTGTTATTATATATGTGCTTCTGTATTTGTCCAAGATGCTTGACTTTTTTTTTTTTTTTTTTTTTAAGAGACAATGAACGGAGGAAGGAAAAACACAGACAAAACAAAAAGGTCCATGTGCCTAAAGGCATCCTCCATTCATAAAATGTTTGTAACAACTGGATTTAAACATTTGTTGATTGTAAGTTTGTGGAAAGCAATTCGAGGGAAGTGAATTCCAAAGAGTAGTAGCTCTGGGGATAAATGAATTCTGATAAGCAGAAGTTCTGCATTGTGGAGGAGAAAGTGTAAATTCATGGGCGCTCTCAGCTGCCCTAGTTCTACGGGGAAAGATGTGGAGAGGCGGCACAATTGAAGCAAGTTCCTCGGAACAATTGCTGTGAAAATATCTGTAGAATAATGCAAGGGATGCAACGTTTCTTCGTATGGCTAATGTAGGAAGGTCCTGTGTGATTGCAGGGTTATTGATTAATCTAATAGCTTTATTTTGAATTTTGTCCAACTGCCTCAATGCAACCACTCCACTTCCACCCCACAGAGGTGAACAGTAATCCATCTGAGAGCGCACATGACTTTTATATATTACGGCCAACTGCTCGTCAGTGAAGAATTCTCGAACTCTGTACAGGAGTCCCAGTTTTTTAGAGGCATTCTTAGCAATGCTTCTAACATAATGTGTCCAGCTCAAGTTAGTAGTTAATGTTACACCGAGAATGTCAATACTAGGGGAAGTGGGAATATTTACATCATTAAAAAATATATGGGAGTCAGTGAGATTCTGTCGGTTAGAAAATTGAATGTACTTGGTTTTCTGTGCATTAAAGGAAACTAGATTCTCTTGTCCCCATTCATTAATTCTAGAAAGGTCCTGGTTCAGAGAAATTGCAGTGTTTATTTTTGAATTTATAAGATCGGGTTGGGTGAAAGAATTGGTAAATGTGAAGGAACTGTGGAGTGTTGAGTCATCTGCGTAGGAATGTATTGGATTATGAGTGGTAGATATGAGATCATTGATATGAATGAGGAACAGAGTTGGGGCCAAAACTGATCCCTGGGGAACACCAGCATTTATTGAGTGAAATTGAGAATAAAGGCCATCTACCATTACACGTATTTTTCTGTTATGAAGATAAGAAGAAATTAGTGGAAACTAATGATGCAAGGCCGTAGTGTGACATCTTCGACAATAAGGATTGATGCCAGACTCTATCAAATGCCTTTGATATATCCAGTGCTATTGTATGTGTTTCACCATGTTGGTCTGTAGCTTGGTTGATTTGATGCGTAAGAAGGCAAAGAATGTCTGCAGTTGATCGACATCGTCTAAAACCATATTGCCTATCACTGATTAATTTATTATTCTCCAGATGCTTAATTATGTGATTATTTAATATAATTTCAAAAACTTTGCCAAGAGTGGAAGTTATAGCTATTGGTCTGTAGTTTGATGGATCTGAAGAGGCACCTTTTTTAGGAACTGGATGGATGTTTGCTTCTTTCCAGGGTACTGGGAAGCATGAGGTATGAGTACACAGACGGAAAAATTTTGCCAATACAGGAGCGAGCACCAAGGAGCAATTCTTAAGTACTATTGGAGGAATTTCATCTGGACCAGGAGCCTTATCTACTGAGAGATTCTGCAAAATAGTTTTGACATGTCTGGTGTGGATCTTAAGTGAGGGAATTTCAGGTGAATTAAAATTAAGTACAGGGACATCTTGATTTATTTCATCTAAGGTTGAGTTGGTGGAGAAAATATCTGCAAGAAGGTTAGCTTTACCTCGTGGGTCACTTACAAGATTGCCAGTCGGAGATTTTAATGGTGGAATGGATGAAGCAGTAGTGAAGTTGGATTTGAATGAGTTAAGAGTAGACCAAAATATTTTGTTATCATTTGGATTATTTAGAAGTTTATTTGCCTGCTTATGGAGAAAGTTTGATTTAGTTAGGTTTAATACAGTTTTGGCATGATTTCTGATGTTTCTAAAGTAATTAAAGGCTTCATGTGTTTTTGATCTTGTGTATGCATTGTAGGCTATTGCTTTTTGTTCAGTTACTCTAGCACAATTATGGTCAAACCATTTAGGTGAATTAGATCTTTTACTGTACTTTTGATGAGGAATAAAAGTTTCCATTCCAATTTTTACAAAATCTTGTATGTGGCTCAAGGTGGAGTGTGCATCATTAGAAAAGAAAGAGGTCCAGGGAATATCAATAAAGAAACCTTGAAGACCCTCCCAGTCTGCCCTATCGTAATGCTATTTAGTCACCAAAACAGGTCAAGTGGGAAGGTGTGGTAGGTGATAGACAGGTGGCCTGTATCAGACAGTGATCAGAAGATCCAAGTGGGGACCTCACTGTAACATCATAATTTTCTGATTGGTTGTTAAAAATAAGTCCAGTAGGTGGGAATTATGATTAGGATTATCTGGTACACGGGTGGGTTGGTTGACTAGTTGAATGAGATTAAATGAGTCTGCAAATAGCTCACATTCAAGACCAGCATCATTAGTCCTGGCTGAATGAGTGAGCCATTCAACATTATGGACATTAAAATCACCCAACACAGTGATTTCAGAAGAAGCATTTAAGTGAGGACACTGAGTTGTGAGGACAGAGAATCAAAAAGACTTTGCTCTGGAGGAGTATTTGGGGAACGGTAGATGCAACATATGTATTTAAATTTACCAGCAGAAATTAATTTGTATATAGAATAATCAAATAGGGACAATTGAAACTAGTAACCTCCTCCAGGGCAATTTCAGATTTTGCGAAGCAACATACACCACCTTTAGGTCTGAAATTTTGGAGCAGTTGATAACCTGGAAAATTAAATCTAGATGTGTCAGATGTGGATGTTACTTGAGTCTCTGTCAAAAAAAGGAGAGTAGGGGATTCTGCTTGAAGAAATTGGTGTACAGAATTGATGTTAGAGTGAAGTCCCCTTATATTACTAAAGAAATAGCTGTACTGACAAGCAGCTTTGGGACGTTGCAATGCTCTTGACACAGTCGCATGATGACGACCGGGAGGGCCCTGTGTCAATAACCCAACCCTGCCGGGGGTGGATATCCGAGGGACCACCAGGTTTGCTCTTAACAATTGTACTGCCATATTTATAAGGTAAGTGTATGGTGTTACATGTATGGTATGTAGTGGGAAGAGTAGTATTTTATGGATAGAGGATAGCGATGTAGGGCAATGTCGGGAAGTTGGATGTGTATGTTATATAAAGAGGGTTTTCCTGATACCCCTGATGTGTGAGGCAGAAAGATATGTATCCAGCTACCAAGGCCTGGGAGAGAAAATGGAATTCAGGCTATTCCCTGAGTCTCCCGAAACCTTGGCGGTGGCCGCTTTGGGGGAGAGGGAGTTTGACGGTAGATTTTTTTATTTTTTTCCATATTATTATTATTATTTTTTTTTTTTAGTATAATGTACATTATTATTATGTTGGTTATGGAATATTTGAGAGTTAGTGTTGTCGTTATTGTTCATTTATTAATTAAGTTTCATATTTTATTTGTATATTCCATGTGGCTTATTTTGGCCAATTTGGGTGAGAGGGAGTTTAATGCTAATTTGTCCGTATTTTTTCCCTATATTTCACTTGATGTATAATGTTCTCTTATGTCATTATATTGCAGACGAAAATGTGAGTGGGATTTACCATATACTATATATTATTATTATTTGTATTATACCGGTATATATATATATATATATATATATATATATATATATATATATATATATATATATATATATACCGGTATATATATATATATATGGGGAGAGGGATTGTTGGTAGGATTTTGTATTTTAGTGTGGCGTATATTGTTCAATATTATTTATCAATCACTGTTTTATTGTTGATAATAAGAGTTTTATTTTATTCAATGTTCTTGATTTGTGGGTGAGAGAAGGTGTAGTTTTATACGGCAAATTATTTTCTCATCAGAATATTGTAATATTGTAATTTTAACTAATATCTTCATGTATTTATATATATATATTGTATATAATATTATTTGTGTCCACATTATATTGATACGATGAGTTTTTGTTTGATTGGTATATCGTTCTTGTTTATTACAATTGTATTTATGATTATATTAAGATTTAGGGATAACCCTTTCAGTACCGGTAATGTAATTTTGTATTCGATTTCAGCTAAATCTAGACGATTTTTAGGAAGCTTTGGAAAGATATATGGTAGTTAATAGAATTAAATGAGATAGTCTGCAGCTTTTAATGTGTAGACGTCCTTCCTGAGCTGAATAAAATCGTTTAATAGGTGTCAGAATACAATGAAGAGGACATCACCGTACT
Source organism: Paralithodes platypus (assembly GCA_032716605.1). Taxonomy (NCBI): domain Eukaryota; kingdom Metazoa; phylum Arthropoda; class Malacostraca; order Decapoda; family Lithodidae; genus Paralithodes; species Paralithodes platypus. The sequence continues at coordinate 61,665,364 of CM064482.1, forward strand.
GAACGAGTAAATAAGTCTCGCTTGTCACGGTACTTGTGGTTCTTAGAGAGGAACAACAAATGTATCATCGTCTTTGTAAGGCTAATGGGCTTTATTTATATTTTCCCTGAATTCTTTGTATTGTATTCGATATTATTATCTGGATTACGCTGACAATAGGAGCGAAGTTTTATTATGTTACGTATTTATATATTTTCCATGAATTATTTGTAATTTATTCACTATTATTTGGATGACGATGAAAATAGGAGCGAAGTTGTATGATGTTATGTATTAATTTGTATTTATTATTTTAGATGACTTGTATATAGTCTTGACGACAATGAAAAATAGGAGAGAAGTTTTATTATGTTATGCATTTATTTAGTTTTATTATGAAAGAAGACTTGTTGCCGTTGCGGGCGAGAGATGGTGTGTTGATATTCTTGATGCCATTCATTTATCCAGGATGTTCTATTATCTTATGGACAAAACAAATTAGGGTAAGTGTTATTTGTATTATCTTTATTCATTCTTGCAATTTTACCTGCGTGTTCCTATATTTTTATTGCGTAATTTTTGGCCGCTCAGGGTGGAGTTTGTTGTGACTGGCTTGCGTAGTTTAGTTATATTTATATGGTATTGTGTTTTTTTTTTTTTCTTTTTTTTTAATGGTAATCAGTGTCATTGAAATTAGGGTAATGATATTTAAGGCAATTATTATTTTATGGGCTTATCAAGTTTTGTATTATGGTTATGATTATGTTTACTTTGTAGCTTTAACAGTATACATGATTAGCTAGTACTGATATTTATGTGTAATGTGCATTTTTGTGCATTTAATGTTTCCCAGCCAAAGTGGCATAGATCTGAGAATAATGTATATATCGGAAACGACCGCATCAAGTTTTCGACATAATAACTAACCGTAAACTCACTGAATACTTCAAGAATGACTTAACAAAATATCAAACAACACCCGCAGTCATCCCCGAGACAAGATCACTCAACTTTCGAGCAAAAAATCGCTAACAAGGTGCATGCAAATAAAGAAACAAGCACACAGAAGCCAGCACCAAAAAATGGTTCGCCTAACTCTCCCGCTCTTGCTTGTTCCATGATCCAGGTGATAAAGATTTAAGTAGCCTGGAAAGCGAGTTTATTTTATACAACTATAATGGGAAGTTCGTACATTTAGCAGCCCTTGTTATAGTTTGTGTGTGTATATATATATATATATATATATATATATATATATATATATATATATATATATACACAGTATTGTTACTTGCTTCCTTACACCTCTAGCAAACTTACAACAAACCACCCCCAACACCCCCCTCTGAGGTAAATTTGTACATATGAGTTTTTTCGGTAGAAAAATATCCCGACCGAAGGCCAGTTCCTCCTTATTTACAGGCTCGCTATCGATCGCCAGGAAATAGTCGACACCTAAATGGCACGAAAGATCTTCATATAGGCAAAGCATAGGGTGAAAGGTCTCACAATCACCACACTAATGGGGCGAACGTCATGAAATCTTTAAGCTAATGCGGCTAAACATGAGGGAGAAGGGGGGGGGAGGGTTCAGAAACAAAACTCCTGCATTTACTGAACGCTCCTTGTATTACCAACAACGCCGCCTTGGGAGTCCTGAACTTAACATCACACAACGCTGACTCACGGAAGGTAAATATAAAAGAGAGAGAGAGAGAGAGAGAGAGAGAGAGAGAGAGAGAGAGAGAGAGAGAGAGAGAGAGAGAGAAAGAGAGAGAGAGAGAGAGAGAGAGAGAGAGAGAGAGAGAGAGAGAGAGAGAGAGAGAGAGAGAGAGAGAGAGAGAGAGAGAGAGAGAGAGAGAGAGAGAGAGAGAGAGAGAGAGAGAGAGAGAGAGAGAGAGAGAGAGACGCGTTCAATATTGAGTAGAATTTAGCTATTTTTTACAGTAGCCGAATTTTGTGAATTCCTTGCGTTCTCATCTAGAGCGTCTTCCAACCACGGGATCTCTTGTTTTATTGGTTTTGTGCATTATCTATATGTTATTAATTCACCACAACACCAAACACCTCCAATGAATTTACGCATTGGTTTTGTAAATTACCGTCCTGGTGGTGTAATGGTTAAGGTGGCAAAAATCTGTGTGTGATAACCCAGGTTCGAATCCCGGTGGATCACATATATACTTTAATTGATTTTATTGGGGGTGTTTGGTGTTGTGGTGAAATTAATAACATATAGATTATGCCAAGTTCATTGCTTATAAAACTCTAAACTCAGATTATCTAGTAACTAATTTAGAAAGATGTGTTAGCAATAGATTATGTAAGATAACCAATTCAATGCCAAAATAGTAACTCTTTCAAGATACAGTTTGCATTTTGTTTTCTAATATTAAACAATTGTATTCAGATTAAGAAGGGTATATGGAAGTCAGAGGTTACGTTGAGATATTCTTTACCCTTATAATTCCCGCACATCCTTCCTAGATTTTATATAACCGTCTAATGATAGCCAGAATAAACTGTCAAAATGCATCATAATCTTCAGAGGGTTAATATTAAGCTGAATATTATTAGACGGTGTTACTCAGGATCTCTAGGAATCCAAGGGGTTAGAGTATTACATGTATCCCTCCGACTCCCACAGATCTTTCCCAAACTATTTAAAACCATCCAGTGATAACCAAAATTAATTGAAGACAGCCCCAGAACTCACCCCACAGAAATCACCTGCATAGGGGGGGGGGGGGGGGGAGAGAGAGGGGGCGAGGCATCCAGCAAGTTGGCACAGTATAAATAATGTCAACAGGACGCGTGAAAAACTCCGACGGGGATGAGCGTAAGTTGGGTAGGTGTGCTGCGGAGGGGGGCGGCGATAGCGCAACTTTGGGAGGTGCTGCGAGGGAGACAAATGCGGAAAGGGGGGGGGGAGGGGGCGGCGATAGCGTAACTTGAGGAGGTGCTGTGGGGGGGAGAACGAGATGCGGAGGGGGCATTGATAGCGTAACTTCGGGAGGTGCTGCGAGGGAGAGAGATGCTGATGGGGTCGGCGATAGCGTAACTTAAGCCGGTATCACACGAGCGTTTTTTCACTCAACATTTATCCTCAACACTGGTCTGGCAGCTTATGTAGTCAACCTATAAACTATATATAGGTGATGGTGATGGGCTGGTCTATCAGAGTGAGAGCTGAGCAATCTCTGCCATACCCATAGCTTACTCTGACTGTTCCTTTAACTTATATATTTTCTAGATCTCAAGTGACGGCGTCTCTAACGTGGATTGACCTCCCAATCTACCAAGATTGGAAGCCAAAGCGTCACATTTTTCCCTTGCCCCTCAACTTTCTCTTCATAATTGCTGAGGGGCACAGGGCCCTGGGTGGGGCTTTGGTTTCCCGGGCGTTTCCGCACCTTCCCGCCATGGAGTGGCTTCGGTCACCCAAGCTTTATTGTGGTCGGCGGGGAGGGTTCTGTGGGGGCGCTCGGTTATGGCCTTGGAATTGCTCGGGGCCTTGGGGCTGTTCGGCCAGGCAGCTTGGGGAACAACAACAACAACAACAACAACAACCTATAAACTGTTTCGGTTGCCTAAATTCATCTATCATCACCGTTCATCAGTCTAGTTTCCGATACCAGTGCAATATATTCCATAAATGTTGCAAGAATTTTTTTGATCATAGAATGTTGACTACAAAAGATCTCGTGTGATACCGGCTTTAGGGAGGTGCTGAGGGGGAGAGAGATGCTGAGGGGGGCGGCGATCCCCAACTGAAGGTAGTTTACCCGGACAGCTTGTATACTATTGAAGTTTATTAGGGGGTTTAAAAGGTACTATGAATATTGATGATGGAAATAGTAATAATAATGATAGTGACATTAGTAGTGGCGATGGTGATAGTAGTAGTTATGATGATGGTAATAGTAGTAGTGATTGTCTTAAAGAGCCCCAGACATTTTGTGGCAGTCTCCTTCAGCGCGGCGGGGGCGAAGTCTGTATCTCCAATTGCCTTTTTTATTCTCTAAAAGCTTATTGTGATAGGGGAGCGTTTTCATCGGTCCATTATAAGGAAGGTATAAGCTATCGGACTCGTCATAAGTAGGTATCTAGGTTAGCTATAAGATTAGTTAGTTATGATCAATCTTAATCCTGATAAGTAAGGTTCTAACTAAAAAAAATAGTTACTGTGCAACCTCATTATCTTATGATTTTTTATATTTTAGTTTTATTTATTTATTAATTAATTAATGTATTTATTTATTATATTATATATATATATATATATATATATATATATATATATATATATATATATATATATATATATATATATATATATATATATATATATATATATATATATATATTTTGCCCCAGTGGCCTCATGTCATCTGATCAGCCAACAGTTGTCCAGTTACTATTGATTGAAGTGTCCATAAAAGAGGTGAGGGTGGGGGGTAAGGTGAAGGAGGAGGAGGGGGAGTGATGCAGTGGTTGCCAAGTCGTTAATTAGACGCGAACCGACGCTGAGAAGAAAGTTGGGGAAAAAAAATCTCGGCTTACTTTTTTTTTCCTCCTCATTTTTTGTTAGGTAATCGACAGCGCCTGGGTTTATTAAGTGGCTCATGTCAAGGGGCGGGCAGCTGGTATTGTGGGAGGATTACAAGGAGGAGGTGGAGAATTTTTTGTGCAACTGTGTACGGGCGGTGTCTTCTCTGGTGGACTCCCTACGTGGATACAGAACCATTCCGATTATCTTTATCGTTTGTGAGTCGACGAAATAGGATGGATGGGGATGTATGGTTTGCCGCATGAATTTATATCCACTCTGTGATTTTATGTATAGATGGAAATATAGTTTTGGTTGACTTAGAAAAAAGAATGTGCTATATTACTATTTTCTATATACTTTTTATTCTCTTTTGTTTCCTCTTTTCCTTTTTGATTACTATTTAATTTTGCATATTGCTTAATTACTGCTATGAAACTACGTACTTCAAATTCAAGCATACTAATTTATCTGCCATACTTAAAATAACAGGGTATCCAAATACATGCGTCCAACTGTACAGTAGTTAAGGGAGCCCACCTCGCTTTTGTTCTCTAGCTCTCCCTCTCTCTTTGGCTTGTATCCATTCGGTCCCATTCAGCCTACTGTTTTAAGACGTTTACCCCCAACCAGGTGTCAATATTTTCCTGGCGAGCAGTAGCGAGCCAGCATATATATTTTTGTTTTGACAGCAAGCTAAGTTTGTAAATTTTTCGATAGAAAAATTTCTCCGGCAAAGCCGGATTTCTCCATACAATGCTGGCTCGCTATCGCTCGCCAGGAAAAAATTGACACCTGGATGTTGATAAACGTCTTAAAATAGTTGGCTGAATGGGGCCAAATGGACACAAGCCAGAGAAAGAAAAAAATAACAGGTGGCCCCCTTAAGGTAATTTAACCCTTTGAAGGTTCATGACGCGTTTTGACAGTTCCTTCTGGCTATCATTGGGCGATTTTATTCAGCTTAGGGTGAACTTGTGGGACTAAAAAGAGTTTAATGAAAATAGTTTTTTCCATTTGCTTGCCAGACATCTTTCCTAAATTACTTAAAATCGTCTAATGATAACGAAAATATTAGGTAAATGTTAGGTTTAATTGGGTTAAGCAAGATGGTTTCGGGAGGACGGAATGGAATACACAGGCCTTACATAGGATACACTTAAGGGGGGATAGTTGTCTTTGACTATATTCCAAATGATTTAGTTTCGATATATATCAATATATATATATATACTGTATATATACTGTATAATATATATATATATATATATATATATATATATATATATATATATATATATATATATATATATATATGTATATATATATATATATATATAATTATATATTGTAAATAAACTATAATCGATATACCCATATCATAGGCTAGTGAAAGTGTATAATGGGCTCGTATGTAGCCCTGCCCAGCCGTAAATGAACCCGAGAACAATACCCAGTGTAGAGGCTCAAAAGAGAGAGAGAGTGTGTGTGTGTGTGTGTGTGTGTGTGTGTGTGTGTGTGTGTGTGTGTGTGTGTGTGGTTGCCGTGTTAGGCCCTCACAATGGCTAGGTCCACTGGCTGCCGGACTATTCAAAGTAGTAGATTTTGTTCGGGCTCCATTATAGTCAGAGATGGTAATTTCAGGAGAACGGCAGAGATTGTGTGTGTGTGTGTTTTCTTATCTAGCAATTTAAAAATATGCGTTCCCCTGATCCTCAAGTGTTATCATTTGTAAATTTTTCAGTATAAAAATGTCTGTGGCAAAGCCGAGCTTACACTGTGATTGTTGGTTCGCTATTGCCTTCCAAGGAATATTCAACTTTCAAATGGGGCGATACGTCAGAGAAGAATGCCCGCAGAGAGAGAAGGAGAGAGAGAGAGAGCGCGCGTATGTGTATGAGTAGGGTCAGTGTAAGTCGTGTTAAGCCCTCACAATGGCCCGGTCCAGATCATTCACGGCCCACAAAGCCCCCAAGAGCCGGACAACAGACCAGAAACACGGACAACAAAATAAAGGGGCCGGTGGACAACCAAATAGAGGGGCCGGACAAGAAAGACAAGGGCCGTGGGTCAGTGGTGGCCTCAATGGATCTCGGTGTCGGCCACTATATCCGGCCTAGTTTTTGTGGCGCCCGGAGAACATGGCTTGATTGGGTTCTGGAGTGTCCATAGCACACGTCTGTCACTGAGGAGAGGAGCTGAATGGCCACCGACTAGCCGCCGTGGTGCGATATTACAGTGTTAGCTCGACGCAGGCCACGGGCATTAATGACCATCTCATTACTGAACGATGAAGTTGGGCCCTCCTCTATATATACAGCTCTACACTATATATACAGCTCTACACTATATATACAGCTCTACACTATATATACAGCTCTACACTATATATACAGCTCTACACTATATATATATACAGCTCTACACTATATATACAGCTCTACACTATATATACAGCTCTACACTATATATACAGCTCTACACTATATATACAGCTCTACACTATATATACAGCTCTACACTATTTTGCCGATGGGCAATAGTCTTTATACTATGACACATAGTTTCATGTACATTTCAAAATGTTATCGTTTATTTGATAAAACTTTAACATTTCCCATTACAAACATAATAATAATAATACTGAATTAGTTGTAACATTATTTAATGGGCCATATTTTTCTGTATTTTCAGGAGACACATTTATTTAGTATATTATATCATACGCCAAGATCTCAATTATCGCTGCCTCGATCCACAACCTGCCCTATTAGATGGACTTTGGAAGGGTAAACGAGACCAATGGATAACCCTGATTGAGGTAACCCTTTCAGGATACGATGACCCATTTTTTTAGTTTCTTCCTGCTGTCATTAGACGATTTTTTGTAGTTTAGGAAGGTCGTCTCGGAATCAAAGGGGCCAAAACCAACTCAACTGTGCTACTGACTCACCAATCTTTCCTAAGTTGAATAAAATCGTCTAATGATAGCCAGAGCAAACTGGTAAAACACGTAATATTCCTCAAAAGGGTACCCAGTGTCTTTCTAGTCGAAGAGGCGCGAGTGACCTGCAACGTATGTCTGGAGAATTACGATATATATTTTTGCATACTCATAATTGAATCCCATACAATATTTCAAGAGATGACTTTTGTTTCTTTTAATCCCAGTTTCGTGCAACTCCTTCATTGCAATGTAATCTCTCATCTTTATATTTTCGTTAATCGTTGATGATTGTATTATACATTATTTAAGAACACAAATATTGAGTTAACTAGTTAAGCAATTATCGTGAGGGTTAACTACATTTTTGTTAAACGTATATACAACACTCAGGGTATTCACCATGGTGATTTTGATAACCGAACATGAAGATCATCCCTTTTAGCTGTCTCCAGAAGTGACCACACCGCACCGCCTCAATGCCCTCCTGGTCTTCTCCAAACACCCTTCACCAAAGACCTCCTCAGTTTTTGCCCTGACCGAGGAGCGAACCCTTGAATAGCCAATGCGGTTGACGTGCTGCAGGGGTCCGGGATTCACATGCAAAAAGGGGGTGATGCAATTGAATTAAAAGCGGCAAATAATCGCACGGTGGCCGACGGTGTGGTATTGTGAGGGGCCAAGAAAGGCTACTTGGAGCGGTACGGTCGCGGTCAGAAATTATGGCCCACCCTTGCAACTTCAACTTAGTCTTCCTCTCTGGCTATGATAAAGAGATTCTCCTCAACTAAAATGAGAAGGTACTGGATTCAAAGGCTTCGTTCATGTTTGTTATGGACGGTTTTCGATGCTTTATTTGAGAGATACCCAACGTGGAATTTCTGGAGATCGACGTGACTTCTGAACACGGCGGTACATATTCAAGGGGCATGGGTATCTTGACATACGGCGGGGCGTCGGGGATCGCTGACCATCTCCACAATGACCTTATATAAAACCCCTGGTCCTCTCTCGGCAATGCAGGTTGACGTTTATGTTATTCAGTGGCCATACGGGGCGGAACCGAATGGACTGGGATCTTTTATTGTGGGGTCTATGAATGCAGGTGGATGATGATGATGATGATGTTTATACGGCGGTCAGCACGCGACACTTGTTAAGAAGGGTTGCAGGTACCTGAGACTCTATGTGTTGCAGTGGACATGTTGCACGAGCGGTGTTATTTATAGGGTTGCAGTTGGACCTTTCAATGCTAATGGTGTGGGATTTTCTTTTTTCGTTGTGACGTGGCGCAGGTTTCTCTTTGAATGACGATGTAATTGAGTAAATAGGGTCCACTGCCTTTCCAAACTGGCTATTATGTTCTTTGTGTGGGATGTTAGAGCGTGTTATTGACCACGATTTATTGCATTTTTTTCTTTGTATTCTTTACGATTTAGTCTTCTTTTAGAGAAGTCGTGCAGCCGATAGATAACAACATTAGAAATTAATGATAATACTCTATATATTATAAGTTCAGTTTTTTTAGTCTCTTTCAATCATGTTCACTATTTAATACTTTTGCTTCATTAGTAGATTTTAATTTGAGTCTTATTTCTTGTCACCAATCCTATGAAATTGGTAGCAATAAAATTTGTGTTCATTTGTGTCAAGGAATATTTTAGTTTGCCAAATAGAGTGGAAACTAAAGACGAACATTGCGGAGATTTTATAGTGTGCCAACTTTTTCTTTATATATATATTTAGCATATGAAGGAAAATGCAATTATTTTGTTTTATTTACAATTGAAATGAAAAAAAATAGAGGAAACAATAATCAAATTACGAAATATGTTATATTATAATTATGTACCATTTGGGAAGCGTCAGGCAGGGAATATGTATGGAAATGACAGCCCATTTGCTCTAGTCCTTTATGAGTTACAGAGGATAAAGGTCAAGATTTTTTGCCTAGTGATAATGAATAGACTATACAATGTGACTGTTCTTGAGGTATTCAAGGTATATCGAAACTGCCACGTGTTTCACAACAGGCTACATATGTTATCCTTATGTTTCTAAACTCTTCTCCTCCAAAGAATAACTGCTTTATAAACTTCAATGGATGACTCGTAAATTTAGCACAAGGCAACAAGTATAATTCTATTTTAGATTTCAATTCAATTCAAAAGGCTTTGTCACTAGATTACAATACAAGCAAAAATTAATTCAATATGGTGATATTTTTAAATGTTGTGAGAATATTGGTTTAATCCTATCCAGCATATAATAGTTATGTCTTCCTCATTTATTGCTACCATTCTTATACAAGATCAACACAGCCAAAAGAGAGTCCACTTAAGGGAAGGATTTTAGTTTGGTCCGTAGATATCCTTCAAGCTTAAGATTACACCCCCTTGAGCCCCTTTCAAGATAAATTTGTACATTTTTCGGTAGAAAAATTTCCCGGCTGAAAGCCGGTTCCTCTTAAATTACAGGCTCGCTATCGCTCGCCAGGATAAAATCGACACCTAAATGGCACGAAAGGTCTTAACATTGACAGAAATGGGTTGAAAGTTCTTAAAATCGTCAAAATAATGGGGCGAACGTCTTAACATTAGGAAAACAATGGGGCTAAACATGAGGGAGAAAGGAGTCAAGAAAAACATCCCTCAAGTGGATATCTCCCCTTAAGAAAGAAAGACATTGCAAACAAATAATACAAAAAATAATAATATCAATAATAATAATAATAATAAAATAATATACAAAATAATAATCATAATAATAATGTACATATTTGTATTATTATTATTATTATTATTATTATTATTACAAAAAACGCTCTGTAAGATAAGAGGACTCGTACGAACAGACCCAATAAGCGACATTATAAGGACCACCTTGCGAGAAGAGCCTACTGTATATGGAAGCTATACGTCCTTAAGGGGAGAGTGGTGATTTCGGGGGCTTTATTTATTTATATATTAATGTAATTTTTAGTCTTACTACACCTTCATCAAGCATAAAAAAGCACTACTTTGACCCACCTTTATGATAAATTTGTACATTTTTCGTTAGAAAACTGTCTCGGCCGAAGGCCGGTTTATCTTAAAATTACAGGCTCGCTGTCGCTCGCCAGGAAAAAATCGACACCTAAATGGCACGAAAGGTCTTGATATTGATATATAAATGGGGCGAAAAGTTTCCAAATCGACCAACTGATGGAGCGAACGTCTTAAAATCTCAAAACTAATGGGGCTAAACATGAGGAAGAAGGGGATCAGAAAAACGACCCATCTCCCCATCAGCGGCCCCTTATATTCCCGCCTCGCCTCATTATGCTGTCTAGGGTTCGAATACTACTTGAGAATCGACACACAAGATCCGCTTTATGGCAGTCACCCCCAGGAGGTATCGATCCCAGTCCCCCCCCCCCCCCCTGGTCTTCGGTGGGGCCGACTTCGGAGTCATTTTCGTTCACTAGGCCGGTCGTCGAGTTGCTTTGAATCGTAGGCCTATTCTTCGGGGTTTATGATGCTAAGTTAGGTTGAACTAGATTAGGTTAGGTTAGCGTAGTTGAAATTACGGATAGATTAAAGGAATTTATGATTTATTACAATTAAATTTGGGTAGGTTACTTAATAATAAGCTACGCAAAGCCTAAGGCTTAATATTGTTAGGTATTTTAAATTGATCTTAGGTTAAAATAAACAAATTGGGTTAGACCAAGGTAAGGCTAGGACACATTAGGGTAGATGAGGTTAGTTTAGGTCAAGTTATGGTAGTTTATGGATAGTCTAAGTTAGGCATGGGCTAATTTACAATGGATGCGCGCGAAAAGACATATCAGCGAAAATATCCAAGCTTTGTCTGAACAGCACGGAATCGGGGAGAGGGGAGGCGTCCTCAGCATCGGGACACAGTACAGATAATTCACAATATGGAGATCGGATATCATTTCACCCTGACGCCATTTTAGAGGCCTAACATGGAGCACAGACGCCGATATACGTGTGGTTTATTATTATTATTATTATTATTATTTTTATTATTATTTTTATTATTATTATTATTATTATTATTGTTATTATTTTCACTATTTGTATTCATGTTTTCATTTACTTTTGTGTTTATATTATGTGCCATGGATGAACTGCAAACAAAATATAAACTATAATGTGTTATTGGGTGCCACTGTAATTTCATTTATACCCATCGTTATTTACTATTGTAGTTTGGATGAAAATGGGATGTTAGCAAACATTTCTATGCCATAATTGTTCTATTCGAGCAGGTAGCAAAAATGCTATGTCATATTGGTTATATTTCTATTCCAACGCAGATTCTGTTTGCAAGGTATTATACTGTAGACATGAACCTAAAAAATAGCACTATTTCCAGATAATGGATTTGGTTCTCCTCATATATGTGTATTATATGTCTCGTCAGGATAGGGGCGAGCTGAAGTTATTGTTAGAAATAGAGACAGCCCTTCAAATTGTACCTTAACCCCTTCACCACCACCACGTAATTTTCATCATATTCTGGTTACCATTAGACGATTTCCTTTCGCTTATGATCTACCTCTAGGACTCAAAATGGTAAATACGATCAAAATGAACCCTCCGCATAGCAGAGGTCTTTCTTAAATTCCATAAAATCGTTTAACTTTAGCCAGAATCAAAGGAAATGAAGCGTCATCGTACTGAAGCTAGTGTAATAGTTTAATAATTAGCAATGTAATACTATTTAGCTTGCGAGAATATATATATATATATATATATATATATATATATATATATATATATATATATATATATATATATATATATATATATATTTTTTTTTTTTTTTTTTTTAGCGTTCCAACTCGACCTCCAGACATAGGCTTACAGCGCGTATTGATCTCTGTTCACTTTCGATTTCTGAAAAGAGGATGCAATAAATTAAGGATTCTACGTCTCTCTCTCTCTTTCTCTATGTATATATCTATCTATCTAATATCTCTCTCTCTCTCTCTCTCTCTCTCTCTCTCTCTCTCTCTCTCTCTCTCTCTCTCTCTCTCTCTTACTCACTCTCTCACTCACTCACTCACTCACTCACTCACTCACTCACTCACTCACTCACTCACTCACTCACTCACTCACTCTCTCTCTCTCTCTCTTCCTCCCTATCTCCCTCCCTCCCTCCCTCCCTCCCTCCCTCCCTCCTTCGGCGTTTGGAGGTTGGAGTGACGTTGGACCGATGGGAGGGCCTCTTGTACGTCCTTCTGAACTGGGAAATGAGATAGGCTTTTACGGGGCTCAAGTAGTAGGGAGAAAGATATATTTTTCCCTCCCGTATCTATATATATATATATATAAATGTGTGTGTTCGGACAAGATGGATTGGAATAATGATACTGAAGGAGAGATAGATATATAGAGTCATAGGTAGGTAGATAGATAGATCGATAGATAGATAAATAATGAGTTAGGCTTTTGGGGATAGAGTAGAAGGGAGAGAGAGAGATTTTCCCCTCCCGAATCTACAGTATATGTGTGTGTATGCTCGGACGAAATAGATTGAAATAATGATACTGAAGGAGACATTGATAGATAGATAGACAGAGAGAGAGAGAGAGAGAGAGAGAGAGAGAGATTGATTGATTGATTGATTGATTGATTTCCGTCCCATATAATTATATGTGTTTACTCCCACGAGACTTTTCGAAATAATGTTACTGAAGGAGAGAAATGGAGTATTAACACACACATAGATACACACATATAAATTCTCACATACACACACAAGTCACACATATACACAGGAAAACACACACACACACACACACACACACACACACACACACACACACACACACACACACACACACACACACACACACACACTAACAGCCACGCACCAAGTCCTTCCAAGTCACAGAACCGCGCATAAAAGATTTTGTTATCTCGAAAATTGTCGCCTTAGAATCGGCAAAGGTTCCAGAAGAGCGCTCGAGGTTCCCATATTATCTTGCATTTTGGGGGTCTTCAGAGAGGCTGGGAGTCACGAATTCTCTGAGTCGATTTTTTTGTTTTCCAATTTTCAACCATATTTATAGTTATAGCCTATAATTACCAAACAAAATTCAGGCTACTGTAGTTATTTCGTTATTTGAGTTGTTTATAGGGAATCAAATTATTTCCACTAATCGAAGATTATATAATATATATTTGTGTAACTGATTACATAGTAATTAATAACATAAATGTATGCAGTATTTCTACGTGGTATCAGAATCTGTTTAGTAACAGTTATTATATATTTTGTATTTACTTATTCATTCATTCATGCTATTATTTATCTATTTATTTCCATTTATGTATTTATTTATTTATTTATTATATTTATATATTATTTTTATTAATATCTCGAAAATAGTTGACTGGGAAAGTAGTGTTCTGCCTAGTGTTTTTACTGGATTATGGGGATATTATTCAAACTATTTATCGTGTTATTGAATATGCAAAAAGATCCTCAGACTAGGTATTTTTGAGATTTGGGCAGGTTACAATCAAAAGTAAACTTATGATTCACAAAGCTCAAGGATAGGCATGTGTTGTTTAACTCCTTGAGGATTATGATGCATTTGACAAGTTATTCTGGCTATTATTAGATAATTATATACTGCTTTAGAAGCACATGTTGGAATTAGAAAGGAAATACTATCTCAATTAAACCTCTGACTTCCATATACGTTTCCTAATCTGGGTAAAAACGTCTACTAATAGCCAGAAAATAGCAAGGAAATACGTCCCTGCAAAGATTTAATATGGAGTAAATAGATTAATAAAGCATTATAACGATACCCAAGTTGTTCTGTAGGAGCCAGGCCGGAAAAAAAAATTATGTGAAAAATTGCCCATTATCTTCATTATCATTCTTTGATTAAGATTATATATTTTGTTATGTGATGGGAAGATGTTTGTTAACTATATATTAAACTTATGTATCAAAATATAACAATAACCATGATATCACGAATTATCAAAATACAAATTATATCGTAATAATTACAATAGTTGTAATAATAATAATAATAATAATAATAATAATAATAGATACATATTGTTAAGCAGTATTTTTTATAATTATTTGAAAAGCAAATATATTTGTTGATATTTCTACAATTTTCCTTAGGAGATAACACGCATTTGTTTCATGTAAAATACTATAAAACATTTAATTGAACTCTATATATTTCTCAAACTTACCGCACTGTTATATTTGTTTGCATAATATACTGTATAGGAAATAGACTGTTACACATATATTACAGTTTAGTTATGGTGATATAGTTCGCGTCATAAATTTAGAGCAATATTTTATCTCAAAGTTTTATATAAGTTTTTGAAATTGAAAGAAAAAGCAGCACAGATATAAAAGGATATGTCTGATTTTGATATAATAATAACAGAGTAACAAATTTGGTATGCTGTTTCCCTTCCGCATTTTGCTAAATATTTACGTTAATCATCACGAGAGAGACAAATCAGCAGGATATTTTAATGCAACGATGTAGACTTATTACATAAGTTAATTTCTTCTAAATTATTTTGTGTACGGAAGTAAAATGAGTATGATTATATTAAGAGTGTAATTTATTACAAATATGTTGACCAAACTTATGAATTAACTGCACAATAAATTACATTATTATTTCAACCACACATTTGACTTCCATGTAAATGATCGTGTGGAAGAACAGAGCTTATTGTAGACTGTACTTGTAAAGAATTTGTGCGTAGAATATTATACATTATACCTAAATATACGTGATAGAATATAAAAAACCTTACTATATTATTATTATTATTATTATTATTATTAATAGTATTCGTTGTAGTTCTGTCTGAAGTGTAGTAGTAGTAATTACATTATAATTATTGTAATTATTATTATTATTATTATTAGTATTGCAATAAGTACAATGTATTGAAATATAAATAGATGCAGATAGCCACGTATAAATATTGAGAACATAAAACCAGTACAAGAATGAATACTACACATAGGCCTAATGAAGTCTTTAGCCTCATCGCGAAGACTTATTTTGTTTTCATTTCCTCTGTAGGCCTCCATCATCAAGCTTTATGAAATACCCCCACGACCCCACTTCGAGACAAATTTGTGCATTTTTTGGTAAGCAATTGCCCCAGCCGAAGGCCAGTTCCTCCTAAATTGCAGACTTGCTATCGCTCTTCAGGAAAACAAATAATCGACACCTAAATGGTAAGAAAGGTCTTCAAATCGTTAAATGAATGAGTAGAATATCTTAAAATCTCAAAACTAATGAGGCTAGACATGAGGAAGAAGGGGGTCCAGTAGGGGCGCCCCCCTAAAGCAGAATAGATATGCGTCAGCTTACAAGAACAACAACAATAATGAAATCATTAACGGAATTACGGCAGGAACATTAATACATTATCACCCAATAGAATAATTATGCAAATTAATGAAACCTTGGGTGACGATGGGCTGCCAGGGAGAAGGAGAAGAGGAGGAAGAGTAGAAGGAAGAGGAAGAGTAGGAGGAGGAGAGAAGTAGGCGTAGGAGGAGGAGGAGGTGAAAAGGGAACAGGAAGAGGAGGAAGAGAAGAAGGAAGAGTAGGAGAAGTAAGAGTAAAGAGGAGTAAGAGAAGGAAGAGGATGAGGAGGAGGAGAAGGAAGAGTAGGAGGAGGTGGTGGTGGAAAAGTAGGAGGAAGAGTAGGAGCAGGAGGAGGAGAAGGAAAAGTAGGAAAAGGAGTAAGAAAGGAATAACGAGAATAGGTAATATATGGGAAAGCGAATAGGAAGAGGAACAAGCATAAAAACAAATAGTGATAATAATGATGGAGTAGAAGAAATATGTGATTATTTAGACGAAAAAGAGAAGTAATAAGCATAAAAAGATAGAACATAAAAATAAAGTATAGTAAGAAATCTGTAATGAGAATAAATAAGGGTTATAAAGCAAGAGAGAGAGAATGCCCTAGTCTCCTCCAAAGCTAACTTGTTCTCTCTCAGCCAAATCATTAGCGTCTCCTGAGATGAGGTTATCATATAGCCCTGTCTCTCAACCCTCACACACACTCACTCTCTCTCTCTCTCTCTCTCTCTCTCTCATACTAAAATAGTGTTTTTCATCCTTATTGTTAAACCCCTTTAGAATATAATTTATGGTGTGTGTTCTCTACATAATTGTCACGTCACATTAAAGATATTATTTCTTTAATGTTTCTAAACTTGCAACTGATTCTAATGTTAACTTTTTTCCA
Organism: Paralithodes platypus; assembly: GCA_032716605.1. NCBI lineage: Eukaryota > Metazoa > Arthropoda > Malacostraca > Decapoda > Lithodidae > Paralithodes > Paralithodes platypus. The sequence continues at coordinate 61,682,117 of CM064482.1, forward strand.
ATCTTAAAAGATGCTGATAGTATATTGCAATATTTAGTAATATTTGGGTCATGTGATTGGTTGAAAAACGTTGTATTTTCTTGTATGTTCTATATAAATATTTTTGTGTTCAAGGTACTACAAAGATGTGAAATTGATTATTATAAATATTTTGAGATCGAAAGCGTAACCATAAGTCTTAGTTATCGGATGACCAGAAAAGTTTTATCTCTGCGTGTCCGTGCCATTTAGTAGGGTGTTATTCTTGATTGTTGTTGTATCATAATGTATCTGATTGTTGTGGTGATGATGTGTGACCGTGATTGTGGTGATATGTGTCCGTGATTATGGTGGTGGTATGTGTCCGTGATTGTGGTGGTGATTGTGGTGGTGGTATGTGTCCGTGATTGTGGTGGTGATATGTGTCCGTGATTGTGGTGGTGGTATGTGACCGTGATTGTGGTGGTGGTATGTGTCCGTGATTGTGGTGGTGATATGTGTCCGTGATTGTGGTGGTGGTATGTGTCCGTGATTGTGGTGGTGATATGTGTCAGTGATTGTGGTGGTGGTATGTGACCGTGATTGTGGTGGTGGTAAGTGTCAGTGATTGTGGTGGTGATATGTGTCAGTGATTGTGGTGGTGGTATGTGACCGTGATTGTGGTGGTGGTATGTGTCCGTGATTGTGGTGGTGATATGTGTCAGTGATTGTGGTGGTTGTATGTGACCGTGATTGTGGTGGTGGTATGTGTCCGTGATTGTGGTGGTGATATGTGTCCGTGATTGTGGTGGTGGTATGTGTCCGTGATTGTGGTGGTGATATGTGTCAGTGATTGTGGTGGTGGTATGTGACCGTGATTGTGGTGGTGGTATGTGTCAGTGATATGTGTCAGTGATTGTGGTGGTGGTATGTGTCCGTGATTGTGGTGGTGATATGTGTCAGTGATTGTGGTGGGGATACGTGTCCGTGATTGTGGTGATGTTATGTATCCGTGATTGTGGTGGTGATGTGTCCGTGATTGTGGTGATGATATATGTCCGTGATTGTGGTGGGGATACGTGTCCGTGATTGTGATGATGGTTATGAATCCTTTTCTATTGTTGTGTCATGTGTTACTCATTGTGTCAGTAATTATGATCGCAACTGTGCCATGCGTCCGTGATTTCGGTGGTGTCATACGATCGTTACGAGTGATTGTATGCGGTGTCCGTAGTGTTTGCGATAAACTAATCAGGTCCGTGATGATGTGATATTTCCATATTTTCTTGTTCTTTGTTTATCATTGCGATTGTCAGATGTTGTAATTACCTTAGTCTTGTTGGTATCGTGGTTATATAATGTCAAGGGGAAAACAGGTCGTGATTCTTGATTGTGAAGACTGTGGAAAATAAACGAATGAAGGAATGAAGGAAGGCAGGAAGGAAGGAAGGAAGGAAGGAAGGAATGAATGACTATAGGAAAAAGGGAAATCAAAGGAGGATGAAGTGAATGGCGTGAGGAAGGAAGGGATACAAACGAGATGGCTGGAAGGAAGAAAGGCAGGCAGGGACGCAGGAAGAAAGGCAGGCAGGGACGCAGGAAGAGAGGAAGGAAGGAATCAAGGCAGAGCAGGAAGGAAGGAAGGAAGGCAAGGCAGGAAGGAAAGAAGGAAGGCATGGCAGGAAGAAAGGAATGAAGGAAGGAATCAAAGCAGGACAAGAAGAAAGGAATGAAGGAAGGCATCAAGGCAGGGCAGGAAGAAAGGAAGGAAGAAATAAAGTCAGGGCAGGAAGGAAAGAAAGAAGGAAGGGTGACAGGGCAGGAAGGCATAAGGGAAGAAAGGGGGGAATTAATCAAGGCAGGACAGGAAGGTAGGCAGGGCAGGAACAAAGGAATCAAGGCAGGGCAGGATGGAAGGAATCAAGGCAGGGCAGGATGGAAGGAAGGCAGGGCAGGAAGAAAGGAATCAATGCAGGGTAGGAAGGAAGGAATCAAGGCAGAGCAGGAAGGAAAGAATCAAGTCAAGGCAGGGTATGAAGGAAGGTAGGAATCAAGGCAGGGCAGGAAGGAAGGAAGGAATCAAGACAGGGTAGGAAAGAAGGAAGGAAGGAATGAAGACTGGGCAGGAAGAAAGGAAGGAAGAAATTAAGGCAGGACATGGCAGGAAGGAAGGAAAGAAGGCGGGAAGGAATCAAGGCAGGGCAGGAAGGAAGGAAGGAAGGGTGGCCCCAACATCCATTATAGCGCCATGGATCATCCGTTTTACCTTGCTCGCCAAATCTTCTTACCCCGTTGCGCTGTTTCCACGACGCTGCTCCACATAACTCCCATTCCTGCTCCACCTCCTCCTTCTTCTTCCTCCTCCTCCTCCTCCTCCTTCAGTGTTTTATGCTCCTCTTCTTCCTTCCTCCTCTTCGTCTTCCTCTACTTACTCTTCATCGCTTTTCTAACTCCAATTTCTTTCTCTTTCTCTGTGTGTTTTCTCCTCCTACACTGGTTCTCTGTACTCCTCCCTCCTTCCTCTCCATCTCTCTTCATTTTGGCCTCCTGATTCATGGCATTAGTTATCATTGCTTGCCAAGTGTGTGCCCCTCCTGGAAGGCGTGAATACCGTGTCAGGCTTGTTCGCCAAAACATGACTATACTGTAGTTGCATAATGACAGCAGAAGTTCCCTGTTGCGTGTCTTGTATTTTTGGTTATTTGTATTATATTTTATTTGTATTTGTTTTCATTTAAGTTTGAATGTTGTGTGTGTTGATAAATTGCACTGGAATAGCAACACCCGTATAATAATTAACAGTCGAATTTTCTGTTTAAGGGTTTTGTGTATACACTGTTTACTGTATGTTGCACATGTATGCGATTTAGGCCTGAAATCTGTTTAATAAGTCGCAATGAAATGAGTACACCCGTATGCAATTTTGTCAACCGAAAGTCCTTGTACCATTCTCATACATTATATATTTTTTTTCGAATTTCCCTTTTTCCCGTCATACACTGTACATTATTTTTTTTTTCGAATTTCCCCTTTCCCATCTTATACATTATATATATTTGTTGGTATTCTTGTTGTTGGTGGTGTGTGAAGGGCGTGGGTTGCCTGGCGGAGGAGAGGAGGGGAGGGAGGCACAGGAGGTAAGCCTCTTGCGGGGTCTTAGACGCCGAGGCCTCACCCACGGTAAAGCTTACACCACCGACACAGTCACCTTCACGTACAATATAGTTGATCTCATACGTTCACTTTTTTTTTTCTGAGTATATTTTCATTTCTTCATACATATATTACTTTCTCGTGTCTTTAGTATTTGTGGGATATAATGCAACACTATGATCACTTATTATGGAGTTATAATAAACACTCAGTTTACTAGTGCAGCTTGGTTACGAAATAACTTTTATTTTAAAGTTTGAAGCATATTTCAATTATCTGCTTCAAAAAGAGTTAACTATGAAACCTATTGGTGGGCGTGCGTACCATAGATATCGTACAAGCAAAGATTAATTTTCTGATTTGTTTTAAACGCTTGCAAATTAATACTTTATTAATAGCAAATTATGTATAGCCTATGCAAATATGCATAATCAGAAAACTATGGTGATCAAACCAAATAATTTTAAACTTTGTGGTAGTAATTTTCAGACTAACAAAACGTCGTACGTTATTTTAGTTATGCGTACCAAGTGCCCAAAATAGGCGCCACGATGAACAGATAACCAGTTCAATAGGGAATCCGCAAAGGGCTGCTCTCGGGCCACAAGACGGGCGGGGGCTATCCGGTCTCTGCCTGTGGGTATGGTTGCGCGTCCTACCGGTAAAGAATCGCCGAGCAGACTACTAGGGCCAACTCTGGGCACTCCTCCTACCTACCCAACCCTTCCTCTCTCGCCTCATCTGCATGTACCCACTCTCACGCCACCGTACCCACCACCACCAGTGTTACCAATTGTCCGACTTTCCCGCTAGATCTAGAGGTATTTACTTCGATCTAGAGGCAAATTTGTACATCAAACAACATGCATTCAGGTGACATTTTGTGGATTTGAGCCATTTTAGAGAGAAATTGTAGAGTATGTGCCGTTATTCTAGCCTTTTTCGGCATATATTTACTATCTAGCAGATTTGATTTGGTAACCCTGAGCCCACCACCACCACCACCACCACCCCGCTACGTTCACAGGCGCTCCCTCACACCCGTCACCAAGCCGGGACTCCTAACCCTTCCCTTTGACTCTTCGCGGGACGGGACCCTAGAAAAAAAAAATGTGGAGGTTTTTTAGATTTTCATACGGGATCATTTTTATCATGGTATCTAATATCTGTTGCTGATACTGTAAAGTGACTCTAATCTCGGTGTGCTTTCATGAAGACTGCTTTGTTAATCATATTGCATAATGCTTATTTAGATTGTATAACTATTCCAGATACAATATCGTTAAACATAAACATTTTGCGATGAACATATGATAATATTAATTCTTAAAACCAAATTGACTATTGCACATAGTATAACATGTTAGTATAGAAAATCTAGCATATGAATACCAATGAATGAATAACAAATCTGCGTATACTGGGTTGTCGTGAATAAAGTCTGGCTGTGAGTTTAGTAGCAAGCACTTCGGAGTACCTCAAGGCAGCGTCCTGGTCCCCTCCCTCTCCCTCCCATCACCTCTACACCCTCCCCTCCACACATATTCAAACAACCATCATTATATTCAGCCCTATTCACTCCCCCCCCCCCCATACTTTTTATTAATCCAGCCATAAATAATGTTCACCAAGAGGCAGCCAGGCAGTTGGACGCCGAGCACTGACGGTGGATTGTTGTCGCTCCTCTCGTCACCCAAACACCCCTTTCCATGTTTCCTAATAACTCCTAATTAAACGTCCTCCGTAGCCCAACCCGATCGCCAGGCCCTCAAGATGGTATCATGGATTTTATCTCTCGCTTTTAGACCACGAGGAGGAGACGGAAGCGCGGATAAAAATGGAATTAGAGCAAAAAAATGAAAAAGACGATGCGTGGTAAAAAAAAGAAAAGAAAAAAGAAAAAAGGGTTATAGGCGTTGGGTGTAAAATGGTCGGTCCTCCCCTACCCTCCCTACGCTTACTACACCCCCCCACTCCCCACCCCACTCCACTCCACTCCACCCCCTCTGGATCCACACCTGTGTCGAGGGGCACGCACACACGCACATACACAAACGTACACATACGCGCATATAAATCTCCCACTAATACGATTCTTACATATACATAAACTCACATTCGCACATGTTTGTTTGCACATATACACAAATACGTAACATATAGATCACATTCTATCACTTACACACATACGGAGAACATACAGCACTCACCTACACTCAGATAAAGGCAAACATATAATACATGCCCACACATACAAGATGCATACATTCACATACAAAGCACATGAGCTCAGCCATACACATACATGAGTTCAGTACAAGACACACACACACACACACATACACACGCACACACACACACACTCAAGGACATCTCTCTCTCTCTCTCTCTCTCTCTCTCTCTCTCTCTCTCTCTCTCTCTCTCTCTCTCTCTCTCTCTCTCTCTCTCTCACACACACACACGGCCACAAAGGTGTAAAAACTACCCGGTTGAGGGCATAATGAGACGGGAAAGAGGAAGGAAGAGCGGGTGAAAAAAATATATAATACAAACGAAAGAACGATGTAGGCGACGAATATTCGACATTAAACCTTTGAATACCGGAGAGAACTACACTATACCCTGTTCCAAATAAGAAGGCCAACACTTTTAAACATTAACCTCCATAACTCACAAACGACTAGTTATCGAGCTAATATTTCTACCATTTGGGAAGTGTCAGCCACGGAATAGTTGTGGAAATTTACAACCCATTTGCTTTAGCCTTTTTTCATGATTTCTATCCTACCTATTTGGAACCAAGAATAGTATATATTTGCTTTACCTACTTGAAATGTAATCAAGCTATAAGGTTGTCTTTAATTTGGAGTACCGGTAACATATGTTTTAAAATATGAAGTAAAGTTTAGTTCCGGCGGTAGAAACATAGCCAAATAGATAGGAAACATACCATAATGTATGCATAAGTATACAGAATCGTTCGTGTACGTTAAAAGAAGTTATACATAACGACAAAAAACAGAGAGGGTAATAGTATCAAATGATGATGTTGGACAGGTTGGGAGAGAGGCAGGGTTACCAAATCAAGTCCGCTAGATAGTAAATAAATGCCGACTTGATAGAATAACGGCACAAGCTCTACAATATCGCTCTAAAATAGCTCTAATCTCCCGAGTACCGCTAGAATTCATGTCACTCGATGTAAAATTTGGCCCTAGATCGAAGTAAATACCTCTAGATCTAGTGGGAAAGTATCTGATTTGGCAACACTGGACAGAGGTACCGTATAACCACTAGACCACTCGTTCATGATCGAGTGGATACGGTGTCCTACTCTCAAATATACCTGGAGTGAGTGAGTTAGAATCCTGGTCAGGATACCTATTTCCCAACAGAGTAATAGTAGACAAAAGTTGTAATAATGAACAAACAAAGAGTAAACTGGGGTTTAACTTAAGCGATGACAGGTTGATGTTTGGAATGCACGTGTTTCATTGTAGGCTACCTGTTGCTAGCTTCAAACACAAAACACCTGTAGACTTAATCATCTAACACCCTTTCTTTTATCATAAGATAGTGCCTCTCCTTCACTACTTTGGCATCACTTTTCTTTCTCGATGGCAGATTACGATTACATTTAACACATTCGAACATAATTTAAATGCAATGGCCATTTGCGTGTGAGGTAGGGACTATACGTTTAATAATTGTAAACTCATTGCACAAATGTAAATAGAGTAATGATTTGGTGGCGCTAATAAAATGCTCTATGTACAGTATATACATGTAGTATATTTGCTCATTGACTACTAAAAAAAAAAAAAAAAAAAAAAAAAAAAAAAAAACAACCCGAAGAGTGAGACGAGCGTTAATAAGCAACTCCTTGGTTCCCGACGGAGGCAAAAAGGGTGCTCCGAGACTGCTTTATATTTATGCGTAGCACACACGCAAGCACAAGACCGCGAGATGCGCTGCGAACGGGGAAACACACCACCAAGAGCCATACAAAGCAGCCCTCCGTGGATTAATCAGAACCCAAGCTACTACTACTACTACTACCTGCCAGATAATAATTACCACCACCACCACCAAGAGGGTGAGGAGGAGGAGGAGGGTGGTGATGATGATGATGGGCCAGGCACCATCAATGGGAGGATTAAAAGAGACAATGAATAAAAGCGTTAAAACAAAAGGCCTCAGGAACCGTCTTCTTAACAACAACTAGACGGGGACTCAATGGCTGGGAGGAGGGACGGGTTGCACTGTGAAAGGTGTATTATGCATAGACTCCGGGGACGGGTTTGTGGAAGGGCTGGCTATGATCCTGGATGGGATTGTAAAGGGTTGATGGGTTAGTGTAGGGTTGATAGGTTAGTGCAGGGTTGGTTGATGGGTTAGTGTAGGGTTGATGGTTTAGTGTAGGGTTGATGGGTTAGTGCAGGGTTGGTTGATGGGTTAATGTAGGATTGGTTGATGGGCTAGTGTAGGATTGATGGGTTAGTGCAGGGTTGATGGGTTAGTACAGGGTTGATGGGTTAGTGCAGGGTTGGTTGATGGGTTAGTGCAGGGTTGGTTGATGGTTTAGTGCAGGGTTGATAATCGTTATGTAGTAGGGGTGGAATATATAGAGAAGATATAGTATGGATAAGAATGTATGGGATGCCAATGATGTAGGCTACAGACGATAATCGCAAAGGTACAGTTAGCCACATAAAATTTGTATGCACTCTGTGATATAAATATGAATGTAGAAATAGTGCGGTTGGCTCAGAAAACTTATTTGCTATACAACTGTTAATTGATCATATGAATTAACCAATTCATAAGAAACTGCACTCCCTAGCCTAGTCAGTCATACATTTTAATCCTTCCATAGAATTATAAAACGTATACTAATTCATGCGGTAACTGCACACAGATGACGTAGTGTATGGATGAAATGAAGAGTGTTGGGTGAAATTTAGTGTTAATGCAAAAATATATAGTGTGTGGGTGATACATACAGTAGAGTGTATGGGACACAGATAGATTAATCATTAGAGAGAACAGTAATGAATTTATTGAGAATCATTAAATTTACTAGATAGACCAGCAGTGAATTTATTGCGGATCTTTGAGTTTACTATATAACAATATTTACTTTTACTGAAAGACTTCAGCCTTACTAAAAACCTATTATTTGTAAAATTAATATAAACTTTTTGTAGGAGAACAAGATTGGTCCATAAATATACCGAGTAAAATTATCTTCGAAAAAGAAAAAAATACATAAATACTTCTAAAACTGTGATTAAGTGTAAAATTAATATCAACTTTATGTACGAGAACAGGATCGGTCCATATATACTGAGGAAAAGTATCTTCGCTAAAAAACAGTAATTTTACTTATTGAGGGACATCGACTTCCGAATGTTTCCTTAAGTTTTACCAAGCCGTGGGAGAATGCCATGAATCTCCATTATAATACCTGAGGCCAAACTTTCGCTACCCAAGAATCTGAAAGTGGAGACAAGAATTAACTTCTAAAACACTTCCCCCTTTTCCTTCCCTCCCCCCATGTTCTCCCCCCATTCCCTCCCACCCTCTCCCCTGTGACTTACTTTTTATTTCCCCGTGTTTTTATCTCCTTTATCATCTTTTTTTCGTGCCTTCGTGTCTTCGTGTTTTCAACTTATTGTTCGTTTTCTTTGGTCTATGCTTATAACCTTTTGTTTTCATTCTTCACATGGGTTCGCCTTTTTATATTTCCTGTTCTTGAGGTTATATAACCTCTACCCCCCCCCCTCTCTCTCTCTCTCTCTCTCTCTCTCTCTCTTTCTCTCTCTGTTTGCCAAAGACCAAACTCAGCCACTTTTTCGACAACCCCACCACAATATTTCGAGCTCTTCTCATATTTTCTCTTATCTTATTCTCTCTTCTCGTCTTCTCTCCTCTCCTCTCTTCTTTTCAATCCTCCTCTCCTCTCCATCTCTCTCTCTCTTCATTCCCAAAGACCAAAGTCAGCCACTCTTTCGGCAACTCCACAACAATATTTCAAGCTCTTTTCAACTCTTCTCTTATTCTCTATTTTCTTCTCTTATTATCTCTTATCGTCTCTTCTTCTCTCCTCTCTTCTCTTATCCGATTATCTCTTATTGTATGCCCTCTTCCCATCTCGTCGCTTATTCTCTCCTCTCTTATCTTCAATCTCTCTCTCCAATCTCTCTCTCTCTCTCCTTCTTCTTTCTCTCTCCTCTTCACTTCAATCTCTCTCTCTCTCTCTCTCTCTCTCTCTCCTCTTCACTTCAATCTCTCTCTCTCTCTCTCTCTCTCTCTCTCTCTCTCTCTCTCTCTCTCTCTCTCTGCCAAAGACCAAAGTCAGCCACTCTTTCAACAGTCCCACCACAACATTCCGAACTCCACAAAGCTCAAAGCTAGCAAAAATTCGAAAGGGTTAAAACGCAGAACTATTTCGAAATTCAATAGGAAGCGGTGTCGATGCGATAAAAAAAATGAAAAAATAAAGACAGGAACAAACAAAAATAATAGAAGCTAGGGTCGGGTTAAAAAATGCCTTTGAAAAAGTTTTAATGAAAAGGTATCGGCTGGTTTAATGCGGACAGTGTTTGGGTGAGAAAAAGTTCAGTCGCTTAATAAAGTATGAACACCACACCAAACTATACCATTATAGCATTACTATACTTTGTTTCATTATTATTGAGGATTTTGCTTGTTTTGTCATTTACGAGCAATGTAATTTAGTTTGTCCTTAAGGCAAATATAAACGCCTTCTCAGGCTTCCTTCAAACTAAGAAATGCCCACCCAGTCCTCCTTCGATCTAATTTTGTATATTTTTCAAAATTAACAACATATTTCGTTGCACAATTATCGTAGTAGTTAACCCCTTCAGACTCATATGACGCAGAGGTTGCCAGATTAGCAATAAGAAATAAAGCTATCTCACTCTTATAATTACCTCTCCAAAATTAGTTTTCTGCCCACAGCTAACTCAAAGACAACTGCAGAGGTTGAAGTAACTAAACTAAAGGTTTCTAAATACCCCTGATGGTAACAAAGGCTTTAAAGTATGTGGTGTGGCAGAGTGGTCTTGCCACTAGACTGGTAATCCAATGGACCCGGTATCGAATCCCAATATGTCAATGGGAAGATATTATTGGGATGGAATTTGTGCTGTACCTAGTTTCAGTGCATTACCACAGCACACCGAAATGCCAAATCAAAATACCCTCATTGTTCCCTGATTAAAATAGCACTGTATGAATATTCCCATATTCAAAATATGCTACAAGGGGGCAATGCCTAGTAAGTTAATTGCTCAATAGGTGGCGTTCTGAGAGTGAGGGTCCGATCCTGGAGAGTGAGACTGTGAAGCGAAAAGGCGAAGCAGCTTCAGGGATGGAGTTGGGTTCGAGCCGTGAGTGGGTGCTTGGCATGTCTCACTCCCTAGACTGGAACAAGACCTCACGGGCCTCACCGTGTTCAGTGGTAGAATGTAAAGGCTATCAACCTATGTCCGAGAGGGAGTAGTTGGAATATAGGGAAAACAAAGAAAAACAAACAAAAATAGGCTCAAAATCGCGTCATATGTCGGAGAGGGTTAAGTGAGGAAGAGGAGGGTGTGACAATTTACCACCAGCTGAAAATAACCCGACTATAGTGAAGCAGCTTCTCAAAATGATTCGTCGGGGTATCATAATTATGCTTTCAAAATCTGTCCACCAATTCCTGTCCCCGTCTGTACAAATCATAATGCATAGTGACAGGTCTGCATTTGAACACTCGGATGCCATAGTCTCTAGCCCACGCATAAGAATTCGTGGACCCTCTGTTTTTCTTTATGCCATTATAACTATCTGAATTGATTTTCGGGTAGAAAATGCTTTTCAATAGATAGTTTATATAGTTGGTATAGGTAGCGCCAACGAACTTGACAATAATTTTGACCCTTTAACTTCTCATAACTCAAAATTAATGAAAGCAATCGAGCTGACATTTCTATCATTTGGGAAGAGCCAACCAGGAAATAGGTGTGGATATTTACAGTCAGTTGAGTAGTTAAGGGGTCAAGATAATTGTCAAGTTCGTTGGCGCTACCTATAGTTGATGTATAGAAAAATATATTCATCAATTGGTTTCCAGATATATAATTCCATACTTAGAAATAGGTGAAGTCCACGGATATTTATTAGTGGGCTAGAGACTATGGTATCCGACTGTACTAAGCAGAGTATTAGCGGTGTTAGTGGTGCTGTGTTTGGGTAGGGTGAGGTGCGGGAGTCCCCACCATTGTGTCGTCACCGGCCGGATCCCACCAGCGGATTAAGGTTATTTCGCCCATAGGTTATTTTGCCCACATCAAATTGCGTGTCTTCAGGAGTCGCTCCATGCACTCCTAACTTACGGCGGTGTCACACGAGCGATTTTTCCGTCTTACTGGAAATTGTAGTCTGGCCTCTTCAAAATTTAGATTATATACACAATCAGCCACCTAGCTTAATATACCTTCAGTCTAGTTTCTGATTCCAATGTGGATGAGCCTCAAGGTATTACGAGAGAAAGCTTGTTCGTTAAAAATTGCCGGAAAAAGCGCTTGTGTAACATCGGCTTTATGCTAACGTAAAGTTAGTGTCACACGAGCGCATTTTCCGGCAATTTTCGATGAGTAGGTACGTACGTACCCAGTGATAGTGGACAGTTGTGGTGTCCCATCTAAGGAAGTAAACTATGGTAACCTACAAAAATGAAGTAGTCACTGTATTGAGTTAATCACCACAGGCTCCAAAGGGTAATGAGACGGATATGAGCGCTGCGACTACTCACTATTTCAGTGTACGCCTCTGAACTTTACTTTTATTTTAATAATGACTGCTCATGTGTATTAACTATTTCTTATAAACATAATAACCAAAATAGAAAATAATTATGGACACGATTATGGATATGCGATTATATTATGGATAAGCGAGCGTGTACTGTGAAGCTCAGGTAAGCGAAGTGGCTCAGGTGTGTGGGGAGGCAGGTGTGTGAAGGGGAGAGACGGGCAGGTACACAGATAGACAGACACACACAGAGAGCGTCAGGGTTCCTTTCTTTCAACAGACAGACAACGAGGGACAGAGGGTTACAAGGAGTTACGAGGAATAGTTAGTATCTCAAAGACCTTTGCGATGCATTTCGGGGAAATACTCGAAATGAAAAGAGATACATCGTGTATTGCAGAGAGACACACGAGCTGTTTCTCCCAGCATCAGTTTTCAAAATGCTTCGTCGGTGTATGAGCAAAATTTCTCTAAAAACTGTCCAGAAATTCCTGACCACAGACGGGAAGACAGACACACAGACAGATAGAGCGTCAGGGTTAATGTCTCACCATGTAGACAGACAGACAGAAAAGTACAGTTGACCACATAGTTTTGCATACACACGGTGATTTTGTGTATGGAAGGAACAATATCATGAGTGAATTAGGAGTGCATTTCCTTATGCAGTAGTTAATAATGTCAACAATTAACGGGTTGTAGCAAATTATTCCTGTTAGTCAATCATATTAGGTTATCTTCAATACATAAAATCACGGAGTGGATACAAATTACTGTGACCAACTGTACACAAGGTGGCTATCTCTCGCCCGTCTATAGCTGGGAGTCACAACGATGCTCCTTTTTCATATACAGTATATTCCTCTTTTTAATACAGTCTTTTTTTTTTCCTCGCCTTTCCTTTTTACGGTCGCGGCCGAGTCATTGTACGGGTGATCTCTGAAAGCACCGGTATTTCCATGGGCTGCATAAATCAGGATAAATCGTGGTAATAATCCGAGATGATATATATAAATGCGGCCACCGGTTTTCATTGTTGGGTCTAAGGGGGGGGGGGGGGGGGGGGGGTGAGAGATAGGACCCATAGTTAGATTAAAGTTTTTTCTGGAACCCCCTTCTCCCTCATGTTTAGCACCATTAGTATTGGAAATTTAAAACTTTCTCTCCATTAGTTTGGCGATTTAAAGAACTGTCATGCCAAATAGGTTTTGATTTTATCGCGAGCCTGCAATTTAGGAGTAATGGCTTTTGGCCGAAGGATGAACTTGGATTTTTTTTTTTTTTTAGTTTTTGGAGGGCTAGGGAGCATAGTTAACTAAGAAAAAACAATTACTCTTCCTAAAGGGTCGTAGACAGTATTGTATGGGGTTTGTAACACAACTGAATATTAGGCTATCTCGGTAATTTATCATTCTTACCTCAGGAATTGAAAGCTTATTGGATACAATCTCGGTAGTTAAGAACTGATTAGTAAGCTAAGTTATGGCAGCATGAAAATATGAGGTATCATTGGGAAAATTATATCGGTCTCATACTTCACTCTGAATGTAGTATGCCTATTGGTATTGTATATTCATCATGATATGAGCTTTAATAACGCATAAAATACATACCGTAATGCACTGCAAAAGTTTAGCTACTCTCCATTATTTGAAGAACTGTTGATTCACATCACTATATAATCAACATGGAGGGCATTATGAATATGTTATACATAATTTGTTTCATACACAAACAAATATATATACAAATAAAATAAACTCCAAACCGCCTACATAACCGTTGCCACACCAGCGCTTCCTCCGGCATTATTTTTTTAAGCAATTGTGATCTGGCATCTTTTGAATTAAAGTTGTATATAATTTCAATATATACCAATCATATAAAATCCGTCTAGTTATCGATTCCAATGCGAAAATGCCAAGAAACTCTTGCTCATCGAAAATTGGCGGAAAAAGCGCTCGTGTGACAACACCTAACTAGCGGTAGAATGGTTAACCCCCTCTGTACCGGCGATGTCGTTTCAACCAGTGACCTTGCTTCAATTTAATTCTGGCTACTATTAGACGATTTTCAGTTAAAAAAAGGCTTCCAGCAATTAATAGGCTTCGAACTATCGCACTTAACCCTTTTTACTAACAGAGATCATTCTTAAACTGTATAAAATTGTCTAAATATAATTATCTAGAATGTAATAAAAAGACGTCACCGGTACAGAAAGGGTTAATTCCATTTGGCACTTCGACCTGATCACTTCAGTATGCATGGAGGCTATTCTTCAATTAGTTTGGCTGCCATTAGACTTTATTAATAAGCTTGCAGAGAGTTTGTGGGAGTCGAAGGGGTAATAGAGATAGCTTAAGCTGTATACAATTGTCTAATGATAGTCTGAATCATATGAATACTGAGAGGGTTAAGTGACGGTTTACATATTATACAGTTGCCCACATAAGTTTTGTTCCTCGTCGTGATCTTAAGTATGAAGGTAAAATTGTATGAATTACTTGCGAGTGTGATTTCTTTTCATTATCAGTTGACTAATCAGATGATGTAACCACTGCTAAAGAAACTACACTCGTAATTCAATCATGTGCATTATTTTTCTTTGAGAGGATCACGGAGAGGAACATAACTTATATGGGCAACTGTACATAATATCACCTGGTGTTAGCTGTAATAGAGCAGAGCGTTTGCATCATCTTGGCAAAAATACCTAACGATATGCATTACACACTGAGCGTTAAATGCCGAGGCGCACTGAATCAATTCCTATAACTCCACCTCGTCATTTCAAAGCGTTACGTATCCGTGTCATAACCTTTCGGGGGTTTAAAGTGTACCACGATTATATCAACGGATCTGTACGTAGTCACGCTCATGTAAAACAGAGTAAAGATAATTATGTTAAATATTTATTGTTCTGTTGTTGAAAGGAATATAAACTTCCCCTACGGCTGGTTCTTTAACATAATATCATGTCTATACTTTCTTCTGGATCTGCGTTCCATGATATGATCCAGAAGGCCTCATGACATAATCCATCTTCCTTGGCGCATATCCTATCTCTCCATCAAATGTTATGAACATCTCAGGATCGCCTCTTAAATTGAATTACTTCTTCCTTGGTGCATATCCTATCTCCCCACCAAATTTCATAAACATTAGTTCATAAGTATATCCTATCTGCCCACCAAATGTCGTGAACATATTTGGTTCGCATCCTAAATTAAATAACTTCTTCCTTAACGCATACCTTATCTGCCCATCAAATTTTGTGAAAATCGGTAAATAACTTCGTGCGATATCTTGTTTACAAATAGACAGAACCGAAAACATAACCTCCGTCCAACTTCGTTAGCGTGGTAAGTGAAGGTGGTAAACTACTTTTGACTTGGCACTTGCCAACTATAGTTCCACCGGCCTTCCAATCATGACTACTATGAAATATTTGTGAAATATAATAAGTAACTAGATTATGGCTTATGGCAGTGACAGTGTTTTAGCCAGTTGACTCCAGGACGCTTTAGCATCCCGGAGTCAACTGGCTCTATTCGATTATTTATCCTCCGTATTATCATGGATATAATTTACAAAACTGACATAAGTTAACAACTGTAAAGGCCTCCATCATAGAGTAAGAATGCCTCCATACACTATCAATCATTAATGCGAAAACATGGTTGACGCGAAAATATCAAACCGTATCTAATACACGGTTTCAATCAATTGTGCAAGCTTTCATCACACCTATACACGATTCAGTACAAACACCAAATTTGCGCGCTCATGATTGATAGTGTATTGATGACTTAATACACGGTTTCAGTCAATTGTGCAAGCTTTCATCACAACCATACACGACAGTTATGCCTGCACAAACACCAAATTTGCGCACTCATGATTGGTAGTGTATGGAGGCCTTTGTGAACGCGAACACAGATATCACAACAACCATTAGTTCTCTGTATCGCCTGATTATCGTCTGCATAACCTCAAGCAACGTGCGCGTACTTGCCAGTGGTCAGCGGAAACAAAATAATACGCAAAACACGACTATATTACCAAAATTATACCTCTTTTGCCATACATATTTGTGTGATTACCTTATCAGGAAACTTAATATCTATATTATATCCGGCTATGTTTAAAGCACTGATAGATATATAGACAGTATGTATAAACGTATATGGCAATTCTGCAGTCCACTCGTCCACCACTGGCCAAGGCTCAGGTGGATGTTGCCCGCGTGGGTGGCAGGACGACCTCCCACCCTCGTGTTTCTTTGGTTTATAGTGCTTTGTGTTTGATATATTTCCTATCTTCGTCGACTTCGGTGATTTGTGAAGACTTCGTTTCGCGATGTGCGGTACTGCTAGACCTAATAATACTGTCAGAGTAGCATAGTTAAGATATAAATGGATACGTAAACACCGTGGGTAAAGCCAGTGTTCTTAGATGCCCCATACTGTGCCTCCTCACGCCTGCGCACTGACTCCCAGATACTGCAGCACCCTTTGGCTACTCCACTGAACTTGAACTCGATTTATGTGTACTGAGGCCTATTTCTGTATTTTTAAGTAGAGTATCTAATTTATTATGCGTGACATTACGAGTGTTGAAACGCTAAACCTGCCCAAAATTCTCCCGGATGAGTGGGAGCCGGCGGCAACAGGTTGGTTGTTACGTGTTTAACTTCTCCGATCTATTATATCTTACACCTTCATAATATATGTTTATGAATATACTTAACATAATATTATTATCGGCGTTATATTAATGTTACTAATCATAATTATATATCTTTTCAGATCATCGTGGCGAGCCCGAGCTGGATAGCCTATGCTGTATGGTGAGTGTTAAGTTCCTTCTCGTCTCGTACTGCTTCACTTGAGATTTGATGTTTCAGGAGGGTTGATAGGCCTAATGCATTGCCAGAAATCTCGTGTGCGAAGTGTCTTACATTCAGTATACCGAACGAAAGCCTACGGAAAGAGGTGTTTTTTTAAAGAAAGGTTATTGATTGACATTGTCATTTCGAAAAACATCAATATATTTCTATATATTTGGCCATTTAGGCAGAGGTTCTCGCCATGGAATAATTACAAAATACGACTATATTTTAATATCGTATGTACAGTAAGATTATGGGAGTCGTTTGGTCAGCTGAGAATATTTGGTCATAGCAATATCACGCTTTAATTATTTTCTATACGTCAACAACAAAAAAGTTTACATGAACATAGGCTATGTGTTTTAGTTTTATGTTTCCGGTGCTCGCGGGCAGCATAGTATGCGGGGGTTGTGTAGGTTCAGGGACATAACTATAATTTGAAATAGTTAGGCTATGTAATGGTTGAGGATTGTTGCTCTGAAAGTATCAAGAGTGGGACTATTATATAAAGTGGAACCGTATTATAATCTTGGATGCTGCAGGGGAAGAATGACAATAGCATCGCGCCAAAAAATAAATAAAATAAAAATCCCTGATCCCATTTATAGCCGATAGGAAGAAAACCCTAATTTAAACTCAAAGAGCTACATAGGTTTGCTAGTTATGTTTTGAAATACTAGGCCTAATGCTCTGAGAATGCTGAACGAAATTGCACTGTAGGCTACTATCATAATTTTATCAACTTGCTCTCTCTCTGATTATCGTTATTGTTAAAAACCCTAAACAAAAATTGGCAAATGTCTTTTAGTGCAAGCTGAATAAAGTACTCTTACACACTAATGAGGTCAATCTACTTGACAAATTTAACGATGAACCGCAATGGAAGTTATAACGGTAAAGAGAACATATTTGGTGTATATAATGAACGATTATAAGTTTAGCTCTTCTACATCCTCAATTTTACCTTTCTCTGTAATTACCGTACATGAAGAACATATTGTGTAATACACCCGGGCAAATATTTTATATTAAAGGGATAATGGGACTATGAACTGTACTTACTATACTATAGTGAGGAATAAAATAACCTAGTCAAAATAGACAGGAACGTGATCGCTAGCGTGCGAGTAATGTAAACAAAGTGGGCGAGTGAGCGAAAATACTAGCAAACCGATGTGAGAAAGGGTTGAATCAGCCAGGTAACAACAGCGGCAGCAGTAGACAACCCGCAGCTCACCTCCCACGACCATCACAATACACACGACAGGAAAAATACGTTAAAATTGAGGGTTGTCTTTCCAGGGCGAGGTGTTATTGTGGGTTGGTCATTGGTATGATGGTAGTTCACACGGTTATATAATTGGCTACGATTTTCTTCAGCATTCATTAGTTTCTCCGTAGATTAAATTATATTGTCGTATGATATGAATTTTATTTGTATATTCTTGCTATCGTCTGTATAATTGGCTACGATTATCTTCAGCATTCATTAGTTTCTCCGTAGATGAAATTTATGTTCGCATATTTCATTGGTTATAGGTATATTCTTGCTATCATGAGAATACTACGCCTGTAATTGGGTACGATTTTCTTCAGGAGATGAAATCATGTGATCGATTAGTTATAGGCTAATTCTTGCTACCATAAGAATTGTCTGTACAGTTGGCTACGATTTTCTTCAGCATTCATTAGTTTCTCAGATGAAAATGACGTGTTCATATAATATATTACTTATTGGTATATTCTTGCTACCATGAATATCGTTTGTATACTTGGCTACTATTTGCTATCAACATTCATTAGTTTCTAGGTACGGTAGATGAAATTATGTGACCGTATAATATAAATTTTATGTTTTATTCTTGCTATCATGATAATCGTCTGTATAATTGACTACGATTATCTTCAGCATTCATTACTTTCTCAGGACATGAAATTATGTGTTCGTATATTTTATTGGTTATTGGTATATTCTTGCTAACACGGGAATCGTCTGTATAGTTGTTACGATTTTCTTAAGCATTCAGTAGTTTCTCAAGAGATGAAATTTTGTGTTCGATTATTATAAAAGTTTTAGGCTAAGTATATTCTTGCTACCATGGGAATCGTCTGTATAGTGATATGAAATTTATATTCGTATTTTATATTAGTTATTGGTATATTCGTGCTACCATGGGAATCGTCTGTATAGTGATAATGACATTTATATTCGTATTTTATATTAGTTATTGGTATATTCGTGCTACCATGGGAATCGTCTGTATAGTGATATGACATTTATATTCGTATTTTATATTAGTTATTGGTATATTCGTGCTACCATGGGAATACTACGTGTGTGTAATTGGCTACGATTTTCTTCATTAGGTTCCCAGAGCAAATTAGATTGTATGGTCGTTTATTAAGATATAATATAGGGTTATTCTTGCTACCACGGGAATTCTAAATCAGGTATGAAAAGTCTGGCAGTGTACATAAGGACAATGGCTTTGTTTATGGCTTTATCTTTATTAAAGCTTTAACCCTCTGAGTACCAGCGACGTGTTACATTTTATTCTAGCTATGTTTGGACGATATTACGTAGATTAGGAAGGGTGTGTGGTAGTTTAAAGGGTTGGTTGAGATACTTTGAAGCCTTATTATTGCTAGAGGTCCTTGCAAAGCTGAATAAATTCGTCAAAAAAATATCCAGAATATGATGGAAAGGTTGTCACCGGTACAGAAAGGGTGAAGGTAGGTGAGAGAGTTTCGCTCGAATTTTAATGATAGGCTACAGTCTAAAATAGCCTTTCTCACCTCGGAAGATTGCGTTAAAATATTAGTATTTTAATATATATTATGTATGTTTATTGTCGACATAAAAAGTGAAGATCATTATCGAGGATCAGTTCACTCGCAAGCCATAATACTATACATCCATTTCAATCTTCCAATATTTAAAACCTAATTATAAAGTATTTGGAATACTATGTAACACTGTTTCATCACGTGCAGGTATTGTGTTTCTTAGAGCTCCTAATCGTGTAGCGTACACTCTAATTTTCTATACGAATAAACAGCAACATCAGTCAAAAGAAGATTATATTATCTTGTAGTGGATTCAAGGATCCGCTATATGTAGCCGATAAAGTTGCTCTTGACGCCTTTTTTTTATTCTTGCTATATTTAGACGATTTTATGAAGCATGGGCAGGATATGTGATAGCTAAAAGGGTTAACTGAGATAGTCTGTAGCCTTTTAATTGCTAGACGTCCTTCCTAAGCTGGAATAAAATCATCTAACAGTTGCCAGAATTTAAGTCACCGGTACAGAAGGGGTTCAGGAATGTGTATTTTATTGTCAAACTGTATAGGCGGTTTTTAGGTAGTCGGGCTAAAAGGCTCGCATATACAGAGCGACAAAAGGCTATTCATCTTCATGTACGCATGACAATTGGCAGGTGAGGGAAGGGGGAGTGAATATGTCCCGTTGTGAGGCTATTTGAGGGAGAAGCCACGCCTGTACTGTACCGCCTACCTGCCAGATTTTGGTCTCTTCGTACAATCTTCTTCCTAAATTTCAGTGTTATGCTGTTACGGTCATTTACCCGTTTATTACTGGTGACGTCGTTTTTATTATTTATTATTTATTATTTAATTGATAACTGCGACTGTACATTTAAATCGCGAGTTGAACAAATGACATCCATGAAATAAGCTTCTCGAAATACCCAACAAGACACACACACACAATGTAGTCAACGTAGGAGCCGCTGTGAAGAGATTGTCATTTCCTCGCTATAGACGACGAGTTGGATTCTGTGCCCTGCCTGCCTTCACGGGGCGCTCTGATTACCTCAATTATTGGGGGACCGCTGTGAACTGCCTTACCTTGTTTGGGAGGCTGTTGGATTGTTCCCTCTCGTCTGGCTGTGCTGTTCCTTCTCGTCTTGTGGTGTTCCTTCTCGTCTTGTGGTGTTCCTTGTCGTGTTGTGCTGTTCCTCGGTGTGGTGTGCTGTTCCTTGTCGGGCTGTGCTGTTCCTCGGTGTGGTGTGCTGTTCCTTGTCGGGCTGTGCTGTTCCTAGGTGTGGTGTGCTGTTCCTTGTCGTGTTGTGCTGTTCCTCATCGTGCTGTGTTGTTGTTCGTCTTGATGTGGTGTTCTGTTTCGTCTTGATGTGGTGTTCTGTTTCGTCTTGATGTGGTGTTCTGTTTCGTCTTGATGTGCTTGTGAGGCTTTTAGATTGTTCCCTCTCGTCTGACCGTGCTGTTCCTCGTCGTGATGTGCTGTTCCTGACCGTGCTGTGTTGTTCCTCGGAGTGCTGTGGTATTGCTCGTCTTGATGTAATGTTCTGCTTCGGCTTTATGTGGTGTTCTGTTTCGTCTTTATGTGGTGTTCTGCTTCGTTTTTATGTCGTGTTCTGCTTCGTCTGTGTGTTGTGTTTCGTCTTTATGTGGTGTTCTGCTTCGTCTGTGTGTTCTGTTTCGTCTGTGTGTGCTGTTTCGTCTTTATGTGGTGTTCTGTTTCGTTTTTATGTGGTGTGTCTCGCCCTAATTGGGGTAAGGTTTATTTAGTAGTTTACTTATTAATTTATATATTATTGTTTTGGTTTCCTCCATAGACCTCCATCAAGCTAAATAAATTATCCTCAAGATTCCCCTGAGGGAGGGAGGGAGGGAGGCTAAGGCACTAAGGAGAAATGGGTGGATGGATTTGAAAGGGAGCTAGTAGGAGAGAGACTTGACTTGACATAGTAATCTTTATTTACTGTCCCACAGAGTGGATGCGTGCAGACATTAATACAATTCGATACAATAATTACCTATTCGTGATTCAATAATTCAGTTACAATTGAGCACAAGGTAACGATGTCTTAGCCATGTGCAACGTGAGCCTATTTTAACATACCGGTATATAATTAACATATAGTTTATTTGATTTGACCATAAATTTAAGTTTGCATATTTAGTGATAAGGACTAAAAGGAAAGATAAAGAGAGAGAGAGAGAGAGAGAGAGAGAGAGAGAGAGAGAGAGAGAGAGAATATCAGGTGACGCAGATTGGACTGAAGACGGACATGTTGGAAGGCGCAATTACTGCACCCGATTCATCTTGGCCCCGCGGTCTTAGAAGGGAGAGAGAGAGTGAGACTGAGTTACCGGTACTAGGAATAGTTAGTATCTCAAAGACCTTGTGGTCCATTCAGGGGCGATATTTGAACTGGAAAGAGAGAGCTTGTGTAGTGCATCACACTCGTTACAGATTTTGCAATATACTATCTATTGTCTTTCTGAACTGCTCTACTAATGAACTTTTTACAACCTCTGAGGGATGTTTGTCCAAGGTTGAACAGATCTTATATGTGAAAAAAGTATCTACTGATACCTAGTGCATTCACTTTTGATATCAGCCTTCAATGGGGCACTTTGTCAAAATATTTTTGAATATCAAAGTATAGTTTTGCTATGGCTGTACTTCTTTGTCATCTTCACGGAAAACATCCAGCAAATGATCGGTGTCGCCTGAATCCATTCGGAAATCTGTAATTCATTTGTGGATTTCCAGGTAGTCAACTATTTTGTCTACAAGCATCCCTTCTAAAGGTTTTACTATAATAGAAGTCAAGCTAATTGACCGATAATTCCTGGGACACTCATAAGCCCCTTTCTTTAAGATTGGGTAATACCGGCCAGTTTCTTGTTTTCTGTGGAAACCTTGTGGAGGCTCGGCCGTCCGTCAGCGGCTTCGGCGAGAACTCCTCCCTCCTAGTCTGTTTGCTGCCGGTGCTTGATAAACTAGAGTATTCGAGGGATGAGAAACTTAAGACGAGAATCGTTTGAGCGGGAATAGATGTTAAAATTAAATTGGTAGGAGGGATAGAGGGACTGACAAAGCTAGTAATGGCGAAACAGCACTCTTAATTGAGATTGATAAAGGTATGAGATGAGATGAAATAGGTAAGAGGCAGTACAACAATACAAAAATCAACCCTTCATCTTCTCTCAATATTCTTGGTGTGTCTTTTTCTTCTGCTCTCATTTGGAAGGACCATATTACCGCAGCCTCCCAGAAGCTGGGTGTGCTCAACCGCCTTAGGGGGTTCTTTTCCCCAATACAGCTTCTTGCTCTGTACAGGGGCATAGTGCGTCCTTGTATTGAGTATTGTTCACATGTGTGGGGAGGTTCCTCTCACACCGCTTTCCTAGACAAAGTATCAAACTCCGTGTGTCCAGGCATTTTGGCTCGATCGTCCCTTGATTTTGGCCCTGTCACTCTTTCAACTATGGGGGAGGCACTCGCTATAGGCAGTTATGCCTTTTGCAGGGGGAAAAAAAAAATATATGAAAGTAATTGATAGCTGACTCGGATTGGCAAACGCAATATACTGTACATAAATCGCGTGGCAGGGTGTTGATAGCGAGAGGATAAGACAGATATGGAATCAACATTATTAACGAGATATACATAAACCGAGTGACAGGGAGTTGATTGTATATAGCTCTTGGTAGCTAGAGAATAATACATATCTTCCGATGTAGGCGACGACGACGGCGATGGGAAGGGTGGCGGGGGGCAGGGGTTGAAAGTGAAACGGATTAATATGGTCTTAGAATGGCATTAAGGAGGATTAACGAGGATAGAGATTGCGATTCTAATGGGATGGGGATCGACTCCTCGCTGCTGCAGCCAGGGACAAGGTGATGCCGCGTGAGAGGGATTATGTAAAGGCGATAGGGAGGGAGGGCGATAGGTGAACTGGAGGGATTATAATGACGGTATATTGTACAACCGAAGTCAATAGTTCTCCGACAGCTTAATTGAGATATTGTGAACTGTATGTCATTGCTGTCCTCAGTTGTGTATTTTACCTATTTTTTACCTCTACCAGCGAAGTTGGAGGAGGTTATGTTTTTGCCTCCGTGTGTTTGTCTATTTGTCTATAAAGATGATATCTCAAAAAGCTATGAACCGATTTTCACAAAAGTTGATAAGCACATACACTATGCACCGAAGAAGAAATTATTCAATTTTGGAGTTGATCGGTAGATCGATACCTTTGCCAGAGTAGGCGACTCACAAAGTTAAGAACCGATATTCACGAAATTTGGTGGGGGAGATAGGATATGCACCATATAAGTTATTCCATTTAGGAGGCAGTCGGTAGAGAGCATACCTCCGCTAGCATAGGGGAAATACGCGCTTTCCCGAGTGCGTCTCTAGTTCTTAATATTTATCATTAATATTATCAATCGACGTGGGATTAAAGGCTTTGGATTAAAAATAGCAGTGGAACCATCCTAGGCTTGACAAGGGAAGCGATTAGTATTCAGTCGATGTTTTGCTAATTTCGACATATTATTTTGTACATGCTCTTTTAGTTCAGCATATTAGTTGCAATTGGCAACTTTTCTACAATTTCTGGATGAAGCTGAGTTATAGGAGCCTGTACGAATCAAACTGTCAACATTAACCAAACATAGTCAGTCTGAATATAAGTTGCTTCCCTAGTCCAGACGAGTCATTTGTGACCAGTTAGACATCTCTACCACGATGTACAATTTGAAACAAAATCTGTGTTTAAGAACTCTAATAGAAAATTATTGACATGAGGCTGCCAAAGCCGACGTACCATTATGCCAAACATAGGATGGTTCCACATCCATTTTTATTCGCAGTTGCCTCTTGATTGTGTGTGCCAAGTTTGATGCTTTTATCAAGAAGTGCACAATTTCTACAAAAATAATTCTGTCCTTTATTAGTTTACTAGAGTCTAATAGAAAACTTGCGTAATATCAATTCAATGTGGATAGTTCTCGGTTGTTTGTAACCACCCAATTAATGATGCTCTGTATATTCATGTTTACTTGTCAGATCAAACGACATTTTTTGTCTTATGCGTCGCAAAGGTCTGAATTATACTGCCAGACATCATCAATTGTGAGACTGCATCAACTATCAAAATACGCGTTGATAAATGTATCCAATATTTTTGTTTAGTTAATATTTTCACAACTATATACAAAATATCAACTAAATTGAATGCTATACATTTCCTATAAATCCTTATTCGTAAAAACAAACTTCCTCGATAGGTCTAGTATGATCATTGCTTTTCGTATTCTTTAGTATAGAATGTTCTGATAAAGGTGTTTTCATATCTGTATATCTTCCTGTCTATCCCTGTATATAGTTGTGTAACCACCCCCCAAAAATGCCGTAAATATCACACCCGAGATTTTCGCTTCAGAAATCTGTGTGTGATATAAATGCGGGAATGGCATGTAGATTATTTAATAACGTTGGCATCTCCGCTCCGCCCTCACACAGCATCCCAGAGCACCCTTCGAACACCCCCCAGCATCATATGACAGCACCCCACCTCAGCAACACATCACAGTACCCCTCAAACACAGCACCCCACCTCAACAATACATCACAGCACCCCTCAAACACAGCACCCCATTTCAGCAACACATCACAGCACCCCACCTCAGCACTACATCACAGCACCCCTCAAACACACCCCAGCATCGTATCACAGCACCCCACCTCAGCAACACAGCACCCCTCAAACACACCCCAGCATCGTATCACAGCACCCCACCTCAGCAACACACCATAGCACCCCTCAAACACATACCCAGCATCGTATCACGGCACCCCAGCTCAGCAACACATCACAGCACCTCTCAAACACACCCCAACATCGTATCACAGCACCCCACCTCAGCAACATATCACATCACCCCTCAAACACACCCCAGCATCGTATCACAGCACCCCTTAAACACATCCCAGCCCCCCTCAAACACCCCCCAGCATAGTATCACAGCATCCCACCTCCGTAATACTTCCTGGCAACACATCACAGCACCTTGATTAAAACTCCCCCACTTCCTCAAAATACACCCCAATCACCCCTAGTCTAGCACTAGTTCTCTGCAAGCTCTTCCCCCAAATCTTCCCCTCTTAAGCACATTGCCCCCTTAAATACACCCAGTAATCTCTCAGACCCCAACACCCCATTAATACACCCCAGAACACAATTGATGCTCCAAAATAGACATCATCATTCCCCCCCAATCACTCCAGAATACTACAGTAACACTCTGACGCCCGTATTCTTAATCATGTGGGGGAGGGTGTTAGACCGTGCAGTTTCAGAAAGATTACTGCTTATTTCGATTATGAAGGTTTATGGAAGCACTTTAGAGACGTATAATTTTATTGGAGTGAGCGCTTACAACCAACACTTACAACCTTCAACCAGCACTTTCACCCAAGCATTTCACAATTACACCAAGCATCCGCCCCCTCTTCTTCAAGTCCCTCCTCCTCCTCCCCACCCAGCATCCCCCAGCACACAAAAGTACCCCAACCTTTGAACCTAAATACAAGAGGGCAGATATTGCAAAGTTGTCCCCCCACCCCCTATTGTCGTCTCTCTTCTGTTTCCCTCTCCTTACCTCTCTATCCTTTCCCCTTAGTTTTTCTTCTTCTTCTTTCTCTTTCCTTCCACTTCCACCTTTACCCTCACCTTCCTATAGTTTCTTTCCTATTTTCCCTCCTCCTCCATCTTGTACATACCCTCCTTCTCTCCTCCTTTGTCTTTTCCCATTCCCTAATTTTACTCTCAACTCTTTCTCCCCTCCCCCTTTCTTTCACGCTTACGTCCTCTCTGCCCTCCCCTTCCATATCTTTTTGTTTTCCTTATTCATCCATGTTTGCCTTTCTTCTCCCTTCCACTTCCTCCTTTTTCGAATTTCTCTCCTCTACCTTCTCTTCCCTCCGTCTCTCTCCATTACCTTCCTCCTACGCATTCTCTTCTTTATATTTCGCCTTTCCTCTCTTCTTCCTTCCCTTTTCCCTCTCTTCTACCCATTTTCTTCTCTCCCTTCTTCCCTCCTCTTCTTCATCTTCTTCCTTCCTCTTTTCTCCCTGCTTCCCTCCTCACCTTTCCCTTCTGCCCTCCTCTTCCCTCCCTTCTACCATCCTCATCTCTCCCTCCTTCCATCCTCTCCTCTCCCTTCCCTTCTACCCTCCTCTTTCCTCCCTTATACCCTCCTCTCTCCCTTCTACCCTTCTCTTACCTCCATTCTACCCTCCTCTTCCCCCCATTCTTCTCTCCTCTTCTGATTTTTCTTTCCTCCTCTTCCCTCCCTTCTACCCTCATCTTCTCTTCCCTCCCTTCTACCCTCATCTTCTCTTCCCTCCCTTCTACCCTCATCTTCTCTTCCCTCCCTTCTACCCTCATCTTCTCTTTTCTCCCATTCTACCCTTGGCTTTCCTCCCATCTTACCTCCTTTTCTCTCATTTTTTCACCCCTCTTCTTTCCCTTCTACCCTCCTTTCTTCCTCCTACCCTCTCGCTCTCCTTCGCTCTCTCCACACCCTCCCACACCCCCTGAGAGGCCTGCATTTATATATTCCACGGAAAGTATATTTTGTTATACTCCTGCGCGCCGCACGGGGACGGGGGGGGGGGGGGGGGGCGACAATTTATGTATCTCGGCGCCAGAGCACACACGCCCGCTGAATCCATCCCTATCAATGTTATTTAAGGGGGTAGTGGCTATTTTGGGGGTCTATTTATGTACTTATTAATTTACTTTATTATTATTATTTTTTATGGTAACCTCGCTAGACCTCCATCAAACTTTGAAGACAAAAACAAAACACACACACACACGCACACACACACACACACACACACACACACACACACACACACACACACACACACACACACACACACACACACACACACACACACACACACACACACTTAGACCTTCCTTCAAGATAAATGTGTACATATTTCAGTAGAACAATGTCCCAGCCGAAGACCGGTTCCACCTAGAATTACAGGCTAGCTATCGCTCTCCAGGAAAGAATCGACACCTAAATGGCACGAAAGGTCTTTATATTGACAAAGAAATGGGTTGAAAGATCTTAAAATTGACAAATTATTGGGGCGAACGTATTAAAATATCAGAACTAATGGGGCTTAACATGAGAGAGAATGGTGTCCAGAAAAAGCAACTACCTCTCCCTTAAGCCGGAATGTGTCGCCGGAGGGAAGGGGAAGGAAGAGCGCGGGCGTTATGAAAATGGGAGTTCTGTCAATATATCTGTCACAGAAACGTAAATATAAATATGGAAATAAAGACAGGGGCTAGTATTTGCATTGTTTACTTTCATATTGTGTTTAGTAGTACTAAGGAAACCTCTTGGGGAAGATTGCAAATGTTCAAGAAACCGCGTCAAGTAACTGACTCCCTGGTTGGATTATGGTCCAATCCCTGGACCACACTTATAATACTATAATCTGAAAGTTGTTCTCTTCTCGAGTTTCGATCCGAAGGAGGGGGAATGGAAGGGGAGGGGGGGGGAGGAGAAGGAGGAGGAGGAGGAAGGAAGGAAGGAAGGAAGGAAGGAAGGAGGAAGGAAGGAAGGCAGAAAGGAAGGAAGTAGGAGGAAGGAAGGGAGGGGGAGGAAGAGGAGGAAGGAAGGAAGGGTGAGGAGGAAGGAAGGGGAGGAGGAAGGAAGGAAGGGTGAGGAGGAGGAAGGAATGGGGAGGAGGAGGAAGGAAGGAAGGAGGAGGAAGGAAGGAAGGAAGGAAGGAAGGAAGGAAGGGGGAGGAGGAGAAAGGAAGGAAGGAAGTAAGGAAGGGGGAAGAGAAGGAA
This sequence comes from Paralithodes platypus, assembly GCA_032716605.1. Lineage (NCBI taxonomy): Eukaryota > Metazoa > Arthropoda > Malacostraca > Decapoda > Lithodidae > Paralithodes > Paralithodes platypus. The sequence goes on from CM064482.1 coordinate 61,710,601, forward strand.
GGAAGGAAGGAAAGGGGAGGAGGAGGAGGAGGAGGAGGAGGGAGAGAAGGAAGGGAATAGCGAGAGAACGAGGGGGAGGAGAGAGACAAGTAGGGGGAGGAGGAGATTATGCAAGAGCCTTTTTGAGGGAGACACAAGCACAATTTATATTCAAAGCCCTCATTCTGCATACCTCAGATTATGTCCATTATCCCCACCTGCAGTGTTCCTCTATTCAGTATATGTAGGCCAGAAATCTTACCTTCTATCCTCTGTAACTTAAAAAGGGCTAGAGCAAATGGGCTGTAACTTTCAAAATGTATTCCGTGGTTGACTTCCCAAATTTTAGAAATATTAGCTCGATAACTCCTGTCTTTATATGGAGGCCAGGAATCGTGATCCTTAACCTCTGTAACTAATTAAGGGCTATAGCAAATAAGCTGTAATTTTCTAACGCTACCGTATTCCCTGGATGACCCTTCCTAAATGATAGATAGCCTATACTGGTAGCAGCCCAATAACTCCAGTCGCTATGGCGCTTATATGAAATTTCTTCAGAAAACGCCGACTCAAAGTTCTAAATATAAGCATAGCTCGTTAATAGTTAATTTGAAAATATATTTTGAGTTGGCAACTACAGATCAAATGAAAGTTGAAGTTGTGGAGGTTCGAACTTTACTTACAAACCGAATGCACAGTCTCGGTAGTTATATAATTCGGATACACATACATTTTCAGAGCAGTGTCGGATTGAATTGAATATCTGTATTACCGGTACTTCTTTCCCAGATATTTGCATTTCGGAGGTTCGTTTAATGAGTTCGAGGCTTCACTATGTATCGAATTAATGACGGCGACTGTACATCATCAGATATAAAAAATGCTGTCACAAAAAAAAAATAAAAAAAATATCCTTACGTGTCATGTCTCCAGCTTAGCCCAGCCAGACCAGACCAGACCATCCAGGCCCCCCCTCCCAGACCGGCGAGCGTGCGAGCAAGAAGCGCAATCATACAAAGTGCTCTGTGATTTGGTTATAAGTGAGCGGCCGACTTAAGTGCGCGTGATTTTCCGTGGGAGGATGGGGCTTCATGGGGGGCAGAGAAAGAGAGAGAGAGAGAGAGAGAGAGAAGGGGGGGGGGGGGGCATGACAGCCCTATCCGGGGGGAGCCATTACGGTCGCGGGTCAAGGATGGTGCGTCGAAGGGAGGACGAGGATTTTTTTTTTTTTGTTTTTTTTTTTTTTTTTTTCCCAAGACAATGGGTGGCCGTAAAGTTAGCGAGGGCCGTGGTTCTGGCCTGAGATAATTCCCGTAATCTCATTAGGGCCCCGGGCAGCCAGCGGACCTCTAGAAAAAGGCTGTTCTTCCTCATGCCCACTTAGTCTGGAAATTACTTGGAAGTGGGAGGTGGGGGATGTTGCGTACCGTGCTGGTTTCAGAAATATATATATATATATATAATATATATAATATATATATATATATATATATATATATATATTTAGAGAGAGAGCGAGAGAGAGAGAGGGGGGGGGGGGCGGATTTGATGTGTTGTTCCTAAAGTTATATCTCAGTAATATTTTGGATTAACAAGATCTATTATACGTAATAATTACACATTCTCCTTTCAAATGTGTTATTCTTCTAATAAATGTGCATGTAAATCCCCCAATTTTAATGAGATTGAAATAATATAAATTATAAAACCCTTAAGACGACGAGGAAATCTTAGTAAACAAACCCCCACGGTCAATTTTACAATACATTAACAAAATCAATTAAGGTTAAATAGAAAAACTCCCGTCAAGATCTGGTAATTATTATCGATGAGCGAAAAATTATAGCCCAGCGTCCCGTTTATTGCATTAACCTCTCCTGTACCTTGAATATTTGATTTCAGCTGCATTTAGACGATTTTATGAAGCTTATGAGAGATATAAGGTAGCTAATAGGATTAAATGAGATAGTCTGTAGTCTTTTAATTGCTACACGTCCGTCCCAAGCTGATTAAAATCGTATGATAACTGCCAGAATATAGTGGAAATATATATATATATATATATATATATATATATATATATATATATATATATATATATATACTGTATATATCAACGGTACTGAAGGGGTTAAGGTTAAACGAAAAACTCTCGTCAAAAACTGCTAATTATTATCGATGAGAAAAAAATTATTAAGGCCCAGCATCCCGTTTATTGCATTAAGATGATGTATTGCCCAGTCATGCAAGGCAGCTCGGATCTAGCGTGATAATTTATGCATGTGTTGCAGAGCCTGGCAGAGAGGACAACAAATAGAGGACCAGGACAAATAGAGGATAATTAAAAGGACGAATAGAGGAGTAGGATAATTAGGTGATAAATAGAAGAATATGACAACAATTAGATGACTAGGACAAATAGAGGATAATTAGAAGACGAATAGAGGACCAGGATAATTAGGTAATAAATAGAGGACCTCGACAAATAGAAGATAATTAAGAGGAAGAATAGAGGAGTAGGATAATTAGATAATAAATAGAGGACCAGGGCAAATAGAGGATAATTAGAAGACGAATAGAGGACTAGGATAATTAGATAATAAATAGAGGACCAGGGCAAATAGAGGATAATTAAGAGGACGCATAGAGGAGTAGGATAATTTAGTGATAAATAGAAGGCCAGGACTATTATAGGACAACAAATAGAGAACTAGGATAGATAGAAAACTAGGATAAATAGAGAGCTAGGACAGATAGAGGATAATTAGAGGACAAATAGAGGAGTAGGATATTAAGGTAATAAATAGGGGACGAGGACAGTATGAGGATAACAAATAGAGGACTAGGACAATTTGATATATAATGCATACCGGTACCCCTTTACGACATTGGATATATACCGGTATATGAAATGTGCATATACTCGTGTATTTGTATGACTTGTAAATGTTTCTTTGTGTATATCAACTTGAAGTAGGCGTCTGAACAGGATGCAAAAAAAAAAAAAAAAAAAAAAAACACGATGAGTTACTTGTACAGTGTAGGCTATCGTAAAGTGCAAAATAATTATGTGTGAGGATGCTTCTAGTTAAGGACAGGTGATTGAGGAGAGACAATTAATCAATGATGCTTAAGGCACTCACAATCTTACGATTATATTTTTATAATATGATATAGACGTTGACCTAGACATGAATAACATTGAATAAAGTAGCTAAAGTAAAGTTGACACCGATGAATTTGTTGTAGAATGTTTATAAATTACAGTAGATTTAATTAAAGCTAGAACACATTTCATACTAAAGTACTTAATTGAGATAGTACGGTGAATACTATTCCTAGTAAGTGAATGGCGAAAGGAGAACAGAGTACCGAAATCCTCCGCGGCATCTCCTGGAAGTTTGGAAATCAACTCATTTATTCATGGTAAAGTTACGAGGGAGGTTGACAGCTGGACGAGAGAGAGAGAGAGAGAGAGAGAGAGAGAGAGAGAGAGAGAGAGAGAGAGAGAGAGAGGAGAGAGAGGAGAGAGAGAGAGAGGGAGAGAGAGAGAGAGAGAGGAGAGAGAGAGAGAGAGAGAGAGAGAGAGAGAGAGAGAGAGAGAGAGAGAGAGAGAGAGAGAGAGAGAGAGAGAGAGAGAGAGAGAGAGAGAGAGAGTTAATGAATGAATGAATGAATGAATTGCCATCATAGAAAGTAATCCCTCCTTTTAATCCCTTCTACCTGATCTCATTCCACTTACATATCACCTTGCACATTAATTTTGTTATCACTGTTTTTTTTACTATACCAAATCAATCACCGTTCTTTCCCCTCTTTCACCCCTAGTTCCTCCTTAAAGGGGAGGGAGGAAGGGGAGTTCTGGACCCCCTTCTTCCTCATATTTAGCTCCATTAGTTTTCAGATCTTAAGACATTTGCCTCATTAGTTTGGCGATTTTCAGACCTTTCGTGCCATTTAGGTATACGATTCTTTCCTGGAGAGTGATAGCGAGTCTGCAGTGTTTGGAAGAATTCGCCAAAGGCCGGGGCATTTTTCTACCGAAAAATGCAAAAAATTACCTCGATATTGGGGATATTGCTCTGTGCTTCATAGAGGTCTAAGTAAATAAATGAATACAAATCTCCCCTTAACCACTCTCCACCTATCCTCTTCCTTAAGGGGAGATGGGCCGGTTTTCTGGTCCCCTTTCTCCCCTGTTTTAAGCCCCATTTGTTTTGAGATTATAAGACGTTCGGTCCATTAGTTTGGCGATTTTTAACACCTTTCGCCCCATTTCGTTGTCAATTTTAAGACATTTCGTGCCATTTAGATGTCGATTTTTTCCTGGCGAGAGATGGGGAGTCAGAAATTTAAAGAGGAATCGGCCTTCGGCCGGGATATTTTTCTATCGAAAAATTTACAAATTTATCTTGAAGGGAGGTCTAGGTTTTTTTTCTTTTCTAAGCTTGATGAAGGTCTAGCGAGGAAACTAAAAAATAAAGGAATACATGAATTAATAGTCCCCCCCCAAAAAAAAAAGAACGGCCCATATCCCCTTAACTCCTCTCTTCTTCTCTTGATCACCCTCTAAACTGTAATCACCTACTTATTTCCACCTACATTCCATCCTTCTGCCCCATTTCCTCCACCCTCTTCACTTTGTGTTTATCTTAGCACCTTACTTTTCTACCACTTCCCTTTTGTTCATAATAGTGTTCTGCTATTGCTTCTATAACTCCTATTAGTGTCCTGATCCCGCTTTAACCCCTACTGTATTGGTGACGTCCTAATATTCTGACAACTATTAGACTATTTTTGTTCAGCTTAGGAAGGGTGTTTACCAATTAGAAGGCTGCAGACTATCTCAATTAATTCTTTTTGCTACCATATATCCCTCCCAAGCTTCATAAAATCGTCTAAATGTAGCTGAACAAAAATATAAAAGACGTCACCGGTACAGAAGGGGTTAACATTCATATGAAGGAGTCAAACAAAGAGAATGTATGCAACATTTGATCGATAATTTTAATCTGGTATCATTCCGGAACTCTTTTGCATTGGGACCGACAACCAGCTGGCAGGTAGACATGATTGATTTCTGATAAACCATTAATTTCGATGTTGGCATGTCAAAATCACCCAAAAAATGTCTGAATTTAGAGCATTGACATCACCTTCCTCATCCATATGCAACTGTTAACGCTTAGAAGATCCGATGACGCATTTCATTCCTGTTTTCTAGCTATTATTAGTCGATTCTATTCAGATTAGGAAGGGCGTATGGAAATTGGAGGGTTGATTGCGACAGTCTTTACCCTCATAATTCCCACAGATCCATACTAAACGGTGTAAAATTGTCTAATAATAGCCAGAATAATCAGCCAAAATGCGTCATACTCTTCAAAGGTTTAAGTGTAAATGGTTGTAGTCCATAGTGTCACCTATTAGCCTGGTTCATAGACCCTCGAGGCTTTACAAGAATTACAAGCAAGTGAAAAACCTTGCCCTATTGTTGAAGTTACACAGATGAACAGATAAGTAACTAAAATCGCCTCCCCTATGTCCTATCCCCAATCCCTTAACTACCACTTCTGAACGAGTAAATATATTATAACTAGATAACATCGCCTCTACTATGTCCTGTCCCCCAATCCCTCAACTAACACCTCTGAACGAATACATAAATCATAAATAGAATCGCCTCCCTTATGTCCTATCCCGCAATCCCTCAGCTACCCCCTCTCTCCCCTCCCCCATGCTCACTCGCACAACGATATGTCTGTATGGCGCCCTGAAAAGCCCTCATTCTCCAAATATGAAATAATTTAAAAGCGAAAGGCCGAGTGAGAAACATTTGTATAATGCATTCCGCGCCTGGGATAGTAGTTTTTGCGGGCGTTTGTCGGAGCTGGTTTTGTTGTGCTGATGTTGATATATCGCCGCCCTGACGTCACACGCTATTTGTTAAATTCTCCACCCGACCAAATGGGAAGTATAACGCCGAAGGGATGCATAAAAAATGAATAAATACAAAGACAAAATAAATGGGGTGAATTCGTTTTTATGTATGCATTTTGACAGTCGCAGTTTTACGATATGAAGCGCATGTTGTATGCGTTGACGCATGTTGTTAGAGTGGAAGGGAGAGAGAGAGGGTGTTTGGGGATGACAGTTTGGATTACAAGCCATTACAGACGAAAGAGAAGGATAGTAAAGTAGAATATATGTGCTTTAATCAGAATGCATACATAAAAGAACTCCTAATGTAAATATAAACGCATAGAATGAAGGGTAAATGTAAATAAAAGACCTGTACCAACGTAGGACGCTCGTACAAAGGAAGGAAGAAAACGGAGGATGGGAGAATTTTTCCGTTTTTTTTATACATCAGTTTTCTTTAGCCTTGCGACCAGACGGGGCTCCAACCCATTGTCCCTTGCTCTTGATTTATCACCTACACCCGGGCAGGCAAGGGTTAAGAGACGGTATCCCACGAGTGCTATTTCCTGCCAGTTTTATCAGCAATTTGTATCTGGCGGTTTGTTAGTTAGAAGTTTCTATGAAGTGTGTCGCCTGAATTAATCTATCTCCAGTTTAGTTTCCGACACCAATGCATAAGATCTCATCAATGTTGCCGGATATGTTTGGTCTTCGAAAATTGGCGATAATATCTCTCGTGTGCTACCCTTTTAGCGGGAAGGCAGGGGCGAGGGGAGGGGAAAAAAAACTTACAGGATATGCGAATTTCCTTTTGTAGTCAGATTTTTTTTTTCGCTATGCATTAAGACTTGTTTGCGTTCTGCATAAAAAATACTAATATAGGCCTACAGTTGGTTCGAAGATCTACAATGGATGCTGCCAAGTATTTATGGTATAGGAATAAGTATATAGGCAAATGTATTGTATTTAACCCCTTCAGTACCGGTGACGTCATTTATATTTGATTTCTGCTACATTTAGACGATTTTATGAAGCTTAGAAAGGATATACGGTAGCTCAACTGGTTAACTGAGATAGTCTTTAGTCTTTTAATGGGTAGACATCCTTCCTAAGCTGAATAAAATCTAATAGCTGCCAGAATATATCGAGAAGGAGGTCACTGGTAGAGTATGGGTTAAAGGGCATTTGATTTTGATGTTAACTTTTGTGCAAGATTTTTTTTTAAACGAAAATTATGATCCTCTCATGTTATCTCCTGTAAAGGATAACCGTAGGATATTTATAGAAATAGAAAGAGAGAGAGAGAGAGAGCGATAACGAGTGAACGAGAAGAAGAAAGACAGAACTAGGGAACAAGAACAACTATCTTACACACGCGCACACACATATACACATACACTTGCTCTCTCTCTCTCGCTCTCTCTCTCTCTCTCTTGCTCTCTCTCTCTCTCTCTCTCTCTCTCTCTCTCTCTCTCTCTCTCTCTCTCTCTCTCTCTCTCTCTCTCTCTCTCTCTCTCTCTCTCTCTCTCGCTCTCGCTCGCTCGCTCTCTCTCTTTCGCTCTCGCTTTCTCGCTCTCGCTTTCTCTCTCTCTCTCGCTCTCGCTCTCGCTCTCGCTCTCGCTCTCGCTCTCTCTCTCGCTCTCTCTCTCTCTCATATACAAACACAGAAGTAATGGGCAGGAAAGAAATGACTCCTCCCCCTCACGTCTGGAGAACAACTGAGGTCTTATACAGGCGATTCCCCCCTTGAAATATCGCGGGGAAAACTGGGCCCCTCACTCGGAAATTTCTGGGTTGGTGATCGTCCCTTGTTTGGAATAGAGGTGGCCTGTAGAATTTAGATATTAGATTTTTTTTTTTTTTTTTTTTTCATATAATATAAATCTTGGTGTCATTTTGGGATTCGAACGCCAAACATGAATAAGGTTAATCGTGTAAGACTGTATCTCCATCATTTCAACTTTGGTTATCATCTACTTAAAAAAAAAAGTCCTTTGCGCGTTTTAGCAGAGCCGTTTTATTATTATATCATTGTGGGACTCGAAATCTAAGCATAAATTCTTAATAAATCCGCACTCAGAAGTCTTGTCATACCGGTACCTTTAAAAGATAGTATTATTTTGCTTATATCTTTAGTGAATTATAATAAAACTGTCCTTAACACTTATGAACCTTTTTATTTAAATATTTAAAAGTTTTGGTGTCGAATATGTTTTGTTTTTTTTTAAAGACGAATATACGGTTGAAGTTCACTAATTAATTATTTTGGGAAATGCAATATTTATAGAATTAACTTATAGATAAGTAAAAATATCGTCCTTGGTCTAATTCTTATATTCTAAAAGGTCTCTTGAACTTGGCTTCTGTCACGGAGGCTCCTCTTGGCTCTGGCTTCTTCGGGCTAGCCAAATAGGAACTTGGAAACCTGGGAGAAACAAAATATATATATATATACAGTATATATATATATATATATATATATATATATATATACAGTATATATATATATATATATATATATATAACTTAGCTTCTCTTTCGGTAACCCAAGGATTATAAGATGGGAGAAGCATTATAATTTCGACCAATGACAAAAAGTTAATATGCTCGTTACAGATATAAACAATATTGTATAGTAAAATCCGGGTTTTTTTTCTCGATTATGAAGTGGTTAACAAAAGTATTGAAATTGGTTATGTAAAACCATTAATCGCATAATATTTTGCTATAGTTAGTTTGTAAATAAACTCTAGGACTCAAGCCAATACAAATATGCTTCGTTTGAGTTATTAAGAAACTATAATGTAAACTACCTCTAGGACTCAATAAATTAAAATATGCGTTTCTAACTTTATCAAGAATATATACTCAAGATTCATATGGGCTTGTACTGTATATAATCGAGTTTGCTTTTGAAATATTTTGCCCACAGACAGACGTAGGAAAAAACCGGTTTGGAAATATGAAAGGCTGGAAGATGAGTGGGTGAATATAATTATGCAGACGCTTGACATGAGTGCGTTAAAACCGGTGAAGTGTAAAATAATATAATGAGTGAGTAGAATGCGAATCAGTGGGTTATTAATGAGTGTGATATGAGAGGGTGGGGCGTTTATTGATAGTGAGCGAGTGAGTGGTGCTAACACAAAAGTAAGTTGAATGTAGAATGAACAAACACGACTGCGTATACAGTGAGTGCATACCATAAACAAAAATATATATAGCTTAAATCTGATAAACGTCAGGAAATACCTTGATCATGAGTAAATAAGATGCGTATTAGTATTGGAATGCGAACACCTGAATGGAAAACGAGAAAATCAGTGAATCGGAGACAACCAAACGATGGGAACCAGTCTACGAACACATGAAGACTTTTGTTTATTTTTTATTCGAGTGGGGACTGCGAAAGAATGACATAAGTGAGTGAGTGGAGAGAGAGAAAGAGAGAGAGAGAGAGAGTGTGTGTGAGTGGAGAGAGAGAATGTGTGAGAGAGAGAGAGACAGAGAGAGAGCGAGCATTAGAGAGGGTATTAGGGCGGTATCATGGTCGGGGATCACCACTTCAAGGCCAGTCAAGAGTACCGCTAACACTTTTTTCTTTCGGTAGTGGCTAAGGGGTGGGAGGAGTGCTGTGTGTAAATCCCTTTTTTTATTTGTGTGTGAACTCCTGAAGGCCGATGAAAGCAGAAATGTGTCTAATAATATGAAATGTGAGTGTTAGTTAATCATATACACATTAAACACACTGCTAACACTCTTATGTTTATTTTTTATATTTATGTTTTTTTTTTTTTTTTTTTTTTTTTTTTTTTGTGGTGGTGGTGGAGAAGAGATGGGAGCTCTTTGTAGTTTCCTGCGATGCTTCTATGAAGTTTTGAAGGCTAGTAGAAGTAGTAATCCACAATAATAGAAGCAGGAATAGTACCGGTACCGTATCCAATATGACTACTAGTTGATATTTAGTACAATCAAAATTACTGTCATTACTTTTGTCCTTCCCTGGTGGAGAAGGGGTGGTAGCTCTGTCATAAATATCTCCGGCATCCTACTAACTCGTGCCGGTCAGTGGAAGCAGCCATCTGTGAAATACAAATGTTACAGGCTATTCATTAGGCAAGAAATTTTGACCACTAATCTCTACAACTCAATAACGACTAGAGTAATCACGCTAATATTTCTACCACTCAGAAAGGGTCAGCCAGGAAAACTTATAGGTAATTTGCTCTATCTCCTTTTGAGTTACACAGGTTGGTTAGGGATCACGATTTCTGGGCTATCACTAATGAATAGATAATAGTTGGTTAATCTTATGTAGCCTATGCTGTACAATCAAGATCACCACAAACACGTTTTTTCTTTTCTTCATTCCTACTCCGAAAAAAAGGAGTGTGGGTGGGTGGGGGGGGGGGGGGGGCTATTATAAATATGTATGATATTTTTTTTCGAAACCTCGAAGGTCAGTGGAATCAGAATGTTTTTAAATAATCTAATATAATACTTCTTTATCTTGAGCTCAGTCAAGAGCAAGTAAATCGTCAGTCTGTCTATACAATCGACAATCCTCAGGGTATATGTTATTAAAAGAATATAATTGGCCATGGAGATTTTCAAGGAGATATTTAGAGCTTATGGGTGTTTTAATGCAGGGACAACTTTACTGTTACCACCGTTAGTTGATCTCAAGCTTCATATTCAGTGTCGGAGTGGGTGAGTGGGTGTGAGTGAGTATGAGTATGAGTGAGAGTGAGTGAGTAGGTGGATAAATGAAGGCCTGAGAGCGAACAACTTGATTGGATGAGTGCGTGCGTGCTTGAGAAAGTGATTGAATAAGTTAGAGTACTATAGAGTGCAAGAATGAGCGAGGCAGTTAAAGAGCCATAGAGTGCGAGAATGAGCGAGGCAGTTGAAGAGCCATAGAGTGCGAGAATGGGTGAGACAGTTGAAGAGCCATAGAGTGCGAGAATGAGCGAGGAGTTAAAGAGCCATAGAGTGCGAGAATGAGTGAGACAGTTAAAGAGCTATAGAGTGCAATAATGAGTGAGACAGAGATCCATTGAGTGCGAGAATGAGTGAGACAGTTGAAGAGCCATAGAGTGCGAGAATGAGTGAAACAGTTAGAGAGACATTGAGTGCGATAACGAGCGAGACAGTTAAAGAGCTATAGAGTGCGAAAATGAGTGAGACAGTTAGAGAGCGATAGAGTGAGAGTAGGAGTGAATAAGTGAGTGGGTAAGTGAGTTAGAGAGTGAATAATGAGTGGAGGAGCCAGTGAAGGTAAAGGGTTAGCCCCACCGTGCTCTTTCACACACGGTCACAATCTCCCAAGCCTCCGAAGAGAACGTTTTTTGTTTTTTTTTATGGTGAACAAGAACGTTTTTTATGGTGACTCGGGAGCTTTTTATCCCTTTTTATGCAGCATTGTGTCTGTTTTTTATATACCCAACGAATATGCATATGCGGGGACAGGAGAGAGTGAGAGAGAGAGAGAGTGAGTGAGAGTGAGTGAGTGAGTGTGTAAGTGAGAAGAGAAAAATTACTGAGAGTGAAAGGGAAGGAAACTGGGAGGAGGAGTAGTAGGAAAACTGAGAGGGAGGGTAATACCGGAGGAGAAATAAGAATGAAGAGGAGAAGAACTGGGAGGAAGAGGGAGGAGAACTGGGAGGAAGGAGGGGAGAACTGGGAGGGGGGAGGCAGGAGAGAACTGGGCGATAGGAGGAGAACAATTGTGAGAAAGAAGTAGGAGAACTAGGTGAGGAGACAGGTACGCTGCTCGCCCAGTTTGCTTCATGTGATGATGATTTACTTTATAATAAATACTAACTCAACATAATAAACATGAAAATAATCAAATAAATACATCCTTGGTGTTATTTCGTGTCTTACCCCAGTATTATATATCCACACCTAAGTGCTTCCCTATCCCTGTATCGAACACAGATAATACAACTGAGTGCTAATTTGTGATAAAAGGCTGCTTAACCCCTTCTGTACCGGCGACGTCTATTTGTTTTATCATCATGACTACATCTACATCGTGACTATTTTATGAAGCTTAGGAAGGATATATGGTAATAAAAGGATTATTTGAGATAGTATGTAGCCTTTTAATTGGTAGACATCCTTCTAAGCTGAATACAATCATGTAATAGTTGCCTGAATCTAATGAAAAGAACGTCACCGGTACAGAAGGGGATAATATAATTAAGTTTAAGAAACATTAGTATTTGTATCTGCTTATTTCGTTTATGAAGATTTGGAGTAGAGTGTGGCTTTAAAATACGGGGGCAAATACTATACAAGATATCTGGTCTTATTCCCCATATACAGTAAGTGTTTTAAAATACGGGGGTAAGTACTATAAAAAAACATCTCTGCTCTTATTCCCCCATTTAAGTGTATTTCTCGGCTCCTGTCAACGTGAAAAGTGTCAACGGCAGACCGAAACCCGAGAAGCAATTTTAATGTTTAGGTTTATCCCAGCAAGTTCGTGAAATAAATAGATAAATAAATAAATAAATAAATATTAATCGGATTTATTCCCGACACACGGATGGAGCTGGTTTGATTGTTCTTTTCGTTTGCATACACAATTAATATAATATGTTTACATGAATTTGGAGTACCGTAGCTCAGAAAAAAATTGCTTAAGATCGGTTCGGTTCGGATATACTGTATAATACCAGCGTTGCCATACATTGTGTTTTACATTAGCTCTGTGCTTTTTTTTTTTTTTTTTTTTTTTTTTTGTATGATCTTATGAATGGAAGTATAGTTGGTGTAATTGAATGAAAAGTGTAGTTTCTTATAGCTCAGTTGATTAATTAGCTGAATAATAACAATTGACCACTTACGAGTTTCGGGCTATAAGAAACTTAGAAAGTGGGAACCGTAAACATCGGCATTTAGCAGAAATACAAACGTGCTGGAGCGACCTTGGTGACCCTGGTCTCTGGGTCTTCTCCTGGGTGACCTAGATGTGTGTGAATTTGTGTTTTTTATCTGTGTTTATTCGTTGTTTTATGTTATTTTTGTGTTTTTCCCTGTTCTTGCTTTGTCTTGAGTCGGCTACCCCCATAATGGGGATTGGGCCTGAGCATATAGATAGATAAACGTTTTGTGAATTTGTGATGGTTAGCATGATCGGTGAGTTTGGTTTTATGTATTTATTACATAAATTTGCACTACAACCATGTTTTGGCTTGTAATGCTGCTAAATATCGATGTCAAAACCCCCAACTTCCATATAGCCTGAAACTAGCAAGTGGTCAGTTCCTTAACAAACTACGCCCATAATTCAATTGCACTAATATTACATCCTTACATAAAATACTATGGAGGAACAGAACTTTTGTAGGAGTCTGTACCTCATCTCGGTAGGAAGGAAAAAGATGTCGCTACCGGGAGAGCGTTGTCGTCGCCATCATCGTCGTCAGCGTCGCTCTAATACAGTTTTAATGTCGACAAGACGATGCGATGCGCGACGTGTAATTTGGAGAGTGAGTGACAAGGTGGCAGGAAGGGGGGGGGGGGGAGAGGGAGGCAGGGGTAGGTGAGTTAGTGGTGGCTAGTTGGGGAGGGGGCACAGGCAGGGAGAGGGGAGGTATTGGGAGGGGCAGGTGGGGGATGCTAAGTGGAGTAGGGGAGAGCAAGGTGGAGGGGATAGGTGGAGTAGGGGAGTTAAAGTTGGGATTGCTAGATGGGGTAGAGGAGATAGGGGTGGCAAGGTGGGGGCTGGTTGGGGTTGCTAGTTTGGCTAGGGGAGGTAAGATGGGGAGGTTAGGTGGCGTAGGGGTAGGGAGGTAGAGGAAGGGAAGATAGGAGAGAGGAGGTAATTAGATGTTATAAGCTATAAATCGGGTTGGATCGTGAAGGCTTAATGGGAGAGTCTGTGTGGAGAAGGGTAGACGGGGGAGATTCACATAGGTTACGGAAATACAGCCGTGTAGAGGAGGTTAGGCGGTTACGGAAATACAGCCGTGTAGAGGAGGTTAGGCAGTTACGGAAATACAGCCGTGTAGAGGAGGTTAGGCGGTTACGGAAATACAGCCGTGTAGAGGAGGTTAGGCAGTTACGGAAATACAGCCGTGTAGAGGAGGTTAGGCAGTTACGGAAATACAGCCGTGTAGAGGAGGTTAGGCAGCTAGGGAAATACAGCCGTGTAGAGGAGGTTAGGCAGTTACGGAAATACAGCCGTGTAGAGGAGGTTAGGCAGCTAGGGAAATACAGCCGTGTAGAGGAGGTTAGGCAGTTACGGAAATACAGCCGTCTAGAGGAGGTTAGGCAGTTACGGAAATACAGCTGTGTAGAGGAGGTTAGGCAGTTACGGAAATACAGCCGTGTAGAGGAGGTTAGGCGTATGAAGCTATAGTCTATTCATTATAAGTAGACCAGCAATCTTGACCTCCATCCTCTGTAACTAATAAAAGGATTAGAGCAAGTGGGCTGTAATTCTCCACACCTATTCCCTGGCTGACTCTTCTCAAACAGTAGACACAATTTTACTCGAATACTCAGTCATTATGGAGTTATAGAGGTTATTGGTCAACATTTCTGGCCTACTTATTATGAATGGACTATAGGTTCAGTGGAGGAAACTAAGGGAGAGAAGTTACCCTTTCCTGCCTCTACACCTCCCCCCCCCCCCTTCGTCTCTCCGCCCCTCCCTTCCCTTCCCATTCTCCCCCCCCCCCTTCCCCTCCCCTCCCCTCCCCTCCCCTCTTATTGCCTACTACTTTATTCCTAACTCGTAAACCTGTGCATGTATACTAGACATAATAGCTTATGCACGCAGTATTATAACATGTATTAATGTCTTTGAATGCACTTCACCCCTTCTGTACCGTCAACGTCTTTTTAATGTTATTCTAGCTATATATATAGACGATTTTGTGCAGTTTAAGAAGAATCTGTGTTATAAAAAAGGTGTAAGTGAGATAGTTCGAGGCCTGTTAATTGCTGGTGGTCCATTTTAAAGTTAAAGAGTAAAGGTAAAAGAACGGCACTGGTACTGTACTGGTTAAAATATGTGTGATTATCTTAAACAGTCAGTCAGAATCTGAGTTACACAATCCTCCCTCGTTCAGTTTATCTTTCCGTCTCTCTTTATTTGTTTATTATTTTGCTCCCTGCCTTTTCATCCTTCCCATCTTTTCGCGCTTTACCGGTAATTCATTTGCTTGCGACAACTCCCATACGTTTTGTTGAACTATCCCTCTTCCTTCCTTCCTCTCTATCCATCTCATTCCTACCCACTACTCCTATTCCTCCTCATTCCTTACTCTCCTCTCCCCTCCTCCTATCCCTCCCCCTTCCATCCTCTTCATACCTATCACCCCCTCCGTCTATCAGTCCTTCCATCCTCTCCATCCCTCTCATTCCTCCCCTTCCTCCTATTCCTCCTCCTTCCACCCCTCTCATTCCTCCCCTTCCTCCTATCCCTCCTTCCCCTCTATCCCTCTCATTTCCCCTCCTCCTTCCTCTCCATACCTCTCATCCCTCCTATCCCTCCTCTCCCTCCTCTCCTTCCCTTTCACTCCCTCCTCCTATATCCATCCTCTCCATCCCTCTCACCCCATCCTCCTATCCATCCCCTCCATCCCTCTCACCCACTCCTATCCCTCTATCCATCCCCTCCATCCCTCTTACTCCCTCCTGTCCCTCCTCTATCCATCCCTCTCACTCCCTCCTCTATCCATCCCCTCCATCCTTCTCATTTCCCCCTCTCTCCAACCCCTCCATCCTTCTCATTTCCCCCTCTCTCCAACCCCTCCATCCTTCTCATTTCCCCCTCTGTCCAACCCCTCCATCCTTCTCATTTCCCCCTCTCCCCAACCCCTCCATCCTTCTTACTTCCCCCTCTCCCCAACCCCTCCATCCTTCTCATTTCCCCCTCTCCCCAACCCCTCCATCCTTCTCATTTCCCCCTCTCCCCAACCCCACCCCTACCTCTGTTAGATGGATTTACACCATACAATTTTCCCCCACAACAACCTTTTATATTATCACCAACCCACCAATTTACTTACAAATACACCTAATTAATTAAATAAATTAAACTAATGAATACTCGTGGTACTCCAAGGATTCGAACCTAGGATACTCGCACTGAAAATCTGCGCACTAACGATTAAGCTAAAAAGACTGTTATTATAAGATCTGTTCAACCTATAATGATCTACCGGCTATCCAGTTTCCGATACCAGGGTACAATGTTCTCCAAATGTTGCCAGAAAATAGTATGGATAAAAATGTTCCCGGAAAAAAAGTATTTCGTGTGAATCCGTCGTCTCAAAATATTGCCAACAAATTCTATCTATCTATCTATTGCCAGACGCCTTACTCCCCTTAATGAGGGTGGCCATACACAGAAGGCCTTCAAGCGGACCTATTCCCTGTAAGAGGGACAACCCAAGCCAGTTTACTGAAGGACTTACAGGATTGACCACTCAATTGAGGATCCGTCCGACTCCGAGGCCCTCTGTGCATCTTGTTAGCACTATTTTTCTACAGTGGTGTTCGGCTAGTCCATCCACTAACCTGCCTTACCCTTAGGTAAGCAGTACGGATTTGTATCAGGTTTACTTCCCTAGACAGGTTGCTGACCAAGGCTGACAAGTTCCATCCACCCGGATTTTTATAAGGTTGTCTCCCCTAGATGGGTTGCCGACCAAGGCTAACGAGTCCCATCCACCCGACAAATTAGTTGTGGATAAAAAAAGTTGCCGGAAAAAAACTGAATCGTGTAAATCCGTCTATACTCTCCCTCTCACCTCCCCTTGGCACCTCAACGGCCGCGCAGTTTTTTATGCTCATTTTTGCATATGGCGGTCTTCTCACGCCTATGGGACCCTGGGACTCTCTCTCATTTGAATGGCTGATCCCTGTTTTATACCGGCTACAAATAATGCTAAAAAGAGGGAGTTGGGTGGTGGTGGTGGTGGTGTGCTCGTTCCCCCTCTCCCTGCTTTGCTCTCACTCCTCTCCTGTGCTTCGATTTATCTTTCTGTTTCACGTTTATTCGAATTTTGCTTTGTTTATTTATTCATATATATATATACTGTATATATATATATATATATATATTTTTTTTTTTTTTGCTCGTCGTATGTTTTTATTTCTCTCTCTCTCTCTCTCTCTCTCTCTCTCTCTCTCTCTCTCTCTCTCTCTCTCTCTCTCTGTATGCTTTATTGCGACTTTATTATTTTAATACTGAAAAATGACAGGATTGTAAATTATATTCTTATTATTCACTATATAATTATATTATTTATAGATAATAATGTCACAAACGCATAAGAAGAACAAAATATCTCGCCTTATATAAAGCGGTAACTGAAGTGTTCAGTGGCAGGTCTACACTAAAAGAAAGATAATAATATTCTACATCAACTAAATTCCGTTGTACTGTAGGCTATCTATAATTTCTTCCTCAAAATGCAATGTTTTGAGAATGTTTAATGCAATTAATTTGATTACCTGCTTTTTATGTGGCTTGCTTTACAATCTTTCAACTTTGGGTGGGACACTTGTTACAGGCAGGTTTAACTTTTGTCTCCTTCATACACAGACAAAATAATTACTATCATCTTGATTCAGGGCTATAGCATCCCGTAGACTGTAACATAGCAACACTAATTTTGGGAGTAACTAAAATATTTATATCAATAAACACGAAGTCAAATATTTACGCGACAATCACTTTTGCATTCGGTGTTATTTGTTTTCACTCTCGATATCATGATGTACACACGCTATATCATCTTTCACACTCTATAGCAACGCATTTGTGAAGCAAAACTAAGCCCCAAAATGTGCCCTGAACAATATTGCCTGTCGAAAATTGTAAGAATGTGAGACTTGGATCATAGGACTAATTGTGACAGCAGAGACTTAAATTACGCAACTAAATTTAATAGCCGATACTTACATTACCCGACTAATTTTGACAGGAGACTTAAAATTACACGAATAATTGGCAGGAGACTTATATTACTCGACTAATTTTGACAGCAGTGACATAAATATCGCGACTTATTTGGGAGCAAGAATAAGACCAGGTGAGGCCAACCGACAGGGAGCCAGGAAAGGGTTGTGAAGCAGCACTTTCATCATTAGTGTCACTGGCGTTGAGGGGGGCGTCACGGGGAAGCTCAAGTAGAATAACATAACATATATACATTATTACAGGTGGCAAACAGTGTCACATCATCGTCAAGTATAGTTAGTGGTAATCTGACACAACATACAATGCCGTAACATAATACACAATTCTCAGACATAAAGAGGTCTGTGCGTTTGTCATAGCCCCCAATTCGCTCACCATATACGTAACCACCCCTCGTAACCAACCCTTGTCACCAACCCACGTCACCATATACGTAACCACCCCACGTCACCTCACCAACCCTCGTAACCAGCTCTCGTAACCACCCCTCGTCACCATATACGTAACCACCCCTCGTCACCATCCATTGTCACCATAGGCCTATACGTAACCACTCCTCGTTACCATATATTTAACCACCCCTCGTCACCATATATACGTAACCACCCCTCGTCACCATCCATTGTCACCATAGGCCTATACGTAACCACTCCTCGTTACCATATATTTAACCACCCCTCGTCACCATATATACGTAACCACCCCTCGTCACCATATACGTAACCAGCAGGGGACATCAGCAGCAGCCGTCACGCGTCACTCGCCTGTCCTCCACGAACAAACTCCTGCGGGGAGGAAAATAGACCGAATCTTCATATGAATACATTATCATTCCTACCGGGGACCTATTGGGCGACGGGCTACCAAACCAACATGGTATATATATTTAGGCCTAGCTATATTCTAACCCCTTCACCACCATGACGCTTTTTTAACTTTGATTCTGGCTAAAATTAGGCGATTTTAGGCAGTTCAAGGAGGACCTGTGTTATGCAGAGGGATTACGATCGTATTTACCCATTTGAGTCGCAGAGGTAGAATATAAGCTAAACAAATCGTCTAATGGTAACCAGAATATGATGTAAATTACGTAATGGTGGTGAAGGGGTCAAGGGTTTGTGCTTAACAGTAACTAAATTTAAAAACAAAACAAAATAACAACAAAAACAACAACAATATAATAATAATCGAAATGCTTAACCCAGTGCCTCCTAATTAATTGATTTGTTTTGTACTTTAAACATAGATATCATTATTTGGACAGTGTTTGCGACCAACTACACACTATAGATTTTATGTCCAGTTTCAAGACAAAACAAGTTCATGTAAATCAGTAGAAATCGGTAAATTTCTCTAAAATTGAAGATGTCAATGAGGCAAGGATTTTGTTTTAAATGATTCTCCCAATTTTCTCCTTGCGTTTACGTGAAATAGACTAATGTACCGGGTATGTAAGTTATATGGATACTCTACATGAATATCAATAATATTATAGTAGAAGATTTGATATTCCCAATTTATCCAACCAGCTACGTAAACTGCGAAATGCTTAATTCAAATTAAGGCAAATATAGTACAAATGATGAGTACAAAATACTTTGTTTATCTACACATATGCTATTTTATTAAAACATATAAATATTATTTTGTATATGCATTCAAGTTACTTCATGTAAACCATTTGATGTCTTGCTCTGTGTATTATATCTGCCACAACTTAAGACCTACATTAATAGCATATCTTCCTCCGAACTTCGGGTTCAACTCCCAACCATGTCTAGCCGCCTCAGGGCTTCCCATACTCGCTACCTAGGCGCCTCCATACGCTACCATAAGAAAACCCAGATATAAAAAAATATAAGAATAAAAAAAGAGCAAAAATTTTAATATCTCATTTTTTTCTCCTCTTTCTCGCGCTCTCTCTACCCCTAAGCTAAGCTGGGCCCGGGTGAGGTGTCACAAAAAACGCGAGGGCATCTCCCCCCTTCCGTCCTGCTCAACACAGCATTATTTCCCGCCTATGGATATGTAAATGTGGCCCCCTCCTACCCCTCCCCCCACATGCTGCGTAACCCCCACCCCCAGCGCCCCACCCGACGGGATTTTCACACTTGGTAGCATCCAGGGCAGAGGGAGGGACAGTTCATATAGGCCTGGCTGAGAGAGAGAGAGATAGAGAGAGAGAGAGAGAGAGAGAGAGAGAGAGAGAGAGAGAGAGAGAGAGAGAGAGAGTGAGAGAGAGAGTGAGAGTGAATGAGTACTACGACGTGAAGGAAAACATTGTATTTTGAAAGACTAAATCTATAACACCTAGCACTAGCACTATTAAGAGAGAATAGCTTCCCAATAATTTATTTGAATGTCATTGGGTCTGATTGTATGCAATATATTCAGGTGAACGAAAACATTAGTTTGTCTAAATAATCGACGTAATGTATACAAACGACTATAGTACTATTAATACACATTATATGAATAAGCATCTGTTAGATTGTTAAGGCTCTTTTAGGCTACATATATTATTTTTCTTACGGGATTATTTTTTTGGGATAATAAAAGATATACAGTATATGAATATACTGGATTTTTTGTTATATGATATGTTTAGAATGTTGGAATGTATTGAATAGTAGTTAGCTAACGACAGGCAAAGTCAACAAAGATTTAGAAAGTGGGTATGTATAGGCCTATATAGATACGTTGAACATGTATCTCGCTGCGTTCGCTCAGGCACTTGGTACTTTCCTGTTTATCATTTTATAACCGCAAACATATCTGTACAGTCAACTCGTATAATCTGCAGTCTCAGAATATTGTTTAGGCTTATGAAAAGCTTAACAGTTAATGTATAACATATGTGTGCAATGTATAAAATGGAAAAGAGATGAATTACAAAATGTATAAGCAATACAGTTTCCTACAGCAATCTGAAAAAAAATATATATAATTGCATAACTAAAATTTCCGAGACTGCTGATTAAACGAGTTGACTGTACATACATGCCTGAAATAATTGAGAACATGTAAATAGGTACCGTAATCATAATACCACCACTGTGCTTGATATCACAGTTTATCTGCTACATCATACGTTTGGTGTTTAGCGCTCTCCTGGCAATCCTGTTTCGCTACATCGTCCACCTCTTTTATTAACCCTTTGTACCAGCGACGTGTGTTATCATTTATTCTAGCTATATTTAGACGATATTATACAGCTTAGGAAGGATGTATAATAGTTAAAGGGGTTGGTTGAGATAGTTTGAAGCTTTATTGTTGCCAAATGTCCTTCCTTATCTAAATAAAATCGTCTAAGAGTTGCCAGCATATATTGAAAATTGCGTCACCGGTACTGTATGGGTTATGCAATTCTAGTGAAATGTGTATAGAATCGATTTATATATTTTTACGCTATACAACATTGTTCCTCAAAGTCTATCGGTAGCGTTCAGTAACACTCTCTCTCTCTCTCTCTCTCTCTCTCTCTCTCTCTCTCTCTCTCTCTCTCTCTCTCTCTCTCTCTCTCTCTCTCTCTCTCTCTCTCTCTCTCTCTCTCTCTCTCTCTCTCTCTCTCTCTCTCTCTCTCTCTCTCTCTCCCTCTCTCCCTCTCTCCCTCTCTCTCCCTCTCTCTCTCTCTCTCTCTGGTTTGTTTCCTGCCTTCATGATTACGCTGTTGTGATTCTCGTGGCGCCTCTACTTATCTCTTTAAAACCCTTTCAAGATTCGGTTACGCATTTCTTTTCTGTTTTCTGCCTAGTCGATTTTATTCAGATAGTATATATATATATAGTATAGATAGTATATGGAAGTCAGAGGCCTACAGTTCCTTTCTAAATGTATACAATCTTCTAATGATCGCAAGAATAAACTGTCAAATTGCGTTATAATCTTCAAAGGGTTAAAGCTGTTTGTGATTGTGGTGAGAGGGCTTGTGGGATTTAGTAATAATTGATGGTACAAGGGAGTATCGTGGTAAAATGTTTTATATATTAATTTGGAATATAAAGTAAGATTTAATGAAAATTCAATGGATTTTGACAGTTTAAAATTTCTATCTTTGGATGGTATACTGTTTAGGAAGAATCTGTGGGAATTATAAGGTTTAAAACTATATCTCTGAGTTCCATATACCCATCATAATCTGAATGCAATCGTCTAATAATAGTCAGAAAACAGAACATAAATGCGTAATGGAAAGCGTTAATTGTCCTCACGTTAATCATCATAATTACAATATTAACTTTAAATATTAGGACAAAGTAATAGAACAAATTGTGAAGACATAACAGTTCACTAAAACAATATAGGGGTATACAATAATAACACGAAAACTCTAAAGCCGTATTGCGAACTAGAGAAGTACACATTTATAACTAAGACATGATAGAACATTGAGTGACAAATAGCCAGATGAAGGAGGAGATAAGTGAAATAAATAATGACGAATGATGGAAGGGAAGAAAGATAGAGTAGGGAGAGCTAGACGTAGCCTAGATAGATCGTCTGGGGTTTTTTCTTCTATATTCCAACTACTCCCTCTCGGGCATAGGCTTAGAACCTGCACACTCTACCGCTGAACACTGTGAGGCCCGTGAGGTCTTGTTCCAGTCTAGGGAGTGAGACATGCGAAGCACCTATTCACGGCTCGAACCCAACCCATATCTGAAGCTGCTTCACCTCTGCACTTCACCGTCTCACTCCCCAGACACGGACCCTCACTCTCAGAACGCCACCTATTGAGCAATTAACTCACTAGGCATTGCCCCCCTGTAGCATATTTTGAATGTGGGAATATTCATACAGTGCTATTTAATCAGGGAACAATGAGGGTATTTTTGGGGGGGCATTTCGGTGTGCTGTGGTAATGCACTGAAACTAGGTACAGCACAAATTCCATCCCAATAATATCTTCCCATTGACATATTGGGATTCGAACCCGGGTCCATTGGATTACCAGTCCAGTGGCAAGACCACTCTGCCACACCTCCCCTTGAGAATACAGTATATATATATACTGTATATATATATATATATATATATATATATATATATATAATATATATATATATATCTATATAGATATAGATAGATAGATAGATAGATAGAGTGTGTGAGTGTGAGTGAGTGAGGAGAAAACAATAAACGATGGCGAATGATGGAAGGGTAACAGCAAGATGGAGAGAGAGAGAGAGAGAGAGAGAGAGAGAGAGAGAGAGAGAGAGAGAGAGAGAGGAACACAATAAATAATGGCGAATGATGGAAGGGTAACAGTAAGATGGAGGAGATCGAGGGGAGGAAATTTGTTTGGTTGCTAGGCTGAGAGGAGGAGCAGGGGAGAGAGAGAGAGAGAGAGGCAGTGTGCGAATGAGTGCAAAAGATATAGTCAAAAGATGGACAGATAGACAGGAAAAGATAAATCAATAGACAGATAGATAGATGGCCAGATATTCGACAAGAGAGAGAGAGAGAGAGAGACGAGAGAGAGAGACGAGAGCGAGAGCGAAGAAGGGAGAGAAAGAGATAGAGATAGAGAGAGGATGAGGGGAGGGGAGACTCGATCCTAGGGGAGGAAAGTTGCGATTGCTGGACAGGGGGGAGGAAGGGGGGGGGGGGGGGGGCAGCGCGTAGTTACAAGGATTTACAGGTAGTAGTTATTATCTCACAGACTTGGCGATACATTATAAGGAATGATTGTACAGTGGCGATCATTTAATCTCTTTCATTATATGGAGCCTCGAACTGATTTATGGGAG
>CM064482.1:61739198-61792551 GCA_032716605.1 Paralithodes platypus
GCGGCTGCGTAGAAACAAGCTGGCTAGTTAATTAAGTATTTTTTTTATTAATTAATTATTATTTTATTTTTGTTTAGGTTATATATTTGTAAATATGCTTACCTTTTGGTTAAGGGAAATTGTTTATTTATATACCATTATACCGATATATATATATATATATATATATATATATATATATATATATATATATATATATATATATATATATATATATATATACTGTATATATAGTACCGGTATATATAATTTTATTTTATTTTTATTTTATTTTTTTAGTTTCCTCCCTAGACTTCCATCAAGCTTATAGAAATACCCCCAAGACCTCCCTTCAAGGTAAATATGTGCATTTTTCGGTAGAGAATGTCCCAGTCGAAGGTGAGTTACTCCTAAATTATAGGCTAGCTATTGCTCGCCAGGAAATAATCGACACCTAAATGGCACGAAAGGTCATAATTTTGACAAAGAAATGGGACGAAAGGTCTTAAAATCGCCTAACTAATGGGACGAACATCAAATAATCTCAAAACTAATGGGGCTAAATATGAGGGAGAAGGCGTGGCCAGAAAAAAAACTCCCCTTAATGCAGTGCTGTTCTTCTCCGGGTTCTTGTCTCACGAAATAACTTAGCCCACAGAGATCTAGTACAAGTATTTGGTGCATATTAGTTCATCTATTATAGTTTACTCGAGGCCATTATCTATCAGTATATGTAAATCAGATGCATACAAATATAAAACATTAATATGGTACACTCGGATACCATAGTCTCTAGCCCACTCATAAATATTCGTGGACTTCACCTATTTCTAATTATGGAAGTACCTGTATATCTCTGGAAGTTAAGAAACTTCAATATTTTTTGAATACTGCCCTCAAATCAATGCACCAGAAGTTTATTATATACTATTAATGTAGTCAACATAACGTTAGATTTTATTAGTTATTAGTTCTATCAGAGGTTTGGTTAGCACCACATATTATTCTTACTAAACTAAATATAATAGTATAGCTACCATTCCACATAGTGTTTCCCTTCAAAGGAGTGAAACGCTTGATACCCCATTAGGTAGACATTATCAGAGACCCCCTGACGAAGGCTATCAGACGACCCTCAGCCCCTCCTTAGGTCGTCGGAGGAGACCCACTAACGACCATTCATCAATCTGGACCTGGGTAACTGAAGACATTTTGTGGATTAATCATCATGCATTATAACTAACACTGTACAGTCATCATGCATTATTACTAACACTGTATAGTCATCATGCATTATTACTAACACTGTATAGTCATCATGCATTATTACTAACACTGTATAGTCATCATGCATTATTACTAACACTGTATAGTCATCATGCATTATTACTAACACTGTATAGTCATCATGCATTATTGCTAACACTGTATAGTCATCATGCATTATTACTAACACTGTATAGTCATCATGCATTATTGCTAACACTGTATAGTCATCATGCATTATTACTAACACTGTATAGTCATCATGCATTATAACTAACACTGTATAGTCATCATGCATTATTACTAACACTGTATAGTCATCATGCATTATAACTAACACTGTATAGTCATCATGCATTATAACTAACACTGTATAGTCATCATGCATTATTACTAACACTGTATAGTCATCATGCATTATAACTAACACTGTATAGTCATCATGCATTATTGCTAACACTGTATAGTCATCATGCATTATTACTAACACTGTATAGTCATCATGCATTATAACTAACACTGTATAGTCATCATTATTACTAACACTGTATAGTCATCATGCATTATAACTAACACTGTATAGTCATCATGCATTATTACTAACACTGTATAGTCATCATGCATTATTACTAACACTGTATAGTCATCATGCATTATTACTAACACTGTACAGTCATCATGCATTATTACTAACAAGTCATCATGCATTATAACTAACACTGTATAGTCATCATGCATTATTACTAACACTGTATAGTCATCATGCATTATAACTAACACTGTATAGTCATCATGCATTATTACTAACACTGTATAGTCATCATGCATTATAACTAACACTGTATAGTCATCATGCATTATTACTAACACTGTATAGTCATCATGCATTTTACTAACACTGTATAGTCATCATGCATTATTACTAACACTGTATAGTCATCATGCATTATTACTAACACTGTATAGTCATCATGCATTATAACTAACACTGTATAGTCATCATGCATTATTACTAACACTGTATAGTCATCATGCATTATTACTAACACTGTATAGTCATCATGCATTATTACTAACACTGTATAGTCATCATGCATTATAACTAACACTGTATAGTCATCATGCATTATAACTAACACTGTATAGTCATCATGCATTATAACTAACACTGTATAGTCATCATGCATTATTACTAACACTGTATAGTCATCATGCATTATTACTAACACTGTATAGTCATCATGCATTATAACTAACACTGTATAGTCATCATGCATTATAACTAACACTGTATAGTCATCATGCATTATAACTAACACTGTATAGTCATCATGCATTATTACTAACACTGTATAGTCATCATGCATTATTACTAACACTGTATAGTCATCATGCATTATTACTAACACTGTATAGTCATCATGCATTATTACTAACACTGTATAGTCATCATGCATTATTACTAACACTGTATAGTCATCATGCATTATTACTAACACTGTAGTCATCATGCATTATTACTAACACTGTATAGTCATCATGCATATTACTAACACTGTATAGTCATCATGCATTATTACTAACACTGTATAGTCATCATGCATTATTACTAACACTGTATAGTCATCATGCATTATTACTAACACTGTATAGTCATCATGTATTATTACTAACACTGTATAGTCATCATTCATTATTACTAACACTGTATAGTCATCATGCATTATAACTAACACTGTATAGTCATCATGCATTATTACTAACACTGTATAGTCATCATGCATTATTACTAACACTGTATAGTCATCATGCATTATAACTAACACTGTATAGTCATCATGCATTATAAGTCATCATGCATTATAACTAACACTGTATAGTCATCATGCATTATTACTAACACTGTATAGTCATCATGCATTATTACTAACACTGTAGTCCTTCTCTCCTTCTACTAGATTATGGAGCAACTCATTCCATCTTCTTACTCTACTAAACCTTTAAGAATATGCGCACACTCAATTCGACTTGTTAATCTGAAGACTGGCCAACTTGAATGTGTGGTGTGTAGCTTAACCTTTTTAATGTACTCGTAACTCCACAAACTGTCGTATTAATAGTACATGCTATCAAACTTGCTTGCACAGTTAGCCAGGCTGAACTGAGACTGTGAGACTGTCATTAACCCCTAGCGAAGGATGCCCCAGGACTGAGCAAGGGAAAGGGGATTGAGTACCCCAGTGTGCCATCATGCAGGGTTGCCAAATCCAGCCCGCTAGATAGTAAATAAAGGCCGAAAATCGCTAAAATTATACCACAATCTCCAGAATATTTCTCACAAATGGCTCATATCTCTAGAACATCGCTAGAATACATGTTGCTAGATTGAAACATTGTCTCTAGATCGAAGTAAATACCTCCAGATCTAGCGGGAAAGTAGCAAAATTGGCAGCACTAGTGCGATGCTCTGCGATTACCGCTATCCGTCTTTAGCCAGGATTGCCTTCCAAAGCCATCTTAGGTGTCAGGGTAGGAGACACGCGCAGGGCCGCTCCTAAGGTTATGGGGGGGGGGGGGGGGGGGGAGGCTCAGATCCTCGACCTCTTGGATCTTCCAGTCGAGAATCCAATCCGTTAATTGGAATCTCTGGGAGGCTCCGAATTCATGGGAGGAGCATTAAATATGGGTTTAACCCCTTCTGTACCGGCGACGTCTTTTTAATTTTATTCTAGCTATATTTAGATGATTTTGTGCAGTTTAATAAGGATCTGTGCTAGTAAAAAGGGTTAAGTGAAATCGTTCGAAGCCTGGTAATTGATGGAGGTCACTCTAAGCTGAATAACGTCGTTTAATGCTTGCCAGAATACAGTTAAACAGATGATGCCGGTACAGAAAGGGTTAAAGGACGCTACGAGATTATAATATGACAAGAGTGTCCATTTTATTATTTCGTTGATTAGTTTGAAGAGGAAGAGGTTTTGTCGTTTACCCCTTTGAGGATTATGACGCGTTTTTGCCGTTTATTTTGGCTATCGTTAGACGATTTTCTTCAGCTTAGGAAGGATCTGTAGGAGTCCTAAGCATAATTGAGTTGATTTTGACCCCTTAGATGATTCCCAGAGGTCCTTCCTAAACTGCATGAAATCGACTAATGACAGCCAGAATAAACGGTCCAAACGCGTCATAATCCTCAAAGGGTTAATAATAAACTTTAAAAAGACGTCGCCGGTACAGAAAGCGAAACTTAAAACCGTGAGACCCTCCCATTCTAAGCCAGTCAAAGAAAACCCTTATTATTATATTCCAAGGAGTAACTTTAGCTCAAGATTATCCGTTGGCGACTTAGCAACGCCCCATCCGCCTCCATCTCCTCCCCCGCCCACGACATACATATTCTTATGCAACCCAATTCTGAATGGGAGGGTGGAGGGGAAGGGGCTTCAGTGTTATGACTACTTAAACCTATCAGTATGTACAGACACCTCTTTCTATCTTATATTTTGGTTATCTTGAAGCGATTTTATTTAGTTTAAAAAGGATCTGCTGGTGTCCCCAATTACATTTTATTCGATTGTCCTATCCTAGTTGTGGAAGACCTTTTGAATCTCGGCTGTATTAAATTAAGTCACAGGTCTTAGTATCTCTGTGATTTGGCTCTCTCTTGCCCCCCCACCGCCATAATATTGAATTGTATATTATAGCACTATAGTATCCCCTTTGGGTTCGATGCAGGTTCCAATGAGTGTATCTTTGTTATGGCTTGTAATTGTACGAATGGGCCTTACTCGGATGCACGTAATAAATACCCAGCCCTGCCTAGCTTCGTGGCTCAGCTCTGTCTTGCCCCCAACGCCTTCATTTTGGTCTGCAGATTACGTGCCACTCAAGGTGTGTCGAAGCCCCTCCTTGGATCCTCGCCCCCCTTCCCCTACTTCCTCGTCCATTCTAGAGCCCCTTCTCCTTACTCCCTAGACATTTCGCTCTTCTCCTTGGCTTGTTTCTCTCTGTTTTAGTATTGTCAAACCTTATTATTTCGTCATCTATTTATCTCTATTTCTGTACCGTCAAACCTTATTCTTTGTATTCGTCTTTCGAAATCGAGTTTTTCTTCCTATATGCCACTCAAGATGTGTCGAAGTCCCTCTTTGATCCTCTCCCCCTTCCCCTACTTCCCCGTCCATTCTCCTAGAGCCCGCTTGTCCTTCCTCCATAGACATTTCGCTCTTCTCTTTAATGCTTTTCTCTCTATGTTAGTATTGTCACACATTATTATTTCTATTCTTCTGCTATTTTAATCTCCCTATTACTCAACTGTCCAACCCAAGATTGAAACGATACTCTCAATTATTCTTCTATTCAACAGGTGAGCTCTGGAACTCTCTCTCTGTAGCCATTTTCCCCTCATCCTATGACTTAAATTGCTTCAAACTCCGGTTGTCCAGACATTTTGGCTCGAACATTCCTTGATTTTGGCCCTGTCACTCTTTCAACTCTGGGGAGCGCACTTGTCACAGGCAGTTTTGCCTTTTGTCTCTCATCCACATGGGGGAAAAAAGTGCCTTATTAGTTTAATCTTATTGTAACCTTCAACTCTTACGTGTATAGTCTTTTTCCTTGTCCTGGTCTTGTGTTTAGTGTCTTTTGTCGCCTACAACATGCTTCTGTAGCCTCTCGCTTTACCTCCTTAACTTTCCTCCTTAGATACATTCTTATCCTTCTTCGCCATTCTCTCTCTCTCTCTCTCTCTCTCTCTCTCTCTCTCTCTCTCTCTCTCTCTCTCTCTCTCTCTCTCTCTCTCTCTCTCTCTCTCTCTCCTCTCTCTCTCTCTCTCTTCTCTCCTCTCTCTCTCTCTCTCTCTCTCTCTCTCTCTCTCTCTCTCTCTCTCTCTCTCTCTCTCTACGCCGCCGCCGCCATCACGAAGTCTATCTCCTTCTCTCTCTTCCTCTCCCCCCTCTTAGCTGTCAACCCTAGTGAGGTTCCTGATGGTCGTCTCAGCCTTAGTTTGTTTGTCGGGCTCAAGGGCCACATCTTCTGGGGGAGTTGGGAGGTGTGTGGGGGAGTTATGGAAACGTCTGTGGGAGATTGGGAGGTATGTGGGAGTTATAGGAAGTTGTGTGTGGGAGTTATAGGGTGGTGTTTGGAGTTATAGGAATTGTGTGGAGTTATAGGAAGGTGTGTGTGGTTGTTATAGGAAGGTGTGTGGGGGGTTATAGGAAGGTTATGTGGGAGTAATAGGAAGGTTTATGTGTGAGCTATAGGAAGGTGTGTGTGGAAGTTATAGGGAGGTGTTTGGAGTTATAGGAATTGTGTGGAGTTATAGGAAGGTGTGTGATAAAGAAAATGGATATATACAGATGGAAGTGACTGTGACCCATGGAGCTGTGACCGGAGTGGAGGTGGCAGGTCACTCTCTCTCTCGGCGCCACAGGAGGATTCAGCTTAACGTGTGGCGCCAGTTTTTACGTTGGGGTCTCTCAGTGTCCCATTAGTCCGTCGTTTGGTCTTAGCTCCCCGGCAGTAGCTTCCTGTCACCCCGGGTTCTCCTCCATGTTTAGACCTGCGTTATACAAGCTCTTTATCTGGCAATTGTAATCGTCTGTCAGCTTATAAATTAATTTTGTATAATAAATCCCCCCCCCCCCCCCACTCTCCCCTACCACAATCTGCCTATCTCCACCTAGAGCTTGAGAGGTAGACACTTGTAAATTGAGAAAAGTCTACAGCCGCTACTGCTGGTAAGGTATACAATATGGTACCGGTATATGATTACGAGAGCGAGCGCGTAAACATATGGTGATTTAGTATGAGTAAATACCGTAGGCTTGGTTGAGTTTAGCACACTTTTGTCGATGTTATTATGCTTGTCATCAACTTTTTTGTTTTTTTAATTGAGGGTAAACGGCATAATGATTTGTTAATCTTGCCCATTTTCGCTGTCTATTTTATCACATGATAGTAAGTAGTTAATTCTTACAGTACGACTAATTATGTATTCTGGCTAAGACTATATTATTATATTCAGCTTAGGGAAGACTTTTCATAATGACAGACGTTTAAAGCTACAACAACAAGAATAACAATGGCACTTAATCTCAACCATTCTGTTTTGACTGGTGTGTGTGTGTGTGTGTGTGGGTGTGGGTGTGTGTGGGTGTGGGTGTGGGTGTGTTTATGCCAGTCCCAGAGCTTTCGATATACAGTATAATTATTCCCTTTAGTGATTTCTGCTCAACTGCTCATCAATTCTAATAACTCATCGAATAATTCTACCTATTAACCCAACAACTCAAAACAGTCAATTCAAACTACCCAATTAACTCAAAGTACTTAACAACTAAGGACACTCAACTAACAATTTACTTATTCTATACATCTCTACAACACCTCTCTATTCATGTATCACCAAGCCCGTCACAACAACAACAACAACAACAACAACAACAACAACAACAACAACAGTCAATATCCACCCTTCCACTTATACTCGATTCTTCACTATAGTCCGTTCATTCTAGGTTGGACAGACATCGTAACCTCTAACCTCTGTAACTCAAAGAAGGCTAGAGCAAATGAGCTGCCAATTTCCACACTTATTCCCTAGCCAAGTTTTCCTATTTAGTAGGATAATTAGCTCGATTTCTCTAGTCCTGTTTGAGTTACAGATGTTAGAGATTACGATGTCAGCCTAACCTAGAATGAACATACTTTAGTTCCAGGCCCTTAGAGATCTCCATCCCCCTTTTCAGTGATTTCTGTTTAACCTATCCATCAATATAAACTAGCTTGTAACTCAAACTACCCATCAACTCAAACTACTCATCAATTCAAGACTACCCTTCAACTAAAACTATTCATCAATTAAAAACTACCCTTCAACTCAGACCACTAATCAATTCAAAACTACTCTTCAATTCAAACTACTCATCAATTCAAAACTACCTTCAACTTAAACTACTCAATTCAAACTAGGCCTACCCTTCAACTCAAACTACTTATCAATTTAAACTACCCTTCAATTCAACAGCTCAAACACTAGCCACTAGCTTAAACAATCTAACTGCTGCATTCATCAACCCAAACTACTCGTCAATTAAAGCTACGGTATCTAACTACTCTTCAACCCTGACTATCCTGCCTATCAAACTTTCCATCAACCCCAATTACCAAACCCTAATACGCCGCCCTCCACCATCCATCACCAAGTTCACCACCACCACAACAACAACAACAACAACAACAACAACACTCAATCTCAACCCTTCCACTTGTACTCTATTCTCCACGAGTCCCAGGCCCTTAGAGATGTCCCTTACCCCTTTAGTGATTCCTGCTCAATAATGTCCTCGTCACCCCCCCCTTCTCTCTCTCTCTCTCTCTCTCTCTCTCTCTCTCTCTCTCTCTCTCTCTCTCTCTCTCTCTCTCTCTCTCTCTCTCTCTCTCTCTCTCTCTCTCTCTCTCCACTTTGTCAACCCCTCAGCCCTGTCACAGCCGGCTAATCAAGTTCTTCAGCCGGGCCCCTTGCTTCCAAAGACGGCTGGGGGGGGGGGGGGGGGGGGGGAAGGAGGGAGAGGGAGAGAGTAGACGAGGAGAGATGAGGAGAGATAGTTGGGGAGGGGGCGAGAGCATGGGGAGAGAGGGGGGGGAAGGGGGGGAGGGAGAGGGAGAGGAGGATAGGAGGATGAAAGAGAGAGAGGACGGAGAGGAGACGGTAAGGGATGGAGATGGGAGAGAGAGGGAAGATATAAGAGGAGCTGAGAGAGAGGAGAGTCAATCATTAGCGGAGGAATCGGAGACAACGAGAATGAAACTGAGGGTGAGCGAGAAGGGAGGAAGAATGAAAGAAGAATGAAGGAGGAGCAAACATATAAGAAATCTGATTAATAGCCTATTAATAGTAAGATATAAAAGCCTGTGCCTATAAAAGAGTAAAATATAAAAGCCTATGCATCGGCTGACAACCGAAAGAACTGGAGTTCAATTCCCGAGCAGGACGAAGCTGATGGGCAGTATTCTCACACGAATGTCTCAATATATCTAGTAGTATGTATGTATGTATGTAGCCTGTCTGAGAAGGAAGGTGAACGAGGAGGAAGGAAGGAAGGGAGGGAGGAAGAAAGAAAGAAAGAAAGAAAGAAAGAAAGAGAAAGAAAGAAAGAAAGAAAGGAAGGAAGGCAGGCAGGCAGGCAGGCAGACAGGCAGGCAGGCAGGCAGGCAGGCAGGCAGGCAGGCAGGCAGGCAGGCAGGCAGGCAGGCAGGAAGGAAGGAACGGAGGGAGGGAGGAACAAACATGCCATGCATGTTCCTTTCAACAGGTGCAACTAGTAGATTGCTTTTGCTAAACATAATCATCATAAGGAGGTGGAAAATTGGAGCTAAAACATACAATAGATACAGTAGGAATGGTAGAAAGGGAGAAAGAGAGGGAGATAATGGGTTATGGACGAAAAAACGCATGAGAAAGAAAGGGAAACACTACAGAAAGGGAAAGAAAGGAAATGGGAAACTATAGGAATCGAAGAGAAATTGAGTTAAGCGTTTGTAGAGTAAACATTGAGAGCAGAGAAAAAGAGGAGAAGCGAGGCGAGATGAGAGGAAAGGAGATGAGAGGAGGGAGGAGTGGAAAGGAGAGGAAAGGAAAGGAGAGGCGAGGCGAGGAGAGGAGAGGAGAGGAGAGGAGAGGAGAGGAGAGGAGAGGAGAGGAGAGGCTAGCCGAGGAGAGGAGAGGAGAGACTAGCCGAGGCGAGGAGTGGAGAGGAGAGGAGAGAACGCATGAGAAAGGAAAGGGGACACTACAGAATGGGAAAGAAAGGATACGGAGAAACTATAGGGAGAGAAGAGAAATTGAGTGAAGCGTATATATAGTAAACATTGAGAGAAGCGAGGATGGTGGAGAGGAGAGGGGTGGAGAGGAGAGGAGAGGAGAGGAGAGGAGAGGAGAGGAGAGGAGAGGAGAGGAGAGGAGAGGAGAAGAAGGAGGAGGAGAGGAGAGGAGAGGAGAGGAGAGGAGAGGAGAGGAGAGGAGAGGAGAGGAGAGGAGAGGAGAGGAGAGGAGAGGAGAGGAGAGGAGAGGAGAGGAGAGGAGAGGAAAGGAAAGGAAAGGAGAGAACGGGTTAAGGATGAGAGAACACGTGAGAAAGGAAAGGGGACACGACAGAATGGGAAAGAAAGGATACGGGGAAACTATAGGAAGAGAAGAGGGGGGTACTGAAAGGATGCTCCCGCGCCATCTATGCAAATGGTCTATGTTCTACCATAGTATTTTTTTGGCTACAGCCTATTTTGAATATCCAATACCTGACCATCACTTTTTATCGAACTTGATTAGCATATACCGCCGCTGCTGCCTGGGACGCTATGGGGACGCAAGAGTTTTTTTTTTATGTATACATATTTTTTTTCTAGGGCCTGTTCTTATAACGCAACAGGGACTACAATTCCGAAATCTTGAGGGCAAAAAACGAAAATGGGCCTTTGATAGTCGGGCTTGGCGTTGACGTAATAATATACAAGTAGAAGCCTTAGTGGAATATTGATGATAATGTCCCCGAAGACTTTGAGAAAATATTTAGCCTTCTAGTGCTACCATACTCTATATTTTGGTATGATTGTTGACTATCATATATATAATTTCATTCAGCTTAGGAAGGATCTTTGGGATTTAACAGCGTAATTGTCCACTATAAGGATTTTGGAGCTGCAGGTATTGATATTTAGCGGAATTACCAGCTAAAATACGGTTGCAGTGCATTTATAAATATATAATAATAACAATTCAACGCACTTTCTATCCATCAACAACCTACGGTAACATTTCACTTCTGTTGTTTGATATAGAAGTGTACGGGTTCCACTTCATTTAGCCTAAAACTCGCAAATGGTCAAATGCTGTGTTTTTACTCTTTGAATCTAAGAGGTCCTTCCTAAGATGAACAAATTCGCTAAAGAATAATAATAAAAACAAAAATAATATAAACATTATAATAAAGTAGAAGTGCCGTTTTCCCCAAAATCAATAATAATAATATAATATTATATAATAAAGAATTAAACCGAAATGCCGCCACCGTATTAAACAACTTAACATTCAGTTGCTTTACCTTTTCGAATACTAAATAGCCTTCCATAGTTGAGTTGAAGCGTCTAATGGTAGCCATAAGAGAATAAAGGGTTAAGCAAACGTAGATAGGGATCTACTAAATGAGGATTTTTTTTTTTTTTTTTTTTTTAACGGTGTTGACACTCATTCGGCCCTATTGAAAGATCTCTCTGAATAATGTTTGTCTTCAGCTGTTTTATTGCGTATTCCTAAGCTGGATAAATTCATCTAGTGTTAGCTGCAGTAGGTTAAAGGGTTATAATATCATAGGTCGGCCTAGCTTTCTTTCTGTTCGACGATGACACTCACACCTATTGAAGGCTGCTTTGAATGGCATTTGTCCTCAAGGGTTTTATTGAGGGTTCCTAAGCTGAATAATATCGTCTAATGTGAGCCAGGGTTAAATATAAAGAGGTAGGGATAATAGAACTAAGGAGGCGCTTTCTCTCTGCTCATCGACGACACTCACTCGTCCCCATTGAAGGTTGGTTTGAATGGGGTTTGTCCTGGAGTGTTTTATTGATGTCGGGGCCCTGTGACCACCACCACCGCACTCTTGTCGTCTGGGGCTCTGTTGGCTGTAGAGTGGAGTATAGTGAAGTAGGGAAAGAAAAAACATGCATAACACCACTGAAAAACGAAAACTAAATTTATATATATATAATATAGCAGATGTGCAGTTTTCGCATTACCTTAGCATGACGATATATTATATACCATAAGGACATTACCGAATAAGAGAGTAAAGTGCTATATCTCATTCACGAGGAATTAATCAATGACACAGGTATTTTCAATCAGCGCACTTTTTTTCTCGCGAGGTATCGAACGGCGGGTCACTGCAACGGATGAGTCAGCGGAGACCCAGGTGTACACGAGAGAGAGAGAGAGAGTGTTAGAGAGTGAGTTTAGTTCCCGATAGTAATGCAAAAGAGTCAGGAAATGTTGCCATAATAATTTTGAGAGAGAGAAAGACATGATTTTTTTTTTTTTTACTGAAGGCAAGAGCTGTATTAAGTTTGAAATATTCTTAACTGTTTCTGTTTATTTATTTGTAATCAAATATAGTACCTTATAAATATTACTAAGGCTATTAAACTCTAGAACATTCAACACCACAACAAAAGTTCAATTGCACTTACAAATTAACAATTCGCGCATCATTGTTATATATGTGGTTGTGTCTTAGCTATTATATATATATATATATACACAGTATATATGTGTGTTTGTGTGTGTGTGTGTGTGTGTGTGTGTGTGTGTGTGTATGTGTGTGCCTTATCATTATCATTATCATATAGTCCTATTAGCATTTACCTTTAAATTATTGAGCCTGCCACAGAATACCGGAATCACGAGAAGACAATTGACTCGAGCACCTGCATATACGATTATTAATAATTCAGATTTGTATATTTAATAATAACATAAAACAAGAAAACGGGCAACAATAGAATATATTGACTTAAATACATTCACTATAACCACCAACGATCATTATTGTTATTACCGGTAATTAGTTTGTGTGCTAATATTCCTGAAACTATAACTAGAATACGGTCACATTTAGTAATAACCATCTGATCGAGTTAGGTACCGGTATGGTATATATTCGTTTATGTATATACAGTATATAATTATATCACTGAAGTTATAACGAGAATAGACAACATGAGCATACATACAATTGACGCTGTATGTGACCATTAACAATACATAGCGAGTGGCTGAGTCTCTCCTGGCTGGCTGGCTGGGTAGGGGTAGGGGTAGTGGTAGTGATAGGGTTGGTAGGGGAGGTGGTAGTGGTAGTGACGGTAGTGGTTGGGATGGTAGTAGCGGTAGTAGGGGCAAGGGTAGTGGTGGTGGTAGTAAGGGTAGTGGTGGTGGCAGTGGTGATGGTAGGGGTAGGGGATGCGGTGGTAGGGGTAATGATTTTGGTGATGGTTGTGGTAGGAGTGGTGCTGATGGTAGGGGTAGTATTGGTGGTGGTGGTGGTGGTCGTCGTGGTTGGAGTAGGTGTAGTGGTAGTGACAGGGGTGGTGGTAGTAGTGGTAGGAGTAGTAGTGGTGATAGTGGTGGTGGCTGGGTTAAGTGTAGTGGTAGTGACAGGGGTGGTGGTAGGGGTAGTACTGGTCGTGGCTGGGGTAGGTGTAGTGGCAGAGGTGGTAGTGGTAGGTGTTGAGGTGGTAGCAGCGACGGCCCTCCTAACTAAACTACAGTGCCGGGATAGTGCTGATTGCCCCATTTGCATAACCGTAGCCTGGTTGTGCATAGTGTGACTGGCTGGTCTCGGGTACTCCACTGTCGGCGGCACGAGGCCCCTGGTAATGTGCCCTGCCTCATATACACATTGCCAGCTGTGAATGGTCCGGTCGGGAGGCCATCTTAACCTTTGCCCTTTGAGGATTATTATGACGTGTTTTGACAGTTTGTTCTGGCTATTACGAGACGATTTTATTAAGGGAAGTGTGGAAGTCAAAAGGTTAATTGAGATCGACGTTACCCCTTTGATTGATAGAGGGCCCTCATAAGCTGCGTATATTTGTCTAGTAATAGCCAAAAGAAACTGCTAAAACGCATCATGATCCTCAAATGGATAACGACTGTATTGCCAATTGTGGCGCTGCTTGAAACGGGTGCTTGTTTGCTTGTACCAGCTTGTTTGCTTGCGTCTGGTGTTGGCTGTCATAACTGGTGCTCTGGGTCAAATTCGGTAATAGTATGACTTCCTGGTACACGGCCAGGTACACTCACGAGCCTTAATTAGCATACACCCATTTCCATTTGAATATGGATCGAACTTAAATGAGATAGTGCAGTCATTTTTAATATCCCAAATTCTTCACGATAGATCATTAACCCCTTCTGTACTGGCGACGTATTTTGTATTTGATTTCAGCTACATTTAGACGATTATATTAAGCTTATAATGGATATATGGTAGCTAAATTTTTTGATTGAGATGGTCTGTGGCCATTTAATGGGTAGTCATCCTTCCTAAGCTGAATGTAATGGGTAGAAATCCTTCCTAAGCTGAATGTAATGGGTAGAAATCCTTCCTAAGCTGAATATAATCGTCTAATAGTTGCCAAATTATAATGAAAAGAACGACACCGTTATTTATGAATGGGTTAAAATCTCCGATTTATATAGGTGTAGGCTACAGTTATAATGATTTGTGGGTGTTCCAGACGCTTATTCACATGTACCGAGACTATTTTTGTTCTTCTATATTCCAACTACTCCCTCAGGCTGAGAGCCTGTGCATTCAACCGTACATTCAACGGTGAATCCCGTGAGATCTCGTTCCATTCTAGTGAGTGAAACATTCTGCCTTCTGAGGTTGCATGGGGCCCGGCTGCCCCCCCCCCCCCCCCCCCCCCCCCCCCCCCCCCCCCCCCCCCCCCCCCCCCCCCACACACACACACACAGCTCGAAGCAGCCCCATCTCTGAAGCTGCTTCGCATTATGCGCTCACTGTCTCATCCCCTAAACTCAGACCCTCACTCTCAGAACGCCACCTATTGAGCAATTAACTCACTAGCCATTGCCTATTTTTAATATTTTTGAATATGGCAATATTCATAGTGATATTTAATCAGGGAACAAGGAGGGTAATTTGTTGGCGTTTCGGTGGGCTTTGTGGTAATGTACTGATACTAGGTACAGCACAAATTCCATTCCAATAATATCTTCCCATTGATACATCTGGATTCGAACCCTGGACCATTGGATTACCAGTTCAGTGGCACTCCACCACACCTCCCCTATACTGCTGTTGCTCCCTGCTGCTGCCATGCCATAGGGCGATAAAGCACTAGCATACATACTCGTACTCAGATTGTTGAACTACTTCCGCTAACCATTCTGGCAGTCTGGTTACAAAATATCCCAGTACATACTGTAGTAATGGTAGACCTTTTTCCGTGGAACGTGGCTAGTGCCATCATTTGGTAATCATCTTGAAGGAATTCGCCATTATGACAATGAGAACATCGTTTAGACTATGATTAGCCAAACTATCTATCGCACTTCATCTTATTCCTATAATTGTAATTGATATATGTCTAACTTTAAAAGTTTTATCTAAAGTTCAACTGCATGTACTTCTCAGATTCTATAAATTCACAGTGTCAGTCCATCACATGCTGCTACAGTATATTATAATACGCAGTCATGTTCATATTGTTGGTGTTATCACCAAAACTAAACAAAAGCTACAAACCACTTTTGGGAAGCTCCATAAGCCTCTCTGGCCTAAAAAAAAAAAAAAAAAAAAAAACGGAATATTTAGCAGCATTGAACACCAACGTTAGATCATCCATCACTTTTGATAAATTGTTGCCTGATATGAAAATTGCTCGCCCTCTGAGCTCTCATTTTTCAGTAGATAATTTGAATAATTGAATGGAGAGTAACTACAGAATATACCATCTTTTATCATGAAAAATCGTGCAGACCTTAGCTATTCGATTATATACCGGTAATTAAATTTGTAATTATGAACAAGTTGAGTTATTTTGGAAATATATATAGAATACATTTTTGTATGAATTAGCTGTCAAAATAATAGACTACGTAGGCTATAGCTGTTACTTAAGTACGTCCCACGATGAAAATTATCTTGTTAGCATAATATAGTTTAGGTATAAATGCTATTTTATCTTGTGTTTCGCATTACCAGCACCAATGGTGCACTATATAATTATGCATTAAGGGTGGGTGGTTCACTTTTTGGTCGAGTTTTTAATATATTTAGTATTTTCTACTTTCCTCCTTAGACCTCCATCAAGCTTGAAAAAAAACCCCCAAGACCCCCGTTCAAGATAAATTTGTACTTTTTAGGTAGACAAATTTCCCGGCCGAAGGCCGGTTAACCTTAAATTACAGGCTCGCTATCGCTTGCCAGGAAAAAATCGACACCTAAATTGCATAAAAGGTCTGAATATTGAAAAGGAAACGGAGTGAAAAGTCTTAAAATCGCCAAACTAATTAACCGAACGTCATCAAATCTGAAAACTAATGGGGCCACACATGAGGAAGAAGGGGGACCAGAAAAACTACCCATATCCCCTTAAGCAAGTAATATATGACCAAAACACTGAGTATGAATGTTAGTTGTCCTGTGTATACAAAATAGAGGTAACCACTGTTAAGGGGAGATGGGCCGTTTTTCTGGTCCCCCTTCTTCCTCGTGTTTAGCCCCATTAGTTTTCAGATTTGATGACTTTCGTTTAATTAGTTTGGCGATTTTAAGACTTTTCGCCCATTTTCTTTGCCAATATTAAGACTTTTCGTGTCATTTAGGTGTCGATTTTTTCCTGGCAAGCGATAGCGAGCCTGTAATTTAAGAGGAACCGGCCTTTGGCCGGGAAATTTTTATATCGAAAAATGTACAAATTTATCTTGAAGGGAGGTCTAGGGGATGATTTTTATAAGCTTGATGGAGGTCTAGGGAGGAAACTAAAACAAATTATAGAAAGATGCATAAACAAGTAAATGCATGAGCCCATCCACACTTAATACACATAGAAAACAAAGTATATATATATATATACTGTATATAGAACATCCGCGACTGTAGCTTACAGTAAGAGTGTCATGTCCTCGGGTTTCAACTTTGACAAATTGGATTCCCGCCTCCTAGTATTCGATCTGGCTCCGTACAGGCAATGAGGACAATTCGATCACCACCAGTCGAAGACAATTCGATTCTGGCAGCACAGGAGGTCTCTGGTGATCCAATACCTCGCAAGTTAAGAGACTGAAGGATGCGAGATGAATATTCTTAATGTCAAGAATACATGGTGAATATTCTTAATGTCGGGAATACAAGAGATGAATATTCTTAATGTCGAGAATACAAGAGATGAATATTCTTAATGTCGAGAATACAAGAGATGAATATTCTTAATGTCGAGAATACAAGAGATGAATATTCTTAATCTCGAGAATACAATATATGAATATTCTTAATGTCGAGAATACAAGAGATGAATATTCTTAATGCCGGTAATACAAGAGTGGAGGCATTAAGTTTTTCAGTACGATGACTATTTTCTTTCCTTTATCTTGGCTACCAAAAAACTATTATATTCAGGTTACGAAGGATCTATAGTAATCAAAGAGTTGAGTGTTAGTTTTTACTCCCTTAATTCACAGATGTCCTTCCTAAACCTAATTAAATCGTATAATTTTAGCCAGAATAACATTAATATAGCGGCAAAGTGGCGTATCTTTGCGGTAAATACTATTTCGCAATGTTAGGTTTAAGATTTCAACTGAGAATTATTGGAGGACTATAGTTTGTGCAGTTGAAGCTCAGAGCTCATATCTATGGATTGGAGAAGGGACTTTTAGGGGGGATGGTTCACTTTTTGGTCTATTTTTTAATTTATTTATTATGTTTCTAGTTTCCTCGATAAACCTCCATCAAACTTTAAAAAAGACATGCATTTAGATCCCCCTTCTCGTTTAATTTGTAAATTTTTCTGTAGAAAATTTTTCCGGCCAGAGGCCGGTTCTTCCAATATTGCAGATTCACTATTGTTCGGGCAAGAAACAAAACATCGACACCTTATGGCATGAAAGGTCTTAATATTGACAAAGAAATGGGGCAAAAGGTATTATAATCGACAAACTAATGGGGAAAACATCTTAAAATTTGAAAACTAATGGGGCTAAACATGACGAAGAATGGGGACCAGAAAAAGGACCCATCTCCCCTTAAGAAATGCTTACTAATTTTCACATGATGAACCGAGTGAGTTTTAGTGTTATATTATGATATTAATTATATTAATGCCATTATATTATGGATATTAATCGTGATCATGTACTCAACCTTTAACTGTGTTGGTGGTGTAATGGTTTAGGTGCTTATGTTCTGGGTGTGGTGTCCTGAGTTCGAATCCCGGGAGGACCATATGCTTTCATTAGTTTATTCAAGCGCATTGGGGTTTGTACTTGATGATTAATGTTAAGAACGGGGTGTTACTTAAATATCCAATTTCTTGTTTTTAATATAGCTTCTGTGTTTGCCAGTGAAAAGTCCAGACACATGCCAAGTATGGACACACCTTGCACTAAGTTTAGTTTTGATCTACAATAATTAGGATACAAAAAGTAATAATAAATGCTACGATACTTCACACTTAGTAGTATGTATATTTAAATATAAGTATGCCTTATAATACTTCATGGAACACTAAGGAATGCTGATGCTGACCAAATACAACTTTGAATTTTAGAATAATACAACCCGAACAATTGATTATTGCCATGGACATTTAATAGCTGTTCGTAAGTAATATAATAGTGATATGAAGGTAATCGATTACAACATTCGTTAGATTATTGTAAACAAGACTTACACGGCTAACGAGTGAAGGGTTATGCGTGCGTAGAAATTAACTACCAGTATCAATATTGTATTGTTCATATCGTCACTTAGTTGCGATTCGGTAATATCACAACTCCCTGGGGAATGTTATTGATGAAGGCAGTGCAACATTGAAAATAAGGCACATTTGGGAGATGAAATGATGGTACAATATTTAACTAAAGACCGTCGACTCAAGTATAGGGTCTCCAATATATACAGTTCGATCATTCATATTACTCTTCTGATTCAGATTTAATATGCATCTCTGTATGAGTCCAAAGAACCGAAGACATGTTTTGACCTAAAACATATAGCATTAACATAAAGACACGGCTTAAATCAACAATCAAAGCCAACTAATGCAACCTTCAAAATTCTGTAACTTTTAT
This sequence comes from Paralithodes platypus, assembly GCA_032716605.1. Classification (NCBI taxonomy): domain Eukaryota; kingdom Metazoa; phylum Arthropoda; class Malacostraca; order Decapoda; family Lithodidae; genus Paralithodes; species Paralithodes platypus. Next base: position 61,758,313 of record CM064482.1, read on the forward strand.
CTAAGTATATCATGCGAGAACAGTGAGAGAGAATGGTTGCCGCGTCAGGCTGGGTCCATTTTCTGTGATGGCCCGACAGACGGGGAGGTGGCACACCGTCCTCCTCGCTGCCTGGTAACCCTCTGAGGAGAGAGGGGCGACGAGCTCTGGTTTTAAGAGGGGAAAAGTGCCTCTTGCTGCGTTTCAGAATGTTTAAAGACTTCATCGAGGTGCCTAGTGGTCACAATATTCACCGGGGATCACACTGTCCACACATGTTTACTTATACGAGGGCCCTTTTTCGCCCCCTTTCGCTACTCAAACTTCGAGGGAAAAGTGCCGACTGTGTGTGCAGAATATTAGACGAGATGGAGTGTGTCAGGCGGCCGCTTTAATTACGACATTAGGCAGCCTCGCACTAAGCCTATGATGCGCCGGGTGAAAACTCTCGGGTAGCATGCAAATAATTAGGCAGTTTTGAGACCAGGAACTTCCAGGACAGACGGGGAGTTGTGGTTCAGAGGAGGAGGAGGAGGGGGGGGGGGGGATGTTGGAGCGTGCTGGGAGGTGGAGGGGGAAGGGAGGAGAGGGATGGTGGAGCGTGCTAGGAGGGGGAGAAGGAAGTATGGAGGGATGGTGGATGAAGCGTTTGAGGAGGAGGGGAAGGGGTGGAAGAGGGGGAGTGAAAAAAGGAGATGGAAGATGATGAGGGAGCGGGATGTTTGAGGTGAAGTGAGGCATTTTACGAGCGAAAGAGGGATGTGTGAAGATGAAAGGAGAAAGATGAGAGAAGGTGAAAGAGGTGAGGAGGGATGGTGGAAGAAAGACAATAAACAGAGGAGAGCGCCAGAATGTGTGAGGAGACGTGAGGCATTTTACGAGCGAAAGAGGGATGTGTGAAAATGAAAGGACGAAGATGAAACAAGGAGAAAGAAGTAATAGAAGAAGAGAAAGAGTGGGTGAGAAAAAAACGATGTATTTGTATTGGGTTATGTAAGAATGGGATAGTTTACGTTAGGAGAAGAGAAAATGGGATTAAGTGTGAAGAAGAGATGGTTCGGTACAATATACGTGGAAGAAAAGGTGGAGAAGAATGTAGAGAAGAGAAAGAGAAGATGCACGGGGAAAAGAGAGGGATATTTTTAAGAGGAGGATAGATAGAGGGGTAGTGTGAGAGAGAAGGAGGGAGGAATATTTGTAGAATGAATGATGGGTTGAATGATCTTGCCGGAGGTATGTCGTTTTTTCTAGACCCCCCTTCTCCCTCAAGCTTAGCCTCATTAGTTTTGAGATTTTAAGACGTTCGCCCCATTAGTTTGTCAGTTTTAAGACCTTTTTCCCCATTGCTCTGTTAATATTAAGACCTTTCCTGCCATTTAGGTGTCGATTTTTTTTCTGCTGGTGAGCGATAGCGAGCCTGTAATTTTAGAGGAACTGACTTTGGCCGGGGAATTTTTCTACCGAAAAATGTACAAATTAATCTCGTAGTCAGATCTTGAGGATGATTTTCTTAAGCTTGATGAAAGCCTAAGGAGGAACTAAAATAGAAACAAATATATATATATATATATATATATATATATATATATATACTGTATATATATATATATATATATATATATATATATATATATATATATATATATATATAAAACCTACTTACTCCCTTTAAAGGAAAACAGAGAGAGAATAGCGGGAATAGATTGAATGTTGTTTAGGAGAGTGAGGATGAGCGTTGCGTGGGTGAGAATGAGTGTTGTGAGGGTGAGAATGAGTGTTATGAAGGCGAGGATGAGTGTATTGCGGTGAGAATAAGTGTCTTGGGGGTAATAATGAATGTTCTAAGGGCGAGGATGAATGTTATGAGGGGGAGGATGAATGTTATGAGGGGGAGGATGAGTGTTGTAAGGGTGAGAATGAGTGTTGTGAGGGTGAAAATGAGTGTTGTGAGGGAGAGAGTACAATGAGTTAGTAGGGTGATAATTAGTGTTCCACAGGTGATAATGAGTATTATGAGGGTGAGAATGAATGTTATAAGGGTGAAAATGAGCGTTGTGTGGGCGAAAATGAGTGTTGTGTGGGCGAAAATGAGCGTTGTGTGGGCGAAAATGAGTGTTGTGTGGTAACTGGTGTTCGTCCGGCTTAGTTATATATATTTATTATTTTATTTTAGCTGAGATATTCGGGTTCATTTGTCACTAAGACATGGTTATTAATGTGTCCTTAACCCCTTGAGGATTATGACGCATGTTAGCAGTTTAGTGTGGCTTACATTGGTCGGTTTTATTCAGATAAGGAATGATGTAAGGAAATCCGAGGGTTAATTGAGATACTCGTTAACCTTTTACTTCCCACAAATCCTTCCTAAGCTGTATATAATCGTCTAATGATAGCCAGAATCAACTGTCAAAACGCAGCATGATCCTCAAAGGGTTAACTACTGCATCACACAATGGTTAAAATAGTTTATTACTTCAAGACTTGATGAATCCAATATTAATTATATCCAGGTGTCGATCTCTGTTTTTTTTTGTTTTATCTAATAGTAATCTGACATTATATATTTTGTATTTATATATATCTAGATGGGTATAACATCACTTATCTGTTTCTATTGAAAAAAGTGGGAATATATATTTTGTAATGTGTTAAAATAATAACATTGTTAAAAAAGGCCGTTTGTGATTATATATTTTAGTGTACCTCTTTATGACGTTCTCTTTGGTGTACACACACTCGATAGTAGAAAACGGGATGTGTGCCATTTTTTATGCACTTTTTTCATATGCATGGTGGGGGTAGGGATAGGTGGTAGGTGCAGGTACCTGGGTTATTATTTTATACACATAACAATAGCCTCGATGCTTCATTAGTTTTCCCATGCTAAGCAAACAGAGGAGGGCAGGAATGTACAGCTCGATTTGATCTGTGGGAAGTGAACTAACCACCTTTGCTCTTTGACTGAAGCATTACAAGTACCGGTATAATAAATGAACGAAAATGTATTCAGTATATATTCAATACATGAGTCGGTGCTATAAGCATATTTATTGTATGGCTAGTTTAGACTTTTAATGCTTGATCTAGACTGCCTTGATATACTTATGTTCTAAAACAAAACTTATGTTCTTATTTTTGAGTACAGTAGAGCAGACAAAAGCGACCTCCTGTAACACAAAGGCGATGTGATAAGTTATTATTTTAGCTTAGTCAAGTTACTATATCACCTGTTCTTTAGGCCTCAGTACCACAATTTAATGACAAATGCTGAGTATACTTAAAGGGAGGTTTTAAGTTTGTTCCCTATACTTCCATCAAGCATAACATTATACCCCCTACACCCCCTTTCAAGATAAATTTGTAAATTTTTGGGTAGAAAAATGTCCCGGCCGAGGGCCAGATCCTCTTACTTTACAGGCTCGCTATCGCTTCGCAGGACAAAATCGACACCTAAATGGCACGAAAGGTCGTACAATTGACAGAAAGGGAGTAAAAGTTCTTAAAATCGTTAAACTAATGGGGCGAACGTCTTGACATTTCAAAAGCGATGGGGCTAAACATGAGACAGAAAGGGCTCCAAAAAAATATCCCTCAAGTGGAAATCTCCCCTAATATGTTACCGTACTATAGTCGGTTTCATTTCAGCTGACGGTAAATCGAATCCCTTGGTAACTTATTTTTCGATAGTTAATGGAAAAATGTGAAACTACTCTTCATCATAGTAATACCAGTAATTCCAAGTTTTCATGATTGACTATATTTCACTACAACATCTTCATAATAGGTAAGAAATCAAGAGGAATACGTGGCAATTTACCGTTAGTTGGAAAGAAACCGATTATAGTAGGGCATAATCGTATTGGTCAACATTATGGCGTTTTTTACACTTATATGGTCGTTTGCCGTCCTGCCCAAAATCATCCCACGTACAGCTGTCCATATCACAAAATATACACAATCACACATCAATCTTCCCCACACTTCACCACCTTGACACGCACACACACGAACATACACACGCACCTTTGCTAATCTCTCTCTCTCTCTCTCTCTCTCTCTCTCTCTCTCTCTCTCTCTCTCTCTCTCTCTCTCTCTCTCTCTCTCTCTCTCTCTCTCTCTCGTATCTCTCGACATGCTCCACCCGAAAATAATTAAGAATGTCAAGGACGAAATAGCAAAACCCCTGACACAACTATTTAACTTATCACTACTACAGGGGATTGTACCGAGTGATTGGAAAGATGCGAACATTACGCCGATATACAAGAAGGGTAGCAAGGCCAAAGCGAGTAATTACAGACCAATTAGCCTAACTTCAATTGTAGGACAAATCATGGAAAAAATCATTAGAGATAAGATTGTAGATTACCTCGAATCAAACAACCTAATCAAAAATAGTCAACACGGCTTTAGATCAAATAAGTCATGCCTAACAAATTTGATTGAATTTTATAACAAACTATTCACATATAACGACATGACGAAATCACTAGATATAATCTTCTTGGACTTTCAAAAAGCTTTCGACAAGGTGCCTCACCGAAAACTATTGGCTAAACTGGAGAGGATAGGTATCAAAGGTGGAAATCATTCTTGGATAAAAAATTGGCTTACGGACAGAAGACAGAGAGTGGTGATAAATGGAGTGGAATCGGAGTGGGAGCCTGTCACTAGTGGAGTTCCACAGGGTTCAGTCCTTGGACCGGTCCTGTTTCTCATTTACATTAACGATATCGATGTAGGGGTAAACAACACCATTTCCAAATTCGCCGACGATACAAAAATAGGAAATACAGTCCTGAACGAAGATGATAGAAATGCGTTGCAATCTGATTTAAACAAGATATCAGAGTGGTCGAAAAAATGGCAGATGCCCTTCAATGTCGATAAATGTCAGGTGCTGCAGGTTGGTAGCAGAAATATGAAATACAAATACGAAATGAATGGCAAACAAATAAAAACCGCAACGGTAGTAAAAGACCTAGGGGTACTAATATCTGAAAACCTAAAAACTTCCGACCAATGTATAGCAGCTGCAAATAAGGCAAACATAGCATTGGGCTTTATTAAACGAAAATTTACATATAAACATGAAAACGTAATAGTGCCACTGTTCAAAAGTATGGTGAGGCCCCACCTTGAATATGGTGTGCAGTTCTGGTCACCTTATCTGATCAAGGACATTGTAAGACTCGAGTCAGTACAGCGTAGAGCGACGAAGATGATACCCTCATTAAGAAATAAACCATATGAAGAAAGACTTAAACGATTGAACCTGTTCTCATTAAAAAAGAGGAGGTTGAGGGGTCAGCTTATTGAGTGCTTTAAGATACTAAAAGGTTTCGACAAAGTCGATGTAAATGCACTATTCACATTAAACAATACTAATCAAACTCGCGGAAATGGAATGAAATTAAAAACCAAAAAGGCAAACCTAGATGTCACAAAGAGTTTCTTCACCTACAGTGTGGCGACAGAGTGGAATAAACTACCAGCGAGAGTGGTGGAGAGCGACACAATAAACGCCTTCAAGGGAAGGCTTGACCTCTATCTGCAGAGGGCTAGGGTGATATGAATGGAAAAAAAAAAAAAAAAAAAAAAAAAAAAAAAAAAAAAAATGTATGTATATGTATGTGTGTGCACTGTACAGTATGTATATATATACTGTATATATATGTGTGTATGTATGTATATGTATATATATATATGTATATGTATGTGTGTGTGTGTGTATGTGTATATATGCATATTATAGTTTGTAAGGCCAGACTGCCTAGTAAGGACCTTGAGGTCTGTGTGGTCTGTGTATCTATGTAGCTCTATGTAGCTCTATGTAGCTCTATGTAGCTCTCTCTCTCTCTCTCTCTCTCTCTCTCTCTCTCTCTCGCTCGCTCGCTCGCTCGCTATATATATATATATATATATATATATATATATCACAAAACAAAACTCAAATAATTCCTCTCAAAACTTCACTTCCACCATAAACCCACCCAAACCCACCGACCCACACCTTACCCCAGAAACGCGCATGCCCTTATATACAGCCTAGCAAATGATGATCAACGCCTAATGAACCCCGGTGATCGTAATGGGTGGCCGAAGTACGTGTGATCTAATGAACAAGTCTAACGCAGACATTGTGTGCACCTGCCATAACTTATTACACGGGAACCAGGAAGACGGAACCCACTCGCGTCAATGGGGAGAGTCGGGAAATTGGGTTTTTGTTATGTCGTGGTGTATGCCAGTAGTTGTATCGGGAAGAAAAATTGACCATATGCGGAGAGTCTTGGAATTTGTTTTTCGTTATGTCATCTTGTTGATCATGATTTGTATCGGGAAATTAAATTTACCCTTCCGAGTTTCAGGCTATATATGGAAGTTGGAGGTATAGATACAGATATATATAGTAGAACACAAAATATTAAACGAGGATTTCATGGATAGAAAGTTTGCACAACTTGATGGTTTGTATTTATATATGAACTACAGCCATATTTTAGCTGGTAACTCCGTTAAGTATCGATGTTTACAGCACCAATTCCCTTATCGGCCAAAACTTGCAAGTGGCCAATAATTCACAGTGTCGTGAATAATTGAATGACAAAAAATATCACCTGAGGGAAACAGTTTTATTTTGACGATTTTTCCCATCATTTGGGTAAACAAAATCCGTAAGTCGTATCCTATATGCCTTCCTATACTGTATTTTACTCTGCAAAACTACGCTAGCATCCTGTCCAGTAATATTTGATCTAGATATTTTCTGACGCAGGTTCGGCGACTTAACTGCATTGGTATCAGCAGCTATAAGTGATTACGTATATATGGCTTAATGTTAGTGATAAATAACATCACTAAGTATGCAAGTGGCAACTCCAGCGAATACATTTGGTAAAAGAGAGGTATAGTACTTTAGCTGGGACTTAAATGGGTTATACAAGAACAGAAGAACACGGAAATCTACAACAGGCCTACTGGCCTAAACCAAGATACATAGACTAATGTATCTTGGCCTAAACAAGGTACCGGTAGTTCCTTTTCGTATAATTTATCTTTGTTTGTATATTATTATACATGCCTTTGTATAATATATCATGGTTCTGTCATGCTCAGTCTAGTTTTGACTATTGATTTTGTATTTAAATGTCTTTAGTATATACCATGGCTATCAATTGTAATTGTATTGTAATATATCCTTTCTATCTACAAGGCCTTCAGCCACAACGTTCCACTAAGTGTTGCGGCATGTACTGTAATGTAAATAAAGGAGCAAAATCGTTTGATACCTATTTACCTGACTAGTTACTCCATGCTCTACCTACCTGACGTGACTACCACACCAACTTATATATCTTACACTCCATCTATCTTATAACTAAGAACTTCCTTAACTAGGGTAACAATATGGCGCCAAGAGACCAAGAAATTAGTTTGTGAATCCCGGCACCACACCCTTCACCTATCTTCCCCCGGCCCCGCTTAGCTCCCACCGCTCTGATTAACCCTCGTTTCCGCAGATAATCACCCTAATAAGAAAATTCCGGTTGCTTGCGTCCCGTCTTGAAGGAGGTGGCGGAAAAGAGATTCAAGGGGGCCAGTAAGTGGATAATGATTAGACAAATAGGCCGGAAGAAGGCGATGTAATGGGGCCGCAAACTGCTCCTTGGTGACGCTGATGATGATGATGGTGTCCTTCATTACAATTCCTGCTTTTAATTACCGACAATAGCCCCGTGCCGACCTCATCTCATTGGGTGTAATTTGTGAGTAATTAAATGAGTGATCAAGGAGGTGGTGGTGATGGTGGTGGCTCCGGTGGGTGATCAGGGGGAAGAAGAAGAGGTCCACAGGGTCTTGGAGGTACAGTTGGCTCAAAAAGTTCCCCTTAAATGTACAGTAGGGTCCTAAAATTTTCAACGTGGTGGCTTCGGTGGGTTAGCGGAGGGAAGAAGAAGAGGTCCACTGGGTCTTGAGGGTACAGTTGGCTCAAGAAGTTCGTCTCAAATGCAGAGTAAGGTCCCGGGTTGTTTAACGTCTTGACGTGTACCCTGAAAAACAACAAATATGAAAGTGTATGGAAATGGCAGATACAATCTATGAGTATTTTAAGAATGATAAACTTTTCTATCCCTTTATTAGATGGCTCTATTTTTTACCAATATACAGTTTTAAGGGTATACTCTTACGGACGCATCAATTCCCCTCTCCATACCCATAATTTCAGACAGAGAAGGCTTCATCAGAAATTAGTACATTTGAAGTTATTAACGTATGATGTTACATCGTAGTAGTCTGCACGACGAAATGTTGATTATACTGTACTTGGGTCTTCATTCGAAATTAGTGTGTCTACCCACATTTGCTGCAGTTTATGTTGGATTTTCATTATCACGTTCCTTGCTTCTACTGTATATGCAAACTCTTCATCAGAAAAATTATAATATATAAATTGACATCTAGAACTATTTACTAGTTGCCGCTTCAGTTTTATTGTCTATGATAATATGTTAGAAGAATAATCCTTAGCACAAGACGTATTCTGATAAAATAATAATATGGGTATTTATCGGTATTTGACAGGATATTTTGAACCACCTGTGCCTTGATAAGTACCGTCCATCATCATAATCTTCCTCTTCATCAGTCTCTTCGCTGGCCTAAGACATTATTCTTCATTCTCGATTCACCCTTCAGTACAAACTCCAATACCCCGGATGACGTTGTGTATTAAAGGGGTGGATGTTTGTGAATGAAAGTGTGTGTGTGTGTGTGTATGTATATATAGTTGAATGTAATTGCTGTGCGTGTAGCCGAAGGAAGTTTTTGTATATAAGATAGTCTACCTTGAATTGACGGTGCTCTCTTGTTCTCGCTCTCTCTCTCGCTCTCTCACTCTCGCTCTCTCACTCTCGCTCTCTCACTCTCGCTCTCTCACTCTCGCTCTCTCACTCTCTCACTCTCGCACTCTCGCTCTCTCACTCTCTCTCTCTCTCTCTCTCTCTCTCTCTCTCTCTCTCTCTCTCAATAATGAAGTCCTTTATATTTCACAAGCCTCCAACGATGCAAGTAAAAGGCAGGTATATGGAGATGCTGTTCTTAACCCGTATTTATTAAGACATATTTTGTTTTGCCCTACCTTGTGGCGAGTGTGAGAGAGCGGAAGGGATGGGAACAGCTGACCATAGTCCCCTTAGTTTAATTGTCTTGTAAAGTGTGTTCTTAGTGGATAATCAAGGGCGTACCTTTTCGTCAATCAATCAGTATTTAAGGACAATTTATGCATGGAATATATAACTCAAACTTTCTTCACCGGTCAATCAGTATCAAATAAACTTTTCCTACATACTATTTAAAACTGATACTATAGACACATAATTTTCCTTTCTTGATTACTGTTTGGCGTGTCTTATATTTAAATTGGTAGCCAAAATAGTCAAGCATATCATTTCATCGATTAAATCAATATTCATTATGCCTTTTTGTTTATTTATATATTTATTTATTTATATATTTATTTATTACTTTTAGATGCAAATGAATACTTTATAATTTATTCAACTCCCATAATTTATGTCCTTCCTCTTGATGAGTGTGGGAGAGCGGAAGGTACCTGGGAACACCTGACCATCACCCTTTTAGTCACCTTTGTCTGTGTGTCCTGTCATGTTTTCTTGGCGCATAATGGAGCTTAGTTAGCATCAATCAATCAGTATTTAATTTTGTTTATCTATATGCAAAGATAATGCAAACTTATTCATATGTCTTCTAAGCGTAGTAGGGAAGGTATACAGTAGGGTAGTGATTGAGAGAGTGAGAGTGAGAACGGAGAAATGGATAGGCGACGAGCAGGGAGGTTTTAGGAAGGGAAGAGGATGTGTAGATCAGATTTTTACCCTGAATTGTGTTGTGGAGAAGTATCTGGAGAAGAAACAAAAGGTGTATGTTGCCTTTATGGACTTGGAGAAGGCCTATGACAGAGTGGATAGAGAAGGTTTGTGGAAAGTACTTAGAATATACGGAGTAGAGGGCAACTGAAGCAGTGAAGAGCATGTATGAGGGTGCAAAGGCGGCAGTACGTGTGGAGAGTGAGCAGAGCGAGTTCTTTGACCTGAATGTTGGTTTGAAACAGGGGTGTGTGATGTCCCCGTGGTTGTTTACTGTATATATGGATGGAGTTATGAAAGAAATACTATCAAGAGCAGTGGATGTTGGTGTATCTCTGAAAAGGGAGGGAATTGAGTGGAAGCTACCTATACTGCTGTTTGCGGATGATACAGTTGGAAAGTGTGAAAAGGAACGAGATGGTTCGGCCATATGGAACGTATGGAAAGCGAGAGAATGACTAAGAGGGTGTACGAGAGCGAGGTGGAGGGACAGAGGGGGAGAGGTAGACCGAATATGAGGTGGAAGGATGGAGTGAGGAACTACATGAACGAAGGCGGTGCTGGTTGGGGGGAGGGGCGTCGACTGACTGGGGACAGAGGTGCATGGGGGCGGTTCGTTCGTGGCCACCCCTTCGGGGATCACGGCGTCAGGCAATAGATAGATAGATAGATTCATTCTGTCTGTCAATAACTAATAGTATTCAACCAAATTCCGTATTTAGAACTCGTTTATTGACAAATAATTATTTTTCATACAAGATAAGGTAGCCTATTTAAGAACTCTATATTTGACACAACTATATTTCCTACACGGTAACATATTTAGAACTCGATTTTTGACACATAATTATCTTCTCTACAAGATAAGGTATTTAGAACTTTATTTTTGTCACATATATTTCCTACACGATAAGGTATTAAGAACTCGATTTTTGACACAGAATTATTGTTCCTTTCTTGGTTGCTATTTGGTGTTTCTTATAAGACTTACTTGGCATATAATCAAACCTCATTACATCAACCTATCAATATATATCACTTATATATTTATTGATTGGTTTATATAATTATTTATCTATTTATTTGTCTTTTAGAACTCGCATTGTTGACACGGGCTGATGTTTTCCCACCGTTTGACAAGCTTAGTGTGTGAGTGCGGAAGGAAATATAAAGCTGACCATTGTCCCTTGGGTTTCATTGTCTTGTCATGGTTTCTTAGCGGATAATCAAGCATGTCTCTTTTCCAGTCAATCAATATTTAAGCCTTTTCAAACTAGTAATACGCATTTCTATTTTATTTTTTATGTGTGATTTGTTATGGCAATTATTAGACAATTTCATTCAGATTAGGAAGGGTATATGGAATTCCGAGCGTTAATGGAGATCGTCTTTAGCCCTTTAATTCCCACAGAGCCTTCCTAAGCTGTATAATATCGTCTAATGATAGCCAGAATAAACTGGCATAACACAAGGGGTTAATAAACCTACCTTAGATGCACTTTATAACTCATATTAATGACAGGTTTAGTATTGTCCTCATTGGTTTTGTTTTGTAAGTGAATTATTAAGCAGAAGCTTATCATTAATCAATCAATATCTAGTGCAATTCAAATCTCGTATTGTTGATATAGGTTATTTTTCCCCACTGTTTGACAAGTGTGGGAGTGCGGAAGGAAATTAAAAGCTGACCATTGTCCTTTGTCTTCATTGTCTTGTGATGTAGTCTTAGGAGATAATCAAGCATGCCTTTTCATCCATCAATCAATATTTAGTTAAGTTACGGACACAGGTTATTTTTTCTCTCCTTCTGATGAGTGTGGGAGTGCGGAAGGAAGGGTAAAACTGACCATTATCTCTTGGTTTCATTGTGTATTGTAATATTTTCTTAGTGCATAATCCACCATATATTATTAATCATAATTTCGAGTAGTATATTTTCGCACTGCTTATACTTCATTAACACAACGTGTATATATGCTGGAATGCTAAAAGAGGTATAGTTTTATAAACTTTTATCCGAAATATTTGTTTGTGTTTTTTAGCTTAATGTAAAACACTAGAATGATGCCAATCGTATAGTACATGTTGTTAAGCTACATAAATTAGACGTGTTTCAACTAGAAATTATATGCTACTAGTATTATAATGTGAGGGAAGTTAAGTTACAAAAACTAGCAACTGATACTGGGTAAAGGTTTAAATTGTTGGTGTGTAAAGTGTTTAATTATACTAAAATGGTAGAACAGGCGGGATCTTACAAAAATACATTTAAAGATATGCACCAGAATACATATATATTTAGCAGATTGACCATCGCTATTATTTTAACTTACGATATATAGTGGGGTGTGGATGACAGGTAGCAGGTAAGCTGTTATTGGCGCTAATTGCTTAAGGGAGCCTACCTCGCTTTTTTTTATCTTTCTCTCCCTCTCTTTTTGGCTTGTATTCGGCCCCATTCAGCCTACTATTTTAAGACGTTTACCCCCATCCAGGTGTCAATATTTTCCTGGCGAGCGGTAACGGGCCAACATATATATATTTTTGTTTTGACAGCAAGCTAAATTTGTACATTTTTCGATAGAAAAATTTCTCTGGCGAAGCCGGATCTCTCCATACAATGCTGGCTCGCTATCGCTTGCCAGGAAGAAATCTACACCTGGATGGGGATAAACGTCTTAAAACAGTTGGTTGAATGGGGCCGAATGGATACAAGCAAGAGAAAGAGAGAAAAGGAGAGAAAGATAAAACAAAAAGCAGGTGACCCCCCTTAACTGATAAAATAGAGGTTTTCTGTATAGCTCTGTTAACCTACAATTAATACAATCTGTTATAGTGGGGATACTGACCAAGTCCCGTCTAAATCTGTTCATAAAGTTTAAAAAGACTCTGTAAACAAAAATGGCAACCACACTGTAACGATCGTTTGATATCCATAACTGACATTAGCAGATATATATTAATTTAATTATTCACCGACGATTAATAGATTTATATGTCCGATCACTTGATATCCATAACTGCCATTAACAGATTTAAATTAATTTAATTCACCAATGATTAATAGATTTATATATCCGAAAAAATGGTCCATCATGATACTATGGTGCTGCTGAGTTAGCGTGGGAGTGCGGCAGGGTAATTTAATTAACCCCTTTTGTACCGGCGATGTCTTTTTAATTGTATTCTAGCTATGTTTAGACGATTTTGTGCAGTTTACGAAGGATCGCTGGTAGTAGATGGGTTAAGTGAGATAGTTCGAAGCCTGTGAATTGCTGGAGGCCCTTTAACAATATAGTAACATCGTCTAATAGTAGTCAGAATAAGGTTAAAAAGACGTTGCCGGTACAGAAGGGGTTAAATTTAGAAATGATTAATAGATTGATATGTCCAAAAAAAATGACCAATCATGATACGGTGGTGCTCCCGAGTTAGCGTGGGAGTGCGGCAGGGAGATGAACAGCTGTATGTATTGACCACACCTCCCCCGCCCGCCGATGGTCACTCTCTGGTCAGCTGTTTTTTGTTGTGGTGGTTGTGATGGACGCTGGCCAGCAGGTGCATGGTCCTCCCCACCTTTGTCAGAGGGGCTTTAAAGGGACGAGTTGAAGAGCGCTTTTTCCGGCACCTTTCGATAGGGAACTTGAATTTTGCCAGTATTTAAGTGATATTTGTGCACTGGCGTCGGAAGTAAATTGGAAGGTAATATGTAGAAGTGGTTGAAATCTTATAATGCTTTAATTTGGAGCTTTGCAGACTAGAATTACCGAATATATGTGCCTGATTAAGTACTCGAGTGACTTGGCCTTAAATAACTTAGTGAATCGTGGGTGGAATTCGGATGTGGTGGTGCAGGGCTGAGTTTTATCCCGAATATATAATGCTTATAGGGCTGAATGACATTCCTCGGATGCTTATGGACATGTGCATGGACCTATTGTATTATGATGAATTCCTAGGGGCGAGTTGTGGACACATACCGTAGGGAATTAAGGGGGAGGTAGTCGCTTCTTCTGGACTCCCTTCTCCCTCATGTTTAGCATATTAGTTTAGAGATTTTAAGACGTTCTTTCCGTTAGTTTGACGATTTTGAGACCTTTCGCCCCATATATTTGTCAATGTTAAGACCTTTCATGTCATTTCGATGTCGACTTTTTCCTGGCGAGCGATAGTGAACCTGTAAATATAGAAGCAAGCTTTCTACCGAAAAATGTACAAATAGATCTTGAAAGAGGGTCTAAGGGGTGTTTTTTTTTAAGCTTGATGGAGGTCCAGTGGGGAAACTAAAAGTAGATAATATACAGTGTACAAACCAAAAATCAAACACTACCCCGTTAAGGAAGACTTGTCATTATTGAACAGGTTAGCTGAATAGATAATGATTACGGTTGGACGACATTCCTTGGATGGTTTAGACATGTGCACGGATCTAATTGTGTTAATGATTTTTTCAGGACAAGTGCAGGTTCTTTTTCTACTATGATTTTTTGGAATGACCTGTGAACGCATACCGTAGAGCATTAAGAATATTATACTAGTTTAATTTATAATGCTTAGAGTGGAATGGAATGATTTTAGACAAGTGCATGGACCGTCTTTATCCCAATTCTTGTTCCGTTTTGAGATGACAGTATTTAGGAAAACTAGTACATATTCTACATGTTAACTGAATATGTATACTTGAAGGCTGAAGGGTGTATGTTGTTTTATATATTTTTAGATTTATTTATTTATTATTATTATTATTATTATTATTATATATATATATATATTTTTTTTAGGAGGGAGCTGTTAGGAATCAATTGAACCATTTATGAACATGCTTAACTTGCATACATATTAGTAGATCAATACATACGATATAGTTTGCTTCAGTTGATTAAAAGAGCATTCATGCATTCTATGATACATGGCCAAATTATTGCTTGTATAATATGTATAATGATCTTATAATATGAAAGTTTTTATTATCTCGTAAAGATTCACGTTAGACATTATTAGTATTGTTATTATTTTTTATTATTATCGTTTGTATTATTATTGTTTTAGTAATATTATCTCACCCATGTGATGCTTTAGAAGTATTATATAACATAATGTATACTTGCATTCCCAGTACCTTTTGCTTTGACACGTGTGGAACTTTTGATGTTTGGTTTCGCATTTTAATACAAACATTATCACAATTTATGTCTACTACTTATTTTGACTCGCGTACGTTTGAAGCTTTTCATGATATTTAAGGCAAGCTCTCCCTTTACTTTGTCATTACCGATTTGTGTTTGATGTGTCTTTATATTGCACTTATATAAAAAACTGTCTTGCATATAATTTTTGTTCTCACAATTTGCCTTTTATCGAGTTGGATTAAAGCTTTTACATTTACCACAAGCAGTCCCCCAACTTATTTTATTTGTTTACATCAACGATTTGCTTTGACTCGCGTCCGTTTGAATTTGTTAACGCATTTATATAGAACCAGTCTCATAAACATATTCTGAATCGGCGTTTTGTCCTTACCCGCGATTTGGGAGTAACCCTTTTATCATGAGGACTTGATTTTCATAGCGGCCAATTGTGAATCAGTAAATCTGTTGCTGTTTCTCCTTTATTATCCCGTGTAATCTTATTCTAGTTATCACTAGACGATTTACTTGGTTTATTGTACATTTTTAGTACTCAAATGGGTGAATACTGTCTCAAAAAACATCTGAATCACATAGGACTTTCTTAGACTGATTAAAACCGTCTATTGTTAGCTAAAATATAGATACACAATGCGCCATTGCACTGAAGGGATTAACGCTTTTATCAACATAATAATCCATTAATTCTCACAACGTATTCTTTTACACCAACCATTAACTTAGCTCCGTGTCCGTTCCAAGCCTTACATTTCATACACATACAGGCATATCTATGGATGTTGTTTTCATAATCCACTTTTTATGATGATCTGTGATTATGGTTCGAACCCTATACTGACATGTAATCCAAGCAATCCCCTAGTTTCCTTTTTTGCACCAACGATTTGCTTTGATCCGTGTCCTTTTCCATATTTTCTTTCGCATTTGCATAAAAGCATTCTCACAATTACCGTATATTTTTTATCGACGTTTTGCCATGACCCGTGAAATGGATTTAAAGCCTTTAAATGACATATACTGTAAGCCAAGTATTCCCCACTCAACCTATTTTTTGCGCCAACTATTTGCTTTGACCCGTGTCCTTTTCAAGCGGTTTCCCTCATTTACATACAGGCATATATACGTTTTTTTGTTTTTTTTATTAACTTTATCTTGACCTGTGAATATGGTTCGAACTGTATAGTGACATTTGATCCAAGTATTACCTCAACTTGTTTTTGCGCCAACCATTTGCTTTGCCCCGTGTCCTTTTCAAGCCTTTTATCTCATTTACATACACGCACCCCCCGCCATATCATATTAAGACGTGGAGAACAAGCAGCCTGTCACTCAGTTGTCCCTCTCACACAAGTCCACATTCAGGCCCCAAACTTCCGCTCATCAGCCTCGCCGTCTTCTCGGTCGGTTTGCAGTCACATCGCCACTTGACCACTTCGGAAAAGTACTGGGATTTAAAGACCTTCAAGCTCCGTTTGTTTAAATATTTTTAACTGATGCATTTCAACATGATAGCTTGGAGACTATGAACGTTGATTTTTTGTTATGTGAATGAGGGAGACAAAAGATAAATCTGCCTGTAACAAGTGTCCCCTCAAGGTTAAAAGAGAGGTAGCAAACCAAAAAGCAAGGTACGTTAGAGGTAATTTAGGTGTGTTGGAAAGAAGAGCGGTGTGCTTGTTACGTGTCGTGAAATGAAAAGGAGGTGGTGTTTGTGAAAGTTAGCTGATTTATTGTCTGTGTATGTGAGGAACAAATAGAAGCCAGGGGGAAGCCAGGGGGAAGCCAGGCAAATGAAACAGGACTTTCCATATGCCAATGTGGCCTCTCCTGGGTACTGCCCTGCTCGATTGGTGCCTACGATCTCCCCAACTAAGGGAAAGTATTGTCTCAGGTTATGTGGCTAAAGGAAGTGTTTCATAATATTGCATAAACGTGTCAGAATTGTTCACTAAAATTAATACTACCTCCGATTGCAGGGATAGGCAAGTTCAATGAGTTTAATTAATTCCTTCAAGTAATCGGGACGATAATTTTACCATGTGCAATCTTCTTTCCCAACGTATACAGTATATCTACGAGACACTCCTCTCCATCTTGTTAGGAATATGAGAATTGAATAAATGCACCGTACGTAAGTCCATTCATTATAATTATGCTTAAATCATTGTCCCTGACCTCATAATTATAACTTGTATAACAATAATGCAGACGGAACTTCGTAAATTGATTTTGTGATCTAGTTTAAAGTCGATGTGGTTGTGAGGCGAAGTGACCTGCTCTCGTCTTGGTCACACCAGTCGTCGCCAAAGAAGTCACACGATCACTATGCCCGTTAATTATATTGGATCATTCTCATCTGTCGGCTTTTATTTATTAATATGTGTATTTATTACTGTAATAATATTATTATTATTATTATTATTATTTGTTTTAATCAGTCACGTAACATAATATACCAGCACTCGAATCGCCTATATAGTTAAATATATTACTAAAATTACTCAGGGTATATATCAAACCAGAGTCCTGTTCTTTAGTCATCATTACCAGATATACCGATCTATATAGATATATGCTTCTTATGTCCTTGGAGGTGATAACATGACCAAAATAATGCAACTCCATTTACATTTTTCTATATTTTTTCTCATATTCCATCCACTCCTCTTTAAACACTATTATATTCATTTGATACCCTGCAATTACTACTAATAATAATTATAATGATAAAAATACAATTGATAACATTATAGAGCCCCATAATGTTCCCAGAAAAAACACTGTCGATGAAAAAGTTGCCAGAAAGAAAAACGGTGGTGTGACTCCGCCTTAACGTACTCCCGGGGAACGGTTCTCAAGACGTCGTTATGCACCTCATTAGATTATTTTCATTTAATAGCACAGGCCGAGCGTCCGTTCGTAACCCGAGCCGCCGGGGGTGAATATGATAGTAGTGGAAACCGCGAGCAATGAGAGACGTCGCGAGGGAGAATTTGCACCGGGTTGATTCCTTTTTTACAGTAGGTTCATCTTCCTTCCTTTGCTTTGTGAATACCTATGTACAGTTGCGCTCATTAATTCTGATTAATTTTGAAGCCTCGAACTGATTAGACTAACCTCCAAAATGCGAGTATCTGGTAAATAATAAAAAAACAAAAATCGATTTAGCCCAATTTCGAAAATGTATGTATCAATATTAATGACCGCATCTGTACATTTATTATCGGGTATTTGATCAAATGTCCATATACATCTGATAGGTGCCTGTATGGATTGCGTTTGTCTGTTCATATGAACGTATTTCGATAAATCGATTAGTATTTGTACATTATTAAGTTAAATTCGACATTCCTTACGTGGAAATGTGTTGCTTAAATTGAAGTGCACTTAGAAGACTTAGCAGATATTTATAATTTTAAATATTTGAGAATTTAGTCCTTTTCTATATGATTAAACGCATGCACAATGAAAGGTTTAATTTATTTACAAGGAGTTGTCTTTGCAAAACATATTAGATATTCGACATGAATTATAATGCACATTATTTTAAGCGTAACCAACAAACAAGGAAAATAGAAACGACATTGAGATGTGTTTCTGGCTCCAACAGAAGCTTATAAGAGACATTATTTGCAATGATAATCTCTGCCTCCCATTACCTTTCTCCAAACCTCCCACTCTGCCACCCCTCCCACACAAACCCATCCCTTCACCCTTCCCACAAATCCCATATATCCTCCTCGTACCCGTCCCGTCCACTATTCTATCCACCTATTAACCTCCCACTCCCCCATCCCTCCCACACATACTTCCCCTACTGATCTATTCCTATCTCCCTTCTAACCATCTATCCTCCTACCCTTCCCTTCTACTATTATATCCACCTCTCTGTATAACCTTCCACTCCCCCATCCCTCACACACATACTTCTCCCTCTGACACATCCATCTCTCTCACAAATCCCATATATTCTCCTCTAACCATACCCTCCCACCCATCCCATACTTCCTCCTACATATTAACATCCCACTCTCCCATTCCTCCCACTCATACTTTCCCCACTACCCCATCCTTTCCTCCCTCAAATCTCATATATAGCTTCCTCCAGCCATTCCCTCCCACTGTTCTATCCACCTCTCTATATATCCATTTCCCACTCCCCCATTCCTCACACACGCACTTATCCCGCTGACCCATCCCTCTCTCTCACAAATCCCATGTGTCGTCCTCTAACAACTTTCCTCCCACATATAATAATCTTACAAAATACTCCCCCATCCCTTCCACACACATCCTTATCCTACTAACCCATCCCTCAAATCCCATCTACCCTCCTCCATCCCTTCCCTCCCACCCATCCCACATATGCTCCTCCCATATATCCCATCCCTTCCACCTACCTACTCACCTACCCTCATTTCGATCTCTAATTCCTTAAAATTCTCTCCAAAGGCTTGCTATAAAGAAAGAGGAGTTTTGCTGTTCTCTTACACGCATTCTTAATACACTAATGCACATTCTAGTACTTTACATATGTCTATTATATTATTATTATTATCATTATTATTATTATTATTATTATTATTATTAGTAGTAGTAGTAGTAGTAGTAGTAGTAGTAGTAGTAATATCTTGCTCTGTCTTGAGTCGGCTACCCCCAAAATGGGGATTGGGCCTGAGCATATAGATAGATAGTAGTAGTAGTAGTAGTAGTAGTAGTAGTAGTAGTAGTAGTACTATTTGAAGGACAAACTGTTAGTCCTCAAATGTTTGTAATTTAATTTTCTGAATTTATATTTTACCCTCCTGTTAATGCTGAAATTGGATGATCATTATTTATTCGCCCAATCTTGGGTATAAATATACAATCAATCAATCAATTATTTACATTCGAAAATTAACGGAAGTACACCATACAACTCAAAAACGAGTTCGGCTACGGTGTGGGGGAACGGAAAGTATTCAATAGTGTTTTCATAGGTCTTGCAGGCCATTCAGAGCGGCCGTATTTTTATAGTTTGATTCTCCTTTTCGATTTGGTAAGAGGGCCAACCGCTTTTGTTTTTGTTATGAATGGGCTGCGTCCGAAAGCGAGCGAAGTGCATCAGGCTCTTACCCCGTTTTCTTAGGTCATATGCAAATTAGTTTAGATATTTTCATAGCTTATCATTGGCGTAGTTTCTTGTTATACCTTATAGTCATTTTAGTTTATGATTTTATTGTAGCTTAGTGATATTATAAACAAATCGATGGAGTTCTTATATTTTGTTTTTTATGTTTTTATTTTTATTTTATTTTATTTTTGTTGTCGTCGTACACAGGGTGGGAGAGCCAGCCATGTGAGCAGAATCTGAGGGCTGGACGCTATTAGATCATATTCAGACGGGATCCGAAACGTCATGAAGAGAATTCGATCCTAATTACCCTCTCGCCGCGCTGCACTTTCGTAACCCCCAACTCCTCGTTTCGGCACCTATGGGTCACTTCTATACGGGCCATATTCCCCCAGATTCCAATTGATATCCTATGTCCATCTGTCCCTTAGCCCTATAGAAAATACCTTCACTCAGATGTATTCCCCATACTGGAGGACAATCCACCTTTTATGTAAGAAACAAAAGGATTAAAATGGACTAATAATAGGGTGTGAGAACCGCGGGAACGGATCGCAGCGGCCGGGTTCAGAAGCAATCGCTCAGGAGGCGAGTATTAGGTAAGACGGTGCCAGACGAAGGGGAGATGAAGAAACTAAGAACTGTGGGAACGGGCTATTGGGGAGGGAAGGGTCAGCGTGGGCCAGGTCTTTCGATAGGGAGACTTGTTCCATCTTTGCTTTTCTGGACGCCATGTTCCTTACCTTGTCGAGTGTTTTGTCTCTCTTCAAGCGCTGTACCATAGGATAAATGAGTGTTAAACTGCCAAGTATAATTTAACAAGATAAGCTTAACCATAAACTTCCAGGCTTGCTTTGGTTACTGACTGGATCTAATTTAATATTTGTTTTAAAATATGCACACCTACTTCAACAACTTGCTAGAATATAATGCATAGCAAGTTAAGCACAATTGCAACTGCAGTATAGATGAGAATTTTACCCAGCTGCATTCAAGGGTTTACATGTATACAAAATGGCGACTGGTGCAAATTATTGGTTTTATTTTGGCCTCGGGCGTGGGGCGGTCCTCGGTAGCGCACACAAAATCCTCCCAATGTACAGTCAGGGAAAGCAGTCCTGTTATATAGTCCTCCTGTCGTCTGTGAACCCTGAAACTATTGAAGCCCAGAGCTTAAAACAATAGATTTGGTTCGGTTGTTGAACTCTTTATTACGATCGATGTTTTCACTTGTAAATATTGTTCCACGAGACAAAGCAAAAATGTGCGTTCTGTATATACTGTATAGCTTAACCGGATACTAGTGACATTGAAATAGTCACGAGTCTCCACTATTCTAAGCTTTACATGCCCATCCTTAGCACCGAAAATCGACTTGCGTCTTTTAAACTTCAACTCCAAATTTTATCTTTTACTAATTAAGGGGTCAAATCTATGTTCCTTATTATGAAGTGCCTGTATAATATATCTGTGGTGTATATAAAATTGTATGACCAGTCATGGTAATTTAATCCTTACGAAAGCAAATCAATAAAGCACTTATGATAATCCATCAAATATGAAAACACAATTATCCCTAATATAAAATATTGCTAGTTCTTAAAAATTGTGATATACTTTCATTATGAATGTTTTCAACAGTACATGTTATTATTCACACACCTGCGCATATATATATATATATATATATATATATATATATATATATATATATATATATATATATATATATATATATATATATAATTATATATTATATATAATAAAGTATATGTTATAAATGTTTACAGTTAAGCTAGAGAGCGAGAGCATATTAACGGGTAAAATCGAGAGAGAGAGAGAATGAGAGTGAGATGGAAGGGAGAAAGAAAGAGCGAGGAAGAATTTTATTGCCTGTCCGTAAAAATTCATGAATCCCCAACGACCACCAAAAATCAAGCTCCAGAAATAGAAGGCATTGTCAGTTCCTAGAGGGAGAAAAACAAGTTGCATTCGGAAAGAGGTTGGCTGAAATGAGGTGAAAAAAGAGAAGCCCTACGTATAAAAAAGAGAGGGGGTGAAAAGAGGAGGAGGTGGAAGTGTGGGATGTGATAGAGAAGTGGTGATGAGAAAAAATGAAAACGGTCTTCTCTTTATCTCTCTCTCTCTCTCTCTCTCTCTCTCTCTCACACATATTATCTTTTCTTGCTTTATTATCTTTCAGCACCTACTCCCTCTCCCCATCTACCCTAGTATTATATAAATTGTATTTATCTTGCACACATATCCATCAAACCCACCCCCATCTCTCTAACCAGTTGCTATTTTCCACCTACTCACTCTCTCTCACTCACTCACTCACTCACTCACTCACTCACTCACTCTCTCTCTCTCTTTCCTTCCTTCTCCATCCATCAAGCCTCGGCCCACACTCTCCTAGACCTGACCCCATATATCCTCTCTATATGCCCATATATTTGTTCCACTTCCCTCCCGAGGTCCCCGCTACATCGTCTTCGCCCACAAAGACATCGTCCCCTCCGTGGTTACTCTGATCTGGGAGAGATTTGATGCTGAGCTCAAGACATCGCTATTAATTGGTGCTGCTGTACAATTCCCAGCTGATAAATAAAATTATGAGGAGTTGGGTATAGTTAGGACAGTTATAATGAGTTTCCTGGGGGTGGATAGGACTATCGTTCAAGAGAAATAGCGCAGTTTGTGTTCTGATTCTTGGACGCTCTACAATGGGAAACTGACCAAGCCAGAGGAACCCCTTGCACCTGCTGGCAAGACGCCTTCCTTACGACCAGTGCTGGAAAACAATCGGCAAGGATCAATACACCAACGGAGTCTGGGTTCTTAAGGGTCACGCTCGCGGCGCCTAGCCACCGCTAACTGGACCTTACGGCTCCTTCTTCCAGCCCTGCCACCGTCTTTCCCCTCACTCCCTTCGCTCTAAACAACCATTGAATCACCCTTTAAATGCTATATACAGTATGTATTTATTTAAGCAGGGTCTATTAATTCCAGAAGTGTTATGGAAATTACGACTTATATAATATGGTTTACGATGTATTGCATGTTAGGGTTGAGAGGTGGAATACGAGTGTGCGAGTCGCCTCTTTGGCAGCACTGTGACCTGGCCGCTCGGGAGTACTATGGTGGCACCTCGTTATGGGATCCCTTCATATCAACACCCCCTTGTAACAACCATCCCTACCGCCAGACGATTTTCCCTCCGCCAGCATTACCGATAGTCCTGGAGTGTATTATTATAACCGGAGACGTAGCAGTGGTATTTCGCTATTTTGTTGTTCGCTCTAACGGGTCCCCATCGGCTCTGGCACTACGAAGGAGCACCAGCGGGGATTATAAATTGACCCTTACCCCGGTGCGCTCAGTAATGGAGTGAAAAAGGACCAGAATCTGTGAGGATAGGGAATTTTAAATGGATTCCAAACTTCGATAATGGGGGGCGGTGTGGGTGGAGGGGCTGGAGAGGGCGATGGTAATTATCCAGAAAATATCTCTCTGTGTATATATATTTTGTTTTCTCCCCCCCCCCCCCCCCCCTCTCTCTCTCTCTCTCTCTCTCTCTCTCTCTATATATATATATATATATATATATATATATATATATATATGTATATATATATATATATTTCTCGCTCTCCATTTCTCTCTCTCGCTCTCTATATATATTTTTCTCGCTCTCCATTTCTCTCTCTCGCTCTCTATTTTTCTCTCTCTCTCTATTTCTCTCTCTATTTCTCTCTCTCTCTCTCTCTCTCTCTCTCTCTCTCTCTCTCTCTCTCTCTCTCTCTCTCTCTCTCTCTCTCTCTCTCTCTCTCTCTCTCTCCCCCCCCTATATTTTTTTCGAGGATGTATTGCCGACACATCTCTCGTTTTCCGGAACATGAAAGAGTGGCGATTTTTCCGCTCCAGACGAAGAGAAACAAAGGCCCCGTCTTATCAACCCTCGCCTCTGTTTTATCACAACATAAAGACCGAATCACTCGAGCGCTTTTTCCCTTTAACTATTCTTTCTGCAACTACAATCTCTGGTACGGTAACTTTTGAATCGATTTTAATACAATAAATAGACCGAATCACTCTGGCGCTCTTTCTCTTTAACTATTCTTTCTGCAACTAAAATCTCTGGTACGGTAATTTATGAATCGGTTTTAATACAATAAATAGACCGAATCAGTTGAGCGCTTTTTCCCTTTAACTATTCTTTCTGCAACTAAATTATCTGGTACGGTAACTTTTGAATCGGTTTTAATACAATATAAAGACTGAATCACACGAACGGCGCTTTTTCTCTCATCTGTTCTTCCTGCAACTAAAATCTCTGGTACGGTAACTTCTGAATCGATCTTAATACAATCTAGCTTTTCGCCTCATCATTTCTGCAACTAAAATCTCTGGTACGGTAACTTCTGAGTCGGTTTTAATACAATTTAAAGACCGAATCCCACGAGCGTTTTTCCCATCAACTATTAATTCTGCAACCCGGAGTCTCTGGTATGGTAGTTTCTGGAGTAATCATTTATAAGAAGTCCATCACATCTAAACATCTTCCTCCAACTCAGATTTCGCAGCTTCTGAATTTCACGTTCATAATAATTACGCCATCCTAAAATAGTACACCCTCAGTCTAGTTGCCGCTATCGGTGTAAAATAGGACCAAACATATTGCCCAAATATAGTGGCCGACGGAATGTTGCAGGAAAAAGTGTTCATGTGAATGCGCCTTAAAAATGAGTAACCTTGGAGCCCCTATAGAAATGAGAAAATAAACATCGCCCACGATTAACAGTGTGATCATGTGTTTATATAATTTGTCCATGCTATTCTGAATTCCAGCTTTGAAGAACCTCTAGGACGTCACAGACAGATTATAACTTTAGTCTGCTAGTATCCAAGCCTGAATAAATCAAATATACGCTGCATGTATAAGCGACAAATAAACTAACTCAATCATTTAAGTGATGTTTATATACTTCATACCGTCCAGACAAATATATTAAGCCAATCAAATAAATATATAAACACACGTTATTTTTCCACATCTTAAGCAAAGGGGAGGTGGGCCGTTTTTCTGGTCCCCTTTCTCCCTCATGTTTAGCCCCATCAGTTTTCAGATTTTAAGACGTTCGGCCCATTAGTTTGGCGATTTTAACACCTTTCGCCCCATTTCGTTGTCAATATTAAGACTTTTCGTGTCATTCCTAGCGAGCAATAGTGAGCCTGTAATTTAAGAGGAATCAGCCTTCGGTCTGAACATGTTTCTATCGAAAATTGTACAAATTAATCTTGAAGGGCGGGTGTTTTTATAAGCTTGATGCAGGTCTAGGGAGGAAACTAAAATTAAGGGAATAAATGAATTAATAGAAAACAAATATGTACCGTATATATATATATATATATATATATATATAAACGGCTAATTTCCCCTTAAAGAGGACAGGATGAACGACCATCCACAACAACAAGAAAACACTAACCCCCCCCCCCCCCCCCTCCCCGCGCAATAAATCTCTCCAAGGGGAGGACAATACGTTGCTTTATTAACCCCCTTCTGTACCGGCGACGTCTTTTTCGTTTTATTCTATCTATATTTAGACTCGCTATATTTAGAAGATATTATTTTATGAAGCTTGGGAAGGATATGTGGTAGCTAAGAGGATTATTTGAGAGTGTCTGTAGGCTTTGTATTGGTAGATGTCCTTCCTAAGCCGATTAATATCGTCTAATAGTTGCCAGAATGTAATGGAAAGGATGTCACCGGTACTGAATGGGTTAAAGATGAAATATACAACTGAGCCATATAGTAAGATTCCAAGCCATCAAAAAGATAAACTATTATAGTAAATATAATTGTATTCATTATAATTAAGCCAACAAATTTTGACCACTAATCCATATAATAAAAACACTAATTCAATAATCGAACTAATAATTCCACCACATGGGAAGAGTCAGCCAGGGAATAGGTGTGGCAATTTACAGCCCATTTGGTGTAGCTCTTTTTGAGATAGAGAGGTAAGGGATTACGATTTCCTGCCTAGGCCTACTTGTTATGAATAGACTAGCTTAACATGATATATATATATATGCTGTACTGTATATATATATATATATATATATATATATATATATATATATATATATATATATATACAATTATATATATATCCTACTGTATATGTTCATTAACTCCCTTTACGTTTTGAGAGTAAAGGATAAACAAACCTAACGAAAAAAAAAAAAAAAAAGACTAGGAACAACCCTCCCCCAACACACACATACACACACACACACACGAGAGAGAGAGAGAGAGAGAGAGAGAGAGAGAGAGAGAGAGGCCCAAGAACCGGAGCAGCAGATAAGGCTCACTTCGCCATTACTTCTTGATGAGGGCTTAATCCTTGCGGGCTCTCTGGTGATCGAACCCCGGATGCGAGAGTTTTTTTCTTCATTATTGTTAGTATTGTTGTTATTGTTGTTACGATTATTTTGTTTAATTAGTTTTATTATTAGTGTTTTTATTAGTTTTTGTTATTTTGATTATTAGTATTTATTGTTGTACTGGTCAAGGCAGTTATAATCAAGTGAGGATTGTCGAGGAAATAGTTCTATAGCAAACTACTAATTTTTCACTACACCGATGTCAAAATATAATTTTATATAGCTTATGGGTAGGCCAGAAATCGTAAACCCTAACCTTTGTAACTCAAAAAGGGCTGGAGCAAAAGGGCTGTAAATTTCCACACCTATTTCCTGACTGAGCTTCTCATGTGGTTTTCATTTAGTTGATTACTCAAGTAATTTTTAAGTTATTGAGGTTAGTATTCCAGATTTTTGGCCTAAATGTAATGATTAGACTTTATTTTACTTTATTTAAACTATTTCCTGTTCACATAAATATCCTGAATGAATAAACTATAATATATTTGAGCGAGGATGTCTGTATGTAAATTATCAATCAAATTATTCGGAGATGTACTGCCAAAGGAGATGTATTGTCAAGCAACAAAAAAAACCTAAATGGATTGGATAACAACGAAAACAAAGAAGAAAGAAAAGAGACATTAGGAGTTCGAAACCCCTCCTCGCTCTCCGGACGAAAACAACTCCCCTTTATGTGACCCTCCTCCCGTTTTTTGTTTTCCCACTGGCTTCGGGTCCCCTCTGAGGTGCCGATCGAGCGAGTGATGGCGGCCGTGTTTTTCTTTAATCCGTTTTGTTTTTCCGGTATTGTTTTAGAGACCCGGGTTTTAATTCGTTTTTGGTGTGGTGTTTTGCTCTGAGAGGCCCCGAGGTGAGAAGAGATTGTGGGGCCAGGCTTGTCCTCTAGAAAGCGCCGAGTTACATGAGCGCTATTTCCGGCAACATTTAAGCGATATTATGTTTGTAATTCAATCGATAATAATTTCTGCGGTAAAATTTCAGTTACGTTTTGGATTGTTATCGGCATTTGTATTTATAGTAAAGGCTTATGATTATTTTAGGTGGATGCATGATAGTGACATTTTAGTGTACAGGAGGCCAAACTGGAAATTGCTGAAAACCAGTTGCCGGGAAATGTACTGGTGTGATTCATTATGTGAGGAATCGGACGTGGGTGTAGGTGGTGGGGGTGGAGGGGTGGGGATGGGAGTGGTGGTGGGAGTGAGGGTAGGGGTGGTGTTTGGTAGTAGGGACGCAGGTGTTTTCGGTCCACTAGTTCGTTCGCCTGTCTTTCTAGCCCACACAACTAGAGTTTCTGCTACCTTACTTTGAAGTTGTTTTGGCTAGATTACTGTAGGTTAGCTTAGGTTAATTTTGTTTAGGTTTGGATAGAATAAAGGTTTTGATAGTCTGAGGTTATGTAAGGTTAGTTTTATAACAGTTCAGGCTAGGCTTGGGTTAAGTTAGGTAAGCTAGACTACGTTACATTACATTGATTATGGGTTAGATTACGGCAGGGTAATATTTAGATTAACGTATCAAAACCCACGTAATTTGACTGTTAGTGTAAGTTAAATTTAGGTTAGATTATTTATGATAGGTTGAGCTTACTGTAGGTGAGGTGGGTGGATCTACTCTAAATGGGTGAAAAGACTCTAGGGCGAATGGACCGTTGGTAATGGATTAGAGTGGCTGTGATTGGTGGACATG
The DNA here is from genome assembly GCA_032716605.1 of Paralithodes platypus. Lineage (NCBI taxonomy): Eukaryota > Metazoa > Arthropoda > Malacostraca > Decapoda > Lithodidae > Paralithodes > Paralithodes platypus. The sequence goes on from CM064482.1 coordinate 61,786,590, forward strand.
ACATGTATAATGTATAGGGTCCCTGGTCATAACGTATAAAGGCTCTGGGTTATAATGTATAGGGTATAGGGCTCTGGGTTATGATGTATAGAGGCTCTGGGTTATAATGTATATAGTATAGGGCTCTGGGTTATAATGTATAGAGGTTCTGGGTTATAATGTATAGAAGCTCTGGGTTGTAATGTATAGGCTCCCGCTTATAATGTATAGGGTGGGTTATAATGTACGGTATATATATATATAGGGCTCTGGGTTATAATGTATAGGGTCCCTGGTTATAATGTATAGAGGCTCTGGGTTATAATGTATAGATGCTCTGGGTTATAATGTATAGAGGCTCTGGGTTATGATGTATAGAGGCTCTGAGTTATAATGTATAGAGGCTCTGGGTTATAATGTATAAAGGCTCTGTATCTCGGTGGGAGGAAAGTTTTTGTCTAGTGTGTGTGTTTTTTATATGTATATATATATTTTTTTAATTGTAATATTATTTTTTGTGTTGGTGGTGGTTACATACTGTACGTAAATATATAGCTAGATAGCTAGATAGAGAGTTACATAGATACATAAACTACGCAGACGTTGCAGTTCCTACTAGGCCTTTAAATATAAAATAACAGGTAAATGAGAGAGAGAGAGAGAGAGAGAGAGAGAGAGAGAGAGAGAGAGAGAGAGAGAGAGAGAGAGAGAGAGAGTTTATTTATGAAGAAAACAAAATAAGACTATTTATATTCAACGTAATAGATCTTACTCCACAAACGGGCAGGAGAAAACCACACTGGATAATTCTGGTCCATGTTTGGGAAGATGTATATTACGGTTGTGGTTTCCAAGGTTCATCAAAAGGAAATTATATATGAATGTTTAGTAACAAATAAGGCGGTATCAAAGGGCTACCATTTCGAAAGGTTCTGCCGACTACAGTATATGTTATAGTATTTAGAGTACCGGTGCTGTATATATTGTTGGGAGTTTAACTTTAGTCTATATTTTCAGCTGCAGTGAAATTGTCCTGTGTTCATCTTGTTTACTTCGCTATTAGGCCTACAAAGATTTTGTTCTGAAATTTGTTGTCAATAATGCAAACCTGGTATATATATTATGTAGAGACACAGCACTCTCATATTATTTGATGACGTATAGATCTAACAGCTGCTAAGGAATTCAATTTACCTTTAGCTGAAATAAAACAAGACTATAATATGATTGTGGATAAAGTGATAATGAATAATCTGTTTCCAATAATCATATTATTGTTAATAATTTCATTGACATTTTCGTAAATTCTATTACTGTGGATAACTAAGCAGTCATAGCTCTGAATCACTGCTACTATTATACATTTTAACCAAATACTGCTGTACACAAGCGTCAATTTATTTACAAACACTTCTTCCTCCCATTGCCCGTAACATCACCGCCATTTGCCATTCGCAGGACAGTTTCAGGGTCTCTCTCTCTCTCTCTCTCTCTCTCTCTCTCTCTCTCTCTCTCTCTCTCTCTCTCTCTCTCTCTCTCACACACACAAAGATAGGGAGCCTTCTGATTGGTTGTCTTATTTGTTTATTTTCCTTTATCGTAATTTTATATCTACTGCAAGTAAGTCTTGACCACCTTCCTTGATACGTAAGGTCTGTGGGGTTCGTGTATCAATGTACTGTATATCTCTGTATCCATCGGATTCTCTCTCTCTCTCTCTCTCTCTCTCTCTCTCTCTCTCTCTGTCTCTCTCTCTCTCTCTCTCTCTCTCTCTCTCTCTCTCTCTCTCTCTCTCTCTCTCTCTCTCTCTCTCTCTCTCTCAATACCGCCTCCCTCTTTTTCCCACTTTTCGTTTTCGTAATTCAATGCAGTTCTCGCGAAAACGATGGCGACGTCTGGCAACCCCCCCTCCTCAGACCATTGTTTACCTTACACCGAACAATGACGCTGACCCCGATCGCCGTATTAAATTAAACTTTCTATAAAAATATTAACCCGTATATTTTGGATGATGAGTATATTTGTTTGTTTTTATATACCGGGATGTTAAATTTCTTCGTAAAGGGAGAGTGCCATCAACTTCGCATTAACTCTTTTTCCCGGGCCCGTTTCGATCGACAGCGTACCTCTGGCAACATTGAGAGGGGGGGGGGGGGGCTCTTTTGTATTGATATCGGTAACAACACTGCATTTAGATCGTTTTAAGTGGTCCAATTCTGTATACACCTTTCCTTCAGAGTACAACAGATCAGAAATATCGAAACAAAATGCCAGAAAACGCGCCCATGAGAGTTCTTGGATTATCTTTGGGAGTCATGGCGTTCTTGCAGCGGATTTAGACCCCGGCTGGACACTAGTGGACATAAAACACAATTGGTTGACTCCGATCGACTTCCGCCAATCGCTGCCGAGCTTTGTTTTCGGTCATCTGGGGGGAAAAAGTGTATTGACCAATGGCATTAGGTTATGTAAAAATGTGAGGGTCAGGGAGCCAATGGGAGGCGAGAACTGGACAGTGGCCATCGATCCAACAGAGGGGTTACCCACGCCAGCTTACTCCCCTCCCTCCCTCCCTCCCCCTTCCTCCCTTTCCTCCCCTCTGCCTCCCTCCCTCCATTCCTCTTGTCTCACCTCCCTACCCCTACTTTCCTTCTTTCTTCTTTAATCCCCTCTCCCGTCTCTCTCCTTCTCTCACTCCTTTATCATCTTCTCATCAGCTCTTATTTATTGCTCCTTGTTTCTACCTCCCACTTTCTCTCCATTTCTTCCCCCCCTCCCCTTCTCTCTCTCTCTCTCTCTCTCTCTCTCTCTCTCTCTCTCTCTCTCTCTCTCTCTCTCTCTCTCTCTCTCTCTCTCTCTCTCTCTCTCTCTCTCCTCGAAGCCCCCCCACACCCTCGTTTTTTGTAACCTGCCTCTGTCTCCCGTTTTTCTTTACCCCCTGTTTCCTCTTCCCTTACAGAGAGTGGTTTGGGGGACTTTATTGCTTCTTCTTTACTACATGTTGTCTTAAAGGGAGGCTTTATTAGTGTACGCTCGAAAGTCTATTATTATTATTATTATTATTTGTCTCTCTCTCTCTCTCTCTCTCTCTCTCTCTCTTTATATATATATCTATATATATATATATATATATATATATATATATATATATATACCGTATATATATATATATATATATATATATACTGTATATATATATATATTTTTTTTTTTATATAAAGCGTGCGATAAATTGGATATTACAATGTATTTATAGCCAAATATGTTGTTGATTATAAATACTTGCCAATGATATGATAGAGACATAATACTTTCTGATTTTTCCATTAATTATCGATAAATCAGCTGTTACGTGATTCAACATTTCCGCCAAGTTAAAGGGAGAAATTAAAATGCAATTCATATCATGGCAAAGGTAAATAAATGTGAACATGAATATATAACATTGAATTGAAATTGCTATAAATATATAATACATGCAATGATAAAATGGCAAATCTTTCGAAATATGTATAGATAAATATAAATTGGTGTTTCAGAAACAATATAACTAGAATGGCTTCAGAGATAGTCCATAATATAATTAATGCTAATTACTGTATCCAGTCAATTATAAATATCCCTAATAACTTTACCTTGTATTAGCAGTTTCACCAATTTAAATAATTAAATGTATAGATGGCAAATATGGAAAGCTATTACAGATTCAGGATGGAAATAAACACATTTAACCCTTTGAAGATTATAATGCCTTTTGACAGTATATTCTTGCTATCATTATACGACTTTATACAGTTTAGGAAGGATTACAAGGGTAAAGAATAATCAATTAACCCTCTTACTTCCATATACCCTTCCTAATCTGAATACAATCCTCTCATACTAGCCAGAAAGCATAAATGAAATGCGCAATCGGATCGTGAAAGGGTTAAGGAAACAGGCAGCAGTGACAGGGCTTTAAGGGGACTTGGGCCGCTTTTTTAGACCCCCTTCTCCCTTAAGTTTAGCTCAATTAGTTTTCAGATTTTAAGATTGTTGCCCCATTAGTTTATCGATTTTAAGACCTCTCGCCCCATTTTGTTGTCAATATTAAGACCTTTCGTGCTATTTAGGTGTAGATATTTTTCCTGGCGAACGATAATGAGCCAATAATTTTGGAAGAACCGGCCGATTTTCTACCGAAAAATTTACAAATTTATCTAGAAAGGGGATCTAATGGGTGTATTCTTAAGTTTGATGGAGTTTTAGCGAAGAAACTAAGAAATACAAGAATAATTGAAATAATAGACCAAAAAACGGGCCATCTCCCCTTAATGAATGTTGTCAAAAAAATTGTAAGAGTGTTCTTTACAGATGGTTGAAACCTTGCATAGCATCTGGGTATATTTAATTGTCAATTCATATGCCATGGCAGTTTATACTAATAGCATTCATACTTTTCCACAAACAGCTTCGCAAGGATCAACAGGTCTGTTGGGGCTTGATTTGATTCGTATTCCGTTGTGTTCCATTGCATTGTGCGTATATATAGTTATAGTTATCGTAGATGGGGTTAGACAGGTTGGGGAGGTGAGAGGTCTCTAATAATGAAGAGAGAAGTAAAGGAGGAAAGAAAGAGCTAAGTAGAAAATAAAAAAGGTGGGGGCTGTTCTTCTTGATATTGTTTAAAGTTCTTTCGAGGAGTTTATGATATAATTTGAGTACTGATAATTTGCAATATTGTTCCTTCTAAAGGTAGTATTGACAGGCGGGGCGAGCCGGCCTGGGGTTCGCCGAGAGTGGTGGGGGCGAGTGGAAAAGAAAGAAATCAACAAAAGTCTGGAACAAAGAACTTGGTATTGGTCAGGCTTGCGGCGAGAAGGGGGGAGAGAGAGAGAGAGAGAGAGAGAGAGAGAGAGAGAGAGAGAGAGGGAGAGAGAGAGAGAGTGAGAGAGAGAGAGAGAGATAGAGAGAGATGAGAGAGAGAGAGAGAGAGAGAGGAGACGATGAGAGAGGAGAGAGAGAGAGAGTTAGAGAGTTAGTTAGTAGTTAGTTAGTTAGTTAGCCAGTCGTGTAGTTAGTTAGTTAGTTAGTTAGTTAGTTTAGTTAGTTAGTTAGTTAGTTAGTTAGTTAGTTAGTTAGTTAGTTAGTTAGTTAGTTAGTTAGTTAGTTAGTTAGTTAGTTAGTTAGTTAGGTAGTTAGTTAGTTAGTTAGTTAGGTATTTGGTTAGTTAGTTAGTTAGCTAAGTTAGTTAGTTAGCTAAGTTAGTTAGTTAGCTAAGTTAGTTAGTTAGTTAGTTAGTTAGTTAGTTAGTTAGTTAGTTAGTAGTAGTAGTAGTAGGTAGTTAGTTAGTTAGTAGTAGTAGTAGTTAGTTAGTTAGTTAGTTAGTTAGTTAGTTAGTTAGTTAGTTAGTTAGTTAGTTAGTTAGTTGTGTGACTGGAAGAGGGAAACATAAATACTTAAAGGCAGCAAAAAGTAAAATTTGTATTATGACAAATGTGAGAATTAATAGGCAGGGCATATTATAGGTAAACCGTATGATAGTGCTACTAAAACACTAGAACCATTACAATATGGACCGTAATTATGGTCGTTATCAAATATACAGTAATAACATATCATGGTTCTCATGGTTGCATCTACCTATTAGTAATCATAGCCCACAAAATATTCAATAAAGTGATGTCATAGTTTAATTTTTTTTTAGAAAGATACATATGTAAACTAAAATGACTGTTGGTATGCTTCTATATTTTTTTGACCGTGTAATTAGTCGTAATATGAATTTACTTATGTATTGATAACACGGAAGAAAAATCTATTCATGTTTAATATATATTTAGTTTATTATTGGCTAACCTAATTATCTAACCAAATTCTTTCTAAAAATGGTAATAACCATTCAATGCAAATAAAAGGTCAGTTTAAAGAAACAGAAGAGAATGATTCTCAAAACAATAATACGATTTATCATGAAAGTTTATGCTGAAAGTTTTGGCCGAAA
>CM064482.1:61792651-61817651 GCA_032716605.1 Paralithodes platypus
CATTAGAAAGTAAATATTGTGGACTTTATAAGAAGTGTATTGGTTGAAGAGGATGTGGGTGATAGAATGGAGAGTTAAATGTAGTTTTAGGGTGAAGGGTATGATGGAAGTAGCTAGTGTAGTAAACGGTGCTAAGCTTACTGATTGCGAGAACAAATAATATACATATTATATATTTAAGCAGAATGAAATAATAACAATAGAACATTATAGGAGGATGGAAAGAGAAAGGGATGTGCAACATACAGTATATATATATATATATATATATATATATATATATATATATATATAATGTACATATACAGTATATATACACACACAGTATATATAACAAAAATAAAACAATACTAACCCACGCAGCCTAGAGTCACTAGACTATAAGATACTATAAACAAAGACACATGCATACAAAGAAAACGGGAACAACAATGACAAGAAGTACAAGAAACAATAAGAGACCCGACCAAGAGGGAGAGAAGGGGCCAGGGACCAAGAGGGAGGGAAGGGGCCAGGGACCAAGAGGGAGGGAAGGGGCCAGGTACCCGACGGACGCCGCTTAATCAATGAAAGGTCATCAAATTCCTAATGAAAAGTCATATGGAAGCCGCAGGAGGAAGTGACCAGGGGGAGGAGGGAGAATAGGAGGAAGAGGAGAAGGGGGAGGAAAGAGAGGAAGGGGAGGGAGAGTAGGAGGAGGAAGAAGAAGAAGGGGAGGAGAGAGAGAGGAATAGCTGAAGAAGAAGGGGGGAGGGGAAAGAGGAAGTGTATTAGAAGGAGGAGGTAGAAGATATGGAGGAACTTATACTGAATGATGGGAGAGGAGAGAGATAGGAAGACGAAAAGAAGAAGGAGGAGGAGGGGAAATGGAGATGAGGTGGAAAGGAAAGAGGACGTGGATTAGTAAAGGGAGGAGGAAGAGGAGATGGAATATATGGAGGAACATATACATAACGAAGGAAAGCAGAACGAATTAGAAGGCAGAGGAGATAAAGAATGGGTGGATTTTAAGAACAATTAATATACAGTATATAAATAGAAGAGGGGGAATGGAGAAGTGAGAGAAAAATAAGTAATACAGAAACAAAAGTATTATTGCTTACATTTTTATATTTAGGTTAAGGAACGAAATTTGTTCTTGTGCTTTTGATATGCGGTGCTCAGTAGAGCCTTATAAGGAGAGCAGGAAATTATTGTTCCTTTTATATATTTCTGCCATCCTACAAAATCTTATTTCTACGATATTAAAAACCCTGTGAGGCTTAACTCCCCCTATTCTTTTATCCCGAGTCCCCCCTCCCCCCGTTTTCCTTTCACACCCTATTTTCTTCACACCTATAGCCCAGGAAGTGCCACTGGGCGCGAGGGCCTGGGCGTGAAATTGATTATGAGAGCCCCCCGCTCTTTGTTTTGTCTCTGGTTGCCTAATTACTCTCAGGTCAATACCTTTATGTGATTAATTACCTTCTCCCGGAGACTCTACGGGGGACCTACTTCCGGAGTTTGAACGGGTTATTAAGGCGGTGTCACACGAGTGATTTTTTCCGGCAATATTTTCTGGCAATTGTGGTCTGGTTGTTCTGAATTAAAGTTTTCTAATATTCCAGTCTCTTAATAACATATACCTTCAACCTAGTTGCCGATAGCACTTCAAAATTGCCCTGAATATATATTTAAAAACAAAAAATGCTCCTATGTAATTGCTGGAAAAAAGTGTTCGTGTGACATAGCCTTTACACTAGAGTTACTTTTCATTTCCTGAACGATCAGAGTAACTTATCCAAACCTGTTTGATCTTACCTATCCTAATCTAACCTATAGCTTAGGTTATGTTAGATGGTGTTAGCTTCAGTTAGGCTAGGATAGATGACCGTGATATTCCTGGTATGATAGCCGAAGTGGAAGTGTAGGAACTAGCTCAAACTTCGGGGACTATGCCTTACGGGGGTGGCGTAGTTCTATGCGGATCCTGGTGGGGTGCTCCTTGGGTCTGGCTACTGTAGGAGGTCAGAGAGAGAAATACAAAGTGATATATAGATAGGCCTAGATTGATAGACAGCGAGAGAGAGAGAGAGAGAATGTGTGTGTGTGTGTGTGTGTGTGAGGAGAGAGGGGAGGGGGGTGTGTGTGTGTGGGGGTGTGTGTGGGAGGGTGGTGGGGAGAGGGGTGAGAGGGGAGAGGGGTGAGAGGGGAGGAGTTGAATAGGAGGAGTGATGGTAGCGGTGATGTTTGGTATGCAAGAGACCAAGTAACCCCCCACCCCTGCTTCCGGCAATCACCCAGATCTTGTTAGTCAAATGAGAGGTCAGAGCATCAGGGGTCGTGAGTCGCCTCCTCCTCCTCACTAACTAACATCACGTACTGGGCCTCAGATAATACTAGGGGAATGGATCTTAAGGGGGAGGTTATTAGTTTCCTCCTTAGACCTTTCAGCTCAGTGAAGTAGTCTAATAGTATAATAATAAAACTCAAATGGCACCATTGTAAAATAATTTCGGCCGTAGCTAGTGCATAGGCCGTATTCAGGTGGTGTCAAACGAACGCATTTTCCGGCAATTTTCTAATAGCAAGTATTTTCACATACTGTGTTCAAATCAGTTCATTGGACGACTCGAAGTGCGGGGCTGAGAGATAAGGAATAGGATAAGTTATTTACATTGCATTATGCTTATAAGTTATACACAATATAATAGGAGCATAATGCTATTGAAAGGTGCATGGGCTTACTAGCCCTTTTGGGGAATTACCAATACAACTATTGGGTGGATGGTCCCAATGTGTGTGTGTTTGTGTGTGTGTATGTAAGAGGGGGGGGGGGGGACTCTTTACAAGCAGCTCTGCCATTAGTCTCGTTCTTGCTCATAGGCAAATAAATAAGAATTAAACAGAATAAAATAGAATTCAATAATACTATATGGCGAGTAGTTAGTCGACCCCTCTTTACTACAGGGTCTGACGTTAAAGCTGACACCCAAGGATCTAGCTAACGTTTCTTACTGGGAAACTTTATTTGGGTTTTATGTTATTGTTATTGGTATTACTATTATTTCATTAGTATCATTACTTATTTTTAGAATTATTGCTTTATTAGTTTTATTTATTTGTTATTATTTTAATTTTTATTATTATTAGTAGTATTATCCTAGCTGCTATTATATTTCAATGTACGACGGTGTACCATGGAGGATTGGGGGGGGGGGGGGAGAGAGAGAGAGAGAGAGAGAGAGAGAGAGAGAGAGAGAGAGAGAGAGAGAGAGAGAGAGAGAGAGAGAGAGAGAGAGAGAGAGGAGAGGAGAGGTGAGAGAGAGAGAGAGAGAGAGAGAGAGAGAGAGAGAGAGAGAGAGAGAATTCACAGAAACACAGACTACAAACACTGTGTGGTCCCTGCTAGATATTTTATGATTTAATTATCGAATTAATGTGTACTATTGAGTAGAACACATAGATAGCAAATTAAAAGACTATCTCGTAGAAGAAGAGGGAATAGAGGGGGATGTGATTAGCGTACTATCCAATCACTCTATAAATAAAATACCATACTTGACGGCTACTGTAAAGCGATATTGGACAACTTCATAAAAAAGTACCACTTGTGAATGAGCGGTCGCGCCTTGCCGCCTCATCTAGTTGATTGCGTGTTGATCTGGGTGCAAGGGCCACATACTGCCGCTTCCGTAGCTCGCGTGATACTGGCCCCTCCGCCCCCTTGTCACTAGGCTTAAAATCCCGCCACCCGTCAGCGTCAACTCGGGGACTCCTTAACCCTCTGAAAATTAATAGGTATTTTCACAGTTTCTTCAGGTTATCATTAAACCAATGTGTACAGCTCTGGACGGATCTGTGGGATTGAAAAGGTAAAATCGGTCTCAGTTAACCCTCTGCCTCCCATATACCCTTCCTAATCTGAATAAAATCTTCTAATAATAGCCAGAAAACAAAACAGAAATGCGTCATCGCAGCTTGCAAGTGTTAAATTGTCAGAGAGGATCGTTACAAATGGTGGCAAGAGAGAAGTCGGGCCAAGATCAAGAGAATTTAGTTTCCAGACTCTCTAGAACTTGGGTCGGGCGGCGAGTGTGTGACCAGAGCGCCTCCAGGGGTCGATGCGTAGTAGTATTCTCTGGTATTGTTTGACATGAGGGAAAGATCCTTGGACGGAGGATTTTTACAATACAGAGCCATTCGATTAGCATCTTATTCCTGGCACCAATTTCTTTTTGCAATGGTGTCGGCTGAATTAATATTACAATTGAGGTTGAATCCTTGAAAATCTACGGCACAGTAACTAATAGACCATATATATATATATATATATATATATATATATATATATATATATATATATATATATATATAAAGTCTTCTATGACCCGGCCCTCAGCTAACACGACCCCGAACAACTCAGATGACCCACTACCTCACCACCACCACCACCACCACCACCACTCCTCTTACTCTCACTCTTGTCGTCTCTTGGGGGGATAATACTTATGAAAACTTTCCTCGTCATCTTCTCCCCCAATCCGTGTAAGTGGGACGGTCACCATATATATCCTTCTGGCCCTCACAATATAACCTGAAAGGGAGTGGTCAGTGTTTTAAGCCTTTGGAGATTATGCCGCATTTTGACAGTTTGTTCTGGCTAGCATTAAACTATTTTATGCAGTGTAGGAAGGATCTGTGGGAATTACAGTATTAGGGTAAAGGCTATCTCAATTAACCCTCTGACTTTCATTGTCTAAAAATAGCCAGATAACAGAAAATAAATTGTGTAATCGGATCTGGAAAGGGTTAAAAAAAGGTCTTGCGTGTGAGGGATCAGAGAAAATGCGAAAATTAGTCGAGATCAAGAGTAAAGCATGCCAAATAAAAACGATATAGAGGACACAAATAAATGGACATCACGAGTAAAATACTTTATTTCCGAATAAAGAGAATTGATAGAATGACGTTCTGTACCCTCTAGAACTAAGAGACCCCCCCCCCCTCCACCTTAAATAAATAGAAATAGATTTAAATTAAAAACAAAAAAAGAGAGAGAGAGAGAGAGAACGATGAGAGAGAGTCAGAGCCAGAGCAAGCGAGAGAGAGAGAGTGAGAGTCTGGATCATGTTATTGGAAAAGTTTGTAGAGAGGAGAGTGGTCAAGACATCGGAGAAGGAGAGAGAGGAGGAGAGAATCCTGTGAAACCTATATTTAGAATAGAAAAGTCTTTAATGATTGCATACATTAACTAGAGGAGCACTCGGTGGAGCGCATGCCTCTGCATTGGCTGGCTGGTTCTTTGCCATAAATATCATACTTAAATATTCTTCTAGATCAGGGATCCAGGAGGTGATCCAGATCGCGTCCTAAATTGAGTCACTTCTTCCTTGGCGCATATGCTATGTGCCCAGCGAATTTCGTGAAAATCTCCAGATCGCCTCCTAAATTTACTCACCTTTTTCTTGGCGTATATCCTATCTGCCCACCAAATTTCGTGATAATTGGTACATAACATTGTGAAATATCTTGTGTACAGACAAAGAAACAGCAAACATAACCTCCATCCAACTTCGTTGGCGGAGTAAATATATATGAACTAATTTGGATGCCCAGTACCTAATGAACGATTTTCTGTTTTAATTTCCTTTAGAATAATTAGATATATATTACTCTATGAACATTTGAATAGTATGAGACTCTTTTTCATTCTAGTTGTGAATCATATTTCCAATAATTATGAATGGTGTATCTCTTTCTCCCTCATTCGTCCTGCCTTCATATATATATATATATATATATATATATATATATATATATATATATATATATATATATATATATATATATATGACAGAGAGGGTGCGACCTGAGCACCATTGTCCAGCACGGAGCTCTTAGCGATATTACCCCCGGGTCTCGATCCCCTTGCATATAGTCCCCCCACCCCAACCCCAACCCCCTCTTTATCTACCTATCTTTCTATTTATGCCTCCCTCAACATCCCCCTCACCCTCTCTCTCTCTCTCTCTCTTTCTCTGTGTTCAGTATATATATATATATATATATATATTTGCACATGTTTATGTGTATGAAGGAGACAAAATACAGACTCCCTGTAACGAGTGTTTCCCCCAACGCCAAAAGAGTGACAGAGCCAAATTCAATGGGGTCAAAATACCTGGGCACAGAAGTTTAAAGCAGTCTAAGTCATAGGATGAAGGAAAGCTTGATTGAGGGAGAATATTCCAGAGTTCACTTGTTGAGTAGAACAAAGACTGAGAAAATATGCTAATTCTTGGATTGGGTATCATGTATGTGTTTATCTGTGTGCGTGTGCAAGTTCACACACACACACACACACACACACAGAGTCCCCGGTAGTCCGTCACTTATATCACCTCGCGACCTTTTGTGGGCGTGAAGGGAACCAACAGCCGCCCACCCATTGTCTGTCTACCCACAGTCCACCGAGCCGCCCGAACCAAAACGCCTTCATAAGTTTATTTTTGTGCAACAGGCGCTACATAAGTAACCAGATGATGCTTATTATTATTATTATTATTATTATTATTATTATTATTATTTTCTTTAACCTGTTTTCGGATAATTTAGGGGAGATTTTTTCATTTTGGACGAAACTCTATTTCTGGACAGTCCCCATACGTATTGCTCAATATTTTCGCTTGTAAATTTTTCATGTTAATACTTTTCTCTAGTATTTACGCTATTTTTCATAAAAAGTTGACGCCGAATGTTTTTATTCGGATTAAACCTGTTCACTACCAGTTTTGTCTACTAGTAGACGATTTTATTCAGTTTAAGAAGGGTCTCCAACATTTAACAGGCTTCGAACTACTATCTTAATTAACCCTTTTTACTACCACAGATCCTTATTTATATTGCACATAATCGTCTGACAATGGCTAGAGTAATATATAGAATACGTCGACGGTACAGAAGTGTAACCACCTAAATGGCACCTAAATGACACCTAAATGGCACGAAATGTCACAAAGTTACCAAACTAATGGGGCGAATGTCTTAAAATCTCAAAACTAATAGGGTTAAACATGAGGAAAAAAGAGTTCCAGAATACCCCCTTAAAGGCCCTGGCAAGGTTTTTGGATTGTCTGCCATGGTCCGTATGTCGCCATCCATCAAACGAAATGGACCAAAATTATGATGGACATGTGACTGCTGTGAACGCGCCTATAGCCAATCTCAGTTGCATATAATAAACCAGCTGCCTGTACCGACTGTGTGTGTGTGTGTTTTTTTTTTTTTTTTTGTCAGGCCTCCTCAATGGCAGCCTCTTTGTCCACCCAAGAGTAATGAGCATCGGACCCCAATCACGGAAATGTACACTCGCAATCAATAGTTCGACGTGGACCTTGATGCTATAGTCCGTTCATTATAAGTAGGCCAAAAATCGTGAACCCTAACCTCTGTCACTCGAAAGGGGCTTGAACAAATGGGCGGCAAATATTCTATTGAGCAGATGGGCTGTAATTGTCCGAACCTATACCCTGGCTGACTTTTTCCATATGGTAGACATATTAGTTCGATTACTCTTGTTTTGGAGTCAAGATTTGTTGTCTAATTTTAACTAATAGACTAAAATTTATACGAAACTATAGATACAGTAATTAGCGCCGGACTCAAACACGGAAATGTACACTCAAAATTCGTAGTTTGCCAAAGACCTTGATGTTAATTTGTGTGTAATTTAGAGAAAGGGATACCGGTATGCACTCCGTACCGTCAAACATTATGGAATGAAGAAGGTATGGAATGGATAACTAGAGTCCATAATAACTTACCCTTATACTGGTATACTGGTAGCAATACACCTATCTAGTATAAGTACAGAGAGGCGTATCTCTATCAATATACCCAATGTTTTTATATATATTATGTTTACCCTCGATTTGTTATAGTGTATACTCCTACACTGTAAAATAAGTAGTAATATACCCTGTTCCAAATTAGTAGTCCAAAAATCGGGAACTCTAACCTCTGTAACTCAAATGGGCTGTAAATGTCCACACCTATTCACTGGCTGACCCTTCCCAAATTATATAACTATTAGGTGGATAACTCTAGTCGTTTGTGAGGGATAGAGGTTCACGTTCAAGAGCTTTGGCCTATTTATTTGTAACAGGGTATAGTCACGGGATAGTAGAAATACATGATAACTATCAAGTAATAATATTACTAACGTCAAATTTACACAGCGTTTGAGCAAGGTTGTCAGCGGCCTCCCAATCACGGAAATGTGCTATTGACAATCCATATTTATTAACCTAATGGCAGGACTTTAGTGGCTGATAGTGTTGGGTATTGGAATGGCTTATCAATAGGGAGGAATGGACAGGTTCGATAAAAAGTAATATGCTTTAATATTGAAGTTGTAATCAGGGGTAGGATTAGATTGATATTCGAAAGCTAATTTGGATGAGTTTCACTGCCTGACTTTATGCAAGAAATATAGTTAAGTTAAAGTTGAGGGGGAATAGACGGGTATCACCACCACCAATCCCCGCCCCCCTCTTTCCCCCAACACATACACACACCACCACCATCCTTACCATCACAGCATCAACAACGCTACCATCCATGTCATCATCACAACCATTAATGCGACCACAACCACCTTCATCCCACATCTCCACCCCGTCTCCCAACACACACACACACACACACACACACACACACACACACACACACACACACCCACACCACCCACCCCACCCACACCACCCACCCACCCACCCACCCACCACATCCCCCCCCCCCCTACCACCACATCCCCCCCCCCCCCCCCTTCCGTCATAAGCATCCCCTCAAGGCCTGAGAAACAAGAGCGCCCAAAGAAAAGAGACGGTGGACAAGGGCAGAATGCGTGGGAGAGTCTGGACAGGTCCATAAAAAAGGCAAAGGGAGGGAGTGAGGCGTACAAACAGTGTATATACTACTCTTAGGTCGGGCCATCAAGGTTTTTATTCAGTCCCCCCTCCAACTCGCATTTTCTGTATAGGGTGATTAGCGTAGAACGAAGGGGTTAGACTATGAATTCGAGTTTAGGTTTGGAACAGGTAAATTAATAGATCTCTCCTGTCTCGACCTAATTCTGCTCAAGATCAGCACTATGCGAGTCCACCAATGAATTGTCTGCAACTCACATTGTTTGTATAGGGTGATTAACGTAGAAAGAAGGGGTTAGGCTAGGAATTCGAGTTTAAGTTTGGTGCAGGTAAATTAATAGATCTCTCCTCCTGTATCAACCTAATTCTGCTCAAGATTAGCACTAGGTAAGTATTTCAATGAACTGTACTGGACTGATTAATGATACTAGGTGAAACAAGAGTAACAGTAATATTATAACTTTTAGAAGACCGTTTCCTTTGGTCTTATCTCATGAGTTGTGATTATGTTGTATTTCTTAACCCATTCTGACCTCACCGCTAGCAGTCTCGAAAGGATCAGTAGATTTTAAAATTGCTTGAATTTTTGTATATGCTTTCGTATTCCTCTGTATTATTATGTCTTTGTTTTGTATTCTGTATCGTTGCCCCTGCCACTACACCCCCTACCCTCTCCCACACCCCCAACCGCAATTCCCCCTATACTCCTTTCAAGCTAACCCTCCAACACTCCCTTCAACCTCTCCCCCCTACAGCCCTCTCAATCTAATCCTCTTACACCCTTTCAACTTATCACACCCTCTTCCCAACCTCTTCCCCACCCCTAACCACAATCCACCACTAAACCCCTTTCAAGCCGTCTCCACCTCCCCCACCCTCACCCGCCTTTTCCCACCACCCCCACCCTCCACTGCAATCCCCACTACACCCCTCTCAATCTAACCCTCCCCCTCCCCAATCCACTACCACAAACCCTCCTACACCCCACTCAAGCTACGTCTCCCCCCCCCCCCCCCCCCACTCTCACCCACCCCCCCAACGCCCCTCTAAAGCTACTCTCTCTCTCTCTCTCTCTTTCTCTCTCTCTCTCTCTCTCTCCCCTCACTCTCTCTCTCTCTCTCTCTCTCCTCACTCGCTCTCTCTCTCTCTCTCTCTCTCTCCTCACTCTCTCTCTCTCGCTCTCTCTCTCTCTCTCTCTCTCTCTTCTCTCTCTCTCTCTCTTCTCTCTCTTTCTCTTTCTCTTTCTCTCACTCTCTCTCTCTCTCTCTCTCTCTCTCTCTCTCTCTCTAAGCCAGTGAGACGAGGCATTAATGAAGTGGGGGAAAATATTGATTATTGGTCAGGCTACTGGAAAACCGGTGACCGTAGTGCAAGAACCGGTTGGCCCAGGGAGCTTTCTCAGGGCGCCTTAAATACCGGACTCGTTGGGGCCAAGAATTAGGAGTAAACAGTATACATCAATCATTCACCTACAGTAACTTATAACAATAACATAGATAAATATAACATCAATAACATAAGATAAATATAACACTATTAGAGATCGACAAAAACAGTTTCTTGGGCCAGTAAAGTTGATGACAAGAAGAAGAAAAAAAAAAAAAAAACTCGCCGTGATAAACCAGCAATAGACAGAACGGTAATACCTGAATGGCCTATATTGTCTACACGCTAATTAATAGAAGAGCAGGTAGGCAGAAAATATCGTACCTGACCAACCATACTTACTGGTGGAAAGGTGAAGTGTCCTGGCCTCCAACTAGTAATACAGAAGAAGAAGTAAAGAAGAAGAAGAGAAAAAGTAAAGAAGAAGAGGAAGAGAAGAGAATAAAATAAAATAAAAAGATAAGAAGAGTTTTCAAAGGAAGCGAGATAAATGACAATACATAACAAGACAAATTCAGGATTAATAATGACAACATAAATACAGTAAGCAAGTACAACAGTAAGTACATATTACAACCTAAAGCTACTGGAGCCTAAGTAAGCTGTCGCACATTGTTTGGGAAAACCACATCGGATCTTATCATTATTTTCTTGTTTTTACAAATAGCCTATAACTCCACTAACATGTGATTATATATTATCTAAACTAAACGAAAACGTAATATTATGATATTATAAGAGCAGTGTCGAAATAGTCATGAACAAAGACAACTTCACTAACATGTGATCATATATCTAAGCTAAGGGAAAACGTAAAAACCATAATATTATAAGAGCAGTGTGGAAATAGTCATAAACAAAGACATGAATACGAGGGAAATCAATTCAAATAATGAGAGGTACTTGGACGTAATCATCATCATCATGCACCTTGCAGATAGCTGAAGTCACTCCGATTATGCAAATCATGCGTGCAGTTTCAACAGTCATCCTCCCCGCCCTTTTAGTAATAGGTTCGGTTGCATGCAGTTTAATAGGCTAATATCTGGTCTGGTCTAACAGCTAATTCACAAAAGGTTATATTTGAGATTATCTAAAAGATCAGGAGAGGTGTTGCAACTTTATTTGTCCCAATGCTATCATAACACTGCCCAAACAGAATTTAACTTAACTGTCTAAACTTAAGGGTAGGAAATAATTTTTATATTTATCATATATATATATATATATATATATATATATATATATATATATATATATATATATATATATACAGGGTGTTTCAGTTGATGATTTCATGAATGACAGGACGTAATCATCGGGCAATAATAAGACAATATTATTCTATGACGTTCGGGGTGAGTATTTATAATTACGGAGATATTACACATTGATAGTTATCGATAGATACAAACAAAATGCAGTCTAAGTGGTAAACACGAATATTTCAAAGCTAGCACAGGGCAAAATGGCTTTGTTTACACGTGGATAACGAGGTTAGAAAAGTGTTTCAGAATCGCTCTAGGGATTCGAGTCCTCAACCCTTGAATGGAATATTATATTATGTTTATCATCCCTAGAGTGATTCCGAAACACTTTTCTAACCCTGTTATCCACGTGTAAACAAAGCCGCTCTGCCCTGCGCTAGCTTTGAAATATTTGTTTTTACCCCTTAGACTTAATTTTTACAGAAAGTGATCATGAGTATTAACACCATATGAGGAGGAGCACTTCATTGTTAACTTTTCGTCTATTCTGCATCCTGAAACGTTGTCAAAAGCGCCCCTCTTCCATGTTATCAGATATATTCGGAGCATATAATGTTTAAGGGGGAATGGTTGTTATTTTTCTGACCCCCTTCTCCCTCATGTTTAGTCCCATTATATTTCAGAATTTAAGATGCTTGTTCCATTAGTTTGGTGATTTTAAGATCTTGCACTCCATTTCTTTGTCATTATTAGGAACTTTCGTGCCATTTAGGTGTCATTTGTGGTAGCGAGCCTATAATTTTAGGAGAACAGGAAATTTGTCTTCCGATTTTATTTTATTTTTTTTATCTCGAAGCTTGATGAAGGTCTAGCGAGGGAACTAAAAAATATATAAATTTATGAATTAATCGACCAAAAAAATAAACCCTCTCTCCTTAAGGGGAGGTTTTTAGTTAGTTCGCTGGACCTCCATCAAGCTTAACATTACAGGCCCTAGACCCCCTTTCAAGATAAATTTGTACATTTTTCGGTAGAAAAATGTCCCGGCCGAAGGCCGATTCCTCCTAAATTACAGGCTCGCTATCGCTCGCCAGGAAAAAATCGACAACTAAATGGCACGAAAAGTCTTAAAATTTACAGAAATGGGGCAAAAGTTCTTAAAATCGCCAAAATAATGGGGCGAACGTCTTAAGATATCAAGAACAATGGGGCTAACCATGAGGGAGAAAGGGGTCAAGAAAAATATCCCTCAAGTGGAAATCTCCCCTTAACATGATCATGCTCATGATTGTCTCTCCCATCTTTTTCTGTGTGTGTGTGCGTGTGCGTGTGTGTGTGTATGTGTGTGTGTCGGTCTGGGGGCGAGCTTTGTTTAGGAGTCGTGATTTGCAATTTCATGGTCGAGTGAGGTGAGGACGCGGCGACTTGCAAGGGCAATAAAACTGTTTACATCCAGGGCTTCATTGATTTGACTGTTTGGTCTGAAAATCAATTATTTTATCTTGGCCGTTTATTTTATTTTTATTTCTCTATTATTATTTATTTATTTATTTGTTTTAACCTTCATGCAATGGTGGTCGTGGCGAGGTTTCACTCGCGGCTGTAATCTTAATCCTTACCACAGTTACATGTTGAAGCTACCAGACCATAATTGCCAGAAGAAAAAAAATATATATACTGTAATAATAATACGGAAAAAAGCTCGTGCGAGACCGGCTTCATTCTCTGGTTAATTATCAGAAGTGGCTAGACCCTTCTTATATTTTGTGAAGCTCCTTCGATACACCTGCTTCATTTTGGCTAACATTAGACAGTTTTGTTCAACTTGGGATTCATCTTCATACATCCAATATGGTAAAATCTATATCAATTAATTATCTGGGTTCTAAAATCTCTCTCTCTCTCTCTCTCTCTCTCTCTCTCTCTCTGTCTGTCTGTCTGTCTGTCTGTCTGTCTCTCTCTGTCCTGTCCTGTTCTCTCTCTCTCTCTCTCTCTCTCTCTCTCTCTCTCTCTCTCTCTCTCTCTCTCTCTCTCTCTCTCTCTTCTCTCTCTCTCTCTCTCTCTATATATATATATATATATATATATATATATATATATATATATATATATATATATTACTATCTCTACTAATACACTGGCACCCATAGTTCCTTCTTAAGCTTAATAAAGACGTGTATAAATGCATCATAGTACTGAAATGGTTAACACACGGACGTGGTCTAGTGTCCAGGGTTGATATACTGTAGGAAGTGAGGCTCTCCTGCAAAAGAACCATAGCTTATTGATTTTATGTAGGTCAGAAATCTTGAATTCGCTATAACTAAAAACGGGCTAGAGCAAATGGGCTGTAAATGTTCATACCCATTCCCTGGCTGGCTCTTTTCAAATGGTAGAAATATTACCTCGATTACCCTAGTTGTTTGTGAGTTGTAGAGGTTAGTGTTCGAGGATTTTGGTATGTTTTCTTTTGGAACAGGATCATATAGCTTATTGATTACTCGACCTCTCAGCAGTCGGGGAAGTGGGAAATGTACAGTTGGGCCAAGAAGTCCCTCTACCCTCATCCGAACACTTTGTATACGGACACAGTCGGACAGACAAATAAACAAACATAATTAGCTACCATTATATCCTTCATAAGCTGATTAAAATCGTTTAATAGTTGCCAGATTATAATGAAAGAGATGCCAACGGAACTGAATGGGTAAGGGGGAGATTTTTAGTTTGTTCCCTAGACCTCCATCAAGCTTAAAATTACACCCCTATACCTTCTTTCAAGATAAATGTGTAAATTTTTCTGTATAAAAATGTCCCGGCCAAAGGCTGCTTCCTCTTAAACTACAGGCTCGCTATCGCTCGCCAGGAAAAACAAATCGACACCTAAATGGCACGAAAGGTCTTAAAATTGACAGACATGGAGCGAAAGTTCTTAAAATCGCCAAAATAATGGGGCGAACGTCTTAAAATCTTGAAACAAATGGGCAAAACACGAAGCAGAAGGGGGTCCATAAAAAAACTCTTAAGTAAAAATCTCCCCCTAATCATCTTCAATATAAATATAATTAAATCTGGGAGACCATTTAATCCTGTTACACATATTAAGCGTAAATAGCTTCTTCATATATCTCAATTGTGCTACACATTAACAGACCAGGAGAAAGCAGAAACACCGAACAAGCAATCGAAAACCAACGAAAAAACAAAACCAATAAACAGCAGATCTTTTAGAAAGCGAGACAGAGAGGGAGAGAGAAAACAAATAAAAACAACAGTGGAAAAAGAAAACACCGAACAGACAATTTAAAGCCAACGAAATACTAAAACAAATAAGTAGCAGATAAAACAAGAAAAATGAAATAAAAAGCGAGATGAAAGAGACAGTGTGAGGGAAAGAAGAAATATCATTAAAAGAAAAGGAACAAAAAAACCAACAGGAGAAAGTAAAACATCGAAAAACAAATCTAAAACCAACGAAAGCATAAAACAAATAAGTATCAGCTGAACAAATACTTAATAGAGACAGTGTGATGGAAAGAAGGGATATAAAGAAAAGAAAAGAAGAACATAGACAGGAGAAAGCAAAACATGGACACAAACTATCTAAAGCTAACGAAAGAAGAAAACAAATTAGTAGCAGATCAACAGGACACAACATTGGATAAGATAGACAGTGTGATGGAAAGAAGGGATATAATTAAAAGAAAAGAAGAATAAAATAAACAGGAGAAAGCAAAACATCGGAAAAAACAGTCTAAACCCAACGAAAGCAAAAACAAAATAGCAACAGATCAACAGCAAAAGAGACACAGAGGGAGGGAAAATGGGCTATACAACAAATAAGAAAAATAATTAAAACGAGACAAGCAAAACACCGAACTGACACTGTAAAGCCAGCAAAAGCACAACACAAACACAACACAAACAAGCTTTAGATCAACGGAAAAAGAAAGAGACACAGTGTGAAGGAAATAAGGGCTAGCACAATAAAAAAAGGAGAAAACTAAACACCGGACAGACAATATAAAGCCAACGAAAGCACAATACAAACGAACACCAGATCGACAGAAGAAAAAAGAAAAGAAAGAGACAGTGTGTGAGGGAAAGAAGGGCTATAATTAAAAGAAAAGAAGAAACAAACAGGCAAAGCAAAACACCGGTCAGGCAATCTAAAGCCAGCGAAAACACAAAACAAATAAGCATCAGATCGACAGAAAATAAAAAAGAGAGAGACAAGAGTGTGAGGGAAAGAAAGTCTATTAAAAATAAAACAAAAAGGGGGAAAAAAAAAGAGAAATCAAAATACCGGACAGGCAATCTAAAGCCAACGAAAGCACAAAACAAATAGGCATCAGATCGATAGAAAATAAGAAAAGAGAGACAGATAGGGAGGGGAAAGAAGGGCTATAATCCTCAAACGTAAATAAAAATTTGAGTCTCCCCTCCCCGGCCGCCTCGTCACGGAGCCTCGCCTGGCATCCCAAATCGCGGCACTGGACACAAATGAAGTTTTCAAAGCCGTGTCGCGCTCCGCATACCGATGATGTCGCGGCCGTCGTAACCCCCCCCCCCCCCCCCTTCCTCCTCCTCGAGAGAGATATCAGTACTCAAGCTGGACATTGGAATAGGGGAGGATTTATTTGATTTTCTTTTTTCTTCTTTTCTTTCTGTTGTATACATTTATTTTGTGTTTATGGTATTTAGGATCATGTAGGCTACTGTTTATGCTTAATATACAAGTTTCTTCCCTCTCCCTCCTCACCCTGCAGAGGTAACAGTGCTCTTAAATTGGGCTTTGGACGAAGGGTTGGGACTATTTCATTTACCTTTTGAATAGGTTAATTTTGCATGTGTTTTTGTTACACAGTATATGTATCTACCCCCACCCCTTGTCATGCCTACATACAACTACTATAGAGATCAGTACTTACGTTGAGTAACAATGTGAAAGAACCTCAAAATAGTACGAGCAAACACTGTGACACCTCCTTTAAACAGACTATTTTTTTTACCAACACTACGTAAGCAATATAGGATTATTGCATGGATTAGCAGGTGCACTCAGACAAATCCTAATATACCCTCAGATCTCAGATAGAGTCCACACCAAACGTCAGGGTTTTTTCCGAGGTGATCTGATCGTTCCTAATGTTCTACAAGAATCCTGGCTGCACCGACACATCAAGAAAACACCCCCTATATTGTCACAAATGCATAGCATAGAAGATGCCCGACCATATTTGAAGATAATGTGAACGACCGTATAGCTGCTCTCTCCAAATCAAGTGACGTGTATATATATGGTGTCGTCATCTAGTGTGGCAGAAAGGAAGCAACCAACATCTTGAAGCTCCACCTGAGACCATATAGTGCGACATATATGAAGTATCCAACATCTCGAAGTTTCAATCTATAATCTCGGGGTCTCGTGAGAGTTACAGGCTACTGAACAGCCCAGTCCCGAGGTAAAAAAAAAAAAAAAAAACTCTACTACTGCGAATGCTACAGTACATAATTTATCTCTTTTTGACACACTCCTATCCTACTTTACCTAACACGCGTTTTCAACCTTGCCTAATACATTCTTTCCACAAAAACTTCATAATGCTACTTTTTTTCCTACTCACCCTTGTCCCCCATGTAGCTATTCCACTGGTTCACCTTAACCCAACCCCATTCTTCTCTCTTCAGGCAGCCCCCACATCATACTACTCGAGGGCAGCCGGTTAGGGAGAGGGGGCTGTTGACAAGGTAAGGATGGGCGGAGGAGGTGTAGGTTGGGGTCCTAGGGCAGCAGTAGGGGGCTAGGGGGACAGTGACGAGGAGCAAGGGTAACAATAGGGGATGGTTTATGAGGGAAGGGTGGGTGTTGAGGACGATAAATATAGTTGGGGTCAAGGAGCGTATACCAGGGAAGAAGTGAACGATAGGGAAGGTCGGGGGATGGAAGAGGCCCCCCTAAAGGGCGATGCATTAGGTTTGGGAGACGTAGGGGATGAGGGCGAAGGTAAGGATTAGTATTGGAGCAAAGATGGAGCTCCCTGGGTAGACGAAGGGGATGAGGGAGACTACATGGACAAGGATTAGGACTGGAGGGTGGCAGAGACTGATGACACGGAAAGAAAGCTACTGGAGGAGATGACACGGGTGCTCCAAGAGAATCAAAGTGAGGAACACGGATTTGGGCATTATGACAGACTGTTATACATACTTGCAGTCATTTTAACTGTACTGATAGTGGTGTATTTGTTGTGGATGTGCAGGGATGATGACGAAGGAGAGTCGTGGGAAAATGGGGGGTGGGATGGAATTCCCCAATGGCCTTTACTGTACGACCACCTTTACACCCCTATAACCTAACAACCCCTTCAACCCTATCCTGACTCGCCTATCAGTTCCAATGTGCCCCTTCAACCATATCCTAACGCACCCATCAGTCCCAATGTGTCCCTTATACCCTATCCTGACTCACCTATCAGTTCCAATGTGCCCCTTCAACCATATCCTAACGCACCCATCAGTCCCAATGTGCCCCTTCAACCCTATCCTGACTCACCTATCAGTTCCAATGTGCCCCTTCAACCCTTTCCTCACGCTCCCATTAGTCCCTATCCTGACATACCTGGGCAAAGCAGCCGCCAGACTTACACCTCGACATTTCCCCTCCCTCTTAAACCTCGCACTTGGCCTCTCAGTTCACACACAGACAGGCCATTCCTTAAGCACACAGACATGGTAATCCCTAAACACAGAGACAGACCAACCCCTATGCATACAGGCACACCACTCCCCCCCACATCCACACCACTCCCCCAAGACCCAGACACTTCCCTCAGTCTTCACACGTACACTCCGTTCCTACAGCACACAGACCTACCACTCCCACCCACACCCTCCTACCTTGCTCCACCCACACCTCTCATACAATTCACTCCCCTTCCACCTTTTCCACAGCCCACAGACCTTCCACAGAACACGTACACACCACTCACACAAGACACAGATTCCAAACTCCCACTTCCACCCACATCCTTCAACCAATTCACTCCTCCTCCACCTATTCCACAGCCCACAGACCTTCCACAGAACACGTACACACCACTCTCACAGCACACATACACACCACTCACGCAACACACAGATTCCTCACTCCCACCCCCACCCACACCCTTCAACCAGGACACCCCTCCACCACCACTCCCTCAAACCGAATCCTCCAAAGAGCCAAGTAATGATAGCACCAACACCTCCTCCCAGGACGTCGTCAGTTCCGTTCTCCCTTACAGCTATACACTTTGGAATCTCCCAGACGAGTCCAGTCTCTCTTCTGATCTGTGAGTTCTGTCTGTTCTTGGGGTGATTTGGCTATTAAACTGGTGAGACCTCATTTTATTACTATATCCTATTTCAAGTAAGTAGGCCAAAACTCTTAAACATTAAACTCTATAACGCATAAACGACTAGAGTAATCGAGCTTATATGGCTACCATTTGGGAAGGGTCAGCCAGGGTATAGGTGTGAACACTTACAGCCCATTTGCTCAAGCCCTTTATAAGTTATAGCGGTAAGAGTTCACGATATCTGGGACTACCTATTTGGAACAGGGTATAGTGCTACACATACTTATTGATCATGTCGCTCCTAAATTTTGAATTTTATCCTTTCGTCCATTTACATCCACACATTTATACGACTACATCTTGTTTGTTTACTTTGTAGATTAAATAACTACCGAAGTGCTTCTTATTCACTGCATAAATCACACTTTAATTTTTCAATTGACTAAACTATCTACATATATTTACCAATCGGAATGTCAGTTATAATTTGACTATACTCGGTATGCTACTCTGAGGTCATAGTTATATGTCTAGATATATCAGTAAATGTATTACTAATATCTTTTTGCTTGATCTTTATCGAATACGTGGATTAATTGATACAAAATTTCAGCCAGACTAAAACATGTTATGCTCTATCCCATTACCAAGGCAAGTGAGTGTGTGTAAAACTGCCATCATGATTTGTGTGTGTTTTTTTTTTATTTTTTTTTTTTTTTAATAAATTGTTCTGACATAAATTTCTAAGGGCATATATGAATAATCTCTCTCTCTCTATCTCTCTCTCTCTCTCTCTATATATATATATATATATATATATATATATATATATATATATATATATTACCTTTATATCATGTAATTTTTCTACTTGACACTAAGAGAGAGTGAGGAAGAGGGAAGGGGGAGGGGGACAGGTCGATGTCTTGGTATCATTTTACTCGTCCATTTGTGTTATTATTTTTCATTGGGCCTATTTTTCCCATTTTTCCCGTTTGGTCAAATGAATGGGAATGTCCATATATTACACAATATGTAGCCTCGAAAGGATCAACATATATGTTGTTGCTTGTTTTCCTTTGTACTCCTTTGTATATGTGTATGTTTGTGCCTGCCTATTTGCGTGTGTATATACGGTCGCGCTAATAAGTCATGTCCCAGCTGTCATTACGTTTGGCTTGCTCTGTGCTATATTAATGTATGTCAGATGTTGAATATTTATATGTTGTATATTTCATTCGATATGAAGAAATAAAACTTAGATATTGCTGATACCAATTATAATTGATCAAAACATACATGGTGCCGAGACATCACTTATTAGTTGCGAACGAAAGTCGTATCCTATCTCGACAAATTTTACATTACTGATCTCAGTAAAAAAAAAAAAAAAAAAAAAAAAAAAAAAAAATAATAATAATAATAATAATAATAATATAAAAACAAATATATAATGCAAGTCCGTAACGCATATACAATATGAACAAGTGTTATGCAATGTATCCCAGATTATGTAGACTTGTCGAAACAAATTTCCTTTGTTTGTGTGTGTTTGTGTGCGTGAGTTTTTTGCGTGTGTAATTTGTTTGCGTGTTTGCGTGTTTGTGTGCGTGTGTCAGTATGTACAGTAGGCTATGTGTGTTTCGGAGTCGTGATCGCGCGAAAAGTTATTAGTATTTTATGCAAGACGTTCCCGAAAACCATATCCCCGTCGTGAGGGTCATTACGGGCGCCCTAATTCAATAACACCGATACCATGCCCTTCCTCTCTCTCATCCTCGACCTTCTTCGTGTTCAGTTCTATTAAGGGGAGATTTTCACTCAAGGTGTTTTTGTCTGGACCCCATTCTCCCTCATGTTTAGCTCCATTAGTTTCATCTTTAAGACTTTTTGTCCCATTAGTTTGGCGGTATTTAAACCTCTCGCCCTATGCCTGTCCATGTTAAGACCTTTCGTGCCATTTATGTGTCGATTTTATCCTGGTGAGTGATAGCGAACCTGTAATTTGGGAGGAACCGGCTACCGAAAAATGTACACATGTATCTCGAAGGGGGATCTTTATTATATTTTATTTATTTTTTGTATTCGTGTTGAAAGTCTAGGGAGCAAACTTAAAACCTCCCCTTAACCCTATTTGGTCGGTGGGAGGCCTTTTTTTAGATCTCCCCTTCTTCGCTACCTAATAATTTCTGGCCAGTACAACAGTTTGATGATTACAAATTCAATTATTTCCTCATCACCACATCACCTTTTGCTGTATCTTTTCTTGTCGTTATTTGCGTTCATAGTCACTCATTTCATCATCACCAATTTACCGATGTCGTAATCATTGCACGTCATCTTTGTCCCGTCATCGTCCCTTCCTCTTGCATATCATAAATTCACCTTCGTTCTAATCACAGCACGTCCTCTTCGTCCCACCATTGTCTCTCCCTCTTACACCTCATATATCTCTCACTTTCGTTCTAATCACAGCTCGTCATCGTCTTCCCCTCGTCCTTTCCTCCTGTGCTCCATAAATCCACCTTCGTCCTAATCACAGCACGTCATCTTCGTCCCGCCTTCGTCTCACCCAAGGTCCATAGTATCTATAAACCTTGGTCTCCCACTCGTCCTTTCCTCCTGCACCTCATAAATCCACCTTCTTCATAATCACAGCACGTCATCTTCGTCCCGTCATCGTCTCCATCTCGTCCCTTTCTCCAGCATCTCATGAATCCGCCTTCGTCATAATCACAGCAGGCCATCTTCGTCCCGTCTCCCCCCTCGTCCCCTTCCTCCTGCTCTTCTTCATAAATCTCTGACCGTATTCATGACCACTCACACGGGGAAAATAGCCGCATTATCAAGAGCCCGAATTGGTCTCCCGGACGGCCGACAGTGGTCAAAATCCGTCTGGCTCCAAGAAAGCCATCAACAGCAAATCTCTGACGTAAGGGCGGGCTGTACCTTGGTTTATGGCCGGATTTTCGACTTAGTGGGCGTCCCTGAGCAGCCCCTTCATCCTCCGAGGGGGTGAATTGGTCATATCTGGTTGAGAGTCTTTTACGGAGGAACAAATGACCCGGGCCAACGGACCGAAAGAGGCGTAAACAGACCGTAGAGTTGGACGGACGGGAAGTGAATATTTCTTGTGCAACCCTCTTTAGACCTTTACTATGTTTGGAAACTGCGTTTTATCTGATTGACTCTCTACATATATACAATACCGCTCATATGTTCTTAATTTGTGTTGATATACTTTATTTATACACAGCTAGAATATATTGGATTAGGTTAAACTGTGTTGCACTAAATATACTTGCTGGCAGGATGGGACTAGCACTCACTTACTCACTCTCTCCCTCCCTCTCCCATACGTCTGTTTATAGTTTGTTTTCACTACCGTATCAACATTTACGAGGCGATAATATAGTGTACAGAATCTCTCACAATGCGAAAAGGCCTATTTTTATTAAGGGGGCAAGGGCCGTTTTTTGGCCTATTAATTCATGTATTCCTTTATTTCTTAGTTTCCTCGCTACACCTCCATCAAGCTAAGAAAAATACCCCTTAGACCCCCTTTCAATATAAATTTGTACATTTATCGATAGAAAAAGGTCCCGGCCGAAGGCCGATTCTTCTTAAAATTACAGGCCCGCTATCGCTTGCTAGGAAAAAATGGACACCTAAATGGCATGAAAGGTCTTAACATTGACAACTAAATTGGGCGAAAGGTGTTAAAATCGCCAAACTAATGGACCGAACGTCTTATAATCTCAAAACAAATGGGGCTTAACACGAGGGAGCAAGGGGCCATGAAAACCCGCCCATGTCCCCTTAAGCTTTCAGCGCACATACCAAGTTTTCACTACTCTTCGTATATATTAACTTGACAACAAATTCCCACGCTTTAAGTATGATTGGATATTAGCATGAATGTTCGTCAGTGCTGTGTAAAATGGCCCTTGAAATTGAAAACATTAAAACAAAATATAAATAATATAAAATATATGTGGAGAAAGGTTGAATTAGATGCCAAGATTTCAACTGATTTTTTGAACACCGGAACTCAATGAGCCGAATCCTGATTAACCCCCCCCAAAAAAAAAAAAAAAAAAAAAAAAAAAATATATATATATATATATAAAATACACACGCTCACACACACACACACACACACACACACACACACACACACACACACACACACACACACACTTAAAAATCCAACCCACCCCTACTGCTTCGTCTGCCACCCCATCAGGATTCCGGTGAGGGGAGCGGTCAGTTACGCTTGTCTGGCACTGGCGTCTGATACTGGCCGGTGTCGGACGCAGAGGGACCTTCTTTATTGGCCACTTATCACCTTGGGCTCTTTCCCCTCCTCCCTCTTCGTCGGTAGTAGGAGCACAAGTTGTCGTTCATGGGTTGTTGTTGTTGTTGTTAGTGGTGTTTATACTAGCCCCTGTGTCGGTTGTTTGTTGGTGTTTTTTGTTGTTGTTGTTGTTGGTGATGGTGGTGGTGTTTATATTAGCCCTTCGTTGTTAGTTGTTGTTGTGTTTGTTGTTATTGTTGGTGGTGGTGGTTATAATAGCCCTTCGTTGTTGTTGTTGTTGTTGGTGTTAGTGGTGTTTAGACTAGCCCTTCGTCGGTTGTTGTTGTTGTTGTTTTGGTTGTTGGTGGTGGTGTTTACTTTATACTAACCCTTCGTCGGTAGTTGTTGTTGTTATTGGTGGTATTGTTTACTTTATACTAGCACTTCGTTCGTAGTTGGTGGTGTTTACTTTATACTAGCCCTTCGTCGGTTGTTGTTGCTGTTGGTGGTGGTGGCGTATACATCACCACCACTAGCGTTTCGTCGGTAGTAGGAGCAGAAGTTCTTGTTTATGGCTTCCGGACAACTCGAGAAAGAGACCATTTCGTCAAGTAAATCTCGACGAGGGCCGTCTCAACCAATACTATTAGGTTAGGCTAAGTTAGTTTAGATTATACATTTAAACTGGTTATCTCAACCAAAAGACCATTTCAGTCAGTATATCTTAAACAGTGCCAATTTAAATCTCTAACATAACTTAACTTAGCTTTCTAACCTAACAGTACTGGCAAAGATCAATGAATTGAAATGGTCTGCTGGTTTCATCAGGTCATCCTCGCTCATATCATGCTCACGTCAGAGTTACACAATTGCTTTCTCCAGTATCTTTTCTGGGTCTGAAAGCTTTTAAATTCTATTGTTATTAGACTTCAAGCATATAATATACTTTAATCTAACTTCAGTCTAGCTGCCAACACCAAAGCAAAGGGACCCCCAAATTGCTGCTAACCACTTGTGTGACTCGGCCCTCCTTCAGTCCAATGAATTGCAGGGAAATTAAACCCTAACAAAAGCCGAGCTGTCATTCCGGTCATGATGTACGACGCGCGGTGAGTGAAAATAAACGAATTGGAGCTAAAATCCGACTTCTGCAGAATCTCCAAAGGACGGGCGAAGAGGAAGGGAAAACCTGAAGGAGATGGGATGTTAGGGGAAGCCGGCCCATTCAGTCACACGAACTCTTTTACCAGCAATTTTGGATCGTTGTGTGTATCCAGGACAACAATTTCAGGATGTTTATGAATTAGAATCGGCCACTAGAATGCGTGTAGATTACTATACTCGGCATACTACTAAACACACTTGAATTTAGAAGCTATCAGACCAAATGACACCAAGAAAAGTTACCGCCGGAAAGAACCCCTCGTCCAACTCGGCCCCCTCAGAGTGTACGATCCGACCGGGAAACTTGTCCGAAAAAAATATATATACAGTAGTGCCGTGAGAGGAGTAGGAGGAGAGGGAGAGAGAGAGAGAGGGGGGGGGGAGATAAAGTTGGGTGCGATGGTCCACTTATTGATACAAAGTGATCGTGTGTGAAATTTATCGCTGGGCGGGGGATGGACATGACTTCCGACGCGGGCTAAGGAGGGCGAGGACATAGATTTTTATTGCGGGGTGTTTATAAGAGAGAGAGAGAGAGAGAGAGAGAGTGAGTGAGTGAGTGAGTGAGTGAAGAGAAATAGAACAAGAACGGGAACAGGGGGAAGGAGTTGAATGCAAGGAAAGGTTGTAAGTATTATATTAATAGTGCAATTTAAATGGAAATACAAAACATGAATGGAAAGTAAATTATGCTCA
>CM064482.1:61822651-61825151 GCA_032716605.1 Paralithodes platypus
TGGATAAGAAGGATGACGGATAGCAGAGATAGTGGATATGAAGGATGAAAGGGATAGCAGAGATAGTGGATAAGAAGGATGACGGATAGCAGAGATAGTGGATAAGAAGGATGAAAGGAATAGCAGAGATAGTGGATAAGAAGGATGAAAGGAATAGCAGAGATAGTGGATAAGAAGGATGAAAGGGATAGCAGAGATAGTGGATATGAAGGATGAAAGGGATAGCAGAGATAGTGGATAAGAAGGATGAAAGGAATAGCAGAGATAGTGGATAAGAAGGATGACAGCGATAGCAGAGATAGTGGATAAGAAGGATAGCAGAGATAGTGGATAAGAAGGATGACAGGGATAGCAGAGATAGTGGATAAGAAGGATGACAGGGATAGCAGAGATAGTGGATAAGAAGGATGAAAGGGATAGCAGAGATAGTGGATAAGAAGGATTAAGGTATAGCAGAGATAATGTAGTACAAAAGAGTACAAAGGAAATCAAGCAACAACTGGTCCAGCGACCTCTCAAGGCTGCTTGCCCTTCAAAACACTGACGAAGGATATGAAGGATGAAAGGAATAGCAGAGATAGAGGATAAGAAGAATGGAAGGAATAGCAGAGATAGAGGATAAGAAGGATGGAAGGAATAGCGGAGATAATGGATAAGAAGGATGATAGCGATAGCAGATATAGTGGATGAGAAGGATAGGAATGATGGGTATGATGCAGATGGGACGACATGATAAACAGAGCGGAAATAGTGGATACAGAGCAAAGGAGATGGTATAGTGGTTAGTATGAATGAAAGGTGTGATGTAGGATTGAATGTTAGGATAATGGAAAGCCTAGAGATGGGATGAATGGATAGGAAGATAAGAGGTAGTGGATAGGGAGGAGTGGCGATGATAGAGAGATGGAAAATTGATACACAGGGATAGTTAGAGGGTAAGAGACTTATGGGTATAGTGGCAAAACAATGAGGGAATGTGAAGGTTAGGAGGATAGGTCTATTTGATGGCTGGGTGGGTTAGAGCTCCCTATTCTGGTCTGCTTGTGTTGCTTTCGCTTGGGTTCGATTCGTGTTCGTTGTCGGATGAGATTTTCCAGACTATTTATAAACGGCAACAATCTTAACCATTTCATTCTCTACTTAATTATATTTTCTTTCACCTGCTGCTGTTCTAAATATTCCTTCTAGCCTGCATGACTTTATTTATTTTTGATTTTGTACAGTGGCGCTAATAAGTCATGTCCCAGCTGTCATTACGTTTGACTTGCTCTGTGCTGTACTAATGTCTGCCAGATGTTGAATAGGGTGGGTAAGTGTAGGAACATGGTTGTATATTTCACTCGATATGAAGAAATAAAGCTTAGATATTGCTGATACCAATTATTGATCAAAACATACTTGGTGCCGAGACATCACTTATTAGCGCGATTGTACATTTATTATTATTATTTTTGTTTTGAGGATTGAGATAATGCAAATCGGATGAAGGGATGGATAGCAGATAGAGAGTGGATAAGGGAAATATATGATGTGAGGACTGCAATGTGTTCATGTTATGGCAGTGTAAGGTGGGAAAGGCCTAGATAATATATTCGGAAAACTATGAGGAGATAGTGAGGGAGATGGATGCCAATGAGTGTGATATTGGGAGTAATGAGAGAGAGAGAGAGAGAGAGAGAGAGAGAGAGAGAGAGAGAGAGAGAGAGAGAGAGAGAGAGAGAGAGAGAGAGAGAGAGAGAGAGAGAGAGAGAGAGAGAGAGAGAGAGAGAGAGAGAGAGAGAGAGAGAGAGAGAGAGAGAGAGAGAGAGAGAGAGAGAGAGAGAGAGAGAGAGAGAGAGAGAGAGAGAGAGAGAGAGAGAGAGAGAGAGAGAGATTTTATTATATTTTATTTGATATGCTAGTTATGCAACATTATACATTAGGAAAAGCACACATCGGACCAGGAACTGGCCCACTAGAGCTAATACATAATTATACAGTTACATATGATATGACATATTACATTCATTTGATAACTTATAACAATATTTCATGGAATATTACAGAACAGAGAGAGAGAGAGCGCGAGAGAGGTGAGGGGTGGGGTGGGGCGGGGCGGGCGGGTGGGGGACATATTGATCACGCCCGCCCCCTCTGCAATATTAATGGTCAGCCTCAAATGTCAGCAGAAGGTTCGGGGCTTCGACGTGGCTGCCTTTGGTCATGTGTGTCCTGCCCTCCTGACCCCGAAACCCCGAGAAGCCAAGCTGATATCAACCTTGGGCCTCTTACTCCGGAAGGCGAGAATCCCATGCCCTTCACCTGTATCGTTCACGGATTACCAAAGCGATTCTCACCCTTATACCCTTAGCTCATTAAGGTGTAAATCTCATCTGCTTTGGGTGCCTCGTTCACCGGCCATCGAAACTTCTCCAGACGCCCGATTTTCGTTCTAATTTCTGGGGTCCATACGGGTTGCGATTAGATTTGGGGTTCCGGTCTCGCATACTGAATCATTGGT
>CM064482.1:61830151-61910151 GCA_032716605.1 Paralithodes platypus
AGAGAGAGAGAGAGAGAGAGAGAGAGAGAGAGAGAGAGAGAGAGAGAGAGAGAGAGAGAGAGAGAGAGAGAGAGAGAGAGAGAGAGAGCATATGAGGAGGAGCACTTTATTGAATCGAGCAAATGAGATACAACTATATATTTCATTTGCCATAGCAGTTGCATATTTTTCTATATAGTATTGAAAAATCAGCTGCTGAAAGGTTAAGGTTGTATTCCTCATTGTTAGCCCTCTTAGTGTTAATATTATAGAGCGTTCACCCCATTAGTTTGGCGATTTTGAGACCCCCCCCCCCCTTTCAATGTTTAGGTGTCAATTATTTTTCTGGTGAGTGATAGTCAGCCTGCAATTTAGGGGAAACCAGTAATTTTTCTATCGGAAAAAAAAAATGCATACTGTTATCTCGAAGGGGGTTCTTTTTCATGCATATATATATATATATATATATATATATATATATATATATATATATATATATATATATATATATATATATATATATATATATATATATATATATATATATATATATTATCCCATTAAATCTCCCGTCACCTGATATAAACTGAGATTAATCGTTTTGTTGATTCGTCTGTTGTTTTAGTAATGAAGTATATCGATGTAGGTTGAATTTTTAATGGGTAATGAAGTTTAAAACAATAGCGAAAACTAATATATTACTCATACATATAAAATATGAAAGGCATTAATTTCACACAGACCTAAGCGGGTGGGGTTTGGTAATTGAAGAAGTCGAAAATATATGCCTTGCGATAATAAATTCACGTAGATGGTTTAGTATCCTAACACACCTTATTAACCCCTTAACAGGATCATGACGTGTTTTGACAGTTTAGCTTGGCTTTTATTAGACGATTTTATTAAGTTTAGGAAGTGTATATGGAGTTCAGAGGGTTAATTGAGATAGTCTTTACCCTTTAACCCCTCCACAGATCCTACCTAAACTGTCTAAACTCATCAATTGAGGGCCAAATTAAACTGCCTCAAGGGGTTAAGAAAAAACTTCAGTCCCGTGATGTGTGAATGGTCTTGTCATATCTAAAATTTATTTAAATTACCAATCAAATTGACAGGTTATAAATGAGATACTTAATTTTACCTTCGACTAAAAGATCCTTCCTATGCTGAATATAACCTTTTGCTAGTATGCAGAAATTGAATATAGAACGTTATATATTGACACATTGCTTATTTACCGCGAAACATTAATGTGAAACGCTCGGGTATAACGATAGAGTCATACTTAGCAACAACCACCATCAATATTTTGTATGCAACCCAGTTCTGTTTGTTTATAAGAACATGTGAATAGCCACGCGTCTCCTTTGATTAACTCTTTTATTTACATGTATACTATGCCATTCTACTGTTTTCGCTGTATATTGATTTGTTACCATTTGTTTCGGTGTGAGTATCCTTGGTTCGAATCCTTGGAGTAGCATGCATGTATTCATTAGTTTCAGTGATTTCATTAATTAGGTTTATTTGTAAGTTAATTGGTGGGTTTTTGATAGTATTAATGTAATAGGTTTTATGTTGATTTTTTTTCTTTTGTAATTATGTAGTTTATAGTATGTAGGGTAATAGGTAATTCAGACCTCGCTACATTAGGTAACGTATATCTAGGTTGGCAAACGTTTAATTTTTTGCCATATGTACACACAAATTCAATAGTCCATCAAATTTAACTCTTTCAAAATACGATGACGCATTTCCTTTCTGTTTTCTGGCTATTAAACGATTTTATTCAGATTTGAATGGGTATTTGGAAGTCAGAGGGTTAATGTAGACAGTCTTTACCATTCTAATTCCCACAGATTCCCACTGAGCTGTACGAAATCATCTAATGAAAACCAGAATAAACTGTCAAAACGTGTCATAATCCTCAAGGTGTTAAGATATAAATGAATATACTTGACACTCTGAGGGACGTATACTGTATACTGTAGAGAGACAAAGGTGAAGAAATATTAGGAAAACATTGAATACTACCATGATACTGTATATATATTTACATTAAATTTAAACAGTATATCTTCTAAACTGTCGGCGAACCTTTGAATTCAGGAGCACCAACTACTTTATCGTCTTGGTTGTAAAAAGAAAAAAGGAGGCAAAAAAGGACTGGCAAGCGGGCCCCCTTCTCCATACAGCTGTCCGGCTCTCAATAATTCACCCTCTTAATGTAGTGACCCTTTTGTTTTAGTCCGGGTGGGGGGTGGGGGGGGCGCAGATGAAGGAGGGGGGGGGGGGGGGGAGGAAGGCGGGGGGAGGGGAGACAGGAGGAAGGAGAAATATGGGAGAGAGAGTAGAGGGACGGGGTGAGTAAGAGCGGGAGGGACGAGGATAGAAAATATGAGAGAGGGAGGAGGAAAGGAGAGGAAGGGAGTGAGTAAGACGATTAGGGAAAAGAAAAGAGAAATATACCAAGGAATATAAAGGACTTACAAATTGCAACAGCCCTATTAATTGGTTCGTACGGGGCAGTTTGGGTATGCACAAAGCTAAGCTTCAAATTACTAGGTAGAGAAAAGGATAGTGAAGCTGAAGGCCCCTCCCCACCCACCACTCCCTCCAGCTTACTGGCGTGGAAACAGTTGGAAAAGTATACCATGCAGTATGGAAGAACAGACATGCAATATGAGAGAGATAGAGAAGGAAAGGAGAGGAAGAAAGTAGGGAGAGAAGGTGTTTGGATAAATGAGAAGAGGAAGGAGATATATGGGCGGACAGTGACAAGATCCATACCATTAACAAAACAAGGATACATTTAATAGTAACGAAACCCATATCAATTATTGACACCGCAAATTACTAATATTGTCGTTGGTTACTTGATGTTGTTTAAGTCCTTGTATATGTGTGTGTGTGTGTGTGTGTGTGTGTGTGTGTGTGTGTGTGTGTGTGGTGTGGTGTGGTGTGGTGTGGTGTGGTGTGTGTCTGTGTGTGTCTGTCTGTCTGTCTGTCTGTCTGTCTGTTGGGGAGATGGAGGAATGAAAGAGGGGGAAAGGGGAAGGAGGGAGCAGTGGGAAATATGGGGTATTTGCATAGATTTATATAGATAGATAGATAGATAGAGAGAGAGAGAGAGAGAGAGAGAGAGAGAGAGAGAGAGAGAGAGAGAGAGGGGGGGGGGGAAGAGAAAGAGAGAGAGAGAGAGAGATAAGAACACATAACAGAAAATGGAAAGAAACAGAAGAGAAAGGTAAGCCAGATACAAAATAAATAAAGTATATAAATTCTAATAGGGAAATTGAAGAAGACTAAGGTATAAGGTGACATAGTAGCGTTGATAAAGGTATGTATGTGCTGGGAAAATAAGGTAAGAGGAACGATAGAAATAGAAAAAGATGTATAAGTAAATAGGGGTAGAAAGAGTAGATTAACACAAATAAATGGTGGATTAGGAAGGAATAAAGGAAATGAGAAAGAGATACGAAAAGCATGCTGTGGAAGAACATATAAGAGATTGTCGATGATATTGCGCACACACACACACACACACACACACACACACACACACACACACACACACACACACACACACACACACACACATGCATAAGCAATAACGATAATCAGAGTGCTTCGCCAGCTGTGTGTGTGTGTTTGTATGTGTCTGTGTGTGTGTGTGTCTGTGTGTGTGTGTGCTGTGAGATCGTATCCGTTGCTGACCTTTATATTATACATAACTAGAAAATATGAATATACTGTATATAAATTATTTTGATGCTGATCATATATACGGACTCCTATTCATTCCCATCTGTAATATTAGGAATAAGGTCCTTCTTTTTACCATAGTTTTATTTGTATTTTTTTCTTTCAACATTGTAATATACTGTATAGGCTTATGTTATTTAACGACTTTCATGTAACGTCCCTTCCCCCTCTCTATCTCACTCACTCACTCTCACTCTCTCTCTCTCTCTCTCTCTCTCTCTCTCTCTCTCTCTCTCTCTCTCTCTCTCTCTCTCTCTCTCTCTCTCTCTCTCTCTCTCTCTCTCTCAAACTTTCTCACAGTTTTCACCAGGCGTTAAAACACTCCCCCATCACTTGGCATTTGTTCATTTCCCTGAGATTCTCCCCTCTGGTCGGGTCATTATGGGTCAACTAGTAAGAAAGAGAGAGAGAGAGAGAGAGAGAGAGAGAGAGAGAGAGAGAGAGGGGTTGAGAAGAGCGAGACTGAATTATTATTGATATGAAGGAAATGATAGAAAAATGGCAAGACTCTGACAAGAACAAGTATGAGAAGAAAATATAAAGAAATTGAAATGCAGATGGATTGGAAGAAGTAAGAGCATATTATACTATAAATAATGAACACAAATGGAGACAACTTTTTGAAAAGTATCTATTGTGGAGTTAATTGGAGCTATGACATACTAATCAATGACCAAGAGATGTTTACTAAGCTGAATAAAACCATCAAGCTGTAGTCAGAATATGATACCAACGCTATATTGGATAGATTTGTGAAATTGGTTGAATTTACGCTTACACCTGTTTCTTTTCCACTGTTTAATAATATTTCACTATTTATAATTACATTCTTAATTAAATTGTCATTAATATTTTCTCCATTTCGTTTCCTTCTCTCTCACCTTTCGTCTGCTCTCCTCTCCCTTTCCTCCCCTCTCCCTTTCCTCCCCTCTCCTCTTCCCCCTCTCTTCTCCTCTTCTCCCTCTCTTCTCCTCTCTCCTCTCTTCTCTCCTCCCCTCTCTTCTCCTCTCTTCTCATACACTCTCTCTCTCTCTCTCTCACACACACGCTCACACACACTCTCTCTCTCTCATTGCGCTAGGCTAGGTGCAGGAATGAGGCAAGATGCAACACTGCTTGAAACTAGTCGAAGCCTTCAAGTAAAAATTATACTTCTGGTCTACTGTTCATCGAAAACCTAAATACACATCTCTTACGCAAATACACATCTCTTACGAAAATACGCCCACGATACATTTTTGCACTCCCTCCAACAGTTTTATCGGCCGAAGTTCCTTACAATTCCGTCTTGCTCATTGTCTTCCCGTGAGCTTTGTGTTTCATCAGAAAGAGAGAGAGAGAAGTCAGCGAAGAATCCTCCCGCATATGGCTGTCTGAGGAACCGTTTCTTTTCGGCGGTATATCTTTCTCTCTCTCTCTATCTCTTTCTCTCGCTCACTCACTCACTCACTCTCTCTCTCTCTCGCTCTCTATCTTTCTCTTGCTCTGTTTCTCCGGGCCTTAGTGTTCAGTGCTACCAATCTAGCTTCTTTAGCCAGTTTAAACATTATTCTAGGTGTGTGGTTTTGCTAGCGATTCACTGTAAAATAGGAACGCTTAATTGGTGCAAAAACTATACACACCAAAAAGTGTTCCATTCTTGTATGTGTGCTACTTGGAACATGTAAGCCATCGGAAACATTAGCTTGTGTATAGTTTTTGCTACATTTTAGCACACTTTTATTAATCATTAAATCTAGCGCCATCATAGCGATTTCTACGAACTAACCTAGTGCTATTCTGGATTGCTTAATTTTAGCTCCATCATAGCGATCTCTGCGAACTAATTAGCGATATTCTGGATTGCTTAAACCCTTCTGTACCAGCGACACCTTCTTCATTATATCGCCTGTTAATTGCTAAAGACCCTTTTGAAACTGAAT
Organism: Paralithodes platypus; assembly: GCA_032716605.1. Classification (NCBI taxonomy): domain Eukaryota; kingdom Metazoa; phylum Arthropoda; class Malacostraca; order Decapoda; family Lithodidae; genus Paralithodes; species Paralithodes platypus. The sequence continues at coordinate 61,835,818 of CM064482.1, forward strand.
ATAATCGTCTAATAGCTGCCAGAATTAAGTTAATAGGACGGCACTGGTACTGAAAGGGTTAATATCTAGTGCTAGTATACTGACTTCAGAGGAATAATCCGTTCAGTACCGGTGACATCCGTTTAACTTAATTCTGGCGACTATTAGTCGATTTTGTTTAGTTTAAACATATCTCCAGCAATTAACAGGCTTCGAATCTCGCTTAATTCTTTTTACTACCACAGATCCCTCTTAATCTGCGCAAAATCTTCTGAATGTAGCTAGACTAAAGATAAAAAGACGTCACCGGTATAGAAGGGGTTAATATCTAACACCATCATAGAGCGATAGTCTACGAGGTTGATGTGGTACCTCTGGCCCCTCTGTTCAGTTCGGTTCTCTTCATTATGGCGGGCCAGCGTGTTCGGTTACCGCTGGTCTTTTGTCATATTATTAGATCCATAGCCACCCCATCGGCGAGTTGTCTTTCGTGCCCGCCCACCCCTTTTGTGCAGTGGCTTAACCCCTTCGGTACCGGTGCCGTCCTTTTCACCATATTCGGGCTACTATTAGACGATTTTGTTCAAGCTTCAAGTTTTCTAGTTGATTTATGTATTTAGTCAAAGGTATTTTACATGTTGTTCAGTTTAGAGAGGGCCTGTAACAATGCACAGGCTTCTCGAACTATCTCACTTAAGGGGAGATCTCCACTTGAGGGATTTTTTTCTTGACCCCTTTCTCCCTCATGTTTAGCCCCATTGCTTTTGATATTATAAAAAGTTTGCCCCATTAGTTTAGCGATTTTAAGGACTTTCACCCCATATTAAGACCTTTCGTGCAATTCAGGTGTCGATTTTATCCTGGCGAGCGATAGCGAGCCTGTAATTTAAGAGGAACCGGCCTTAGGCCGGGACATTTTTCTACCGAAAAATGTACAAATTTATCTTGAAAGGGACTCAAGGGGGTGTAATTATAAGCTTGATGGAGGTCTAGGGAACAAACTAAATACCTCCCCTTAACCCTTTTGTACTTACTCAGATCCCCCTCTTGAACTGCAAACAATCGTCTAACTATACCTAAAATGAAATGAACCCCTGCTGTACCGGCAATGTCTGTTACATTATAGTCTAGCTATATTTAGACAACTGTGTGCAGTTTATGGAGGATCTGTGGTCATTAAATGGGTTAAGTGAGATAGTTCGAAGGCTGTTAATTGCTGGAGGCCCTTTTTTTTAAGCTACACAAGATAGTCTATTAGTAGCCAGGCTGAAGTGGCAAATGGTATAGAAGGGGTTAAAAAGACGTCGCCGGTACAAGGGGTTAAGGGGAGGTTTTTAGTTTGGTCTCCAGATATCCATCAAGCTTAAGATTACACCCCCTTCAGCCCCTTTCAAGATCAATTTGTACATTTTTCGGTAGAAAAATGTCCCGGCTGAAAGCCGGTTGCTCTTAATTTACAGGCTCGCTATCGCTCGCCAGGATAAAATCGACACGTAAATGGTACGAAAGGTCTTAAAATTGACAGAAATGGGTCGAAAGTTCTTAAAATCGTCAAAATAATGGGGGGAACGTCTTGAAATTAGAAAAGCAATGGGGCTAAACATGAGGGAGAAAGGAGTCAAGAAAAAAATCCCTCAAGTGGAAATCTCCCCTTAATTAATAGATATGGTACTCGCTGATTTTGTCATGATTCAATGTTCACCTCTTGGGTTTTACGTCTTCATGCTTATTAGGTATTATCCTGAGTAGATAAATTTGTGTTTATTATATACGCTGCATCAACATTATACTTACCTTCCTCCAATGAATGAATGATGGCTGTAGATAAGTTACCCTCCCTCACCTCTCCCCCAGCATATACATATTTTCGTTTTGACAGCAAGCTAAATTTGTACATTTTTCGATAGAAAAATTTCTCCGGCGAAGGCGGATTTCTCCATACAATTTGTTTTCTCTATGTGATTGAGGGAGGCAGAAGGCAGAACTGCCTATAGCGAGTGCCTCCCCCATAGTTGAAAGAGTGACAGGGCCAAAATCAAGGGACGTTCGAGCCAAAATGCCTGGACACACGGAGTTTGAAGCAATTTAAGTCATAGGAAGAGGGAAAGACAGATTCTGGGAGAGAGTAAATGCTGGCTCGCTATCGCTTGCCAGGAAGAAATCGACACCTGGATTGGGATAAACGTCTTAAAGCAGTTGGCTGAATGGGGCCGAATGGATACAAGCCAGGGAAAGAGAGAAAAGGATAGAAAGATAAAAAAAAAAACGTGACCCCATTAACTCTTCCCCTCTACCCTTTCTCACCGCTTATCCTCGATCCCCTCTACCCTCCCTCACCCGCCCCCGCCCCCTCTCCCCTCCCCTTCAACCCCTTCCATCGGCTCTCGCTCTTTCCTCCCCGTCTTTTTAATTTTAATTGTTTAAATTTATACCATTAGTACACTTTCGCAAGCTGAATCGAATGGCGCAAACAAAATTGGACCATTAGTTTAGGATTTCGATTTTGACTTGGCCTTCCTGGAGGGCCCAGGGGACCGTTTTTTGGACTTTAAAAGTACCATGTAGCCCAAACTATAAGTCCTAGATAATTCTAACTAAAGCCATTCGTTTTTTATCGCCGAGCTGCTTGTAGACATGGTCATAGATTTCATTTTCGCCCAGGCATTCGCCCAGAATCGAAAATATTTGTTTCCAAAAACCTTGGGTTTAATTAAGCCCAGGCAAATCCTTGATTTTGGTTGAATTTTAACTTGTCAATATTATTACATATTTGTATTCGTCTCGCCGTTGCGATTTCAACGGTATAGTTATTTAATTTTGACCAATTGTTAGGCCCAATAGACCTATTTTAATGTTTAAAAACTCCATAGACGAGTTATTTATCTACGGATTTTGTTTAAATTTATACCATAAGTACACTTTGGCAAGCTGAATCGAATGACGGAAACAGAATTAAAATCGGACCATTAGTTTAGGATTTCGATTTTGACTTGGCCTTCCTGGAGGGCCCAGGGGACCGTTTTTTTGGACTTTAAAAGGCCTCTGTAGCCCAAACTATAAGTCCTAGAGAATTATAACTAGTGCCATTCGTTTTATATCGCCGAGCTGCTTCTAGACATGGTCGTAGATTTCATGTTTACCCAGCCATTCGCCCAGAATCGAAAATATTTGTTTCCAAAAACCCAGACAAATCCTTGATTTTGGTCGAATTTTGACTTGTCAATATTATTACATATTTGGATTCGTCTCGCCGTTGCGGTTTCAACGGTATAATTATTTTTTTAATTTTTACCAATTTTTAGGCCCAATAGATCTATTTTGATGTTTAAAACTCCATAGACGAGTTATTTATGTACGGATTGTGTTCAAATGTATACCATAAGTACACTTTGACAAGCTGAATCGAATGGCGCAAATTGTATGCATTTATAAGTTTTCTAATATCCTCATTCTAAAAGTGCGGATGCGGATGTTACTTGCATTGCAAATGTGGATTCGCATGCGGATATTTGATACATCTCTAGTTCAGAACAATATGATCTGTACTATATTTCTAATGAATATTGTTAAAAAGAAGTATTAGTATAGGCTAAGCTTACTTTGATATAGAAGTATTATGTTCACGGCGAAAGAAGACCCAGGTAATCACGTACAGTAGGCTATTGTTTTCAACATTTCGACTCTTCATCTACAAGTCATCAGAATGTAAAGTTACCAACAATCACAATCAGTATCAGCATAGAGTTTTGTATACATTAAAGCGAAGACTCATATATTACCTATTATACTTTTCAATTAAATTAAATATAGGCTAATAGAGTTCAACAATAAATATATTTGAAGCAGTCACTCGGGGAATAGCCTATGAACGAACACATAGCTAAATGAAAAAATATATATAATAATAAATTATCTGTTATTACTCCAATAAAACACCTTTCCTCCTTTCCATCGGCTCCACTCTCCCCTCCCTCTCTTTCACCTCTCCCCTCCTACCTCCCTCTCACCCCCCCTCAACCCCTTCCATCGGCTCCACTCTCCCCTCCCTCTCTTTCACCTCTCCCCTCCTACCTCCCTCTCACCCCCCTCAACCCCTTCCATCGACTCCATTCTCCCCTCCCTCTCTTTCACCTCTCCCCTCCTACCTCCCTCTCACCCCCCTCAACCCCTTCCATCGACTCCACTCTCCCCTCCCTCTCTTTCACCTCTCCCCTCCTACCTCCCTCAACCCATTCCATCGGCTCTCACTCTCCCCCTCAACCCCTTCCATCTGCTCCTACTCTCTCCCCTCCCTCCTACTCTCCCCTCAGCCCACCCCCTCGACCCTTCCCCTCTACCCTCCTTCACCCCTCTCCCTCAACCCCTTCCATCGGCTCTCACTCTCCTCTCTCCCTCCTCCTCTCCCCTCACCCCTCCCCCTCAACCCCTTCCATCGGCTCTCACTCTCCCCTCTCCCTCCTCCTCCCCTCACCCCTCCCCCTCAACCCCTTCCATCGGCTCTCACTCTCCCCTCTCCCTCCTCCTCTCCCCTGACCCCTCAGTCACCACCAAGGCAGCAGCTGTACATTCCCCTCGATTTTTTAACACTCGACTGTTTCCCCTCGGAGGCTGTCGGGGTCAGGCGGAGGTCGCAGTCACTCCTTTTTCCGCCTTCTTACATGTCCTCCCCTCTTTGCTACCCCTTCCCCTCACGTTTTCTACCTCCCCCCCCCACCCTCCTCCCGTCCCCCATCTCCTCATGTGTCTTAGCTCCACTCTGATCATATCTGATCATATTTACTTTCGATCGTTTGTCCTCTATTTTTCCTCTCTTCTATTTTCCCCTCTCTTCCTTAACTCCTTTCCTTACTTTTCACTTTCTAACCCCCATGTCCTCTATTTCTCTTCTCTTTTACTTCCCTTCTCCGTCTTCCTCCCCTCTCTCCCCATTTCTCCTTGACTCTCCTCCCTCTCCTCTTCCCCCCACCCATATAGCCTAGCTGTTAAAAAAAAACAGTAAAAAGGATACAATAAGTAAAGGAGGCAAAGGATGAAGAAAGGATTACGAAGGGAGGTGGAATAGGGGAGGTTGGGAGGCGTTGGAATAAGAGAGGGAAGGAGGAAGGAGGAAGGAGGAAGGAAAGGGTGGTTAGGAGAGGGTTTAAAAAAAGGGGAGGAAGAAGAGGGAAGAATGAAGAACGGAACGGAAAAGGAGAAAGAGGGGGAGTAATGAAAAGGGTTGAAGGAAGAGGAAAGGGAGCTGTATAAAGTAAGAAGATTGAAGAAAAAAGGGGAGGGAGCTGTAGAGAGGAAGAAGAGGGGAAGGAAGCAAAGGGTTGAAAGAAGAGGGAGGGGAGTTGTAGAAAGGAAGAGGGGGAGGAAGGAGATATATAGATAGTGGAATGAGAGAGAGGAAGAGGATAAGTGTGTGTGTGTGTGGGGGGGGGGGGGGGGTCTATGCCTGGGAACTTCTTGGATGGGACTGGCAGACGCAGGAAAAGAGAAAAATGAGATGAGAAAAAAGGGTTAGGCCGAGGAATGTAGGGCTCCTTTGGGAATGTCTATGAGTAATGACAACTGCTGAGTAGGACACAGGATTTATTGTTGTTTCCAGATTAGCTATAACCTCTGCCTTTGTAATTTACACAATATTTGTAATTGCATTCCTAAAATAGACATCAATAATGCCAATTAAGTAATAGTATTGTTTAGTAAATCAAACCCCAATTTCCTACTTTTGTATGATAGTTGGCAAGCATATAGTTAATCATAGTGTGTGTGTTTGGTATTAAATTTCTATGCTATAATTGCTTTTCATATCTATTAAAATTTCAAAATAAATTTCTACACACACTATTATACCTATGCCTGTAAACAGATTGTATGCATTTAAGGAGGAACAGTTTATCAATAACGTTTTAAATATAAATACTTCGGGTCAATAGCACTTGACAAGGAGTAGCTATCAGTTAAAGGAGATGACAAATCAACACAACATGCAAAACTCAGATATGTATACTAGTATAGCCTACTACTTTGATGCTTTGTATTTTTGTTAATTACTCCGTAATATATATTTAGGTTTGCAATAAGTTATCATAAGTTTGACTATGTTATGTCGGGCTAGACTAGGTTTGCCAATCACAACCCAATTCCGTGTAATGATACGGTGTATATTCGATGAATGAATACTAATCGTGGTCATGTGCTGAACCTTTAACTGTGTTGGTGGTGTAATGGTTAGAGTGTTTAAGATCTATATGTGGTGTCCCTGGTTCGAATCGCGGGAGGATCACATGCTTCCATAAATTTCATTTGGGGGTGTTGGGTGTTGGGAGTGAAATGAAATAATTTAGATTATTTCTATAGGTTCAGGAACAGTTCGTTGCGAGGTCGATCCTTGGAGATCTGTGCCCCATAATGTTTGTGCTTTTCTTTTCACTTAAGGGGACATCGGTCGATTTTAAGACCTTTCGCCCATTTCTTCGTCAATATTTAGACCTTTCGTGCTATTTAGGTGTCTAGTTTTTTCCCTGGCGAACGATAGTGAGCCTGTAATGTTGAAAGAACCGGCCTTCGGATGGGAAATTTTTCTACCGAAAAATGTACAAATTAATCTAGAAGGGGAATCTAATGGATGTTGTTTTTTAATGTGTGGAGGTCTAGGGAGGAAACTAGAAAACTAATGAATACATGCAAAAATCGCCCAAAAAGTGAACCATCCCCCTTTAAACGTTACGTTACTCATAGCGCAGTTGGATCCAGTACATGATTAGATTGATATCCAGTATTCGGCAAATGGAAATTAATCGCTTGTATTTGGTTAGGATAGATTTAAGGTTAGGTCAGGTTACCTTAGTTAGGGCAGGATTTAGTTTACTCTAAACGTGTGCCAGCTGACTAAGGGCGAACAAAACAGTGATACCGGAATAAAAATTCATCCACAAGGTTAATGAAAAAGACAAATCTACGAACCGTGATTGGAACACCCTCGCTGTCATGCAAATATTTGTTTTGTATGTCTCTCTCTGATTCATTATTGCTGAACATTTTACTTTCATGTTTTTCCATTTTTCTCACTTCCCTCATTCTGTTTCCATTTGTATATTATCGTGTCTTGCTTTCCACTCAATCACTTTATATAACTTCATTTGAACATGTTTCGCGGGTCATTGGATATGGCGGTATTTGAAGAAAATAAATACATGCAGCAAAAAAAAAAAAAACGGAAAAAAGAAAACAAAATAGGAAAAGTGGGGATTGGGCCTGAGTAAATAGATAGATAGATATATAGAAATAAATAAGTACAGTACATAATAATGTAACTGTACAACAATATGTAAGAAACAACTAAATAAACAGGCAGTAACATAGGCTTATCCTCAGAGACGTGCTTTCATCTCATTTCCCTATGCTTCCCCTTTCCCCCTCTCCCTTACCCTCTCCCCAGTGAGTTTCCATTAAGTAAAAAATTCCGTGGACACATGAACTAACCACCCCCCGCTCAAACGACACCCTTTATCCGGTCTCTGGGCAAACCCCTTCACCACAACATGCACCACAGTAACTCATAACATAAGCGTAACACCACAATATTCATAACTCCTTTCACAGTAGCTCATAACACAAGCGTAACACCACCATATTCATAACTCCTTTTACCACAGCATCACAGCGCGTATAACGAAGCATATCACCACCATATTCATAACTCCTTTCACCACAATACTTCAGCACACCATACACCTCACTAACTAACTCACACAAGCATAAGACCACCATATTCACGATCCTTTTTCCCATAATACTTGCACCACAACATCATAGTACAACTGAAGCATAACACCACATTGTTCATAGCACCATTCACCACAACATGCATCACACTAACTCATAACAGAAGCATTACACCACCATATTCATAACTCCTTTCACCACAACATTCATCACAGTAATTCATAACCAGCATTACACCACCATATTCATAACTCCTTTCACCACAACATTCACCACAGTAATTCATAACAGAAGCATAACACCACTATATTCACCACAACATCATAGTTACTCATATTAGAAGCATAACACCACCATGTTCGCAATCTCTTCTCCATAACACTCCATCACAACATATCACCACAGTCCCACAGTAATGTATTGTAGAAGCACAACACGGACACAACGTACCAGAGCAGTTCAACACAGTACCGGTATCACCGTTTTGCATAGTACAACACCTAGCTACCAACACTCATCACAACAGTGTCACACACACACACACACACACACACACACACACACACACACACACACACACACACACATCACAACAGTTCACACACACACACACACACACACACACACACACACACACACACACACACACACACACACACACACACACACACACACACACACACACACACACACACACACACACACACACATAAAAAGCAAAAAAACCCACACAATTTCAGCACAAAACCACAATCCCATTTAAACCACAAATCGACGGCACAAGCACAAACACTCGCCTATACCCAACACAAATCACAGCTCCAATAAATGTTAACGTCTACTCAATACAAATTCACATCATACAAATAGCTGAACTACACTACACAAACCACAGCTCCTAAAAAACTTCAGTCACACTCAAATTCTCTCTCTCTCTCTCTCTCTCTCTCTCTCTCTCTCTCTCTCTCTCTCTCTCTCTCTCTCTCTCTCTCTCTCTCTCTCTCTCTCTCTCTCTCTCTCTCTCCTCTCTCTCTCTCTCCTCCTCTCTCCTCTCTTCTCTCTCTTCCTCTCCCTCTCTCTCTCTCTCTCTTTCTCTCTTTCTCTCTCTCTCTCTCTCTCTCTCTCTCTCTCTCTCTCTCTCTCTCTCAAAATATGAAAAGGAAAAAGTATACTAAAAGCTGTGGTCCCTCAGTAGCCACACAGGAAGCGGACAAGACCAAACTTTGGGGTTTAGGGGATGGTGGTGTGTGGTTTACCAAGTAGTGAAGTGGTGGAGGAGTAGTTATATGTGGAGAAGTATATATGTGTGGTGGAATAGATTATATGTATGGTGGAGTAGATACATATACGTTTAGGGTCTGGTGGTGTGTGGTTTATCAAGTAGCCTAGTGGAGTAGTGGGGCTGTGTGGAAGAGTAAGTACTGTACACTGTAAATTATTTGTTTAAATGTAACAAATATGGTTCACGTAAATGGGTATTAGTCGTATTTTCTGTTCAAATTGGTAGACGTATACGATCGGAGCACATATTATAAGTGTAACAATATGTTGCATTTGAGCCCACAATTTCAGATTATTATTATTATTATTATTATTATTATTAGTAGTATAGTTATTATTTGTATAGTTATTATTATTATTATTATTATTATTATTATATATTGTATATGAACGCACAATTTGACAGAGTAATTTGTATATAACTAATGAATTAACCCTTGCCATTACATGTTACCCTTGCAAGAGCATCATTAATTAACTGTGATTGTATTAGCGCTTATTAAGTTTGTATTTGGACGTCATAACTCTTAAATGACTGTACTGCCTTGCTATGCAGTATAGAGTGGTGGAATGAAAGCCAGGCAGGAAGCAACCAAGGTCTACGAGGGTGCAAATATTTGGTTCTAGATAGAAAAATGTAAGAACTATTAGCTGTTTTTTCTGAACCCCCTTCTCCCTCATGTTTAGCCCCATTTGTATTGAGATTATAAAACGTTCATCCCATTAATTTATGCGATTTTAATTCCTTTTGACCCAATTCTTTGTCAGTTTTAAAACCTTTCGTGCCATTTAGGTGTCGAATTATCCTGGCAAGTGATAGCGATCCTTCAATTTAGGAGGAATCTGCCTTTGGCCGGAACCAACAAAATATATATTAATAACTAGATAAATAAACTCTCCTCTTAATGCCAATCATTGTTCTGCTTTGATTTCCTATTAGCTTCCTCACTCTTTTGCCTGACTGTATTGCTTAGCTATATAGAGTAGTAGAATGAAAGCTAGACAGGAAGCACCTACGACCTACGAGGGGGAAACAAGTGCGTGTTCCAGGTCGGGGGGGAGGTGGGGCGGCGTGAGTGGAGAATTAGAAGACCGGAGGCGAGGGGGTCCGGGTTTGGGCGGCTCCGGGCGTGGGAACTTTGGCTTAACCCCTTCTGTACCGGCGACGTCATATATATTTTATTCTAGGTATATTTAATAATAATAATAATAATAATCTTCTGGTTACTTATATAGCGCCCGTATCTCCTCCTTCGAGGATTCACAAGCGCTTGGCTTTCTTTAGTCTACCAGAGACCATTACCCATCCCCCTTGCTCATGGGGAGATGGTAACCACCAGTTGTATCCTAGAAAAACTTTTCAATCTGAGCGGGGATTGAACGCGAGACCTTCAAGATGGGAATCAGGCACGCTATCAACTGAGCCAGCCGGACGATTTTGTACTGTTTCAGAAGGATCTGTGGTAGTCAAAATGGTTAAGTGCGATAGTTCGAAGGCTGTTAATTGCTGGAGGCCAATTTTATACTGAATAGAATCGTCTAATAGTAGCCAGAGTAGAGTTAAAAGGACGGCACTAGTACTGAACGGATTAAGCCGGCGCCACACGAGAAAAATTATCAGCGAATCGTATCTGAGTCTAGAATCCACTACACGTTTTCTTATTATTTTCAGGGATGTGTGGTGTGAAGTTTGTGTTAGAATAATTTATGATTTTTAGCAACAGTATTCAAATTACCGTTATAAACGAGGTGGATAAACGCCGATATAAAACAATTCACTTTATTATATTATTGACTGCAATACTGTGACTCCAATACTTTTGTGGCTAAGCTATTTGTGTGACTGAGGCATTACGGTCTTCGGGATATTGGGTACGCCTATAGTCAATGAAGTTGTTTGACTCTTTATGTTCCTCTGTATAACAAGGCATCCTACTCTATTATCCTTTATTTCGATCTTAACATGATATACAAATAATAAGTCGTTGTTGTTACCCTGTAGATAAATATACTGCAAATATAGTTGTACAGTGGTATACTGTATATTATAGTATACAATTTCGTATATAACTACAGTTAATCATGCCAATTGAGCAGGCTGGTTGCCAGTTTACCCTGCATATATTTATAATAATAATAATAATAATAATATATATATATATATATATATATATATATATAATATATATATATATATATATATAAAGCGTATGCACATGTTTTTGTCCCTAGCCAAGAATCGAACCCACGATCTTTGGACTAGGAGCCAGGCATTCTACAAACAATGCCATGACCTCCTGGCTAGATCTTAATCATAAGATCTCCTACGATCATGGGTTTTATTTATGGCTAAGGGTGGGTATACATTTTGATCCACAGCTGGTACGGGCTGAACAGTGGATTTGACTGATATGAGTGTTTAGTATTCAGTGCATGCAACATCCAAAGATTATTCACTTCCTTTCACGCATTTTTAGAGATAATGTCCTTCTTTTCAATTGTAACTGGATGCATCCAATCTTTACCATTTCTTGTTGGAGGTCCTTAGGTCACCAATATGTCTCACAGTAAGGATCGTGGGGAACAGTCAAAAATTTCTTATGTTTTTTTTTCGGGGGATGCAGAAAACGAAGTGGGGCCATCAAAATTTGGCCTAAAGTTAATCGCGTCTAGTCTGATATCTTTCATGTAAATCTACCCATTATTTATTTTTTTGAAATTCGACGCGCAGACAGACATACATACATACAGACAGACAGCGAATAAAATCTAATCTTCACAAACTTTGGTGAAGATAAAGATTAATATGTAACACGAATTTCCCAGGAATTTATGAGCAGGTCTCAAGCCCGAACCAGGTCTCTTAATTAAAACCCTCCCCCGCTGGTCAGGCCTCGGACTCCCGTAGACGCCAGGAATCCGAATTATTAAAGTTCTCGCCGGGTGATAGACAAATCAATGAATATCAGAGGGAGCTGTGGATGAGGCTGGGGGATGAGTTACTACCGGGACCACCTGCCGGACGGAGAGGCTCGGTCGGAATTAATAAAGAGTGCCAGATTCTTACAATTTTAAACAGTAGAACACCTCGTCTTGATGAACGAAATGCTTAGACAAATTTATAAGAAATATGAAAATACACATTAAGAATACTGGTACCATAAAATCAAGCCGTAACTACAAAAGATAAAAAAGAAACAATTCGAACAAAAAACAGAAGAAAAAACAATTCGAAAATATAAAAACAAACTCGAAAAAGGGGAAACTATTTAAAATCCCAGGAAAATACGAGCGTCCGTCCCCCCTGCGAGTAAATCAAAGGGGACTTGGGCCAGTCGACAAATGTGCGAAAGTGTTTATGGCTTGTGAAAGGTCGGGAATGGAAGGGTCAAGGGAGGGGAGGGGAGGGAAGGGGAAGGAGTTGAGAGATATATGTGCGACTTTGAACGGGAAATGAAACTACTGAAGGAGTCGTTTTATATATAGATAGATGGATGTATAGATAGATACTGTACATTAAGATAGATGATGTATAGATAGATACTGTACATTGAACACTAGATACAAGGAAAGATAGATAAACAAACAAACAAATGTGCAAAATGCTTATGATTTGTGATAGGCGTTCTTTAACTATGCAGTCACAACTAATTTTCACAATTAGATCAATATTTCCATAATGAGAGGGGGAAATCAATGCGCAGTTTATAATATGAGCTCAGATTCTGTTTTTAGGACATCAGCTACTTCATCAACTTACCCTCTTCAGTATACTATGACGCTATTTTCATCTGATTCTGACTAACACGGTGCTTTCATTCAGCACTGGCACTGCATATATGAAGAAAATGGGTATAAACCATCTTAATAAAGCATTTAACTTCCATATAACCCCCTTTAGCTGAATATAATTGTCTATTGAGAGGCAGAAAATTAGACGAGCGATAGTTAGCCTCACGTCGGGTTCCCGAACCAAGCAAAAATGGATATATAAATGATAATTAAATGTATTTCAAGAGTTGAGTAAAAAAATTATCAAATTGATAGGAAGCTCCGATAATTGTAAGCTATTGTAAAGCTCAATAGAACAAAGTTAGATCGTGTCACCTTGTGCTGTATATAGTCTATTCACAATTGGTAGGTAAAAACAATTCACCACTATCCTTTATAACTCATAAACGACTAGACACTCACTAGAGTATTCGAGCTCTTATTTTTAACATTTAGGAAGGGCCAACCAGGGAATAGGTGTGGATATCTACAACCCATTTGCTCTTGCACTTTTTGAGTTACAGAGGTCAGGGGTCAACATTTCTGGCCTACCTATAATGAATGGACTGTAGTAGGGATAATTGCAGGAAATACACAAATAAGCTTCTCAATCCAAGTTTCTAACGAGCTACTGAAGTACTATAGATTGGTATGAACTATGAACCCATATTTTTGTACGCGACTGTACAATTAAAGAGAGCGGAAGGTGTCGTATTGAGATCAGGTTTGGCAGACTATTAAATAGTTAACTAAATAGATAATTAAATAAACGACTAGATAGCTCATCCCCTCATCCTATGACTTAAATTGCTTCAAACTCAGTGTGTCCAGGCATTTTGGCTCGAACGTTCCTTGATTTTGGCCCTGTCACTCTTTCAACTGGGGGAGGCACTCGTTACAGGCAGTTCTGCTTTTTGTCTCCCTCATCCACATAGACAAAACAAATATATATAAATATAAATACTATCTGAGTCACTGTTATAATTGGATGACATTCTTAGATAACCTCATATATTTTCGTGACTGTATAAATTAATAAATAAATAATACAAGAAAGAAAGAATGAAATAAGTCTAACATTATATGGATGAATAAATATAAATACTACCGAGTCATTATAGTATTTATATGACATTCTTAGATAACCTCATATTGTTTCGTGACTGTATAAATACATAAATAAATATATAAATGAGTATAAAATTATATGGGTAAATAAATATATACACTATCCGAGTCATTATAGTGTTCAGATGACATTCTTAGATAACCTCATTTTTTCCCGTGACAGTACACGTAAGGAGAGCGGCAAGGTGTCGTCTTGAGATCAGGTGGTGTTCTAGGTTCCCACAGAGCTGCCTGTACTGACCTGCCCCGGGTGAATGGGGGGCAAGCGGGGGCAGGAAGGGGGATTTTGAGAGAGAGAGGGATATATATATATATATATATATATATATAGAGAGAGAGAGAGAGAGAGAGAGACTGTATTAATAACGCATATACAATAGATAAATCAGCTGGTATAATTCCCATAGAGCTGCTTGTACTGTCCCGCTTGGGGTGACTGGGGGCAGGCGGGGCAGAACGGGGGGGGGGGGGGGGGGCCGGGGTGGGGGTGAGATCAGGGGGCAGGAGGGGAGTTTGGGGAACGGGTTTGGGGGAGGGGGATATGGTGGGAAGGCTTGGTTAGAAAAGGATAAGAGTGGAGGGAAGGAGATACTAGAAATATTCAGTGTCTCAATAACCTTGTGGTATTTTCTAGTAGAGAGAGAGAGAGAGAGTATTATTCATTGGTGCTACTTTGACGAATGGAGAAATTTTAGGGGGAGGATATTTCAAGCAGAACTACAATAATACCTGAAATTTATGAATGTCCAGCTGCCCTGATTTAAGAATTCTGTCCAAATTATTCTCTCAAAGTTGGCAAGTTGGCTTGGAGCGAAGTGTGAAGCCGGTATCACAGGAGCACTTATTCCCTAAACTGTTTACGTCAACACTGGTCTGGCAGCTTATGAGGTAAACTTTTGAATAATCGTGTCATCTAAATTAATCTGGTGTCAGTCCAGTTTCCGATACCAGTTTAAATGATTAAGGAACATCCCGTTCTTAACATTAATCCTTCATTACAAACCCCAATGTACCTGAATAAATTAATGAAAACATATGGTCCTCCCGGGATTCGAACTCGGGACACCACACCCAGAACATAAGCATCTAAACCATTACACCACCAACAGAGACGTTAGCTAAAAAAAGGTTGACCATTGATATTCAATCGATGATAAAAGCTGGCGTGTGATTAATCCCCCCCCCCCCCCCCGTTCCCCCCCCCCCTTTTAGTGAGGTCATGGCAAGCAGCAGGCAGCCATTCTCATGGTTGATCTTCTGGTACCTGGCCACTGTCACTCGTTGGGGTTATATACCTGTTGTAAGGGCATGTGGAGCAAGGGCCAAGGTGTAGTAGTATATACTGTATATGCAGGGAAGGAAGAATCCGCATGCAGACACGTACCTATAATTTGGCTCTCTGCCTTTTGTCTCCTTCATTCACATTACAAAAACAAAAAAAACATACACACACAAACAAAAACCCACGTGTCACATAAACCGTGGCCTTAAGTTTTAGAAGCTATCTCGAACTAACATGAATAATCTCATTACTGCTTTATCTAATATTTACGTTTCGGAGGATCGTTTTGTTGTTCGAGGGTTCATATTGGGCCAGAATTTCAATTCATCCTTTTAGCTACCATATATCCTTCCTAAGCTTACCAAAATCGTCTAAATGTGGCCAGAAACCAATACAGATGTCGCCGTTACTGAAGGGGTTAATTATATTTTATAATAACCAGAAAACGGAAAAGAAGTACGTCATCGATCCTCAGAGGGTTAAACTATTTATTGGTATATATTTATAACCATTTTAAAATCCAAACGTTGATATATGTCACATAGTTTAGCATTGAGGCGTTCGTACATTAATCCTTTTATGGTGCTCCTGTATAGCTTTGCATAACAGGTATCAGTTCTCTGCCTCCTCTTAGCTTTCATATCTTCCTGTTTAGCTTTACATAACAGGTATCAGTTATCAACTTCCCCTTAGCTTTCATATCTTCTTGTTTAGCTTTCCATAACAAGTATAAGTTCTCACCCTCCCATTAGCTTTCATATCTTCCTGTATAGCTTTGCATAACAGGTATCAGTTCCCAGCATCCCCTTAGCTTTCATAGCTTCCTGTATAGCTTTGCATAACAGGTATCAGTTCCCAGCCTTCCCTTAGCTTTCATATCTTCCTGTATAGCTTTGCATAACAGGTATAATTTCCCAGCCTCCCCTTAGCTTTAATACCTCCTTCTTTTCATCTCTGCTCTCCTTCACCCATAAGGAGATAGTGGCAGTTTTTCTGTTTTTTTTTCTATTTATTCAGGAAATATATATAAATAGTCATATAGAGCATAACATTGGTTGAAAAAAAAGGATGATGCAGAATAATATATAATGTATGGTGTTTTATCCACACATCAAATTTCTTCCTTTGTTTAAAAAAAAAATAAAAAAATACGTTCTCTCTCGTGAGGGCTGGTTCGAGGGTACCCAGGAAGGAAGCTGGTGACACTGATCTGCATACTTGTGTGGTGATTACTTCCCCTCTGGTCCCTTTCTTCCCCTCAGCTAGCGTCCCCTTGTCGCTCTCCCCTCCTCCTTTCTTCAGCTCCTTGCTCCTCTCACGTTACTCTATTCCTGTGTTTGAGATTTTTTCCCCGATTACCGGTCGTGGCCACTATTTCCCCTCCCAATATAACTTAATCTTCAGCCTATTGCCCTATTGCATGTCGGGGGCAGGGGGCTAGGAATCCTCCTCCCCTTGTATAATTCTCCTACTTGACGAGACAGAGAAACGGGCGAGGGAACGCGAAAGTGGTCCCGGACCCTGAGAATAGGAAATTTAAATTTTGTTTTTTCTGTTTGGGCTCTCTCTTGTGTCGGCCATCTCCAGCAATGGGGTATGTGCCTGAGTACATACATACATACATACATACATACATACATACATACATACATACATACATACATGTCGTTCCTCACCGTTCCTCTCCGAGTGTTGCTAGGTTATAACATATTTATCAATTTCTTGCACTGTTATAGAAAGGAGAAGTAACACCAATAAATAATACTGGAGCAAAAGTAAAATGTGATAAGATAGACTTTAAATTACTAATACATCCCTTGTTTCCCCAGCCACTGTTATCAAGGAAAGTAATAACATTGGCGAGATAAATAATGATGAAAAACATTGAACTAAAAATACATAGCATAGAATGGAATAGTAAGAATGGCAATATTTAGCGCTTGCAATATGTCCCTCGTTCCATTTTCTGTTCTCACGTAGGAGAATGAGTATCAGAAGAAAACATATATAGACAAGCATAAATTGATAACAATATAATGAATAAACATAAACAAGATGATACAAGTGAGATAACTAGATAGTACTGCGTCGTCTTGCTCTCCACTTGTCCGTTATCAGAGGAAATAATTAATATGTCGAGGAAATGATTAAATTAAAGGAAATGAGACAAAAATATAAAGGCACATAAAATATGTGTGAGGAAAAGGGTAGGCCTATGAGACCCCAGTATATATCCCATGTTTCCCCAGCCTCTGCTATCGTAGACAAAAATAAACATAAGGAAAGACAAATATGTGAATAGAAAGGGGAAATAGAGGTTACAATGCAAACACGCAAATCTATGGGGGAAATGGTTATAGGCCTAATATATGTCACTATCCTTGATTTTACTAGTTATTTAACCCTCGGAATCTGGGAGACCTCATATGAGGCAAAAACAAAAATTTGGCAGGAATCCGGGAGGCCTCATACGAATACTTTTTAACTCCATCCTTCCACATTTCTCTGTCTATCTATCCCTCTGTCCCTCTACTTCACTCTTGTACACTCTCTTAGTTATTCTTTGAACCTGCAAAGAAGTGCGGTGGTTTTCGTCAGGCAAAAGTTTGCCAGAGCACGTTGACATGATGATATATTATGTGCAGGAAAACCCAGTTATCTCACTGAATTAGATTGCTGCCAGGTTTTAGCTTGGACTTCGGTTTTAACTTGAACTTCGTTTTAACTTGGACTTCATTTTAACTTGGACTTCATTTTAACTTGGACTTTGTTTTAACTTGGACTTTGTTTTAACTTGGACTTTGTTTTAACTTGGACTTTGTTTTAACTTGGACTTTGTTTTAACTTGGACTTTGTTTTAACTTGGACTTCGTTTTAACTTGGACTTCGTTTTAACTTGGACTTCGTTTTAACTTTTAACTTCGTTTTAACTTGGATTTAGTTTTAACTTGGACTTCGTTTTAACTTTGACTTCGTTTTAACTTGGACTTCGTTTTAACTTGAACTTCGTTTTAACTTGGACTTCGTTTTAACTTGAACTTCGTTTTAACTTGAACTTCATTTTAACTTGAACTTCGGTTTTTAGCACCTCATTTGAGACTCGTACGAGGCCTCCCGGATTCCGAGGGTTAAACAAAGAGTGGAGGAAATTGTGTACTCGGGTAAGGGGTATAGGCCCACTGTGTGCATATATATATATATATACCGGTATATAATATCATAGACTACAGTAGATCTGGACTTGAAACGAAAATGGAACTTTGCAGTAAGGGACCCAAAATCGGAAAACGAACCCCCAAGTTTGAACCTCGAAACCGCGAATATGTGATAAGTTTGCGGTTTTGAGGTTCGTTCTCCGATGTTTAGTCCCTTACTGCACAGTTCCATTTTCGTGTCAAGTCCAGATCTACTGTAGTCTATGATACTATATATACGGATATTATAGAGAACATAATCCCTTTGAAGATGATGACGCATTTTGACAGTGTATTCTGGTTATCATTATGCCTATTTCATGATGCCACTATCCCTCTCTGTCGGCAACAAATGAACTAATAAACATACTTATATGAAAGAACGAAGGAAATGAAAGTGTATCCTAAGAGGGGACGATAATGAGTACCGGAACGAAGGTAAACAGTATAGACGTATTTGAGATGATACCACTGTCCCCTTTTTATCTTAACTATCATAGGAAATAATAAGCATAAGGAAATAATATAATGAAGTACAATTAAAGGATTGGCGTAGATGGGGATATAATGAGCTCCAAGGTAAAGAAAAAATAGTAAAAGGTATATGCCTATTTGATAATGCCACTATCCCTCTCTGTCGACTATCAAATGGAAAAATATATCTTTATATTGCAATTAGTACTATAGTTTATGTTCTTTGGCTAAATAAAGATTTGTTTGACTTTACTTACGTTACTAATTTATAAGAACGAAGGTAATAAAAATGCATCCTAAGAAGGGCAGGCAAATGAGTACCAGGACGAGGGTAAAGGTATAGGCCTATATGAGATGATGCCACTATCCCCTCTCTCTGTCTCTCTCTCTCCCTCTCTCCCCCCCTCAGCTCAGGCTATCTTGGTCACACCTGGTGCCTACTTTCTTGGGCTTTCCTCTCTTGGCTATGTGTCCTTACTTTTTCTCCTTGTATGTAGATTGTGCTTATTTACTTTTCCTTGTAACTATCCTCAATATCCTTTATCTATGTAAGTATGGCATCTGGTTGAACACATTGGTCGATAAATTATTATATACATTTATTCGAAACCGACTACATAAAGGTGTTACATGACTAACTGACTCTGCAGTACAAGATAAGGTGACTGCAATATATTCCCATTTAAAGTTCTATCGGTGAATGGGTGGGAATGAAAGGGGTATAACAGGCAACAGTGGAAGGGATATACAGTAGAAGAGGTTATAATGAAAAGGATAGAACAGTTAACACATGGGGTAGGGATAGAAGAGGTATGCATGGAATAAGTGACAGGCAGGAAAGGCATAAAGCTTATGGATGGGTGAAATAGCCAACGCTGTGTATGAGAGAAGTAGAATGGATGAGAGTATAGGGGATGTTGGAAGAGAGTGGAATGGGTAAAACTGTTAGAAGTGAGGGTGCAAATGGAAGGGGAGAGAATGAAAAGGATATTATAGGCAAAGTAAATCAATAAATATATTATAATATAAATACACATTACTATGAATAAAGGCCAAAGAGAAGAGGGGTGGGGAATGGAAGGAATATAACAGGTAAATGTAGGATGTTAGAAGGGGTAAAAGCTGAAAATGGAAGGGGATATAACAGGCAAGAAACGGATGTTGGAAGGGGTAAGAACTGAGAATGGAAGGGGATATAACAGACAAGAAAAGGATGTTGGAAGGGGTAGAAACTGAAGGGGACATAACAGGCAAGAAAGGATGTTAGAAGGGGTAACACCTGAAGATGGAAGGGGATAACACAGGCGAAAATAAATGAGGGATGAAAAGGACGGGGGAATGAAAAGGGGTTTGGAAGGGGTGACACGCGGGTTAATCACGTTTGAGACAAGGTCACCACTCCGGAAGTGACATACCAGACACCCGGAGGAAACGCCCGCTCACTTTGTCACAACCAACTCAACACTGCTTCCCATGCATAAAAAAAAGTAAGAAAATGAGTGTCGCCAACGCATATTCCTACAACGGTTGAATATTAAAAAGAAAACAAAAGTGAACAGAATGGAAATGTCGTTACGTGTCCATCGTACTTGGCAAAAAAGAAAAAGACAAAAAAGTACTGTCTCGAAAAGATTGTCCAGCTACGCTTCAATATTAGCTAGTTTTATAAGATATATATATATAATCAAATTTCATTCAGCCTTAAATAATTAGTCAATTACTCTCTCATGTTTCATTAATTATAAGACCTATCATTTATGCAACTCGGTGGAAATTAGTCAATAATTAATCTGTGTCTGGTGACCAATCAACATTAGTTAGACAAACGAGTTATTGACGTTCCTTGACTACTGAGAATGTTTTTGATCATGCATAAAGTGTGAACGAGGCAGATAAAAATACATATGTGAGATAACAAACTTTCTTACGTTTTAATTGGAGGTGTGGTATCATACTTAGAGACTATAGTACGGTACAAACAATTATATTTATTACAGCATTGCTCAATATATTTGCCACATGCATAGGATTATTACACATGCATAATTAAACTCACTCATGCATACAAAAGATACGCTACAATAATCATTACCCAATTAATATTCACTGACTCAATTATGAATAAATACTCAACCATTTTATATTTTTCTAACTTAACCATCAAATAATCCCAATCATTAAATGTTTACTATCGCAACTATAACATTCCTCAACCATTAAATATTCAATAACTCAAATATAAAATAATCCTCAACCATTAAATATCAACTAACTCAACTATAAGATAATCCTCGACCTAAGTACCGGTGACATCCTTTTAATTTTACTCTGGCTACTATTAGGCGATTGTGTTCAGTTTAAAAAGGGTCTTCATCAATTAACAGGCTACGAACTATCTCACTTAATCATTTCTACTACCACATATCCTTCTTAAACAGCACAAAATAATCTAACTATAGCTAGTGTAAAAATAAAAAGACGTGCTGGTACAGAACGGGCTAAATATTCATCACTAACTTAAATATATAATAATCCTCAACCACTAAATATGAACTAACTCAAATATATGACAATCCTCAACCATTAAATATTACTCGACTATAAATATTCGGAACACATAATCAGGACGGTTTTTCCCGCGAGCATAAAAGCACAGTGGGTTCATTAGGCAGTGGCCAATATTTCACTGGCAAAAACCTCGCCAGATTAATATCGAGGCAGCGGGCGACAGTCCGGCTGGCGGAGCGACGATCAGATTTCACTCCCAGGGTTCTCGGAAAGTTACGTGCGCGAGCGATACTTTACGATCGTACGCAAACGGACCACGATCCCTTTCCGTATGATGTTAACTAATTTACGAGCCTACGAGCATTAATTACGGTTAGATATTGATACTTGCGGGCGATACCGGGAATGTAAATGAGGATCATGGGAAAAGGGTTGATATTAGGCAAGGGTTTCGCGGGACGATGGTGAACGAGAAAGAGCGGAAGTGGTGAAGAGAGGGTGCCAACACCTCCCAGCCCTGGCCTGGTGGTGGTGGTGGTGGTGGAGGAAGCTTCTGTCATATGCCCCTTATTGTTTATGCATACTTCTCTTAACGTTTTTTGTGACTAAGGGTGAGGGTGGGTGGGTGTGTGAGGGGAAGGGCTGGGATCTTTTTAGGCCTATGCGTGACTACAACCCCCCCCCCCCCCCTCCCCCTTCCATCCTAGCCCACGCACTCTTCTCCTCTTTCCGCCCCCACACACGGTTATATACTAATATATATATATATATATACAGTATATATATATACCTGAATTTGAGGCTTTTAGATAAACCCCCTTCAGTTTTGTACAGTTGTTCTTTTTAACTATTTGTATTATTTATTATTATCTTTATTACGTCTCGTATCTTACTCCTATTTATATCAATCATGGAAAGCCTGTAGTTATCTCAATCTCACTCCTCTTTTATAGCCTCTCCACACGTATTATCGTTCATTGGAATATATAATTTTTTACGCATGGTGAATGTTGTGATTGAACAGGGTTTATTTTATAATTTGGAATATTAGTAATATTAGTCCTGATAAATTTGCTCTCATTAGCATAAGATTGATTAGTGTTTTTATTTGTTAAATTAAAATCACAATACATTACCACGTCTTTAATACCCAGCTAATACGAATAATTTGTAGCGAAATATGTTATTATTAATGAAAACTTGGTAATGATATGAACAGAGACATAACTGTGTCTAATTCCCCCATTACGTATTGAGAAAATCAGCTTTTAATGGATCAAATTTTCCGCTAGGTGAAAAAAAGGTTGGTATGTTTTCGCACAAATTTCCCGAAAACTTGCCGGGTGGGTCGAAAGTGATATCAGAAACCTGTTTGCTTTCCTCACTTCCCGTAATTACCCTCTTGTTACTGCCTGGTTACAATGTTGCGGGTGGGAATAGTTTCGTAGCAAGAATACAAGTTTTTACTATGTATTTATCGTATTCCTTTGGTACATTTTGCAATTTTTGAGCGTGAACACAACGAATAAAGTGGCTTCTTCGTCGATTATATTAATTTAATTATATGTGTGGAAATAAAATGTATATAACTTACTAATATAATACATAAATAACGGCCAAAAAACCCGGCCCATCTCCCCTTAATTGAATGACGCCAATATGTTTAGCCAAGATACCGTTGGATGGTTTTACTCAACTTGGCTGAAACCTCTTAGAATCATGCAATTTATCCTCTAGGTTGAAATCTAGCAATTCGAACAGTAAGATTACGAAAACAATACAAACAAACCCACACATAATATGATACTACTTAATCAAAGCTAGAAACATACATCATGATCATCGTAAAAGTGTTGTATTACTGATAATAAATAATACAAATAGTTATAGTGAATGTTAACTACTTAGATGCGACAGAACATAATTCTTAACTGCTATACAACATCTACGTATAACAACAAAATAGTTAACTGGTCGACTTGACTAGCAGCTAAGAAATATATATATACAAAAAGTTAAACACAAATAAATTATTAGACCTACAACACACACGTATAACAAAAAATAGTTAACTGGATCGAGTAGAATACCAGCAAAAAAAAAAAGAAAAACAAAAAAAGAGAGAAAAAAAAAATAGATCTAGTGCCTGAGCTAAACAAAGGAAGGAATAAAAAGGTCCCAAATTTGACTGGCAGTTTCTCCATGGGCCGTCGCCGCTTTCACCTTCAAAATTTTATCTATTTACAGAATGGGAGAAAAAGTGGCATATGGAACTGATAATTTTTCGTGTAGAGTTTTATATATATATATATATATATATATATATATATATATATATATATATATATATATACTGTGTATAAAGCATGTATTTATATATTATTATTGTTATTGGACAATTTTATGCAGCTTAGGAGGATCTCTAGGCATCAAAGGAGCTAAACTGGTGAGTTAGAAATAATTGAGGCGGACTTGGTTCATGGCAGAAAATATATAGTTTACGTTGGTTTTGTCTTGGTAGGTTAATTTAGTATACAGTAGGATTGGTTAGGTAAACCCCTTCAACACGATGACGTAATTTTCACCGTATTCTTGATATCATTAGACGATTTGTTTTGGCATCTCATTTCCCTTTAAGACTCAAAGGGGTAAATACGCACTCAATGCACCCTCTGAATAACAAGGGTCCTTCTTAACCCTCATAAAATCGTCTAATTTTACTGAAGAGGTTGAACTAGTATATATGTATGGTTAGGTCAGGTTAGGTTTATGATAGGGTTGTGAAAATATATTTCTAAAATATAAATAAAAAAAGCGAAAAGACTATAAGTCGTTGACGAGGAGGAGGAGGAGGAAGAAGAAGAAAATTTGGAAAAGGAAGAAGAGGAGGATGTGAGGGAGGAGGAGCAGGGATAGGAGGAGGAGGAAGAAGAAGAAAATGGGGAGAAGGAAGGGAAGAGGAGGAGGAGAGGGAATGGTAAGTGGAGGAAGAGGAAGAGGAGGGATGGTAAGAGGAGGAAGAGGAGTTAGGAGGAGGAGGAGGAAGAAGAGGAGGTTGAGGGAGAGTAAGAGGAGGAGGTATAGTAAAAAGAGGAGGAGGAAGAAGAACAAAAAGAAGAGGAGAGGGGGGAGGAGGAAGCCAATGTGGGGGAGTGAAAGATAAATTATTGTAGTAGAGTGAAATATGAAGAGGTGAAAAATTAAAGACCCAAAGAAAACGGGAGGTGCGAGAGTCGAATGTCCACTGAGAGTACTGAAAACTTGATGGTGACAGATATACTTAAGGGGAAATGGGTCGTTTTTCTGGACCCCTTTCTCCCTCGTGTTTAGCCCCATTAGTTTTGAAATGTTAAGACGTTCGGCCCATTAGTTTGGTGTTTTTAACACTTAGTTCCATTTCGTTGTCAACTTTAAGACCTATCATGCCATTTAGGTGTCGATTTGTTCCTGGTGAGCGATAGCGGGCCTGTAATTATAAGACGAAGCGGCCTCCGGCCGGGACATTTTTTATACCGAAAAAATTACAAATTTATCTTGAGGGGGGGTCTAGGGGGTGTTTTTCTAAGTTTGAGGGAGGTCTAACGAGGAAACTAATGAATAAATGAATTAATAGACCAAAACAACAGCCCATGTAGTAGAACAATTTAATGTTATTTCAATGCATCAATAGGTTGTATATGATGGTTGAATGAACATAAAACTGGTGACCACATGAACAACTAATTGGCTGTGTCATTTTAACCCCCTGTGAGGATTATGACGCATTTCGGCAGCTTATTTTGGCTATCATTAGGCGATTTTATTGAGATTTATAAGGGTGTATGGACGTCCGAGGGTTATTTGAGACAGTGTTGAGACAGGGAGGGAGGGAGGGAGGGGATACAGACTAACAGGAAAAAAAAAAAAAAAAAAAAACACACACACACACACACATAAATCGCCAGGGAGATGAGCTTGTGGGTGAGTGTCGGAGGGGGAAAATGAAGAGTTAAATAGAAAATCAAACAAGAGATTTTCTCAGCAATTTTTCTCTGCACTATTTATGTGGCTGCATCTGAATTAAATAGCCCTTGCCACCCACTTTTCCCTGGTGCCCGTAACCCATTATTGTCCCCTTCTGTTGTTGCTCGTATTCCCCATCTTCCTCGGTGCCTTTGTTCTTTATAATTATTCTCCAACCTTACTACCCCATTCTTCTCGTGACCTGGGACCTGTATGGTCTTCTTACTTAGGCCCTTTTGTACCAGCAGTCTTTTTTATTGTATTCCTGCTATGTTTAGACGATTTTTTGCAGTTTTAAAAGGGCCTCCAGCCATTAACAAGCTTCGAACGATCTCACTTAACCCTTTTTACTACCACAGAACTTTCTTCAGCTCCACAAATACGTCTAAATATATCTAGAATAAAACTTTACAGACGTCGCCGGTATAGAAAGGGGTTAAGAATGGTGTACTAGAAGAATGAGGTAGTAAGAGGAGTATGAGCAAAGACACTGACAAAAAAAATGGATAGTTAGTGCAAGAACGGAATGGCATTACAAAGGGCAAAGGGGTGTTAAGGGTAGCACAGGAGAGAGAGAGAGAGAGAGAGAGAGAGAGAGAGAGAGAGAGAGAGAGAGAGAGAGAGAGAGAGAGAGAGAGAGAGAGAGAGAGAGAGAGAGCCAAGCAACGTAAAGAGAGCGAAAATAGATGACATGGATAGATAACAAAACAAATTGAGAGACAGAGAGAGTGAAAGTGAGAGAGAAAGTGAGATTACAGAGGGCTAAGGGCACTGGGGGAAAAGGGGGTGTTAAGGGTAGCCGAGGGAGAAGGGGTTACTGGTGGTGGTGAGGGGTGGGTGCAGATGGTACTGACGACAGGACCAAGAGGGGGGACACTGTCATATTTATGGGGTCCGGGTACTGAGAGAGAGAGACAGAGAGAGACAGAGAGAGAGAGAGAGAGAGAGAGAGAGAGAGAGAGAGAGAGAGAGAGAGAGAGAGAGAGAGAGAGAGAGAGAGAGAGAGAGAGAGAGAGAGAGAGAGAGAGAGAGAGAGAGAGAGAGAGAGAGAGAGAGAGAGAGAGAGAGAGAGAGAGAGAGAGAGAGAGAGAGAGAGAGAGAGAGAGAGAGAGAGAGAGAGAGAGAGAGAGAGAGATTCCATAGAAGTGATACAATTTGTCATCAAAGTAAGAAGTATTGTATTTGTTGCTATGTAGGCTACAATATGATATCATGGTACAGTTACACCGTGGAAATATGTGGCTTTATCAATATGTAGGTCTTGTGCAACCTAGACAAGTGTGTGCTGGGCAGATATGTACAGGCACTCACGAAAATATGTGGACCTGTTATTCATAGTTTGCAAATACCTCTAAATCTCTGGAATTAGGAGTATAGTTCAAGTGAATATATGAATCATGTTTATGTGATATATACTCAATAGAATTATACATTATTAAGGCTAGTATTTATATATTATTTACTTATTTATGTTATATATATTTATATATATATATATTATTTATGTATTTAAGTTTCCTCCCTAGACCTCCACAAAGCTCATACAAATAGCCACAAGACCTCCCTTCGATGCCCTGGCCTAAGGCCAGTTCCTCTTAAATTGCAGACTCGCTATTGCTTGCTAGGGAAAAATCGACACCAATATGGCATGAAAGGGTTTAACATAGCCAAACATATTGGGCGAACGCCTCAAAATTTCAAAACTAATGGGGCTAAGCATGAAAGAGGAGGGTCCAGAAATAATAACACCCCCTTAATTTAAGTTCCAATGGTTATGTTAGATAAAACAAATAACAAATAAATAAATAAAGAAAAAAATACATAAACATAATGAAAAACAATCAAGATATACGAATGTTTGCAACTGACATGACGCCATGGTCACAACACAGAGTTTGAACAGGTGTGCAGCAACACCAACAAAGGTGGAATACAAATGTGCATCATGTATTTATATGGGTCATCTCTCCCTGGCAGATGTTGGTCAGGCAGGTGTGGTCTAGATAATGTTGTAGGGCGGATGTTTACTGTATTTGGTGGGAGAATTATCATGCAGGATTCGCAGGTGCTTAGACCGGTATCACACGAGAGCTTTTATAGTCAACATTCGATAATAAAAAAAAATCTGGCAACATTTCAGGAATATTTTGCACTGGAATCAGAAACTAGACAAATTATTAATAGATGAATGTAAAAAAAAATTTGTTTTATAAATGTTTAACTCCTAAGCTGCCAGACCAGTGTTGAGGAAATTTTTTGAGGGAAAAATCGCTCGTGATACCGGCTTTACCTCAGGTGCGTACCTCTTCAGGGGAGAGGGGGGGGGGGGGTTATACTACATCCATCAGTGCAAAGGGATACATAATACTAATACTTGAAAATATGACTTAGGAATCTTTAGGGGGGGGGGGGGGGGTTTCACCGTTTTTGTTTTTTTATCTTTCTCTCCTTTTTTTCTCTTTTCCTGGCTTGTATCCATTCGGCCCCATTCAGCCAACTGTTTTAAAACGTTTATCCCCATCCAGGTGTCAATTTCTTCTTGGCGAGCGATAGTGAGCCAGCATTGTATGGAGAAATCCGGCTTCGCCGGAGACATTTTTCTATCAAAAAATTTACAAATTTAGCTTGCTGTCAAAACTAATATATATATGCTGGCTCGCTACCGATTGCCAGGAAAATATTGACACCTGGATGGGGGTAAACGTCTTAAAACAGTAGGCTGAATGGGGCCGAACGGATACAAGCCAAAGAGAGAGGGAGAGAAAGAGAAAAAAACAAGGTGGGTTCCCTTAAAGTTAATGCAGCATGTTGGCCCTGACCTACATTGTGTTACTGTTGATCCATAAGGTAGTGATTTGCTTGACCTCTGAACCCCTCGTTGGCTGTCCTTGTCTGCCCCCCTCTGTGTAGCGTAGGGGGAGAGCACCTTTAGTAAACACTGACCGGACACCTGATGATTATGTATTATTTGTATTTTTTTTGTTTATATATATATATATATTTTTTTTTTTTTTTTTTTTTTTTCTGTAAAGAGACAATGAAAATAGGAAGGAAAAACAAAGAAGTGTTTTACAGATAGTTTCTTCAGTGGCCTGAAGAAGCTATCTACTCCTCAAATGGTGTATATACTGTATTCATCCATAATTATGTTTTAGCCTTCCACTTATTTGGAGGGTTCAAGAAGAATTGAAAAATAACTATAGTTTATTCATAGGGTTTTCGTCACAGGGTATTAATTACTAGCACTCAAACATTTAAATAAATGTTAATTTAACCCATCGTTGTAGTCAGTGATGCTGGTAAGTAATTTCTAGATCACCAAACACCAACACGAATTTTATGGTCCCAAGTGCGATAGTAGGATAAATATCGATAGAGAGCTTGAAGATATAATTAGATAGGCACATGGATTCGCGCGTTTGATAGTAGCTACATGTAATATGAAAAGCGTGTGTCCATCAAAATAACTTCCTTTTTCTCACTGTACTTACTTACCCCTATATAATTTGCCGAATTATAAGTCTTTTCACAATACGTAGACGGAGTTCATAAAAGAAATATAATAGTATACATAAATAAATATATAAATTAGGCTCATGGACGAGATTGGTTGGGTGTGAAAGGGCTCTGCCTCGTGTGGGCTACTCGGCTTTTTGAAGACTCCCGTTTTCTTATGTTTTTGAGGATTATGACGCAGTGTAATAGTTAATTCTGGTGGTTATTATTAGACGATCTTATTTAGATTAGGGAGGATATATGGATGTCAGAGGGCTAATTGAGACAGATTTGGGAGGATATGTGGATGTCAGAGGGCTAATTGAGACAGATTTTACCCTTTTGATTCCCACAGATCCTTCCTACACTGTATAAAATCGTCTAATAATAGCCAGAATAAACGGTCTAAATGCATCATGATCTCCAAGTTGTCTGACCCTCTACAGTCTAAAGAGGCTCTCCGGCGTAGGTAGGGGGTGCTCGGGAAGGTCATTGTGTAGGCTTATATGGGGAGGCTCCGCTATATAGGCTTGGGCAAAGGTGTGGCCAGGTAATGAGAGAGAGAGAGAGAGAGAGAGAGAGAGAGAGAGAGAGAGAGAGAGAGAGAGAGAGAGAGAGAGAGAGAGAGAGAGAGAGAGAGAGAGAGAGAGAGAGAGAGAGAGAGAGAGAGAGAGAGAGAGAGAGAGAGAGAGAGAGAGAGAGAGAGAGAGAGAGAGAGAGATAGAGAGAGAGAGAGAGAGAGAGAGAGAGAGAGAGAGAGAGAGAATGGTTGTATGAGTGTATGGGATCTATTTGTTTTATTGTGTGTGAGTGTATGGGATGTGCTTGGTGTGTGTGTTTATGTAGGAGTGATTAGTGTGTGTGTGTTTGAAGGGGGGGTGGGGGGGGTGAATATGGGAGGATCACCTGGGCATGGGTAAGGTAACTTAACGGAGAGAGAGAATGGGGTTTTAATGAAAGAAAACGTAAAGGGAGGTCGTGTCTATAGTATGTGTTTGGTGTGTGCGTATGTCTGAGTATATGTTGTGTTGTATGAGTTTTATATAGGATTGTGGTGTTTGTTGGATGTTCTTTGTGTGTGTGTGTGTGTGTGTGTGTGTGTGTGTGTGTGTGTGTGTGTGTGTGTGTGTGTGTGTGTGTGTGTGTGTGTGTGTGTGTGTGTGTGTGTGTGATTGATTTGCAGGCCTGGGTGTATCCTGTCGTATGCCTTAAGCGCATAGAGTCGAACCTTATATAATTATATTCCTCACGTGTATTATGTAGGTATTCAGTTGCTAATGGATGTATGCAAGTGGAATATATAAATATGCTTGTACTGGCAAGGTCTATGAAGACATTGAATGAATGGAAAACAACCATTAAATGTAAATATTTAACCTAATGTCTACTCGTTGCATGCCAAAATTGCAAGCACCTGAATTAGAGATGTGGTAGGAAATATATATGTATGTAAATTTAGTGAGTTTTAATGAATATAAGGTTTCTAACAGGCTTACGCAGAGGCATGTATACGAACAATGTACTTAAAACAGGAGAAAACGCTAACTATATATATTGGAGCTTGAAAACAATTACTAAACACAAATATTATGCATCAAGACTAACAACCATTATTATTTGGAGTGAAGGTATTGTCCGGCTTGGTCTTCTCTGTGCCAAACTGCCATTCAAGAATTTGTTCCACTCCCCACCTGGATTAGTTACGCATATCAGAGAGTGGAAGTGGACTGGAGAAGAGTGTGTAAAGAAATTCAATATGTAGGAAGATTTTGAAAAGATAGAAGCATATGAAGGCTTGCAATAGGAACAAAGAGAGGTATGTATAAGGAAAATTTACTTATAACAGGAAAAACAAAAACGTACACTTGACTTAAGATTTTGGAGATGAAATACGACCATAAAAAATACATAGTTCGCCTAATGTTGTCTGTTCATTGTACGCCAAAACCCACAGGCACTATAATCTTTAGCGAGGGTATTGTCCGGACTGGTCACCTCAGTTCACGGATCCGTTCCACTCCCCACCTGGATTAGTTACGGTGCTCAGGGGTTGGTTGGAGCTGGACTGGTTGGGGTGGACGGACTTGACTCTTTCAATCCGATCTAACGTGTTAATGTTGTTCTAATATATATTACGCGATTTAGATTTTGGCCTATGTGTTTTTATTAACATTAAACAAACTAGAAGGCCACTCGGTAGAGCACATACCTCCGCTTACGCTGGCCTTTTCACTAAATAAAATAAAGTGCACAACGATGACACTATTGTGACATATGATCCGGATCGCCTCCTGAATTGAATCACTTTGTCCTTGGTGCATATCCTATCTGCTCAACAAATTTTGTGATAATCCGTTATGCTAATTACTTTTGGATCGCCTCCTAAATGGAATCATGTCTTCCTTAGCGCATATCCTATCTGCTCACCATATTACCATGTTTCGTGAACATTGCTTTATAACATATGGATCGCCTACTAAATAGAATCACGTCTTCCTTGGCGCATATCATATCTGCCCACCAAATTTCTTGAAAATCGGTTCATAAGAATGTGAGATATATCTTGTTTACAGAAAAACAGACTAACAAACAAATGGAGGCGAAAACATAACCTCCTTAGAAGGGTAAAGACTATTTCAATTAACTCTCTGAATTTAATATACAATTCCTTATCTGAATAACATCGCCTAATAATAGCAACAAAACAGAAAAGAAATGCGTCATCGTATCTTGAAAGGGCTAATATATCATCAGTATATAATAACACCAATTGGAACTTTATAGTTTCCGTTCGCGCTTTGTCTCGAGTCGGCCACCCCCAGCTATGGGGTATGTGCCTAAGTACATATATACATACATTCATGTAATAATATTAGACACAAACTAAAAATCCTCGTCTATCATAACATCAATGGACCCAGATAAGCCCCTGCATAATGTGTGTATAGTGTATATCATTAGCGTATACGTAACACAAATACACAGTATATATACAGTATAAATCAAACAAATATCTTTCTCCCCCGTAGCACCTTGTAACAAGATTATTGCATCGGACTAGACAGGTGATTAACAACGCCCGTCGCTTGTTTTTCATCTTTAGCCTTGGATGTCCGGTGAGTTCATAATATTTTTGACAGGGATTTCACCTTGCATTGGTATTACGTTTGTGTTTTAGGGCTCTATTTTCTGGATTTATTTTAGTAGTATGTTTAGATCTTTTAGCATATTTGTGATCGTATTATACAAAATAATGTTATTTTTACTCATTAAAGAGTAGCCTTATTGCAAAGAAAATATAAACAAATTAATGCTAGGTTTGTGTAAGTTGTAGTGTGATGACGCTAGGGTCTGTGTGTGGTGTAGTGTGATGACAGTACGCATATGTGTGTGGTGATGGTAGGGCTGTGCATGGTGCTGTGTAGTGCTGTAAAATCCTTTACCCTGTGTGTGTGGTGATGGTAGGTTTGTGTGTGGTGTACTGTGATGACAGTAAGCATGTGTGTGGTGATGGTATGGCTGTGTATGGTGCTGTGTGGTGTAAAAATCCCTACCCTGTTACCCTGTGTGTGTGGTGATGATGATGGTAGGCGACCCCTGACCATAACACTCGCCCCCAACCCCCCAAATGGAGGCCTGTATTAGGGGTTCCGCGGCCCACACCTGTACCGCCAGACGCCACCGCAACACTCACAGGGTACAACATTATACTTATGTCTTTTTAATAGGGCCCGCCGGCTTGGATGTCCAGCACCAGATGTCCTTAGACTTATTCAATTCCTGAAACAATTTAAATACATTATGTGATAGTATTTCAATATCTCGTCGGGAGTGAAACAGATTTACACCAAAGTTATCTGTTATCTAGTATAGAGATCTCCACCTGCAAGTGTCCCCTTTTGTTTTTGTTTTTGTTTTTTCTTTTTTTTAAAGACCCGTCTACGTATTGTGAAAAACCTGTTATCCTCCGGCAAATTACTGTGTCCCTTAAAACACATATCTCCAACATGGGTGTCTTTTAGGAGTTATATTTTTATTTTTATTTATTATTTTTGTTTTTAAGAGACAATGAACGGAGGAAGGAAAAACACAGATAAAACAAAAGGTCCATGTGCCTAAAGGCATCCTCCATTCATAAAATGTTTGTAACAACTGGATTTAAACATTTGTAAATTGTAAGTTTGTGGAAAACAATTCGAGGGAAGTGAATTCCAAAGAGTAGTAGCTCTGGGGATAAATGAATTCTGATAAGCAGAAGTTATGCATTGTGGAGGAGAAAGTGTAAATTCATGGGCACTCTCAGCTGCCCTAGTTCTACGGGGAAAGATGTGGAGAGGCGGCACAATTGAAGCAAGTTCCTCGGAACAATTGCTGTGAAAATATCTGTAGAATAATGCAAGGGATGCAACGTTTCTTCGTATGGATAATGTAGGAAGGTCCTGTGTGATTGCAGGGTTATTGATTAATCTAATAGCTTTATTTTGAATTTTGTCCAACTGCCTCAATGCAACCACTCCACTTCCACCCCACAGAGGTGAACAGTAATCCATCTGAGAACGCACATGACTTATATATTACGGCCAACTGCTCGTCAGTGAAGAATTCTCGAACTCTGTACAGGAGTCCCAGTTTTTTAGAGGCATTCTTAGCAATGCTTCTAACATAATGTGTCCAGCTCAAGTTAGTAGTTAATGTTACACCGAGAATGTCAATACTAGGGGAAGTGGGAATATTTACATCATTAACAAATATATGGGAGTCAGTGAGATTCTGTTGGTTAGAAAATTGAATGTACTTGGTTTTCTGCGCATTAAAGGAAACTAGATTCTTTTGTCCCCATCCATTAATTCTAGAAAGGTCCTGGTTCAGAGAAATTGCAGTGTTTATTTTTGAATTTATAAGATCGGGTTGGGTGAAAGAATTGGTAAATGTGAAGGAACTGTGGAGTGTTGAGTCATCTGCGTAGGAATGTATTGGATTATGAGTGGTACATATGAGATCATTGATATGAATGAGGAACAGAATTGGGGCCAAAACTGATCCCTGGGGAACACCAGCATTTATTGAGTGAAATTGAGAATAAAGGCCATCTACCATTACACGTATTTTTCTGTTATGAAGATAAGAAGAAATTAGTGGAACTAATGATGCAAGGCCGTAGTGTGACATCTTCGACAATAAGGATTGATGCCAGACTCTATCAAATGCCTTTGATATATCCAGTGCTATTGTATGTGTTTCACCATGTTGGTCTGTAGCTTGGTTGATTTGATGCGTAAGAAGGCAAAGAATGTCTGCAGTTGATCGACATCGTCTAAAACCATATTGCCTATCACTGATTAATTTATTATTCTCAAGATGCTTAATTATGTGATTATTTAATATAATTTCAAAGACTTTACCAAGAAATACAATAATTGTACAATACAATAATTGTTTTTGTTTATAGGTGATGGAGGTTGGGGAGAAAAACTAGGGAGGAAGATTCTTTGAATCTTAACAAAAAGATAATCCATTATATATGGGTACCAAACTTGTCATCTTCAGGTGGTCTTATTAGGACTTGAATAAATTGAATATCATCAACTATTTGACTAAATTATGCATCATTCGTTTGGCTCAGACTTGCTTTAATCCACCCGTTAATTTGTTCGTGTAGCACATCTTTCGTATTTTTATATGACCATCTATATATCTATTTCTATACCTATCTATATATATATATATATATATTTCCATCTACCTCTCCATCCACCTCTCTACCTACCTTCAAGCTGTCAAGCAGAATCTAAGGGAGTCGGCCCAATATCCGGCGTCCGTGACCCACAAACATAGAGTAGATCACGGGAACTTTCTCTCTCAGGCAATGTGTCTACCTATCTATGTTTCTCTGTCCATGAATTTGCCTACGCATCTATTTACCTGTCTCCAATCTCCCTCGCGGAATATACGCGAGTCACCCTAATATCCGCTGTTCATTACCCTCAAACAGAGAGTAGATCATGGAAACTCTATCTCCCAGGTTATCAATATATCTATCTATGTATCTATATCTAATTATCTATATTTATCAATTTGCCTACCTAACTATAGTCCGTTCATTCTAGGTTGGGCAGAAATGATAACCTCTAACGTTTGTAACTCAAAAAGGGCTAGAGCAAATGAGCTGTTAATTTATACACATATTCCCTAGCCAAGTCTTCATATTTGGTAGACATATTAGCTCGATTACTCTAGTCCTCTTTTAGTTATGAGAGGTTAGGAGTTACGATTTCTGTCCAACCTAGAATTAACGGACTATAGGTACCCCTACCTTCAAAGTGTCAAGCAGAATATTAAGTGAGTCGGCCCAATATCCATCGTCCGTGACCCACCTACATAGAGTAGATCACGGGAACTTTCTCTCTCATACTAGGGGTCGAGTGCAGGTGTCGATAGGCTCGCGGTCTTTTTCGCCAACAAGCCCTTTTACCTACTATTACTTTACCAACATTCAGAGTCGGTTTGTCCACAGCTCACCTAATAGCCCTTTGAAGAATCGATGCCATATATCTTTTTCTGTTTTCTGGCTGTTATTCGACGACTTTATTCAGATTTGGAAGGGTATATGGAAGTCAATTGGTTAATTGAGATAGTCTGTCCCCTTTGATGCTCTCAGTTCCTTTCTAAGCTGTATACACTCGTATAATGATAACCAGAATAAACTGTCAAAATGCGTCATAATCCTCAAGGGGTTAGCAAAATCTAGCCTTACATTTATGCTAAGCTAGCATCTAAAGGCCCCTAACGCATGTGGCATCCTGATCTTGCCCAAGCGAATTCAAAGTGTTGGAAAAAAACCCAAAAATCTAGTAAGGGAATGATATCTAGTGGACGAATGGCCTTGTGGGCAAAATTACCGCAAGTCTATGCTAGCAGGCTGTGTCATCCTCGGGCGAAGTGTACTCCTGCCTGGTAATATTTTCCTGTGTCTGCCTTTGCGATCTCGGGGTTAGTTGTATATTAATATTTTTAACATCGTTCTTAACACCAATAACCCAAATTAAATTAATGAAAGCATGTGATTCTCCCAGGATTCGAACCTAGGATATCTTGATAAGCTATGTGATAAGCTAGCGAGTTAAATAACCTAAATAATCCATAGATAGCACTCGGTTTCATGAAGTTGTCCTTGTGTGATCTATGTTTTATAGATTACAATGTATTTGTGTATATACAGTATATCTATAAATACCTGTCTGTAATTGTTAACATATGTTTAATCCTATTTACCTCTATGTCTGTCTGTCTGTATATATCTTGAAATATGTTTGCATAACTACTTATCACACATACTCTCTCTCCATCTATCGATATGCAAACATGTTTCTTATCTCTTATCTGTCAATCAGTAATCGAATTTTAGTCAGCCAGTCAGTTACACACACGTACAACCCCCCCGCACACGTTCAGAGACACACGAACGCAAGCGCGCGCGCGCACACACACACGCACACGCACACACACACTCACTCACTCACTCTCACTTTCAATCTCTCAATCTCTCATTTCCACTCTCACTCTCTCACTCTCTCTCTCTCTCTCTCTCTCTCTCTCTCTCTCTTTCTCGTCATGTGTACGTATGTATGTGTTATCACCCTGTGTTACGGCATGTAGTTAGGTGTCCTTTTGTACTTGCATATGCAATTCCAAAACCGCGATGAACTATAATAAAACTTAAAATTACACATGCCTTTTTTATAAGAATTGGACATATTATTTCAACACTCGGACATAATATAGTAGAGCAGGAACCAAACCAGATTGAAGGGTGTACTGAGACCGTGATATCCCCCCCCTTCCCTCCCCAATCCACATATAGGGCGATTTTATTAAACCATGGTAAGAGCTTTCCCTACGACCTTTCCCGACCAGACTGACCCTTATACAGATAAGCGATAAGGGTCAATCTGGTCGAGAAAGGTCGTAGTATAGGGAAAGCTCTTGCCATGGTTTAATAAAATGACTCTTAGCCCTTTTCCCGTTTCCTCTACCTCCCCTCCTCTCCCTCAAGCCCCCCTTCTCCTATCCATTCCAATCCTCCCCACCCCCTATCCAATCCCCTCCTTCCCCCCCTCTCCCCCCTCCCTATCCAATCCCCCCCTCACCCCCTCCCTATGGTTATATGTGGGACTTAACCGGGCACCACCCCTAGCAGCCAGCCCACCCTGACCTTTGACCCCCCTCCTAGTGGTCACCGCCCGCCCGCCCGCCCGCACCGCCCTGACGTCACCCTAACCAACATCGACTTCCGTGGCGGCCTGTCCTTACCCGATCCTCAGTCCTATCCGAAGACCAGCAGACTCATATTATCGGTTATTGTTATACCTCAACTGTCCCCCTTTGGCTTCCCTCGTTCCTTTATAACAAATATTACCACCCATGACTAAACCACTCCTCTCATGACTTCCCCTACTCATTTAGGTCTTCTTTATGACTTTACCCATTCCCCTTTAACATTTATTAACATCCATAACTATACCGTTCCTTTCATGATTGGCCATACTCATTTATGACCCAATTTCCTTTTAACATCTATTACCATCCATGACTAAACCATTCCTCGCATGAATTCCCATACTCATTTATGATTTCCCCCATTCCTTTATTATTTTTATTAATCTCACCACCACACCCCCAATGAAATAAATTAAAGTATATATGATCCACCGGGATTCGAATAACATATCTTATCACCCACGACTATACTATTCCTCTCATATGACTTCCCATACTCATTTATGACTTCCCTAGGACTTCCCTCGTTCCTTTTTATCAGTTACTAGGAGGGGTACCCGGCGTTGCCCTGGTTTAAATTCTACTACCATAATCACCATCATCAATCACTACTACCACAATTATCACAATACTACTACTACCATCATCACCGGCCTCGACCTCCCTGTGCCTCATTAAACGGCGACCTCGATTTCGGCAGTTAAATGACTTCCGATTTTGGATCTGACCTCATCCGTACCCCCATTTTGGGGAGCTGCGAACAACTTTCGTTCCATACACCTCTTCGATCGGAGGCCTCCTGCCCCAAACGGCCATTTTTTCGCATTTTTTTCGCTCCCGTATACTACATAAGTTCTGCCGAAAATTTTATTAAACAAAAGTGTCTCTGATTTCCACTAAACTCGCCTTAAACCATCTCCAAAGCCTGGGCTTTCCAACGGTGCCCCACACTCCCACCTGGCACCAAAACTGTGGGAGGAGTTTAGTAACAAAGGTACAAAGGTCGGGTAACTGACAAACAGACAAACATTGACCTTTATTTATTAAGATTACCATCCATGACTATACTCTTCCTCTCATTACTTCCCATACCCATATTCACTTGTTACTTCCCTGCTCCCCCACCTCTAATGGCTTCACCTATCCTTATCTATGATAAAACATGACTTGACATAAATTGACAGAATGTGGAGCACTTTATTGACAACGTATTGCATGTGGTGAAGCTATATGAAAGACTTTGTGAATAAAGTGCTCCTCCTCATATGGTGTTTATATGTTTACTCCTATCTCTCACTGCACTTATTTAACCATTGGACTTCTTTATCAACACTTTAGGTGAATGTAAACGGTGATCTCGTATCTATTCCCATTGTCTCCTCTGGCTAGACACTCTTTTGTTTACTGATTACCCTTATCTATGGTCATGCGTGTTTCAGAAATGCACATACACCAATTTATTTACCTGTCGAACTTCCTAGGGGGTGGGGGGAAGAATCAGGATGTAGGGAGGTGGTGGAGGGTGGAGATAGGTGAGGCCCCCAGACACCTTTCTTGTCGCCTATTCTTATCGCTGGACTCGCTGTGTGGAGTTCAGTTGGAAGAGGGAAGGCATGGTGAGGACGATAAGAAGACACGCTGATTACTCTATGGAACCAATGACAGTAATGTGTGATTACTGGAGAGAGAAAGAGAGGGAGAGAGAGAGAGAGAGAGAGAGAGAGAGAGAGAGGGAGGGAGAGGGAGGGAGGGAGGGAGGGAGGGAGAACTAGAGGTAGGAGACAGAGAAATGTAAAGTGAGAGACGGGGAACACCAAGCTGACTGAACACCGAGGAGGAGAGGAGAGGAACATTTAAGAGAAGAAATTAATCAACATCCGCAGGCAATCAGCAAGAGATGGCATGACGATGAAGGGAGAGGGAGAGATGGAGAGAGAGAGAGAGAGAGAGAGCTAGGCAGTCTCTCTCTCTCTCTCATCACCATCATCATCATCATCATCACCTCTTGCCGCTGCCATGAGGTGACAAGGAGACGAGAGCGATCACTATCATGTGCCACCCGAACCACTGCCACACGCCGCCCTATCACCGCTTGCGAGGGGGGTGCGAAATGGGGATGGGGGGCTGTCACGAGGGGGGAAGAATAATGCAAAAGCCATCTATGAGGAGAGTCGCACAAACTCCATTAACGTAATGTGCATGGTGCATCTATTCGCGGTGAACTCAAGTGTATTTCAAGTAATCCGTCCTATTAGAATGAGGATTGAGCGTCCTATCCTCTCAAAAGTAGATTGCCTTCTATATTCACAGCGAGTATTTTCTGTCTTCTGGTGAGACACGTACTACCCAGCACACTGCAGATTCCCTGAGATCAGAATTATGCTTTGGAGACTTTTAGATATCTTACATCTTTTGGGAATGGGGAATATAGTTAATGTATAGAAGGATGGTAATATCCATAAGTGTTTTAGACTAACATATGAGATCCTACGTGTTTCATTGATCATGCACTAGAAACCCTAAGGGAAACACTAGAAGGCTGACAGGAACACAACGCCAGGAATGCAATATGGCTCTTACTTCAAACTGAGATGACATGTACCTCCCTAACGAAGGAACGGGAATAATGACGAAGAATTGGAAACAGAGGTGTACGAGGAGGCGACGTGGAAAAGCGGTCGGGAAATGATAGCGAGCGGAGGAGGACAAATATAGTTGTATAGGGCTGTGAAGATGGGTTTGGGGGGGGCCTGATAATTTGCTGGCAACTCGTAAACAAATTAATGTGTGTATGGCCGCGAGAGTGTGTGTGGTTAGTGCATGGTAATTTGCAACTCGTATATGCAAATTATTGGTGGCATGGCTGTGTGTTTCGTTAGTGCATGGTAATTTGCAACTCGTATATGCAAATTATTGGTTGCATGGGTGTGTCTTTGGTTAGTGCATGGTAATTTGCAACTTGTATATGCAAATTATTGGTTGCATGGCTGTGTGTGGTTAGTGCATGGTAATTTGCAACTCTTATATGCAAATTATTGGTTGCATGGCTGTGTGTTTGGTTAGTGCGTGGTAATTTGCTACCCGTAAGCAAATTATTGGTTTTATGAGAGTGTGTCGGTAGTGCATGGTAATTTGCAACTCGTAAACAAATTATTGGTTTTATGGCTGTGTGTTTGGTTAGTGCATGGTAATTTGCAACTCGTAAGCAAATTATTGGTTGCATGGCTGTGAGATAATTTTCTTGCCAATCGTATATACATTTATGTCTCTATGTTCGCAACAATGTATCTCTGCTGCATTGTGTTTTCAAACTCTAACAAGTCAATTGGTGTATAGTTGTAAAATATATTGCTTGCAAATCGAAAGCATTATATTA
Source organism: Paralithodes platypus (assembly GCA_032716605.1). NCBI lineage: Eukaryota > Metazoa > Arthropoda > Malacostraca > Decapoda > Lithodidae > Paralithodes > Paralithodes platypus. Next base: position 61,876,301 of record CM064482.1, read on the forward strand.
GTTGTATGATTGTGAGATCATCTACTGTATTTGTCAATCGTTTCTAAATATATGGTTGCATGGAGGAAAAGGTGTGTATGAATTGCATGGGATTTTGAAGTTATAATTCATAATTGGTCTACGTTTGTGAAATAAATTGCTTGCAACTCATAAACAAATTAGTGGCTGTGTGTCTGCGAGATGATTTACTTACCACTCGTAAGCAAATTAATGTTTGTATGCTCGTGAAAGGATGATATTTTTGAGAGGGAAGATAATACATTGGCCTGATTAAGCTCTAAGAAAAGTGTTGTCAATAAAGTGCTCTTCCTCATATAGTGTATATATTCATTCTGTCAACTTTTCAGTTAATCTTTATCGGGATGATATACAACTTGTACTGTTGTAGGGTGAGTCAATGTGTGTATTTATTATATAATTTGTTGCTGGTGCGATAAATAGTAGGTGAGCTTAAATACTTTTGATAATTCATTTGATATGCATGGTGAAACACGTATAAATTGATTGTATAGAGTTTTATTAAGATAAGTGAGTGTGTGTTATTAAAACAAGATAATTTGAAGTTCATAAACAAAATATAACTACAAACAACATTTCAATTTACAGTTTTAATAACAGCTAGATCTGGAAGAACATTGAATAATGACTTTCAAAATATTCGGGTCTTGCTGACAAGTACTCTTCATTTCACACACTATCGTAATTTATTCTGCCCAAAAGGTGATAATTATGCCAAGACTTAATTAATTTCAATTCAACACAACTTATCTCAGAGTACCATAGAAATTGATTGGGGCTATCATCCTACCCTGGCCGAAATTAAGTTATTGATTTTGTTCGTGCAATAAAATATGTACAGTCGCCCGGACAATTTCACGCACTACCTACTATAATCTGTTTCATTCCAACTGGCGGAAAATTGTCATAGGGAACAAACTAAAGAATATATAATATATATAATTTATATATATATAGAAAACAATAAAAAAATTAAAATTAAAACAGATATAGGCCTATATAATCCTCTCCCCCTTAAGAAAATACATCAGACTGAGAACATTAGGGGGTCTTTTTCTTTTTTTTTCTTTTTTGTTTTTTTTCTCCCTAGACCTCCATAACAAAAATCTCCATTAGATCCCCCTTGTAGATCAATTTGTAAATTTTTCGGTAGAAAAACGGTTCTTCCAAAATTACAGGCTCACTGGCGTTCGCCAGGAACAAAAATCGACAATCTAATTGGGCAAACATTTTAAAATCTGAAAACTAATGGGGCTGAACATGAGGGAGAAGGGGGGTCTAGAAAAAACAACCCATCTCCCCTTAAAATGTAACAAGCTTGTCAAAAAAAAATCTAGTTTTAGCATAGATGTAAAAGTAGTACTGTACTGTAAATTGGCGGGTGTAATAGTATGCATGTCATGTCGTGATAGTGAAAGTGTGACCAGGTCTTCTGTGCCGGGGGTCAGATGATGGGGAGAGATAGATTTACATATATTTACATTGATACACTGACCACACAGACCTTACGATCCCAGCGAGGTGGTCAGGACTTAATTCTAGTAGAGATAGCTAACCCGAGAGTAAGGGACAGTGGAAGGAGAGGATAGCAGAGAGAGAGAGGGAGAGGGAGGGAGAGGGGGTTGTAGTCAGTCGGGAATATAGACCAATATGGTGAATGGGCTAAGCGGGAATCTACTATATAATCATTAGCCGTTTCATAGCCTTAATAACCCCCTCCCCCTCCCCTGATTTTATTTAGGGAAGGATAATTACTACGATTGAATTAGAAGTGTTATTAACTTATGCAAATTTGTAACGTAACTATGATCTATTTTTTCCATCTGATAGGTTGTAACCATGTACTGGTTAGAGGTCCTTTCTAAATTTAATAATCTATCCGTAGTCAGAATGCAGTTAAAAGGACGGCTCCGGTACAGAAGAAGGGGTTAAGGAAGACAGATTACCTAGTTGACCTCGAACATATCCCCCGGTAACAAGTATACACATTCTCATCCAAAGTATTTGCCATAATCACCGAACATTTTCATAGACGAAACAGCATCAGGGCATTACATTATGTGCTTTGAAATATAACAGGATCTCCAATAAGTTGACTTTAAGGGGGGGATGGTTCACTTTTTGATCGATTTTTTCATTTATTCATGGTGTCTAGTTTCCTCCCTAAACATCCATCAAACTTTAAAACAAAAAAACATCCATTATATCCCCCTTGTATTTTATTTGTAAATTTTTCGGTAGAAAAATTTCCCGGTCGAAAGCCGGTTCTTCCAAAATTACAGCCTCAGGAAAAAAATCGACACCTAAATGACATAGAAATGGGACGAAAATATTAAAATCGACAAACTAATGGGGCAAGCATCGTAAAATCTGAAAACTAATGCGGCTAAACATGAGGGTGAAGGGGATCTAGAAAAACAACAACAAACCCTCTCCCCTTAACATAGTATTATTCCCACACTCATTGATTTATTTTTAGGCAAAGTGTCAATCCCTTGGTAAGCCTTGTGACGCGTTTTAGCAGTTTATTTTAGCTATCATTAGACGATTATATTCAGCTTAGGACGGATCTGTGGGAGTCCGAAGAGTAATGGAGATGGTTTTTTACCCTCCTTAGATTCCAAGAAGTCCTTCCGAAACTACATACTATCGTCTAATGATAGCCGAAAAATGGTCAACACGCGTCATAATTCTCAAGTGGATAAATTTAAATGATTTTGCATTGCCTTAAAAGAAAAAAAAAATTACTAAGCCTATCTGAAACAACCCTCGTTTACCCCCAGGTAATTCGCAAACTAATAAAATAATCTACAGATACCCAGAATACAATAATTGCGTTCGAATATTGTGAGGAAACTGTGTGAAAAGTACCCCACCCGGCCCTTGTGTGATATGTACCCCCAGCCCCTACTATGCCACGGGGGTCAAGCCAGGGGGTGGGCAGATCAGGTTCAGCCCAGAATTTACAACGGGGCATAAATCAGGAGGGGTTGGATTCTGACGCTATCTGAATATTAAAATTTGATCTGAAATGTTCCCCATCACGATTATAAGAGGGTCGGTTTTTGAGTGATTGTGGACGAACTTGAAATTGTGTTTTGATTGTTGGCGAGCTAAAGATTGTTTTTTGAATGTTGACGAACTTGAGACTGTGTAATGATTGTTGACAAGCTAAAGATTGTGTGTTTCTATTCTTGACGAGCTAAAGATTGTGTGCGCGAAAAACCATTGGCAATCTACGATCTATATCCAAGCTCCTTTCCTAAACTGAATACAATCGCTCGAATGTAGATAGGTATCCCGGATTGAAAGGCATCACTAGTTTATTCATAAATCATTCCTAAGAAGATTCAAATAATTTTCAGGTCCAAAATAAGACGTACTAAGTTTTGATTGAACTTAAAATGTCATAGCCTATGGCTACACGCGACGAAAGGGTGAGAATGGAAATCATGGTATTTAGTGTTATTTGTATTTAGTTACATTCAGTTCGAAAACTAAGGTAGATTCTGATGTAGGAATATTAAACGTTCATGTGCATTGGAGAAATACACAAATCGTTTAAGTTAAGCTACATCGTTATTCCCACAATCATTTTATTATACTTCATTTCATTTCCAATAATCACATCATTACAACTGCGATAACTTTGTTTAAAGCAGAATAGCCGTATGTCACTCTTTTTACCACCCTTACTGTCATTCACCACCACCACCACTATCACCACCATCACTTCCACCACTACCACGATAACCATCACTACAACCACCACCATAACCACCACCAACAACAATACTATTACTACCACCACCCCAATCACCACACCACAACCTCATCCACCAACACCATCATCACCATATTTCCCACTATCCACCACCACCACCTCCATCACTATCACCACTATCTCTCTCTCTCTCTCTCTCTCTCTCTCTCTCTCTCTCTCTCTCTCTCTCTTTCTCTCTCTCTCTCTCTCTCTCTCTCTCTCTCTCTCTCTCTCTCTCTCTCTCTCTCTCTCTCTCTCTCTCTCTCTCTCTCTCTCTCTCTCATGCGGGCGCCTGTATTGCTCCCCCCCCCCCCCCCCCCCACCCCACCCCAGATCTTGGTAATAGCGTTGTTGATTTAGCGTCAGATAGAGATAATAGCGGCAGGTGAACTGGTGATGGATGATGAGGGCAGGTACACTCATGAACCACACTAAATACACCCTACACCTATTTCAATGTGTGGGTAGCGACCCTAAAGCAAATCATTAAGGGGAGATGGGTAGGCTTTTCTTGAATGGTTTAGGGTTGTGGATATAATGGATGAACTAGTTGGGGTGAACAGATGCGAGTCCGTGAGCGTGAAGTGAGCTGCTCCAAGGGGTAGACCAAGAAAGACGTGGGATTAGACCATATAGTCTGATCTTGAATTGAAAAACCTGACAAGTGAGGCAGCTTTGAATAAGGCTACCTGGAGCGCTGCCATTAGGACGTGAGACCGAAACCGCACTTCTTGTGGAACACTCAGTCTGTAAATGTATATATGTATGTATGTATGTATGTATGTATGTATGTATGTATGTATGTATATTATGTATGTATGTATATTATGTATGTATATATGTATGTATGTATTATAGCTAGAACTGTTGGCGGGCGTACAATACAGTATAGTGTAAACAAAATGGTTGAGTGATATACCTTTCATAAGTAGCTGATGCAAGTGATGATAACTATTAAAATACGACTAGTGTTAGGAGGGATAGTTTGATATAATCGTGATATACTGTAAGGGGTGTAAAATAATCGTAATATGATGAAGAACTCTAATATTAAAATGTGAACAACAAAACGTCGAGGAAAATTTATGAGAGGGTTGAAAATTAAATGTGTTAATGTTAAGGAGTAAAAAACATGTAGAGAGTAAATTGACCTTATTCCTTGCCGAGCGTTCATCTTCAACACACACACACACACACGCACACGCACACGCGCACACACACACACACACACACACACACACACACACACACACACACACACACACACACACGATGAAGATACACGTACAGTACATACACAAACCCTCATCTTCGGTACACACATACATTTACGCACACCATTGAGATACGTGCATAAACAAACCCTCATACTTAACCCCTTGATGATCTAAGACGCAATTTGTTTCTATTTTCTGGTTATTATTACATGTTTTAATTCGGGATTGGAAGGGTTTATTGAAGTCAGCCGTTTAATTGAGATAGCCTTTACCTTTTTAATTCTCACAGATCCGTTTTACGCTGTATATAATCGTTTAATGATAGCCAGAATAAGTTTTCAAAACGCTTCATAATCCTCAAAGAGTTAATAGTTTCATCGTTTCATAAAGCATAGTGCTTTAGATATTTTTAGAATAGTTAAACAATTGATTCTGTGAACGTTATATGCTGTGTTGTGGGTACGTGTTTAAGAGATAAATTAAACCTCAAATTGTATTGGCCTGGATATAAGCACCATTTGAGGAGGAACACTTTATTGACAACGTTTCGCGTGACCTGATGAAGCTATCTGCGAAACGTTGGGCAATAAAGTACTCCTCCTCAGATGGTGTTTGTATTTATTGTCAACTTTTCAAACTGAATCTAACATTGTATTGATCTGTTGCAGGGCTGGCGTTTCCCCAAGAGGACTGTGACAACTGCCGCACAACTGCGACATTGGTAAGTAAAACACGAAATGCTGTTCAGTTTCCACACACTAAAGTACAGTTGGCACAATGTAAACATAGGACAAATACTGTGGCGTGTGTGTGTGTGTGTGTGTGTGTGTGTGTGTGTGTGTGTGTGTGTGTGTGTGTGTGTGTGTGTGTGTGTGTGTGTGTGTGTGTGTGTGTGTGTGTGTGTGTGTGTGTGTGTGTGTGTGTGTGTGTGTGTGTGTTGTTCTTTTGTATACACTTTAGCACAACGAACGATTCACCGTTTCTCTAATCACTGTTTGGTGACTAAAGTTCATAGCATGATATTGTGCGACTTATTTGTTCAAGAAGTAATATACTTTGCCAAAGCCTCCATAATTGTTTATCTGTTTACAACACTGATAAAGTATTTGCTACATGGATGAACATTTATTGCAGTCCCTTATTTTTGTCAATGTTCTCTGATCAATATTTATGTCTTAGTAAGTCGTTGATATACACGCGAGAGAAGATAGGTTCCTAAGTTCACATCTCTATATCTTGGTCGTGATATATCGGCACCTAAAAAGAAAAAGCCTGCTGTATCTCAATTTTCTTTTGACAATGATTTCTTATCTCACTTTATGGCGGTTGCATATTATTATTGGCTGACATACATACCTGTGAACTATTGAGCAATATCAAACACGTTTTATGAAATATATGACAACTTACTGCAATTGTTACGTTGATTGTGAAACTTAATTCGAATTGTATTTATTCTGTTTTTGGGAACTTGATTCTTATTGCAATTATGTGTTGAATGTGGATCTTATATTACTGTGTATTACATGTATGCATTTTGTGAATCATATTTTTATGGCATTTTCGTTGATTGTGTAACTTTATTAGTGTTGAATTTACAGTGATTCGTGAGTTTAGTTTATATTACACTTACAGTGATTAACGAATTTTATTACTCTACTTATGCTGATCGTGGAAGTGTATTCATATTGTACGTATTATACTGTATTTCATCTATTTTGGGAAATGTGAAATATAAGTGAAGTTTGGGGATTCATTTGCATACTGGCACGGGGAGAGAGAGAGAGTGAGAGTGAGTGGTGTGTGAGGTCAGGTCAGCTTGGTACAGGGCCCAGGCACCTTGGCTGTGTCACGGTCTGGCTGTACAGTTGGGGTCAAAAGTTATGTCCTCCCCCCATAATTTCAACTTTTATTATGCCCAAGTTCACCCCAGTCAACTCAGGAACTCGCTCCCTCAATCTGTTTTTCCCTTATCCAATGGCTTAAACTCTTTCAAGCTCCGTGTGTCCAGTCATGTTACCGCTAACATGGCCTTGTATTTGACCCTGTTACAAATGAAAAAAAAAGAAAATAAATCAATAAATAAATAAATAAATGTATACTGTAGATAAAATAACATACATATATACATAAATGAATATATAATAAATACAATTAAATAGGCTTAACCCATTGAGTACCGGTGACGTCCTATTCCTTATATTCTGTCGCAAGTTGTAGAAGTCTCCCATGACTTTTGACACCGCCTGTGCCTCACCAAATCTATGCCCTTGGGAAATACTGATCATAAGCCGTGCCGAATATTTCATTATCGAGAACTGGAAACGGCAGTATGGAAGTTGATATGATAAGAAGTAATACTAAATAATATATAAAATATTCCTAGCCCGCTAGGAGTTCGTATATATATGGAAGTAAAGCATCATCGATATAAAATCGAGAGTAATTGGGGAAAACATTGACTAAAGTAGGGTAAAAAAAACAAAAACAAACAAACAAACAAACACACGTAGTCCATTTTTCATTATAGGTAGGCCACCAATCTTAAGAGGGATGGTTTGTTTTTCTGGCCCCTCCTTCTCCCTCACGTTTAGCCTCATTAGTTTTCAAATTTTTACGCGTTCAGCCGATTAGTTTGGCAATTTTAAGACCTTTCACACCATTTCTTTGTCAATATTAAGCACCTTCGTACAATATAGATGTCGATTATTTACTGGCGAGCGATAGCGAGCCTGTAATAGAGTGGTAGCCGGTCATTTTCTATCGAAAAATTTACAAATATATGTTGAAGGGAGGGGGTCTTGTTTATTTATTTTAAAGCCATATGGAGGTCTAGGGAGGAAACTAAAAAGACAACATGAAGATACATAAATAAGCAAATAAATACGCCCATCCCCCCTTAACACCAAACTATTTTAACTCATGTTTATGAGTAAGAGTAAAATTGAGCTAGTATTTCTACAATTCTGGAAGACTCGGCCAAGGAATAGTGTAGAAATTTACAGCCCATTTGCCAAAGCCTTTTTTGAGTGACGATTTCTGGCCTAGCAATAATGAATGGACTATAGTATACATTATGAGTTAATGTATACTATAGGCCTTAGTCTTATGATTCGAGTAAGGTATGTCAAGTTAGATGGCAAACGTTTAACATAGCAGAAAGACAAGTTTTAGTGACTTGCTTTCTTAAATTATAGTTGATATTATTATACACAGAAAATGCTTCTCGTTTTTAAAGGATTAATGGCAATGTGATTAAATTTTTATCGAAATCGGAATTAAATGACGTACCCGGCCTAGTCGCCACGAAATTACCAAATACAGTGATTAGTGCTTCATCCTCATCACCCATTTCATAATTAGTTGTATAGTTATGGGCTCCCTGTAAAATCCTCACCGTTTAGCGCCCCGCCAGTAAAGCACTATTGGCTCATTCTACTGTATACTGGATATGTTCAAGGAAGGACATTCTGAAACCGTCATTATACGAGTATGCCCACGTGACAGAAAATGGCACATACTTATAGAGTCATATATCTGTTAAACCTGACTGTTACTGTACATACCGATTATTTATATGTTTGATCTAAATACTTTCTACTTCTAATTCTACGTGAGTCCGCCGCAATACGACCCGTTGACCTCTTTTTCTCCCCCCCCCCCCCCCCACTTAGAGGACGAGTGTTGTAGCCTATATTCTAGTTCCCCGGGTCCGGTCACGAGGGTTCAGATGAGGGGGTCACGTGAAACATGCCGCGGGGTCAAGGAGGCTGACCGGTCGACGCCCCTACTAGCCAGACCTCCGCCCACCTTGCATACGTGGGCGGCGCCTTATGCCACAGTCACAGGAGACGCTTTTCTTTATTTTATTCTGGTTAACATTAGATATTATTGAGCTTAAAAAAGACGTCTCCTACTCATGGGTGCTAGAGCTACCTCAAGTACTACTGCATTTCAATGCTTCCTTGCTTTCTTGAATGCTGGCTGACAATACAATATTTGATATTATTTAACACAGAAAAGGCTTCTCGTATTATAGAGATAAATGGCTAACTTAAATATTTGTCTTACATATATTGATTTTGTTCAATGTGATAAATATATTATTTAAATATATAATATATAGCCATCATATTTCCAAGCAGTCACCTCATTAAAATTAGTTCAATGACAACTCGAATCCATTGCTCCACCAAATTCCTCATAAATGAGGATTCACTAGTATTTGTCTAATGACCAAAACACTGATCTAGTTATTCAGTGTATGGAATTATCAGCGTTTTCATTTACAGCTAATTATGAATAGCTTAGTGTTTAGTTATAGTTTAAAAATTGCGTTGTATTACAGGTATGTTATAGTTAAAAAAGTTAACTTTGTATTATCAGTATATATCTATTAACCTTTTGAGGATTATGACGCGTTTTGGCCATTTATGCTGGGTATCATTAGGCGATTTTCCACAGCATAGAAATGATCTGTGGGAAGTCAAAGGGTAAAGAATATATCAATTAACCCTCTAACGTCAATATAACTTTCCTAATCTGAACAAAATTGTCTAATAACAGCCATAATAAACAGTTAAAGCACGTAATAATCCTCAAAGGGTTACTAACGACGTAGTAATGGGGTTGTCAGACCAATAAAACATAAAGCTGGTGTCACACGAGTGTTTTTTCTGGCAATTTGTTCAGGTATTTGTGGTCTGTCATCTTCCTAATTAAAGTTATGTATTAGTTTGGTCTCTTAAAATCATACCTATTGTCTATTGGACGATTTTAATGTGAAAATACAAAAACTGGTATTAACAAAAAACTTGCTCATCGGAAATAGACGGAAAATCGCTCGTGTGACATCGCCTTACATTTTGTGGGTAGTATGCCTGCTAACACAGTCAGGTATAGTCAGGACCGGTAGGAATCAAAGGGTAAAAGACACCCTTCAAAACTAATACGAATATAATCAGCTGGAGATTGATTAAAAAAAAAAAAAAAAAAAAAAAAAAAAGTGTCTAATTGATAGGGTTTAGTTGGTTATCCGCTGCGAGTGATAAGATTTGTTTGATAATTGGTATTGTGTTTAAAGCTATCTATCTATATATCTATCTATCTATCTATCTATCTATCTATCTATCTATTTATATATATATATATATATATATATATATATATATATATATATATATATATATATATATATATATATATATATACTAGCAGCGGTACCCGGCGTTGCCCGGGTTTAAATTCTACTACCATAATCACCATCATCAATCACTACTACCACAATCATCACAATACTACTACTACCATAATCACCGGCCTCGACCTCCCTGTGCCTCATTAAACGGTGACCTCGATTTCGGCCGCTAAATGACCTCCGATTTTGGATCTGACCTCATCCGTAACCCCATTTTGGGGGCTGCGAACAACTTTCGTTCCATACATCTTTTCGATCGGAGGCCGCCTCCTGCCCCAAACGGCCATTTGTTTCATTTTTTTGTTATTGTTTTTTCAATTTCGGCCTCGAAACGACCTCCGATCGTGGCCTCGCCCCCTCTATGACCTGACCCAGGTCAATTGACACACACATGCAAAGTTTCAGCTCCCCAGGTCCAAAACTGCTGCCGCCTATTAAGAACACACAGACAGACAAACAGACACACGAACTGATTTAATAATATATATATATATATATATATATATACTGTTATACAGTATATATAATGTATAGACACGCACTTTTAATAAGCAGAATATTATATCTCATAGCGGATATATTACACTGCCACCAATAAATTTATATAAACTACAAATTCAAAATTCACTACTGATGACATGTCGGTATAGTTAATGTAGAAGATATCATGGGGAAGTTTACCTCCGTACATTTTTTAGTTATCTATTATTATTTTATTATTTCTCCGATTTAGCTAAAAGTGCACCTGAATCAGATTCTAATCACCCAGAATTGGCTATAGTAACTAGGGAGAAGAAAATATAATATATCATGATATATTCTAGTGTAGTCAAGCTTGAAATTGTGCAAAAGACGGGCGGGTTTGGGCGGCTCTTGGGCGGGCATGGGCGTGTCTGTGGGTATTGACGGACTGTCTGGAGCAGGAGGTGACCTGACCTGGGGCGATATTTTGTTTTTCTTTTAACAACGATAGTGTTTTTATATATATTTTGTTATTATATTTTGTGTTTTAAGTTACCCTGTGTCGTAGGTCCATTATTTAAGCTTTGTTTATCCATTTCTCTAATACAAAGAATTTAAGTTTTTTCGCACATCCGAACAAAGTATGTATATACGAAGGTTTTATTTTTCGATTCTATTGAAGAATACTTTTTGTTACATCCAGAGAGGAATATATAGTTATGATTTTGATGGGGTACTTCGACTTTTGATCGTGACTTTGCATATGTCATCGCAGGCGTTATTACTGTTTACTTATTACCTTTCTTATACAGTTAATGGTAACACATCTATAAAAGTGCACATATTTGGAGCGGTAATCTGATTGCATCTACATGTTTTTTTTTTGTGTATGTGCATGAAGGAGACAAAGGGCAAAGTTCCCTGTAACTAGTGTCTCCCCCAAGGTTGAAACAGTGATAGAGAGCCAAAATCAAGGTACGTTAGAGGTAATTTAGGTGTGTTGGAAAGAAGTGCGGTGTGCTTGTTAAGTGTAGTGAAATTATAAATAAAAAATATGATAACATAAATATAGTACTATATACACAAACAGCCCCAACTGTCTGGGATAAAAATAATGCCACCCGGGATCATCAGTGTCACTCTTACTTTCCTTTCTGGTGGAATACTCAAGGCTGGAATATTGTATTCTGATATGCACAGACTGGCTCCTTATAGTGTCTCACCTGCCTTAACCTCTTCAGTGCAACGATGTCTATTTTTGTTTGGGGGGGGGGGGGGTTGGCAAAATAAGTCGTGTTTCCGCTGTCATTACGTTTTGCTCGCTGTGTGCTGTATTAATGTCTGACAGATGTTGAATTGGGTGTGAAAAGATAGGAACATGTGTGTGTATCTCAATCGAAATTATGAATTAAAGCTTACATAGTGCTGATACCAATTATTGATAGAAATATACTTGGTGCCGCGACATCACTTATTTGGCCGACTGTACTAGTAGACAGTCATCATCAGTTGGGAAATAAATTCTTTAGTCAATGGCTAATATTGATTCCTGGTAATGCATAAATGCTCGGACATTTGGTGTGAGCATCCTAGGTTCGAGTCCTTGGAGTGCCACATGTGTTTGTTGATTTCATTAATTGAGTTTAGAAGTGATGTTGGTTGGTGACAACAATTATAATTACACATTTTATACTGTAATTAACACATCATTAACTGCTTTTACCATCGAAAAGCACCACTTAATATTGTGCTAACCTTTCCTGTTTTCACATAAGGTAGGTAGCATAGTTACAAGCAGCTTCGTAAGGATCATTATATATGTTGTTGCTTGTTTCCTTTGTACTACTTTTTACACAGTATAGCAAGTGTTTTATGTGTTAGTATATATGAATATATATATATCTTTGGCTTGTATCCATTCGGCCCCATTCAGCCTACTGTTTTAAGACTTACCCCCATCCACGTGTCAATATTTTCCTGGCGAGCGGCAGCGAGCCAGCATATATATATATATATATATATATATATATATATATATATATACAGTATATATATATATATATATATATATATATATATATATATATATACAGTATATATATATATATATATATATTTGTTTTGACAGCAAGATAAATTTGTAAATTTTTCGATAGAAAAATGTATCCGGCGAAGCCGGATTTTTCCATACAATGCTGGCTCGCTATCGCTCGTCAGGAAAAAATCGACACCTGGATGGGGATAAACGTCTTAAAACAGTTGGCTGAATGGGTCCGAATGGATACAAGCCAGGGAAAGAGAGAAAAGGAGAGAAAGATAAACAAAAGAGCTGGTGACCCCCCTTAAAACTAGAACAGTGTGTGCCAACAGTGAAATATATACATCATAAACAGTGTGTGCCAACAGTGAAATATATACATCATAAACAGTGTGTGCCAACAGTGAAATATATACATCATAAACAGTGTGTGCCAACAGTGAAATATATACATCATAAACAGTGTGTGCCAACAGTGAAATATATACATCATAAACAGTGTGTGCCAACAGTGAAATATATACATCATAAACAGTGTGTGCCAACAGTGAAATATATACATCATAAACAGTGTGTGCCAACAGTGAAATATATACATCATAAACAGTGTGTGCCAACAGTGAAATATATACATCATAAACAGGAAAAGTGAGATCAGGTCAATATATGTCTGGGTATTTTGGCCAGCTTACAAGTGTCGTGTATATACAGTAAGATGTAGGTGAACGGAAGTGACGACGAATGGGAGCAGCAGTGAATGGCAAGACTCTTATTATATGGCCCGGAAGTTAAGGGGGAGACGGTCGGTTTTTCTGGTCCCCTTTCTCCCTCGTGTTTAGTCCCATTTGTTTTGAGATTTTTAGACGTTCGGCCCATTTGTTTGGCGATTTTAATACCTTTCGTCCCATTTCGTTATACATTTTAAGACCTTTCGTGCCATTTAGGTGTCGAATTTTTCCAGAGGCCGGAACATTTTTCTATCGACAAATTTACAAATTTATCTTGGGGGGGGGGGGGTCTAGGGGATGTTTTTCTAAGTATGAGGGATATCTAGCGAGGAAACTAAGAATTTATGAATGAATGAATTTATAGGTCAAAAAAGCAGCCAGTGTCTCCTTGAGGGGGGTGACCTGCTTTTTGTTATTTCTGTCCTTTTCTCTCTTTCTCTGGCTTGTATCCATTCGGCCCCATTCAGCCAACTATTTTAAGACGTTTTTACCCATCTAGGTGTCGATTTCTTCCTGGCAAGCGATAGCGAGCCAGCATTATTTGAAGAAATCCGGCTTCGCCGGAGACATTTTTCTATCGAAAAATGTATACATTTAGCCTGCTGTCAAACAAAACTAAAAAATATGCTGGCTCGCTACCGCTCACGAGTACAAAATTGACACCTGGATGGGGATAAACGTCTTAAAACAGTAGGCTGAATGGGGCCAAATGGATACAAGCCAGAGAAAGATAGAAAAGGACAGAACAAAAACAGGTCACCCCCCTTAACTCCACATTCCAGTTCACGCCCAGTCATTGATCTCGATGTTTTATTTGTTTTATTTACCCTTTGTTTTATTCACCCTTTGTTTTATTCACCCTTTGTTTTATTCACCATTTGTTTTATTCACCCTTTGTTTTATTCACCCTTTGTTTTATTCACCCTTTGTTTTATTAACCCTTTGTTTTATTCACCCTTTGTTTTATTTACCCATTGTTTTATTCACCCTTTGTTTTATTCACCCTTTGTTTTATTCACCCTTTGTTTTATTCGCCCTTTGTTTTATTCACCCTTTGTTTTATTCACCCTGTTTTATTCACCCTTTGTTTTATTCACCCTTTGTTTTATTCACCCTTTGTTTTATTCACCCTTTGTTTTATTCACCCTTTGTTTGATTCACCCTTGCAGTACCGGTGACGTTTCTTTTATTTGACTTCGGCTACATTTAGAGGATTTTATGAAGCTTATGAAAGATATATGGTAGCTGAAAGGATTAATTGGTATGGTATATTATAGCCTTCTTTTGATTGATAGACATCCTGCCCAAGCTGAATACAATCGTCAAATAGTTACCAGAATATAATGGAAATGTCGTTACCGGGTTAATTCTTTGTACCTTCTCAATCTGGTGGTACAGATAAACGTGGCCTAACTATAGCTAACTTACTTACTTACTTACTTACTTACTTACTTACTTACTTACTTACTTGCTTACTTACTTACTTGCTTACTTACTTACTTGCTTACTTACTTGCTTACTTGCTTACTTACTTACTTACTTACTTACTTACTTACTTACTTACTTACTTACTTACTTACTTACTTACTTACTTACTTACTTACTTACTTACTTACTTACTTACTTACTTACTTGCTTACTTACTTACTTACTTACTTACTTACTTACTTACTAACTAACTAACTAACTAACTAACTAACTAACTAACTAACTAACTAACTAACTAACTAACTAACTAACTAACTAACTAACTAACTCACTCACTCACTCACTCACTCACTCACTCACTCACTCACTCACTCACTCACTCACTCACTCACTCACTCACTCACTCACTCACTCACTCACTCACTCACTCACTCACTCACTCACTCACTTTTATACTTGAAACAAATATTGCCGTATATGTTGGAATACAAAACTATATAATACCAGGTATTTGAATGTTTCTATAATGGGTAGACTTAGCACGAACGCTCGAACACCTGTTGAAAAGTCGCTAAGTTCACAGATACTTTATTTTGCTTGACATATCCTAAAATGTCATATATATTGTATCTAGGAATCTAAACTCCAGCTACATCTCTTCTTAGAACGAGCACGATTAACCTCACCGAACATAAAATAAATTAACTTGCCCTCATTCTGGTTAAGGGGGTCCACCTCGATTTGTTCTCTCTTTCTCTCCCTCTCTCTTTGGCTTGTATCTATGGAGCCCCATTCAGCGTACTGTTTTAAGACGTTTACCCCCATCCAGGTGTCAATACTTTCCTGGCGAGCGGTAGCGAGCCAGCATAATTATATTCTGTATAACTTTGTTTAAAGCAAGCTAAATTTGTACATTTTTCGATAGAAAAAATTCTCCGGCGAAGCCGAATTTCTCCATACAATGCTGGCTCGCTATCGCTCGCCAGGAAGAAATCGACACCTGGATTGGGATAAACGTCTTAAAACAGTTGGCTGATTGGTGCCGAATGGATTCAAGCCAGAGAAAGAGAGAAAAGGAGAAACAGAGAAAAAAGTCAGGTGACCCCCCTTAAATTATGTTACAGTAATCCTGAAATACGCTTGTGTTTGTGCTTGGCGATACTTGGTGAAGATGCTCGTGGTTCAATATTTTTGGCCTGATGTTAATTATTTATGGCCAGTCATTTGTAACCTAATAATGTCAACCACGTCGGTTGTGGCAGCGGGGGAACATTAGAGACACCTGAACAGATTGAACAGCTGCCGACTTTTTAATGGACTTTAAAGTTCAGTAGCATATTTATACATTACACCTGTTTCAATAATGTTAATGTAAACTATGATACTCGATAGTGGAGCAATTTAACAGTGTCGTTAATGCTTGACTGGAAAAAAATACCCATATGACAGAAAACGTTTGGGTATTTTTCTGTAATACTCTACGAGTAGCATAAGTGAGTCGGGTGGAAAAAGGATTCCCTGGTGGGCCTCAGTCGACCTCTTGTTGATTTCCGTGTGAATATGTTCATATTTTTTCATTGGATTAATTTTTAGGTTGAAAAAATAGGTCCCCAACTTGTTTTTTAGGTTGAAAAAATAGGTCCCCAATTTGTTTTTTTAGGTTGAAAAATAGGTCCCCAACTTGTTTTTAGGTTGAAAAAATAGGTCCCCAACTTGTTTTTTAGGTTGAAAAAATAGGTCCCCAATTTGTTTTTTAGGTTGAAAAATAGGTCCCCAACTTGTTTTTAGGTTGAAAAAATAGGTCCCCAACTTGTTTTTTTAGGTTGAAAAAATAGGTCCCCAATTTGTTTTTTAGGTTGAAAAAATAGGTCCCCAACTTGTTTTTTAGGTTGAAAAAAATAGGTTCCCAACTTGTTTTTTATGTTGAAAAAATAGGTCCCCAACTTGGCGCCATTGAGTCAAGTTGTCCGATTTCAGCCTTACAAGAAATCGCAATTATGTACGCTTATGGCTATTTATCATTATATATTTTACATCCCACGCTGGAGTTATTTTCTGACAACTGACACACATCCTCACCGTGAACTAAGTTTATGACAGAAGATGAAGGTGATTGTGTGACCGAGTGTAGCTCTAGCGTGCAGGGGTAAAAACTGTTAGCATGATACACGCCAGGGAGCATTAACACTGATCTATTAAAGGTAAATACCCTTACATGTTGTTGAAATGAGAAGGAAGTGAATGTACAGAAGTTTCTTTATATATATATATATATATATATATATATATATATATATATATATATATATATATATATAGGCTTTATAGTATATAATATATTTCCCTTTATTACTTTGCATGTTGTCTCCTTTATACACATAGAAGTAAATATATGTATATTAAAATAGTATATATTTGGAATAAATGTTTTTTTGGCTGCTACTATTTGGCTAGGTTAGGATAGGTGAAGCTATGTTAGTGCTATGAATTGATTCTGGTTGAATTATCGCTGGTTGAAATGGTTAACAATTTCAGTCTTCTGGGAACCCAATTTTAAATAATATATCATAGGAGATCTTAACCTCAATTCCAGCAGGCGGCCGTCCTCTTCCGTCCGTCCCGTTGAGGTAATAGGACTGAGCGGTGTCCCCTGGGCCGGGATCACCCGGAACAAGGCTAGATTCCCCCAGAATACTTGGGTCCAATCTCCGGGTGAGGGAGCCCTTATAGCATAGCGGGAGCCCAGAGCTAGCTTTTATCCGTGACGCCATTTTAGAGGACTGAAACATATGGTAGCTCAGTTAATGTATCTCTAATAACCTGACAAATATTATTACTATTCATAATATTTATGTTGATTGCCAAATTATTCAAGTGCAAATATTGGTATAATTATAAATTACAATAAATATTGCCTAATTTTAAATAATATACTTCCACATTATTGCAAAACAAATTATATCATAGATAACTTATCAATATAGGTATAATCACGACATAATGAATTTTCACTATGATGATTACACACGAAATGTCTTCAGTTGTCCTTGCTCATGTTACTGAGGAGAGAGAGAGAGAGAGAGAGAGAGAGAGAGAGAGAGAGAGAGAGAGAGAGAGAGAGAGAGAGAGAGAGAGACTGTCTGTCTGTCTGTCTGTCTGTCTGTCTGTCTGTCTGTCTGTCTGTCTGTCTGTGTCTATCCTGTGGAGTCGTCCTGCCAGGGGCCTAGTGGAAGGAACCAAGTTAAGGAAGGCTTGGTGTTCTTTTTTTACTGATATTCCTATACCCTGTTCCAAATAGGTAGTCCAGATATCGTGAACCCTAACCTCTATAACTCAAAAAGGGCTAGAGCAAATGGGCTGTACATTTTCACACCTATTCCCTGGGTAGCCCTTCCCAAATAGTAGATATTTTAGCTCGATTACTCTAGTCGTTTGTGAGTTATAGAGGTTAATGTTCAAGAGATGTGGTCTACTAACTTGGAATAAGGTATATAGTCATCTTCGTTGTCTCTGGATATTCTAGGTAGGTTTGTATTGCCTATTTGTGGAAGATAAAGTGTATATATTCATTAATTGAAAGGGTAAAATTATGCAGAGCGGTCGATTTGGGCTTATATAGCTAGAATAGGATTACATAGACGTCGCCGGTGCAGCATTGGTTAATATAATAATCTCGCGTTAAACCACAATACAGTGATTTTTAATGTGTTATGTATGGCATTCCTCAGTTGAAAAATGTACTATAATAGCATCATGATGAAGGTTTCTCTCTTCCACAGATGGTTGAAATTTAGTTAACTATTTTAAGCATTTTCATACACAACGATAATTATTTCATGAATTGCATACCGGTACTTAGCTTATGGAAATCTCGGAGTAAAACACACACACACACACACACACACACACACACACACACACACACACACACACACACACACACACACACACACACACACACACACACACACACACGTCACTTATCTCATACGGTTTTGTCTACATTGTTAATATTATATATATAATTATCACAATATATTGCAACAAATGGATTAATTCGTTTATAATGAAGTATTTTAAGCATACACAAATGATATTATCTGTGAGCAATATTCATCACAGATCAACTCAACGATTTAAATTTTACCATCAAGCGATTTTACCGGACCCATAAAAAGGACCCCTAGCATTAAAGGGTTAACTGCTTTTTATACCGTATGGGGGCGAGTCCTGGGCACCTGAAGGGTTCTTGGGGCCCGACCTAGTGAACTGGTCTTTGTTTTAGCGGCTGTTTTAGCGGCTCCAGAGTGTATTTTGTGTAAACCAGTTCTGACCGTTCGTACAATCGTGGACAGGAATTTCTGGATTTTTTTTTAGAGCCGCATTTTTTTTATACTATTGAACTACTATTTCGTTATACTATTGAACGTATTACGATAGCTAATTGAACCACATAAATCAAAGTATTGAAATTAATTTGTTAAAGCTCACCATCTTATTCATTAAAAGTTGTTCAAATAATCATGACCATAAGTGTGGTAAGCTAATATCGGTTGCAATACAAAAATTACTTTTGGTCCCAGCCTAGCAAACTGTCCTTTGTCTTAGCGGCTCATCCACGCCCCTTTCGAGTGACGGTCTCTCCATTCAAAGAAAACCTGTTCTCCTTTCTTCCCCCGACCGGCCCTCACCAGACCCCCTCCCCCCACCACCAGGGTTCCTTGGATGTCCACGAGTAGCCCAGAGCTGCCTATACCCAAGGTGGTACTCTTTCTTGCCGATAATAATATCTATAAAATTCTTTTAGTCCTGTTCCAAATAAGCAGTCCAGAAATTGTGAACACAACCTCTGCAACTTAAAAAGGGCTAGAGTATAAGGGCTGCAAATATCCACATCTAATCCTTGGCTAACCCTTCCCAAATGCCAGCAATGTTAGCTCGATTACTCTAGTCGTTTGGGAGTTATAGAGGTTAATGTGCAAGAGTTTTGGCCTACTTACTTGGAATAGGGTATAGTACCCGAACGTTTTGAAATTGACCAGAAAGCGAACTTATCAAAATTAACCAGATTATAGCTAGCAGAACTTGCCTATTTGTGATAACCTTCAGTAAATTAACTAAGAATAACCTAACTCAACCCAACCTAACTGAATTGCTTAGCTTGAAGATTAAGCTATAATTTTCGATATCCGATCCCTAGCAAAATCAACTATAATGTATTGAGGTTGTAGCATATCTAACTAAAAGCAGAGAGAGAGAGAGAGAGAGAGAGAGAGAGAGAGAGAGAGAGAGAGAGAGAGAGAGAGAGAGAGAGAGAGAGAGAGAGTGAGAGTGAGTAGAAAATAGGTAGTTAGGTGTTTGTGTGTGCGTGAGTTCTTTACTACACACTATTTATCCTACATGTGTTTTAATAGAGGATAATTATTGTATTTTGTGTTAGAGCTCAGTACTTACACAATACCGGTACGACATAAACAATGTGATACAATATTCACTCCATTGTTTATATTATTATCACTATATACAGATTGTTGTAACAATTCGAGTTACATAAGTTACTTATTGCTAATATGTTAACATATCATTGCGAATATAATTTAAATTAAAACTAAAGGTGTTGTTGTTTTTCAACTTTATATTGCCAAAATAACCTATTATATAGTGTTTTATAGCATGTCGTGGTATTGCAGAAGTAACAATAATTCAGAAATGTCCTTGCATACCAACACAGGATTGATTCTAACCTTCTTGAGGGTAAGCAGCATGAAACAACAGGCGAAGGGTTCAAGAATACACAGACCCCCTACTTACGACAAATCCTCGGGTACGTGAACGATAAAAAATCCCTATAACTACCGACTGCTGTTGTGGGAACTAGGTGAGAACGATTGATCTGATGGAATCGAAGTGGTCAGAGGCTACGATTATAGCTGATTCAGACGGGCAATTTTTCCAGCGAATTTTTCGGGAATTCTGATCTGACAGTTGTTTAATTATACGTTTAAAAGCATTCAATCGAAAAAATATAATCCACCTTTAGCTTTGTCGCCGATACTAGCGCAAAATAGTTGCGACATGGAGCCAGAATATAATCACTGGTTTAAATTCGCAGGTAAAAACACTTTCCTAATATTATTGTATTGACCTCACGAATATTTGGAGTTGCCTAGGGTAGAGATTATTGGAACGTTACAGTGTTATTTATGCGTGCTTAAAAGTAGAAAACACAATACACATAATACGTTTGTTTTATCATTTGCATGTTCAGATTAGTACACAGACATGATTGAAACACATTTGAGCACAGAGTTTTCTATGTGGATGAGGGAAACAAAAAGCAAAGCTGCCTTTGACAAGTGCCTCCCCCAGAGTTGAAAGCAGGTAGGGACGGTAAAACTCAAGCCAGACCGAATAAACCCAAGTGATGACGAACAAACTCAGGCAGGGACGAGTAATTTTTGTGACAGAAAGAAGTGTAGTGTGCCTGTTTAGTGTAGTGAAGTAGATAGCAGGAGGACTTGGTCGCCTTGCCCTGCTGATGGTACTGTAGGGGGAGGGAAGGAGGGATGGTGACTGATGGGAACTCTCTGGGTGATGGGCGGTGTTGTCTTTGATGGGGAGGGCTGGTGGCTAGGGAGGGCGGGTCACCTGTAGAGGGCCCTAAGGATATGGAGTTCAGATGACTGTTTGATACCATTTGGGGACAACTAAAGTACAGACGTTGATAGTAAATGTGGATGCTTTTGACAACTCGTAAAGGGTTCGCTTGTAGTATTAACCACTAAAGTGGTCATTATAATGAACTGATTTGATATATCCATTATGCACCAAAGCAAGCATTACAAAAGCACACCCTATATCCACTCACTAGACTTCTTGATTACATAGTTGACATAAAACATTGCAACTTAAACAATATTTAAATACTTGAACTAAACCGGCACAGCAAACATGATCAGACCTTCAAAAGTACCTCCTGTGCTGGCATGCAGATAATTCAAAGTTGTGGCCTATAGAAGCTAAAAACGTCAACAGGTGTCCAGTCTCGGCTTCCTTCAGAGTCTCCAGGTGACCCTCTACTTCTCTGTGGTCCCTCTGGCTGTGCCCTGATGCTACACCTTGGGCTCCAGATCACGGTGTCTGGACTTTACCACACCACCCACTCCGAAACCGCCCAAAACCATCCGAGAAATACCCTCCTTTCTCACCCAAAAAAAATCCCTATCTAGTTACAATCCAGCTTCGTATAAGACCCAATCGCTTAAATGTTTGTGTGCTCCCGGTTTAAATATGACAGGATTTGATGTTGGAGTATTTTAGCTTTCTCGTCTTCCCAGCTCCAGACAGCTAATTGATGGCGGTGGTCACGACATCAGCACCCTATAATGACAGACACTCGCAGAAAAACGTGGCTCATTTTTCTTGAAGCTGTGGTCGAATTGAAGACTCCCAGCTGTTCGGTACGGGACGAAAAACATTTGTCACCACTGGGCAAGGAGACCTGCAGGCTACATATGGAAAGCAGAACCCACCATCTCCCATTTCACAGCCATTCGCAATCAGATTTGAGAGATTTCCACAGGCATTTGCAATCAGATTTGAGAGAATTTTGCGATGAAATTTATCTTGCTGAAAAAACTTAACCCATCCCGTACCGGTGACGTCCTTTTTGTTATGGTAAAAATTAGACGATTTTGTTCAGCTTAGGAAGGACGTCTACCAATTCAAAGGCTACAGACTATCTCAACCAACCCTTTTAACTACCACAGATCCTACCTTAGCTGCATAATATCGTAATACATATAGCTAGAATACAATATAACACACGTCGCTGGTACTCAAAATGTTAAATTAATGGTAGTAAACCCACATTACCTATACGTTCAGCTTGGTATGTTGTGGTGAGCACCCTGCATACAGACACATTTTAGTTTATTTGAGGGTTATCCTACACACACACACACACACACACACACACACACACACACACACACACACACACACACACACACACACACACACACATATTCTCTCTCTCTCTCTCTCTCTCTCTCTCTCTCTCTCTCTCTCTCTCTCTCTCTCTCTCTCTCTTTTTCCCTGAATGCACATGAACAAAAAGGAATATTTTTCCTCTCTCAATATATGTCCATAATATCCCTCTGTTCCTTTCAACATGCATTAATATAATCTACACAAATAATTATTATAGATTTGGCTTTTCCATTTAGATCCATAGATACTTTCTGGTTCAGTCTAATAGCGGATAATGAACTTAAATAAACATGTTTATTTATGTTTAGTGTTATATATATATATATATATATATATATATATATATATATATATATATATATATAAATATTATAAATCGACTAGAAAATCAACCTTTACCCCCTTTATAAATAGCAATGGACTCTGCTAAATTCAGTAGATCAGAAAATCCCTCTACTCCTTTCAACTCCAACAAGAACAGACTAATAATAGATTCGCTTTCGCATTCGAGTCTATATATTCCCTTTAATTAAGTTTAATAATGGATAAAGAAAACATATAAACAAGATACTCTTAGTTTCCCATAACTGACCACTACATTCCACTGGTCTCTTCAACTCGGCTGAATAAAAACAAACAATTATAAACTTCGCTTTCCCATTGGAGTCCATAAATTCCTTCTCGCCCCGTCTAATAGCGGATAATGAGGGTAAACAATCGGTTGTGAATGGGGAAAGGAAGGTGGTGGAGGTGGTTAGGGTATGTAGATGAACAAAGTCGCATAGAGTACCCTAAGAGTCAGGTCACTGGGCGCCATTTTAGTTCCCCTTGTCCCTCTGCCAAACATTCGATGCATTCAGATAGTTAGGTAGCTAGAAAATAATGGAATCTGACAAGGAAAGATATTTAACTATAATTATATGCTAGCTAAATAATTAAATATAGAAATAATATGATATTCCATGGTAACTAAAATACCGCACTTTTTTTAAATGCGATGTTGCTACTGTAAATTGTGAAAGGAAACAATTTCTAGTGAATGAGACAGGCTGAAGGTGAAGGGTAAGTGTGTGCATTTAGCTACTTACTCATGATAGGCAACTTTATATATCAACTATAAAATCATGTACTGTATGCACATTCAGACTTTCTCAATCCTATCGTAATGCTTCTCCCACATCCCCCGTATATCATGCTGGCAGAAAAGGCAGAGAATAAATAGAAAAACAAAAAAGAAAGACAAAAAATAGACCTCCACCAATCCCAAACGAAATTTTAATGGTGAAGTATGAGGTCTCTAAGAAACAAACCCTGGCTCAATATGAACCATTGAACAGCAAAGCGAACCTCCATAATGTACATTTTAGATCAACAAATATGAGCAGATTCGATTCAGTTCGGTGTGGCTTTGAAACAATACAGCCACTATACATGTCCTCGAGTGTACAGCTAACCGCCTGAGTACAAGGGACTGGAGTTCTCGAAAGGGGGCTCCAATCCTGACGCTATTCTTGACTTACAGTGTGCTGGCTTAATATTCCAGAAGGGTTGATAGCCTCTGAAGTCCTATTTTAACAAACTAAGCCTGCATAGGAATAAAGATAGCGCCCAAGTGTCACCCCAGCGGTACCCTGTTGTAGGAAATTACCCTCTCTCGTTGTGGTCAGTGTATTGTTGGGGTCGTCATAGTAGTACGGGACTAGGAAACAAGATGGCGTCCATAGTGCTCACTTTGACGGTACCCTGTTGTACCAAGTCACCACCTTCTCTCGTGGTCAGTGTGTTGTTGGGGTCGTCAGAGTAGTAATGGGTGGTGACAGCTGCCTCGCCTCTCGATGACCACCCCTATTGTCAGGGTGGCAGTGGGGTTAGTTCGCACACAAGTTGTTTTCTTTACACCATAGTTGAATTGTCCATGCTTTTAAATTGTTTAAGATAAATTAGATTAGCCTCTTTCCAGAATTAGGTTGGGTTAGAGTTAAATTAGATGAATGTAGGTTAAGTTAGCTTATCAGCCTCTTTCCAGAATTAGGTTAGGTTAGAGTTAAATTATATGAATGTAGATTAGGTTAGCTTATCATAGATTAGGTTAAGCTTGCGACAGGTTAGGGTAGATTAGAGGTGATAAGGTCGGAATAGGTTAGGTCAGCTTAGGTAAGATTACGCTAAATCAGGTTCGGTAAGATTAGGCTAGGTTGGGTTAGGATAGGATAGATTAGGATTGGTTAGGGTAGTCAAAAATTACTTTTGGTTGATTGGCCAAAATTCTTTACCCCTAAACACTATAACTCCGAAAAGACTAGAGTAATCGAGTTAATTTGTCTGCCATATGGGAAGAGTCGTCCAAGGAATAGGTGTGGGTATTTACAGCCCATTCTCTCTAGCCTTTTCCGAGATACAGAGGGTAGGAGTTACGAGTTCTGGCGTACCTATAATGAACAGGGTATAGACGTAACCAGGTGGATTCCATATATAGGTGAACTGACTGTAGACGAAAATACTCGAGAGCAGAATAATGCTATGTTAATTAATATACTTTCTTCAGATTTCACGAATAATGAGTCTTCTTATTGTTATCAGTATTAATTGTTGAGCACTCCTTTTGTCCTAGTAGAATAATATTATTTGAACAGTTTAAATAGCTACCGGAGACTTTCCTTAATGTTGAAGAATGGGTCACACTCAATCTGGGGGTCTTTATAAGGTCACCCAATTATATATCGCGTCATATTTTACAACGATAAGGTCCGGAAGAAACATAGAGGTGGTTAACCCCTTCTGTACCGGCGACGTCTTTTTAAGTTTAGTCTAGCTATATTTAGACGATTTTGTGCAGTTTAAGAAGGATCTGTGGTGGTAATAATGGTTAAGTGAGATAGCTCGAAGCCTGTTAATTGCTAGAGATCCTTCATAAACTGCATAAAATCGATTAGTGGTAGCCAGAATAAACTTAAACAGACGTCGCTGGTACAGAAGGGGTTAATTAGGAGGCCAGCAAGCAGCTAGGGAGCAAATGGGGCCTGACTTTGTTCTTGTCGCTGATATTTATATAGTCATAAGTACCTGCCACCTTCAGCAGCGGGAACAACACGTCTCTACAATTGTTATTATTATATTCGCGGGGACGAGGTGTGTGTGTGTGTGTGTGTGTGTGTGTGTGTGTGTGTGTGTGTGTGTGTGTGTGTGTGTGTGTGTGTGTGTTATCTCCTTCGCTTCTATTATCGCTATTATTATTATTATCTCTTGTGTTGTCTCTCTCTCTCTCTCTCTCTCTCTCTCTCTCTCTCTCTCTCTCTCTCTCTCTCTCTCTCTCTCTCTCTCTCTCTTTAATCATATTTTAGAATTTGAAAGTGCATATGTATGGACCTATGTCCTAAGTTTGGGAAGACTTATAGTAATTTGACTAAACTGAACCTAATATATCGCATAATAGAACAATGTATTGAAAGTATTTCGAACTAAAGCCTATCACTGACGAATTAAATTATACACACACTCCCTATCATATATAAATGTATATTTGTCTTGCTATGTGTATGAGGGAGACAAAAGGCAGATTTTCTGTAACAAGTGTCTCCCCAAAGCCAAAAGAGTTACAAATTCAAGGGACGTTAGGGTCAAAATATAAGTAAACAAATAGATTCGTGGTGATCTAGAGACGGAGGTGGCGGTGGGTGGAGTCACTTCCCCCCCTGAGGCAGTCCAGCACCACCAATTGTTTAGTGGTGGAGTGGTGGTGTTGTGGTCACTGGCCAGACCACACCTGTTGAGTTATGGCCCACAACCTATGGTTATTATACAGGTCTTTATATACAGGGATTTATACAGGTCGTAGAGGTCTTTATGATTGCTATTATACAAGTGATAATGCAGGTCTTTATACAGGTCATAGAGGTTTTTGTACATGGCAATATGCAATTGATTATACAGGTCTTTATGCAGGGATTTATACAGGCCATAGGTTATTATTCATGTCTTTATACAAGTGATTATACTGGTATTTATACGGATTTATACAGGTCGTAGAGATTTTATGAATGGTATTTATACAAGTGATTATGCAGGTCTTTATACAGGGATTTATACAGGTCATAGAGGTTATTATTAATGTCTTTATACAAGTGATTATACTGGTGTTTATACAGGGATTTATACAGGTCACAGAGGTGTTTGCACATAAAACTATACAAGTCATTATGCAGGTCTATATACAGGGCTTTATACAGGTTACAGGTCTTTATTTATGCCCAAGTAATAATACAGGTCTTTATGCAGGTCAAAGAGGTCTTTATTCATGCTATTATATAAGTAATTGTGCAGGTCTTATAGGTTTTATGTATATTTCAATATATAGGTCATACATAAATCCCTCTACAGTTCATTATTTCCTTGTCTTTTAGTTATTATTCAGTTTGTATGCAGTTGATACAGGTCGTTAGGTAAGTTATTATGCAGGGTACTATACAGGTTCCATCACCATCAATTATTTTGTGTTGGTGTTGTGGTCACTGCCAAACTATACAAATCTTGACCCCTTAACTTCTTATAACTCGAAATTAATAAAAGCAATCGGGCTGATGTTTCTATCATTTGGGAAGAGTCCACCAGGAAATAGGTGTGTATATTTACAGCCAGTTTGCTCTAGGCCCTTTTGAGTTACAGAGAGGTCAGGGATCAAGATTATTGTCAAGTTCGTTGGCGCTACATATACACCTGTTGTGTTATGGTCATTATACAGGGGGTCACTTAGGGTTAATTTCTTCTCTTGCTGTATATGGTTCCTCTATCTTTCGTGCTGTCGCTCTCCATATTTCCTGATAAACTGACCAACCATTTAAAACAACAGTTAGTTCAGTATTATCGGTTGACTTTGTTGTAAAAAGAAATGCAAAATCTGAATTGTGATATATAAAATACTTCACTGTTATTACTATTTTTATTCGCATTATTATTATCATCATCATAATCATCACCATCATTATCATTATCATTATTATCATCAGTATTAGTAGTAGTATGAAATATGATTTTTTTTCTTCATAATATGATAAACAACTTCAAGAACACATTTTGCTTATATCAGAAAAAGCTGCGTAGGTTTAAACCATATTTAAGTTTAAGATATATAGCTTCTATTTTGTTTTTATTTGTCTGAATTGTTAAGATGATATCATCGTAAAGTATTCCCTGGTGACACCATCATAATTTTACCGGGTTGACCAGAAAGTTTTGTTTTATATAAATTTATAAACGTGTGGCTATTATACATCAAAAGCATTAGTAGGCAGTTTCTTTCCTAACATTAATTTTTTCTTTTAGTGAATATTTACTAATCTTTCGAATATTTCTCACGTATGCATTACGATTCTGACAAATCAACTTAGACATTAATCGACTTTAATTTGCAAGTCAGTGTCACACACATATTCTCCCAATCCAATTCAAGCATTATTTGCTTAATACTTTGAAGATTGTTTTGTGAAAAAGCAAAACAAAATTATTGTTGTTCTCTTTTAATTAATTGATACACAAATATTATCCAATGGGTAGAACTTGACGTTATTGTTGATATAAATCTGGAGATTTTAACACACATTACAAGAACAGTGCATGTCAGGAAGTGATAGTTACGGTTCACAAATATTCTAAACTGTCGAGTACAATAAACACTACTTTTGCTTTGGGGATTTAGACTCTCCACACTAATTCTCCACTCCTCGCCGTGTCTAAAGGCACACCAGTACACTCTCAACAATTATTAAATAATCCTCAATTAATAATTAAAGAAGAGGTCCGACGCGATGGTGTTAAAGACTCTAAGTTTTGTCTGTCCAGAAAATAATTTAATGGGAGCGAGACAAAAAAAAAAAAAAAAAAAAAAATCGCTTTACTGAAGGAGTTAACCCCTTCAGTACCATGACGCTTGTTTACCTTTGATTCTGGCTAAAATTAGATGATTTTATGCAGTTTAAGAAGGACCTATGTTACTATGAGGGTGTATTGGGATCGTATTAACCCATTTGAGTTGTATAGGTAGATTATAATGTAAAGAAAATCGTCTAATGGTAACCAGAATACGATGGAGATTACGTAATGGTGGTGAAGGAGTTAAGGGGGGGGATAGTTTTTTTTGGCCCCCCTTCTCCCTCATGTTTAGGCCCATTAGTTTTTAGATTTTATGACGTTCGGCCCATTAGTTTGACGATTTTAAGACCTTTCGCCCTTTTATTTGTCAATATTAGAACCTTTCGTGCCATTTAGGTATCGGTTTTTTCCTGGCGAGCGATAGCGAGCCTGAAGTTTTAGATGGAACCGGCCTGTGCCCAGGATTATTTTTACAGAAAAATTAGACATTTATCTCGAAGGGGGGGGGGGGGGGGTCTAGGGGGTGTTTTGTTTTAAGGCCGATTGAGGTCTAGCGAGGAAACTAATATATAAAAACATTAAAAAATGTTCGACCAAAAAACACATAATTCCCCATTAAATGAGAGGGTCCAGGTTTTGTCTGTCCACCTCCCGGGAATAGTTGTTTTGGTAGAGCGGCGGATGATTTGTCTAAGAGGTTAATGTTGGGCGGGTCCGGGTGGGTCCTGGGCTAACCAAACGCGGCCCTGATATATGGAGGTACAATCTGGGCAACTTTGACCCCTTGCGAGGATGTGTGGTCGCGGATATATATGTGTGTATGTTTGTTCTGTATGTATGTGTGTGTGCGTGTGCGTGTTTGTCCTTGGCTAACAAAACGTGGCCCTGATATTATATGGAGGTACAATCTGCTGCTTTTTGTCCCCTTGCGAGGATGTGTGGTCGCGGATATATGTGTGTATGTATGTTTGTTTTGTATGTATATGTATGTGTATATTTATATGTATATTTCTGTGTCTGTGTTTGTTTCGTTAGCTACCAAAACGCGGCCCTGATATATGGAGGTACAATCTGGGCAACTCTAACCCCTTGCGAGGATGTGTGGTCGCAGATATATATGTGTGTTTGTTCGTTCTGTATCTCCTGCATCTGTTAGATTTATAGTTGTATGACAATCGAACATTTTGCTATTTATATGTATGTTATATGCACTGTTGATGAGATGTTTAGTATGATCCAACAATGATTTACCAATGTTAGATAAATATACGTGTCGTGCTGTAAAATTTAACTATGAAACTGTTAAGGGAGCCCACCTTGCTTTTTTTTTTCTCTTTCTCTCCCTCTCTCTTTGGCTTGTATCCATTCGGCCCCATTCAGCCTACTGTTTTAAGACGTTTACCCCCATCCAGGTGTCAGTATTTTCCTGGCGAGCGATAGCGAGCCAGCATATATATATTTTTGTTTTGACAGCAAGCTAAATTTGTACATTTTTCGATAGAAAAATTTCTCCGGCGAAGCCGGATTTCTCCATACAATGCTGGCTCGCTATCGCTCGCCAGGAAGAAATCGACACCTGGATGGGGTCGAATGAATACAAGCCAGGGAAAGAGAGAAAAGGAGAGAAAGATTAAAAAAAAAGCCGGTGACCCCCCTTAACAAGTAAGCTTGAGAGTCAATTAGGTCCAGTAATGAGGACAACGTTCCTTGGCTATTAATAAGCTGATATTAATCAGCAATTACTAAAACAAGGAGGACGGGAAATATTAGCCTGTAAATTATCTATGGTACATTGAGGTATAATATTATTGCTAAATATCTGCGATGAATTTTAGGTCAAGTGATTATTTTAGATATCGATACATATATTAGTTATGTACTAACATTTGTACTTCTTTTTTTGCAAATGAACATAATTTGAAATAACTTTGTGTAACATTAAAATCCAGAGCAACACATTTGATTAACATAGACGTGTATACTGTACAAGGAAGTGAGATGATTAGGCATAATTATTATACATCTTTTGAATATCACGAATAGTAAGTAATTTAATCTTAGGGTGTGCATCCTGTGTCATTACTTATAAAGAATACTGTACCATGCGTATGTTGGTGGTATAGTATGCTGTACTTTGGTATGTAGTTCAGTTTTCGCTTGATCTGATCAATTTACTTGCAGTGGGAAGGTTGTTGAAGTTTATCCCCAGTAAAATCAAAATGTGATAGTCTGGACAAAAATGCAGTCGCCCTTGTGTTTAATCCATTCTATACCAGCGACGTCCTTTTCATTATATTCTGGCTATTATTCGACGATTTTGTTCAGCTTAGGAAGGACGTCTACCAATTAAAAGACTACATAATATCTCAAATCATCCTTTTAGCTACCATATATCCTCCCTAAGCTTCATAAAATTTTCTAAAAGTAACTGAAATCAAATTCAAAAGACGTCACCGGTACAGGAAAGGTAAAAGTTGTGTCCTCTCTCACCCACAGCAGTCGTGTAGATGAGCGGTTCTGCAAATCGCAACCTTTTTCCAGTTTTTCATATACTTATATGCCCGTTATATATTTAGTGGTCAGAGGTAAACGTGTATGCAGGAGAGCGGTGTGTGTGTGTGTGTGTGTGTGTGTGTGTGTGTGTGTGTGTGTGTGTGTGTGTGTGTGTGTACTACATAGAGTGCGGTGGCCGGGTGTGAGACAGCAATTAAATGTGTGTCGTGAGAACGGCGCGAGGTGTACAGTCTATATGTAGAGTGTGTGTATGTATAGGTAGATAGAGTGTGCGATGGGTGTGGTTGGAGGGGTGCGAGGTATGTATGTGTAGAGTGTGTGTATGTTTAATGTATGTATGCATATGTAGATAGAGTGTGTGGTGTGTGTATGAAGAAGTGCTGTCTGTGGTGAGAGGGGTGCGAGGTGTGAATGTGTAGAGTGTGTGTATGTATAATGTATGTATGTATAGGGTGTGTGGTGGGCGGGTGTGAGGGAGCGATGTTTGTGGTGATAGGGGGCGGGGTTGGGGTACAGCTGGGTGAGTGTTCCTAGCAGGGGGGCCAGAAACCTGACCTAAGGGGTACTATAAATATATAGTGGAGAGTGGTCAGTTACTTGGATAGGTTATTAGTAGTAGTCATCTGTCAAGGTCAGTTTGTAGTGAGAGTATGTCAGTTTGTGTGTGTGTTTGTCTGTGTATGTGTCTGTCTGTGTGTGTATGTATCTGTCTGTCTGTGTATGTGTCTCTGTGTGTGTGTGGGCGGGTGTTGTACATGCATGTGCTGTATATATGTGGGTATGTAGACACCAATAGAGCATGACAATACCTAGGTGAGGCCTCATAGGCATTTGATACGGAGTTGCTGGAACTCCTGTGTGTCTCACCTACGCAGAGAGTAATCCAGCTAGCTCTCACAAACACCTCCTTCTCCTATTAATTTCACTACACACCACACTTATTTCCATTACACACACACTCAAACAAAAATAGAAACAAAGAAGAAGTTTAATATAGCGACTATCAAGCTTCCAACTTTGTGGGAGACACTTGTTGCAGGCAGCTTTGCCTTTTGTCTTCTTCATACACAGAACAAACCAATGTATGTAGAGAGTGTGGTGGGCTTGGTGTTAGGGAGCGAGGTTTGTGGTGAGAGGAGGCGGGGTTGGGGGACAGCTGGGTGAGTGTTCCTAGCAGGGGGGCTGAAACTTGACCCAAGGGGTGGTGGTGGTGGAGTGGTCAGTTCCTTGGATAGGTTATTAGTACTCTTCCTTTAAGGTTAGTTCACAGAGGGAGGAAGAAGAAGAGGAGGAGGAGGAGGAGGAGGAGGAGGAGGAGGAGGAGGAGGGGGAAGGAGATAAGAAAAAAAAAAAAAGAGGAAGAAATTGGATGGGAGAAATTAAATGATAGAATATTTTTTTGTACAGATATCGGACAAATGTTTCATGTATTTCAGGGATAGATGAATATGGTTACTGATATATATATATATATATATATATATATATATATATATATATATATATATATATATATATATATATATATATATATATAGATAGATATAGATAAATGGATACACACAAATAGGGTAAAGTGCAAACC
This sequence comes from Paralithodes platypus, assembly GCA_032716605.1. NCBI lineage: Eukaryota > Metazoa > Arthropoda > Malacostraca > Decapoda > Lithodidae > Paralithodes > Paralithodes platypus. Next base: position 61,909,108 of record CM064482.1, read on the forward strand.
GTACCCAACACGAGGTAGACAAAATGAACATATACGAAAACCATAGAAGTATGCGCTAAGTACAGTAGATAACACGGCATCAACTCAATTCAATTATCAAAACTCTCCCCATAGAATAGTCTAGGAAGGAGGAGATACTTACGAAAACCACAGGAATATGCGCTAGGTAGAAAACACAACATCAAGATCAACTGAATGATCAAAACTCTCCCCATACACGAGTCTAGGAAGCAGGAGACGTAGGGTGATGGAGACTGACAGTAACGAGAGTAGATCCCATGAGCCAAGAAAGTGACTCTGAGGTGGGGAAAGAGGGGAAATTATCGCGTTAGTAGAGGTGGTGTGCGTTTCCCTGCTCATAATCGTAATTCTGCCACATCATTAACTTGAGCATAAAACATTCCTCACGTTTGAAATCTTAAGGAAAATGAGAGCAGGAGCAAATTATCGTCTTAGTAGCGGTGTACCTTTCCCTAATAATCTTAATTTTGGCACTTGATTAACCTAAGCTTAAAGTTTTTCCACTCTTTGATATCTTGAGGACAATGAGAACACGAGAGATTTATGGTAAGAGCAGAAGTAGAAGATTACCTCATAGTTCTAAATTTCTTGCACCATTAACTAATTCTTAAGATTGTCCTCAATTTTGAAATTTTAAAGGAAGACTTGAAAATTATTGCGTTAGTTGAGATGTACGATTACCTCATAATTGTAACTCTGCTACACCATTGACTTGAGCTAAATATTCTCCTCACTTTTGATATCTTCCAAATGCGAATGTGAATAACACACACACACACACACACACACACACACACACACACACACACACACACACACACACACACACACACACACCAAATGCTAGAGAGGATTGTATTTGCCACAGTTCAAACACCATCAGAGTAATATGTAATATATAATTACTGGAGATGTATATAGATTTTAAATAGGTACACTGGCGACACAGATCATACAATCCCTGTGAGGTGGCCAGGACTTAATCCTAGTAGAGAGAGAGAGAGAGAGGGAGAGGGAGGGAGG
>CM064482.1:61914480-61924480 GCA_032716605.1 Paralithodes platypus
TAAATAATACAGACATACAGACAAACACAGGGCCGACCACATAGGACTGTTGTAACCAGTGTTCAATGAGAGAGAAAGGGCCCCAAAGTTTCGGTTTGGGATCCATTGTGTGTCCATCATGTTCTAAAATAGTGTGGCCCAAGTATATTTAGTATCGGTACATATCTTTGGTGACATTAGTACATAACCAGGATACAAATGTCGCCAGCGACAGTTACCAGCACTGTCCTAAAATGAGTCGATTCTCTATATAAGGGGAGATTTTTCACTATATATTTGTTTTGGTGGAACCCCTTCTCCCTCATGCTTAGCCCATTTGTTTTGTGATTTTATGACGTTCGCCTCATTATAATTTGGCTGCCGGTTCGCCTCCCATTGTTTGATGATTTTATGACTTTTCGCCCCATTTCTGTCAAAGTTAACCTTTCGTGGAATTCAGATTTTTCTCTCGCGAGTGATAGCAAGCCTATGATTTTGGAGGAACCGGCCCTCGGCCGGTACATTCATCTCCCGAAAATGTACACATTTATCTCTAAGGGGGGATGGGGGTGGCTTGGGGGTATTCTTTTAAGTTTGATGGAGGTCTAGGGAGGTTACACAAATATATACAAAATAATGTGTAACCCATTCAGTACCAGCGACGTCTTTTTTTATTGAATTTCAGCTACATTTCGACGATTATATAAAGTTTGGAAAAGATATATGGTAGTTAAGAGGATTAATTAAGTCTGTGACTTGTTAATGGGTAGACGTCCTTCCTAACCAGAATAAAATCGTCTAATAGTCCCCAAAACATAATGAAAAGGATGTACTGTATGACAAGGTAAATGAATACGCAAATAAACACGCCCATCCCCCCTTAAATGTATGGACACCTAGATGGAAGAAAACTGACCAATCCCTATTTCCTGTAGGGTCACCATTGACGGTCAGCGGTAGTGGTGGTGGTGGTGGTGGTCAGTAGTGGTGGGCAGTAGTGGTGGGGGTGATGGTGACCAGGGGGTGAGTCCGGCCTTTGAGACTTTGGACACTGGACACCTCGGCCTTTGTCCTGTCTCCTCGGGGGACAAACACGGCCCCATTGTTGGTCTTTGTTTACCGTCCAGATGAGCTGTCAGTGATATTAATGCCCCCCTCGCGCCTCCTGTCTAGAGAGGTGTTATGAGTTCATCAAGGGAGGTAGTGGAATTTACAGATGGCTATGCTTATTTATACGCTAAGTTGGAGCTCTTTATGCGGTGGTATGTTAATTGTTGTTATTCATTCGGTCATTCATTCATTAATATATGTTTTATCGTTTATGTGTTTTCATTATTATTGCATTATCTTTTGTTTACCGTCCAGATGAGCTGTAGTTGATATTAATTCCCCCCTCGCGCCCCCTGTCTAGAGAGGTGTTATGGGTTAATCAGGATAGGTATTTGTATTGGCAGCTGCTTATGCCTACTAAAAATAATAAAACCTCCGTCTACGTATTGTGAAAAACCTGTTATCCTCCGGTAAATTACGGGGGTGAGTGAGTGAAGTGAGAGACAGTGAATTGTAAGATGGATACATGTTTTTCATAATACGTGTTGCTAGCCCCAAACGCGCAAGCAACTGTGGCTTTCAACCATCGACACATCTTTTATTTATGCACATCAAACATGTTAAATACAAATAAAGTTTATTTTTCTACCCTGCCATGGAAAGACTACGGATACACCACTCCTGCCCGGGCCTCACACAGTACTTGTATTCATCTTGGGAGGAAGTTTTGATGCGGAGGTGTGTGAATTACTGGTCGTCATTCATCCATTCAATCACTCTTTAAGCTATGTTCTTAATTTATTTATATTTACGGAAATTACTGATATTCCTTATTTCTTTCATTCACACACACACACACACACACACACACACACATATATATATATATATATATATATATATATATATATATATAGATATATAGAATATATATATATATTATATTACTATATATATCATATATCGACTATGATTTTTTTTTTTTTTTTTTTTTTTTTTTTTTTTTTATATATTATCTATTTGTTATGTTTGTTTTCGTATGCATTGTTTTACTTTGTTTACCGTCCAGATAATCTGTCTTTGATATGTATTCTTCCTCGCGCCTCCTGTCTGGAGAGGTGTAATCATCAGCGGGAGGCCTTTGAAATTACAGCTGCTTATGCCTATTTATCCTATTTTTTATTCAGTTTGAAAAGAGGGTTTGATGCAAAGGAATGTCCATTGACCACTTACGAGTTTCAGGCTATAGGGAAGTTGGAGCCGTAAACATCGATATTCAACAGGAAAGCACCTTTTGGTCGATTTTTTAATTTATTAATTATTTTTCTAGTTACTTCCCTAGACCTCCATCAAACTTTAAAAAAAACATCCATTAGACCCCCCTTCTAGATCAATTTGTACATTTTTCGATAGAAAAATGTTCCGGCCGAAGGCCGGTTCTTCCAAAATTACAGGCTCACAATCGTTCGCCAGGAAACAAATCGGCACCTAAATAGCACGAAAGAAAATGGGGCGGAAGGTCTTAACATCGACAAACTATTAAGGCAAACATAATAAAATATGAAAACTAATGGGGCTACACATGAGGGAGAAGGGGATCTATAAAAACGACCCATCTCCCCCTAATCGGTCTATTTTTGCCTCTTTGGTTAGTGTCCGTTAGCGTCCAGATGAGTTGTTATTGATATTAATGCCTCCTCCCGCCTCGTGTCTAGGGTGAGGGGGTTGTAAGGGGTTCAGCAAGGGGAGGATCTTTTGTACACAGCTGGTAGTGCTACTTCATGTTACTACTTAAGAACGTTAAGTACAGTGCTTATATAGTTAATTGTGTATGCTTCCTCATATATATATATATATATATATATATATATATATATATATATATATATATATATATATATTGCTATTCTTTAATATAGGAGAGTTGAGGAAACTGATCCTTGAGTCCTTATATATTTATATTAAATGCTGGGTACACGTCCCTATTCGATTGTGTGTGTATTTAGTTTGAAATAATTATTGCCCTACCACCTGGAGTGTTTTCCTTTTTTTACCATTCATTCACTCTTTTGATATTCTTATGCATTATTCATACTGCCATTTACATTATTCCCATGCGAATTTGGAATCCATCCGCTTCGTATAGTTGAAAATTGAGTTTAAAAAATACTAATGGATATATTATGTACAGTTTTGGGCTCTAACAACTCAGCACCCATTTGAACAAGACAATACAATACCTTATTATTTAAAAAAATTAGTGCTTACGATTGTCATTTTAGACTTACCTTTTGCTTTGGCATCCATCTTTATTTTATTCTAATGTCTTCAGGAATGACACCCTTTTCCGATTTCCATTAGTTGTACTGCCATTGTAACTAAGTCTCTCTCTCTCTCTCTCTCTCTCTCTCTCTCTCTCTCTCTCTCTCTCTCTCTCTCTCTCTCTCTTTCTCTCTCTCTCACTCACTCACTCACTCACTCACTCACTCACTCACTCACTCACTCACTCACTCACTCACTCTCTCTCTCTCTCTCTCTCTCTCTCTCTCTCTCTCTCTCTCTCTCTCTCTCTCTCTCTCTCTTTCTCTCTCTCACACAAAAAACAAATTTCCGGAGAAAGTGGTGATATGTAATACAATCGACGCATTCAAAAGGAATCTAGACATTCATTTCGAGGAGGTTGGGGTGGGTACTATAAATTGAAACAAACAAATAATAATACAAAAAGGTTAAGTATCAGTATTAATTTACCCTAGCCTTACCTTCCACTTAGTAGCATTTTTGTGTTAGAATTAACCCCGGACTGCCTAGTAGGGTCCGCAAGTTCTGTGTAGTCTGTGTATCTATGTATCTATATAACTCTCTCACTTAGTTTATACAACTGTCTGACCCTTCCATTCATAATACTTCAGTATTTTTGTTTTGTTATATGTCACTGTCATATTGTTGTGAAGATAACTGGTTGCCATGTAAAGCTCGTATACAAAATATCACTTAGTTGCAGTAGAACGTCCGAAAACTACTGAATGCATATAAGCCCCCCCCCCCCCTCCCCCCTCTTTCTCCCCCCCCCCCCCCCCCCCCCTCTTCCCCATTCTAGTGCTGGGGGCAATATACTACCCCAGTGACGTATTAATGGTGGCGAGACCTACAGGGCCATGCATAAGTTCCTCGACATTTTGTATGTATAGTTTGTGTGAAAATTAGAGATGGGAACATTAAATCGACGTTATACAAAGATAATTAATAAATTTAATTTATTAGAAACGCACGAAGACTATCAATGAAATACATGTTACTTAATATAAAGACCTGATTTAGCAGGCCGTTGGAGGGGGCACCTCTCACCCCCGCAAAGATCGGTTGGTCAGGTAGGGTAAATAACGAGAGGTTCTTTCTTTTCCTGGTAATAACCGTCAGCGCAAGACAGATTATAATTAGATTACTCCATGCAGTACCGATGAGGTCCCTTTAAATATATTCTGGCAACTATTAGATGATTTTATTCAGCTTAGGAATGAAAGGCTACCGAAGCATTTCAAATAATCCTTTTAGTAGTGTTCACAGATCCTACCTATGCTGAATAAAATCGCCTAATGCTCGCAAGAATATGATGGAAAGGACGTCATCGGTACTGACTGGGTTAACACCACCTAAGTGTTGATTGTAAACTATGATAATTTTACGATATTTGTACTATTTATCAGGTTGTCGACGAACTCTTGAATGTAACTGTACAGAGAGGGCACCAGAGGGGAAGGGGGAGAGGTTATTTAGCTATGTGGGGACGCGTTAATGGTGATGTATGTGTTTCTATTTGTACCATATATAACAATTTCCCATCCAAACTGTCGCCCATCTACTGAATCTAACTGTATTAAGGAGTACAAGGGAAAACAAGCAACAACAGATCTATTGATCCTTGCGAGGCTGCTTGTAACTAAACCACCGATCCTATGTAAAAACAGGAAAGAATACTACTGTACAGTCGCGCTAATAAGTCATGTCCCAGCTGTCATTACATTTCGCTTGCTCTGAGCTGTATTATGTCTGTCAGATATTGAATAGGGTGGGTAAGTGCAGGAACATGTTGGCATATCTCACTCAAGAAGAAGAAATTATGTGTAAATATTGCTGATACCAATTATTGATCAAAACATAATTGGTGCCGAGACATCACTTATCAGCCCGACTGTACAGTATAAAGTGGTGCTATTCGTGTGTAAACGCAGTTAACCGGGGATTAAAAGCGAGATATTTTTATCTAGACGTTTTTTGGAAGTTTGAACAGTACTTTACTCAATGACACTACTAGTTATCTCATTCCAATGTAGAGAGAGAGTGAGAGTGAGAGTGAGAGTGAGAGTGAGAGTAGCCCGGTGCGGACACGTTAATGGTGACTTATGTGTGTATAGGTGAACCCGGAGGCGCGCATGTCGCCCACTCCATAATATCTATGATTTATACCCAGTCCGAAAGCCGCCTCTGATTTACGGGGCCTAGACGTCTGAATGTGGCTCCTGGTGTAGGGTAGTGGCTTCTGATTAGGCCTGGTCGCATGTGGGCCAGATTATTAATAGTGAAAATGGTAGTAATAGTAGAAGTAGTAGTAGTTGCAGCAGTAGTGGTAATAGTAGTATCAGTAATAGCAATAGTAGTAATATTTATAATTATCATATTCATAATAATAATTTAAATATATTAATGTTATTAATGGTAATACTATTACTAAAAATAATAATAATGATACTACTACTACTACTACTAATAATAATAATAATAATAATAATAATAATACAAATAATAATAATTTATGATAACAGTAATTAAAGAAATAATGAAATATAATGAGAGTTACACCAATTTGGAGAACCGCCGTCTCTGATTTACGGGTGCTAGACGTCTGAATGTCGCTCCTGGTATAGTGTAGTGGTTCCTGATTAGGCCTGGCTGTCTGTAGGTTATATTATTAACTCTTTCAGTGCGATGGGGACTTACTACGTTATATACAGTAATTTATAGTTTGCTATACATTGATAGGTTTAATAACGACAATTTAAAGTTCAGATTTCCAGAGGTCCTTCCTAACCTTTAAATTGTATGGGCCTGAGAGCATACAACATCTCCTCACTCCTCATTATCCCTCATTACTATAAATAGCACCTGAGGGTTTGTGGGCACCCGCATCACCTTATTATTGTATAAACGTGTGTGGCTAGCGCAATTAGAATACGGAAAAGTAGCACAAATAAGAACAAATGCTATACCTGCTCGTAACAGAAACCCAGAATCTGTTATAAATCGTATGGGAAATCATGACTATGGTAAAGATTGGCCGTTAAATTATGCTTATGAGTAGAAAAACTAAAATTTATAAAGATTCCTCTCAAAAATCGGTCGTGTGATACTTGCTATATACAGTACCTCCCTCCATATCTTCTCCCTATAGCCTTCTACACCTCAACTCTCACCTCATTATCACTCATTACTATAAATATCACCTTAGAAGTTTGGGGGCACCCGCATCACCCGATTATTGTAAATAAGTAGGAATGGCTGGCGAAATTAGTATATGCGAAAATAGCACACACATAATTATAAGTGCTGTACTTGCTAATCTATTATTATTAATTTCACTCCAAATTCGTCGCTAACTCCTGTGTGAATTCGTAGAAGAAACCCCAGGAATATACAAATGTGTCCCTAAAATCGATCTCTTAACCCTCCTCCATCCCCTCTTCCAATCCCTCTACACCTCTCCTCTCACCTTATTATCACCCATTACTATAAACATCACCTGTAGAGAGTTTTAGACACCCACATTCCGCGATTGCATATTATCTAAGTTTATATAAGCTCGTGTCCTCGGGCTACATGTTTATTTTTATTGTATTTTTTTTTTTTTTTTTTTTTTTTTTTTTTTTTTTTTTTTTTTTTTTTTTTACCACGACGATTACGGCAGCGTATTCTATAGCCTAAGGGGAGGTATTTTTTTCCTTTTTTTTCTGGACGTCCTTCTCCCTCATGTTTAGCCCTATTTGTTTTGAGATTTTAAGACGTTCGCCTCATTAGTTTAGCTATTAGTGTTGAGACATTCACCCCATTGTTGTTTAATGTAAGACCTTTCACCCCTTACTTTGTCAATACTATGAACGTTCGTGCCAATTAAGTGTCCATTTTATTCCTGACGAACGATAGCGAGGAGGAACCGGCCTTACATCTCTAGAGGGGGAGGGGAGGGAGTCTTTTATGTTTTTTAAAGCTTGGTAGAGGTGTAAGGAACAAACTCCCCCCCCCCCCACTCCCACCCCCTTCTTAAGGGGTGATGGGCCGTATTTGTTTATCTATTAATTAATATAGTCCCATATTTTGTTAGTTTCCTTGCTAGACCTCCTTCAAGCTTAGATAAACACCCCCTAGACCCCCCTCTCAAGATAAGTTAGTACATTTTTTTCGGTAGTTTCTCTTAAAATTTCAGGGTAGCTATCGTTCGCCAGGAAAAAATCGACACCGAAATGGCACGAAAGGTCTTAAAATTGACAACGAAATGGAGCAAAATATGTTGAAATCGCCAAACTAATGGACCGAACGTCATATAATCTCAAAATAAAAAGGGGCTTAAGACGAGGGAGAAAGGAGACCAGAAAAATGACCCCATTTCCCCTTAATATAACCCTAACCTATCCTAACCTCACTCCACCTAACCTAACCTTATTTAATTGGGTTCGTACAATAGGGATATGTTTTAGTAGCCAGGACAATCGCTGTAACTTATTGGCTGTTTTTGTGGTCTATTCATTCATTTATTCCTTTGTTTTTGTAGTTTCTTCGCTACCCCTCCATCAAGCTTAGAAAAACTCCCCCTAGACCGGCCTTCAAGATGAATTTGTACATTTTTCGGTAGGGCCGGTTCCTCTTAAAATTACAGGCTCGCTATCGCTCTGCAGGAAAAACTCGACACCTAAATGACACGAAAGGTCTTAAAATTGACAACGAAATGGGGCGAAAGGTATTAAAATCGCCAAACTAATGGTCCGACCGTCTTAAAATCACAAAACTAATGAGGCTAAGCATGAGGGAGAAGGGGTCCAAAAAAAGCAACTACCTGCACCTTAACTTAACCTGACCCTAACCCAACCCAACCCAACCCAACCCAACCCAACCCATCTCATCTCACCTAACATAACATAGCTTAAGGTTAGGGTTAGTTTGGTTTGTTATGTTAGGTTAGTTTAGGTTAGGTTAGGTTAGGTTAGGTTAGGTTAGGTTAGGTTAGCTTAGCTTAGCTTGAGAGGTTATGTTGAGTTAGGTCAGGGTGCAATAAGTTAGGTTAGGTTAGATAGGTTGGGTTAAGATAGGTCAGGTTAAGTTAAGATAATTTGGCTTGGCAGGTTATGTTGAGTTAGGTCAGTAGAACATGTTAGGTTAGATAAGGTAGGTTAGATTATAAAAGATCAGTAATTTCTTTAGGTTAAGCTAGGTCAGGCTAAGTTAAGATAACTTGGCTTGATAGGTTATGTTGAGTTAGGTCAGGGTAGAATAAGTTTGCTTAAGTTAGGTAGGTTGGATTAGGCTAGGTCAGTTAGTTTTAGGTTAAGCTAGATCAGGATAAGTTAAGATAGTTTGGCTTGATAGGTTTTATTAATTTAGGTCAGGGTAGAGTAAGTTAGGTTAGATCAGATAGGTTAGATTAGAATAGTTCAGTTATTCTTAGGTTATGGTAGGTCAGGCTAAGGTCGTTTGGGGTAGGACAGATCACCTCAATTATCCCAGGAAGAAGAAAAGTAGCGCGAGAGTATAATTATATTCGGCCAAACTTCAGGAATCTGCCAGCCAATTGATGTATGTAGGTGTGAGTGGGTGACGCAAGGGTGATATATCCGTCTAGCAGGCCTTTAAGGGGGTAGTGGTCTATTTATTTATTTATGTATGTATGTATACATGTATTAGTTTCCTCGCTAGGCTTCCATCAAACTTTTAAAAATCCCACACCCTATAACCCCCTTTTAAGGTAAATTTTTCCATTTTTAGGTAGAAGAATGTTCCGACCGAAGGCCGTTTCCTCTTAAATTTCAAACTCGCTATGGCTCGCCAGGAAAATATAATAAACATTTAAATTGCCCAAAAGGTCTTAAAATCGCCAAACTAATGGAGTGGACGTCTTCAAATCTTAAAACTAATAGGGCTAATCATGAGGGAGAAGGGGGTCCCGAAAAATGCAGCTACCTCCCCCCTTTAACGAGGGCTCGGTGTCAGGTATAAACTGGGACGTCGAGTTTAGCGTCACAGAGAACGTAATTAGCGTTACTTATAGACGTCTGGTGGGGGGGGGGTGAGGATTGTGGTGGTGGTGGTGGTATTAGTGGTGGTGGTGGTGGTGACTATGGTTGTGGTGGTGGGGGTGGGGGTTATGGTGGTGGTGGTGGGGGTTGTGGTAGTGGTGGTGGGGGTTGTGGTAGTGGTGGTGGTTTTGATGATGGTGAAGCTGGTGGTCGTGGTGGTATTGGTGGTGATTTTGGTTGTTGTGGTGGTGCTGGTGCTGGTATTGATGATAGTGGTACCACGGTGGAGATGGTAGTTTTAGTGCAAGTAGTGGTGGTGGTGGTGGTGAAGCTGGCGATATTCGATATTCTTGCGGTGTTGGTATTGGTTGTGATATTGGTGGTGATTTTGGTTGTGATGGTGGTGGACATTTTATTAGTGGTGGAGGGGGTTGAATCTTTGTGGCTGGTTATTATATTGCTATTAATTTTTTATATATTATGTAGCTTCTGAAACTTACTTAAAATGGCATTTTAATTAAGGTCTTAATATCGTTGCATGCATTTATATTTATTATACTTTATATTTTTCTATGCGTTGTCTTTGACACTGTGATTTTAGTTTTTTATGTTGTTATTAGTTTGTTGATTAATTGCATTGTTGTTGTTTTTCTTCTGGGGTCAAAGGGCGTAAGAGGAGAACATGAGGC
>CM064482.1:61929480-62129480 GCA_032716605.1 Paralithodes platypus
CTGCAATGTTAACCCTTTCCGTACCAGAGCCGTCCATTTAACTTTATTCTGGCTACTATTACACGATTTGATTCAGTTTTAAAAGGGCCTCCAGCAATTAACAGGCTTCGAACTATCTCACTTAAAACCCTTTTTATTACCACAGATCCTTCGAAAGCTGCACAAAAGCGTCTTAATGTATTATAGTGTTCAGACGTCGCCGGCACAGAAGGGGTTACTAATGTATTATGCTGCCGGGCCCCGCGACACGCAGCCCTTCGCGTGGAGAGCTATATGAGCTACATGATATAATAAGCCATCAGTCTGGGTTTACAGCGGGTTGCCATAGGTGGAAAAGATTAGAGTATATACCTACCTGTCTGGGCTATACAGGCAGACGGTTCCTTCTATAGAGAGCGTTGTTTTATACCTATATACAGCACCGCGACCTTGTGAATAACTGTGTTTATTTTGTATAGGCGTCAATTTAGCCTCCCTCGTCTATTGGGTGTTTAAGGTTTGGTTAATTATGTAAATGGACACATACGTATAAAAGTAGACATATAATTTTGTTTATGTTAATGAAAAGGGTGAGTGTATTAAATGTGTTTTTACTGGCTAGTTGGTATTTGAACGTGAGTGAATGAACATTTTGTTATGCATTGCAGTAATATTGTTAGAAGTGTATACAATCATTCATACAAATATATATTAACACATTTGTTGGTTATGACCAAATATAATCATCCATCCCCCCACCTGTATACATTTCTCACCTGGCCACGATTATACAGCACTGGAGGTAAACAAAATGGCGTATTATGAAAAGGACAGTTTGCAGTATTTCCCCTATAGAAGACTGTGAAAGGTAGTAACATGGAGAATCGTGTGAACCAGTTTGTGGGTGCTTATGGCTATTATTGTAAGACGAGTGCAATATCTTTCTGGGGAACACACACACACACACACACACATGTATATATATATATATATATATATATATATATATATATATATATATATATATGTATATATACATACCGATATATATATATATAAATTATATATATATATATATATATATATATATATATATATATATATATATATATATACATATATATATATATATATATATATATATATATATATATATATATATATATATATATATATATATATATATATATATACTGTATAGTGTATGTATATATTCTTAGTATCATTTAGAATGCATTAAACATACCGTACGTAACGAAAATAGATAGAAGTTAATTGCGATAAATGTCTCTGGTGGAAGCAGCAAGTAAAGTTGATGTTGATGATATATTTTACTGCCCATTCCAAGACACAAACTATTCGCGGAAGCAAGCACATGTGTTTCTTAGGATGACATCTTTATAACTCTATAGTATTAAGAATACCTCTAATTAATCATGGGAATGGATATATGGACCAATGGGTAGATTAATTAATAATAATTAATAATAATAATAAGTATCGGTTTATTTCAAGCCGGCAGCCAATGGGGCTGAAAATACACAGACTTAACCTAGATCTTATCCTGAGGGATCAACAGACTGATCCTGGCTGCTAATGAACGCGCCTATATACCCCCGAGGGAGTAGGACGTGGGTAGGAGACTTTGTGGGCCCCCCAGACCTTGCCTTCACGGCCAGGGAAAGTTTTTGAGAGAACTTCCCCTGCCGGTGCGTGGGATCGAACCCCCGACACCAGAGCTAGCGCTCCCAATACGGTGTACTAAGCGCGCTCGGCCACCGTGACCGTAAAAGTAGAGGTATGCGTGCGTACTATACAATGTTCCAATATACTGTAGCCATACTATAGCTGTCAGTAAAATAGGTTCTATATTAAATTTAGGCTGAGGTTGGACAACATCTGTAAACATTGAAACAACTTTGAGAGACTCCTTCTCAACGACTAAATCAAATTGAATTAATTATGTATGTTATTTTCTTCTAATCTGAATAATGTAATCTATAATATTAGATGAACAAAATTAACAATGCATCATCGTAGTTAATGGGTGAACAAATACAGAGTATTGGAGACTTCATCCACATTTTCTCCGTCGGTTATATACAACAAAAGATCGTACTAAAACGGAAGATTAAGTTTCGTTCCGAGGGTCAAGTAGATTATAGAATGCAATAAGTCAATAAAAGCTATATTAAATTGGAGATTTATATGTGCCAGCCAGCTAGCATTTATAATGTTCTCATCGGTCAAGAATGTTAAGAAATTATACAAAATAATGAAAATGTAATAGAACATAAACTTGTGCCAATCAGTGAACCATTATAAATAATGTTTGGTCGGGCCAGCAGATTATAAAAGACTTTGAGAAACCAGATATCAGCAATGAGTAGTCATATATATGTGTTCTTATTATTGGATAATTTAAGAGATCATAAAGACAAAATAAGATAGAAGCTAATAATTAGGCATTATTGTAAGTCAGTCATCAAGAATCCATATATCTTTCCATAGGTCAAATATATTACAAATATACAGTATATCCAAATCAACAACAACCAGAATTTGTGAGGATTGCATAGGCCACATAAAATCTAAAATAATCCAAAGGCAATGCAAATGAAAAGGTTAGAAAACATTGGAGGTTAGAAATAAACAAGAGCATAGATGCGGCCCACCAACACAAGCTGTTCAATGTCACAAAGATTTAACATAATAATCCTTTTGACTTCGAGAAGCCCTTCCTTAGCCGAATAATAATGCCTGGAAATACCTTGAATACATATTGTAGTGGAACATAGATGTGGGCCAACCAGCCTCCGTCCATAATGATCCGAGGGGTGAGGTAGCTGGTGAAATATGTATTATGTATATATACTATTTGTATTATAAGAGGCCCTTCCTTAGCTGAATAATGTCGTTCAGAGGTAACTTGAATAAATATAGTAGTGGAACCTAGATGTGGGCCAGCTCCAGCCACCGTCCATAATGTTCCGAGGGGCGAGGTAGCTGGTGAAATATATAGACTATTTGAATTATAAGAGGCCCTTCCTTAGCTGAATAATGTCGTTCAGAGGTAACTTGAATAAATATAGTAGTGGAACCTAGATGTGGGCCAGCTCCAGCCACCGTCCATAATGTTCCGAGGGGCGAGGTGGCTGGTGAAAAGTAGTTATTATTATTAAGTTAGTGAGGACCTTCCTTAGCTGATTAATATCGTCTAGACTCTCTAGAGGTAGCTTAAATAAATATAATAGTGGAACCTAGATATGGGCCAGCACCAGCCACCGTCCATAATGTTCCGAGGGGCGCTAGTTGAAAGATGATCTGCGTATGGAGAATCACCCACTTGGCAACAACACGCTCGTAACTCCTTGGCTTTATGTTGTAGTCTCCCCCCCTCCCCCCTCTTAGCCCCCTCCCCCTGACCTGTCCTCCCCCTTCTCTCCCCCACCCTGACCTCTTTCAAGCCCCATCTGACCTCTCCCCCCTTCCTCTTTCTAGCCCCCTCCTGATCTCTCCTCCTCTCACTTCCTCTTTCTAGCCCCCTCCTGATCTCTCCTCCTCTCACTTCCTCTTTCTAGTCCCCTCCTGATCTCTCCTCCCCTTACTTCCTCTTTCTAGCCCCTCCTGATCTCTCCTCCCCTTACTTCCTCTTTCTAGCCCCCTCCTGATCTCTCCTCCCCTTACTTCCTCTTTCTAGCCCCCTCCTGATCTCTCCTCCCCTCACTTCCTCTTTCAAGCCCCCTCTGATCTCTCCTTCCGTTTGTCCTCTTTCTATCCCCATTTGACCCCCTCCTCTTTCTAGCCCCCTCTGACCTCTCCCCCCATCTTCAACTCTCTTTCGCCCACCCTCCTCCGACCCCTCTTCCCCTCCCCTCCCCTCCCCTCTTAGCCCTTCCTGACCTGTCCTACCCTCCTTTTTCTAGCCATCCCCCCTGATCTGTACTACTCTCCCTTATAACTCCCCCCCCCCCCCCCGCCCCTGACCTGTCCATCCCCTTCTCTCTCTCTCTCCCCCCCCCCCCCCCCCCGCCGACATGCCTCCCCCTCCTTTTTCTAGTCCCCCCTAACCTGTCCCCCTTCCTCTCTCTAGTCCCCCATTGACCTCTACTCTACTCCCCTCTCACCCCCCCCCCCCCCAACCCCTATCCTCCCCCCTCCCCCCCTTGCCGAAGATGCATTCAAGACCGAGTAACACTCAATTTCAATTTCACTCAATAAATGCTGGTGTTCCCCAGGGATCAGTTTTGGCCCCAATTCTGTTCCTCATTCATATCAATGATCTCATATCTACCACTCATAATCCAATACATTCCTACGCAGATGACTCAACACTCCACAGTTCCTTCACATTTACCAATTCTTTCACCCAACCCGATCTTATAAATTCAAAAATAAACACTGCAATTTCTCTGAACCAGGACCTTTCTAGAATTGATGGATGGGGACAAAAGAATCTAGTTTCCTTTAATGCACAGAAAACCAAGTACATTCAATTTTCTAACCGACAGAATCTCACTGACTCCCATATATTTTTTAATGATGTAAATATTCCCACTTCCCCTAGTATTGACATTCTCGGTGTAACATTAACTACTAACTTGAGCTGGACACATTATGTTAGAAGCATTGCTAAGAATGCCTCTAAAAAACTGGGACTCCTGTACAGAGTTCGAGAATTCTTCACTGACGAGCAGTTGGCCGTGATATATAAAAGTCATGTGCGTTCTCAGATGGATTACTGTTCACCTCTGTGGGGTGGAAGTGGAGTGGTTGCATTGAGGCAGTTGGACAAAATTCAAAATAAAGCTATTAGATTAATCAATAACCCTGCAATCACACAGGACCTTCCTACATTATCCATACGAAGAAACGTTGCATCCCTTGCATTATTCTACAGATATTTTCACAGCAATTGTTCCGAGGAACTTGCTTCAATTGTGCCGCCTCTCCACATCTTTCCCCGTAGAACTAGGGCAGCTGAGAGCGCCCATGAATTTACACTTTCTCCTCCACAATGCAGAACTTCTGCTTATCAGAATTCATTTATCCCCAGAGCTACTACTCTTTGGAATTCACTTCCCTCGAATTGCTTTCCACAAACTTACAATCTACAAATGTTTAAATCCAGTTGTTACAAACATTTTATGAATGGAGGATGCCTTTAGGCACATGGACCTTTTTGTTTTATCTGTGTTTTTCCTTCCTCCGTTCATTGTCTCTTAAAAAAAAAAAAAAAAAAAAAAAAAAACACAAGTGCATTCTCGGGCATTTTTGTCTAAGCAATAGTCGTCTGGTATCTTGTAAGCTTAAGTTTTATACGACTTCAGCCTCCCAATACTCTCTAAATACAGTCTAGTTCCCGATACTCATGCAAAAAAAGGCACCCCACCTGAAATATTGCCAGGGTAAACTCGCAATCGAAAGTTGCCAGAAAATCGCTCGTGTGACTCTTTGTAAACCCCCTTTTGCCCCCCTACAACGACCCCTTCCCCCCCCCCCCCCCCTCCGCCTACGAACCCCCCTGGCCGGAGAGTCGTTTATGCCCGGGCCTAGATTACCCCTGGGGCTGTAAATACCCGCTCAAGTATGCCGATGGAGAGGCCGTTAATCGCTGGCTTTTGAGGAGTCGTAAAACGGCGATCGGCCCAAAGAACAAAGTAAAACAAACATAAACAAATTTCCGCTGCCGTCCGTGTTGTATGTTGTTGTTGTTGTTGTTGTTGTTGTTGTTGTTGTATGTTGTTGTTGTTGTTGTTGTTGGTGTTGTTGTTGTTGTTGTATGTTGTTGTTGTTGTTGTTGGTGTTGTTGTTGTTGTTGTTGTTGGTGTTGTTGGTGTTGTTGTTGTTGTTGTTGTATGTTGTTGTTGTTGGTGTTGTTGTTGTTGTTGGTGTTGTTGTTGTTGTTGGTGTTGTTGTTTTGTTGGTGTTGTTGTTGTTGTTGTATTGTTGTTGTTGTGTTGGTGTTGTTGTTGTTGTTGTTGTTGTTGTTGTTGTTGGTGTTGTTGTTGTTGTTGTTGGTGTTGTTGTTGTTGTTGTTGTTGTTGTTGTTGTTGTATGTTGTTGTTGTTGTTGTTGTTGTTGGTGTTGTTGTTATGATCGCCAGGCTTCACTTTTTGGTCGATTTTTTCATCAATTAATTATGTTTCTAGTTTCCTCCCTAGACCTCCATCAAACTTAAAATAACATCCATTAGATCCCCCTTCTAGATTAATTTGTAAATTTTTCGGTAGAACAATGTCCCGGCCTTCCAAAATTACAGGCTGACTATCGTTCGCCAGGAAAAAAAAAAAAAAACGACACCTAAATATCACGAAAGGTCTTATTAATTATTGACAAAGAAATGGGGCGAAAAGTTTTAAAATCGCCAAACTAATGGTCCAAACGTCTTATAATCTCAAAACAAATGGGGCTTAACACGAGGGAGAAAGGGTACCAGAAAAGCGACCCATTTCCCCTTAACATTGAGGTCTTTCTATATTGTGTGGGTGTTTTGGCTGCCACTCATATACCACTGAGGCCTCTGTGAGTTGTGTTGGTAGGCCTCTGTGAGTTGTGTTGGTAGGCCTCTGTGAGTTGTGTTGGTAGGCCTCTGTGAGTTGTGTTGGTAGGTCTCTGTGAGTTGTGTTGGTAGGCCTCTGTGAGTTGTGTTGGTAGGCCTCTGTGAGTTGTGTTGGTAGGCCTCTGTGAGTTGTGTTGGTAGGCCTCTGTGAGTTGTGTTGGTAGGCCTCTGTGAGTTGTGTTGGTAGGCCTCTGTGAGTTGTGTTGGTAGGCCTCTGTGAGTTGTGTTAGTAGGCTTCTGTGAGTTGTGTTGGTAGGCCTCTGTGAGTTGTATTGGTAGGCCTCTGTGAGTTGTGTTGGTAGCTACTCGTATACAGTATGTGTATTATTATATGCTTGATGGAGGTCTAGGGAGGAAACTAAACAAATATTAAACATATACATAAATGAGCATTTAAGGGAAGGTATTTAGTTTCTTCCCTAGAACTCCATCAAGCTTAAAATTACACCCCCTAGACACCCTTTCAAGATAAATTTGTAAATTTTTCGGTAGAAAAATTTCCCGGCCAAATGCCGGTTCCTCTCAAATTACAGGATCGCTTTTGCTCGCCAGGAAAAAATTGACCCTTAAATGACACGAAAGATCTTAAAATTGACAGAAATGGGGCGAAAGTTCCTAAAAATCGCCAAATTAATGGGGCGAACGTCTTAAAATCTCAAAATCAATGGGGCTAAACCTGAATGAGAAAGGAGTTCAGTAAAAAATCCCTCAAGTGGAAATCTCCCCTTAAATACGCCCATCCCCCCTATACGATGAGAGTAAAGCTGTAGATATTATATACCTTGATTTTCAAAAGGCCTTTGACAAAGTTCCCCACAAACGTTTACTGCTAAAACTAAAAGCGCATGGAATACAAGACGGTGTGTTGAAATGGATAGAAAATTGGCTCAGTGACAGAAAGCAAAGAGTAGTCATAAACGGTAAGGCATCTAAATGGACCAATGTAAGTAGCGGGGTACCCCAGGGATCGGTACTAGGACCAATTCTCTTTCTAATTTACATCAACGACATAGATGAGGGTCTCACCTGTACAATCTCAAAGTTTGCTGACAATACAAAAATTGCAAATAGCGTACTCTCAAAAGAACAAGTTGACGATATGCAACACAATCTAGATAAATTGTCATGTTGGGCCCAAATTTGGCAAATGAGTTTCAATGCGGATAAATGTAAAGTACTACATATCGGATACCTAAATGAGAAAGCAAACTATTCGATGAATGGCACTCAGCTTAAGAATGTAAACAGAGAAACCGATCTGGGAGTAACAATATCGAGTAACCTAAAACCGAGTCAACAATGTTCAGAAGTTGTTAAGAAGGCAAACAAAATAATTGGCTTCATAGGCAGGTCATTTGAGCATAAATCCAAAGAAGTTATCCTAACCCTTTACAATTCCTTAGTCCGCCCTCTTCTGGAATACTGCGTTCAATCCTGGTGCCCTTATTACCAAAAAGATATAAACAAGCTAGAACGAGTTCAACGTAGAGTTACCAAAATGATACCTAGCCTAAAGAACAAACCATACGAAGAGCGTCTTAGAGAATTAAATTTATTTCCTTTAACCCAGCGCAGATTAAGAGGTGACTTAATTCAAGTGTTCAAAATCATCAAGGCATCGACAATATGAACTGTAGTAAGTACTTCACTATCGACCAAGCTAATTACACGCGGGGAAACGGTTGCAAAATTATTGGTAAATCTTTTAACTCACACGAATCTAAGAATTTCTTCTTCAATCGAGTTGTCAACTTGTGGAATGGGCTTCCCCGAAACGTTATAGACTGCATCACCGTTGATTCATTTAAACTCCGCCTAGACAAATATCTCGCATCAAACCCGCGATTGACTGCGTTTGTAAATGAATAACTTTATTTTATCCCCCCCTCAGTTACTAACCCATCTGTCCCCTACTAACTTCCTAATCCTGCCACGGACATTAGTTCTAGGGCAGTAATTCGCTTTCCAATGTTCCCTTACCCACTCTAAACCACTGTTTGGACACTTGATCCTCAGTGTTTTGGAGGACAAGCAACCTAGAAGGGTCACTAGATCTGTTGTTGCTTGATTTCCTTTGTACTCCTTGTACTTACTGGTACGATACATATTGTTTTTATGCCCTTCGATGTAATTTTTAGATTATTGTAAATATATTATTCGTATGATATTGTATGGGTTCGGGACCAGCCAAGTTTAAAGATCTGATGGTGACTTACGTGTCTGACTAACTATAGAAATGTTGATGTGAGGGACGTTGTCAGCTGCACATGATTTGGCATACACATATTGAGTATTTTCTAAATCTGGCCTCACTCCTTCTCGGCAAAGTTACAGCCCTTTTGCTCTAGCCCTTTTTGAGTTACAGAGGCTAGGGGTTACGATTTCCGGCCTACCTATGTGGAACATGATATCGCGACTGTTACTTTAATTAATTGTGTTAATAACTTAGATTAGGGTATTGATCAACCTGCTATGTTGCGCTAGACTGACTAAAAAAAAAATATCGTGTTCATAACACGTTCATTCTAGATGGGGACGATATACGCTCCCACCTCGGCCCACAACGAAGCCCTTTTTGTGACGCTGCTCATAAGGCTAAATTGTGCCTAATTGGTTATTAAGAGAGCGGGGGGGGGGGGGGGGTTAGTGCCACTTTGTTTATGGGGGGGAGGATAGTTTTTTGGAGACACCTTTCTCCCTCATGCTTAGGCCCATTAGTTTGGCGATTTTAATACCTTTTGCCCATTTTCTCTGTCAATATTGAGACTTCGTGTCATTTTGCTGGCGAGCGATAGCGAGCCTGTAATTTAGGAGGAACCAGCCTTCGGCCGGGACATTCTTCTACCAAAAAATTTGCAAATATATCTTGAAAGGGGATCCTAGGGTTGTTATCATAGGGTTGTTTTTATTAAGTTTGATGGAGGTTTAGGGAGGATTTTTTTGTTTAATTAATGTATATATGAAAAAAATCGACCAAAATATGAACCATCTCCCCTTAAGGTATCATTGTCCGTGTGCGTCACAGTGCCACCAGACCTACTAGGGGAGATGGCTCGTTTTTCTAGACCCCCTTCTCCCTCATGTTTAGCCCCAATAGTTTTCAAATTTTATGACGTTCGGCCCATTAGTTTGGTAATTTTAAGATTTTTTCACCCCATTTCTTTGTAAAGCTTAAGACTTTTCGTATCATTCAGGGGGTGATTTTTTGCCTGTAATTTAAGAGAAACCGGCCTTCGGCCGGGACATATTTATATATTTTTTGTTTACAAATTTATCTTGAAGGAGGGTCTTGGGAGGGTGTTTCTTTAAGCTTGATGGAGGTCTAGGGCGGAAACTATAAAACAAATGATAGATACATAAAGGAGGTAATGAATACGCCCATCCTCCCTTAACGGCACTAAACAATTCAATTGACCTTGTCCATGTACGTAGCGTAATAATTGTTAGCAGGCTGGGGACATCTCATTGGTCGTATCATTGGCGGTAAACATACACTCTTGAGGTAGTTATTTGTTTTTCTCCCTAATGTTAATAATATTCTATGACATAAACAACTGTATTCAGTAATGTTGTTTGCTGAATGTCACGTACGGTTAATTGAGATAATAAAGAACTTAAACCATGACAATTATGCAGCATACGCATTTGCTGAACAACATTAGGCTTACGACTTAAAACAGAAATAGAATAATCATGTAGTGGGATGGAGGTGGGAATAGGAGTGTTGCATATATATTTAAATAATATACAAATAAAATATAACACAATAAATAAAATCATAAATAGATAATTATATAACAGGTGAATAGATACCCATTAACCTGATACACCTTTAAACATATGATGGACACATATCCAATCATGTTTGAATGTTAAACATTACTTGCAGGTGTTTAGTGTGTGTGTGTGTGTGTGTGTATGTGTGTGTGTGTGTGTGTGAGAGAGAGAGAGAGAGAGAGAGAGAGAGAGAGAGAGAGAGAGAGAGAGAGAGAGAGAGAGAGAGAGATAAATATATAGATATATATATAGATAGAGAGAGAGCCGAGAGCCGAGAGCCGAGAGCACATAACCAGATAGCTAGCCAGATAGACGTAGCCAGCGACCCTACTAACTTGATGAGTGTGGGAGCGAGTTGGGGGTGACTACTACACAACCAAACCTCGCGATAAAAACTACAGATATGACCTAGTTCCTCCGAGGGCTTATTGCTACACGGAAGGCAGAGTCACCGGAACGTTTTCTTCCGGTGATATTTAACCCCTTCTCTACCGGTCATGTATATATTAACCCCTTCTCTATCGGTCATGTATATATTATATGATTTCAGTTACATTTGGACGATTTGATGAAGCTCAGGAAGGATATATGGTAGCTAAAAGGATTACTTGAGATAGCCTGCAGCCTTTTAATGTGTAGACGTTTTACCTAAGCTGAATGCAGTCGTCTAATAGTTGCCAACATTAAATGGAAAAGACGTCAGCGGTAATGAACGGGTTAACCTACGTCCTTATTTCCGATAGCTTTATGGCCAGGGTCCAGAGAATATAGTCGTTTAACCATGTTTATGGCGCTCTTGTGCATCGGTATCGCGAACTTTACTATTATTAGAGTGTTTTAACGAGTTGAAATGTTGCATATCTTGAATTCAGAGGCGTCCAGATCAGAGTTGCCGGGAATAAAATGCCGGAAGAATCGTGAGTGTGACTGTATCTCGAGAGTGACATAAGAGAAGGTGTTATTTCCTCCACTTGAGTCCCCCGCCTCTGGTTTCATCTGAGGAAGCTGCTCTAGGAGATGACGAGGCTGGGAAGGGAAGGGAAGTCCGCGGTGACGTTTAGGGGCAGAGAGATCGGGGCAAAGAGATGGTGTACTAAGGGAGAATGTGTGTGTGTGTGTGTGTGTTCACCTATTTGTATTCACCTATTTGTAGTTTACAGGAATTGAGCTGCTCTCGTGTTGTCCTGTCTCAGTGTCTATTGTGTGTGTGTGTGTAATAATAATTGTCGATTTATTGTTCATTGCAGCCCTGAGGCTGAAAATCTACAGAGTTTTTCTTAAACCTATATTTGTTCTACATTAACTACGAGGTCTCATGCGACCTTTGGCGACCGTGAGGTGCCTGGCTTCCCACCAAGTAATGTACATACGCAGATGCACTTTGTATTGGTGAGAAGATGTGTAGGCTAACACATGCTGATAGCAGCTTGGTTAGGGAGGAACCACGATACAATTATCTCCGTCGCTATGGCCGAAAAAACCTTTAGGATTCTGGTGGCTACGAACCCTCGCCCCGGCCCCTTGCGGTCAGCACGAAACACAGTGCCTTAACCGACTGGACCACAGCGACGTGTGTGTGTGTGTGTGTGTGTGTGTGTGTGTGTGTGTGTGTGTGTGTGTGTGTGTGTGTGTGTGTGTGTGTGTGTGTGTGTACTCCATGTTGGTGCCGTAATTATCAAACAACCGGCTGATATCGTATTCTATTTTTATACTAGGCCTATGTACAGTAGAACTTAGATTTAAAAACCAACGTATATATATTATATCATTTATCAGTATTCGAATAATTATTATAGGTATGGATCAATGTTGAGTGTAAAGAAAGGCTAATGACACCAGTGGCACCAAGGTGTCGGAGGTTGGCCGATCTCTGTTACAGTAGGGTCTGTAGGTATCCCAGTGGAGTATTTTATGGTGTTTGTGTTAATCTAAGCAGACTGTTCTCCCTATAAACGCTACCACTAATGGTTGTGTTTATATAAAGTGAACTGAGAAAGGAGAAAAGACAAATATGTTGTTGCGTTTATAGAGCGAACTTCCTTGACTTATGAGAGAGAGAGAGAGAGAGAGAGAGAGAGAGAGAGAGAGAGAGAGAGAGAGAGAGAGAGAGAGAGAGAGAGAGAGAGAGATTGAGATTGTTGTAAATCCAATTATTGAGATGAAGTCAACATAGTTTGACGTTCAATTTCAGTTGAGAACGCGCCTCTCAGATGCTGCATCTGAAGTACTCCACTGGACTGCCCGAAACTTGATCCGGTTAGCAGAACAATTATCTTGATTATTACTTTGCACGCCGCCGGAGATGACGTCTTTGTTTTTTCCTGTGTATTTTTGGGTGTGTATGTGTTTTCGGAAATGATTTGGCGACCGAATGCATGAATTTTGACAGTATATTATTTTGCTACCAGAAGAGGTACCATCAACTTAGGCTTAACATTAGATAACATTAGTAGCATATATCCAATGGAATTATCTCTCTCTCTCTCTCTCTCTCTCTCTCTCTCTCTCTCTCTCTCTCTCTCTCTCTCTCTCTCTCTCTCTCTCTCTCTCTCTCTCTCTCTCTCTCTCTCTCTCTCTCTCTCTCTCTCTCTCTCTCTCTCTCTCTCTCTCTCTCTCTCTCTCTCTCTCTCTCTCTCTCTCTCTCTCTCTCTCATCATAACACGAAGATTAAAAGTGGAGTAATTATGTGTCTATGGCTAGGGGAAGAAATTATAAGGGAATTTTAAGGTCTGTGTGTGTGGGTGTGTGTGTGTGTTTAATAATTATAAGAGGTGTGTGTATATTATATATGCATACATGTATGCCAGAAAGAGAAATGCTTAAAGATGCGATTATCAGCCAACAATGTGAATGAAATATGTGCCAGAGTAATCAAAAATGAATGCAGCAAGAAGAAATGAGAGAGAGAGAGAGAGAGAGAGAGAGAGAGAGAGAGAGAGAGAGGAGTACAAAGGAGTACAAAGGAAATCAAGCAACAACAGGTCTAGTGACCCTTCTAGGTTGCTTGTCCTCCAAAACACTGAGGATCAAGTGTCCAAACAGTGGTTTAGAGTGGGTAAGGGAACATTGGAAAGGGAACTACTGCCCTGCCACTAACGTGGCAGGACTAGGAAGTTAGTAGGGGACATATGGGTTAGTAACTGAGGGGAGGATAAAGTTATTCATTTACAAACGCAGTCAGTCGCGGGTTTGATGCGAGATATTTGTCTAGGCGGAATTTAAATGAATCAACGGTGCTGCAGTCTATAACGTCTCGGGGAAGCCCATTCCACAAGTTGACAACTCGATTGAAGAAGAAATTCTTAGATTCGTGCGAGTTAAAAGATTTACCAATAATTTTGCAACCGTTTCCCCGCGTGTAATTAGATTGGTCGATAGTGAAGTACTTACTACAGTTCATATTGTCGATGCCTTTGATGATTTTGAACACTTGAATTAAGTCGCCTCTTAATCTGCGCTGGGTTAAAGGAAATAGATTTAATTCTCTAAGACGCTCTTCGTATGGTTTGTTCTTTAGGCTAGGTATCATTTTGGTAACTCTACGTTGAACTCGTTCTAGCTTGTTTATATCTTTTTGGTAATAAGGGCACCAGGATTGAACGCAGTATTCCAGAAGAGGGCGGACTAAGGAATTGTAAAGGGTTAGGATAACTTCTTTGGATTTATGCTCAAATGACCTGCCTATAAAGCCAATTATTTTGTTTGCCTTCTTAACAACTTCTGAACATTGTTGACTCGGTTTTAGGTTACTCGATATTGTTACTCCCAGATCAGTTTCTCTGTTTACATTCTTAAGCTGAGTGCCATTCATCGAATAGTTTGCTTTCTCATTTAGGTATCCGACATGTAGTACTTTACATTTATCCGCATTGAAACTCATTTGCCAAATTTGGGCCCAACATGACAATTTATCTAGATTGTGTTGCATATCGTCAACTTGTTCTTTTGAGAGTACGCTATTTGCAATTTTTGTATCGTCAGCAAATTTTGAGATTGTGCAGGTGAGACCCTCATCTATGTCGTTGATGTAAATTAGAAAGAGAATTGGTCCTAGTACCGATCCCTGGGGTACCCCGCTACTTACATTGGTCCATTTAGATGCCTTACCGTTTATGACTACCCTTTGCTTTCTGTTGCTGAGCCAATTTTCTATCCATTTCAACACACCGTCTTGTATTCCATGCGCTTTTAGTTTTAGCAGTAAACGTTTGTGGGGAACTTTGTCAAAGGCCTTTTGAAAATCAAGGTATATAATATCTACAGCTTTACTCTCATCGTAGAGGTTGAGGATATCGTGGAAGAAGTCTAAGAGGTTTGTTAAACAGGAACGTTTTTTACGAAAGCCGTGTTGAGTATCTTTAAGTATGTTATTTTCCTCTAAGTGATTTACGAGTCTGTCTCGTATGACCGTTTCTAGCATTTTACATACAACTGAGGTTAAGCTAATTGGACGATAGTTACTGGGTAGGGATTTGCTGCCTTTTTTGAATATCGGTGTTACGTTGGCTAGCTTCCACTGATCAGGCATAGTTCCAGACTGCAAGGATTTATTGAATAGTAATGTCAGTGGTTTGGAGAGCTCATTCTTAGCTTCCTTTAGATCTCTAGGCGAGATTGTATCAGGTCCTGGCGTTTTATTTACCTTGAGTTTATCTAAACAATTCAATACTTCTCTCTCTGTAACGGTGACATTGCTTAGAACATCTGAATTATCAATCTGAATCGGCGATGGTGTAGGGATATCACTGAGGTCTTCTGTTGTAAAAACTGATGCAAAGAAGGTATTGAGGGCATTACTCATTTGTACTTCGTCTTTGGTGTATTCTCCATTTTCATCGACTAACGGTCCAACAGTTGAAGTAACTACTTTTTTCTTTCTGATATAACTATAGAATTCTTTCGGGTTTGTTTTACTTTGATTCGCAATATGTAACTCTAAGGTCTTTTTACTTTGCTTAATTAACGTTTTGGCTTTGCGTCGTAGCTCTACAAATTTCACCCGTTCTTCGTAATTTTGTGAGGATTTTAATCTATCATTAGCAAATTTTTTAGCAAGCAGGCAGTTTGAAATATCTTTATTCCACCATTTGGGCTTATTATTATGGCCTGGACGCCGTATTTTCGATGGTATGCAGTCTTGCACTGCTTTTAGGTAAGTGGTTTCGAATAACTTCCAAGATGTATTTATGTCGTTATTGTTAATTAAAAAGCTCCAGTCAGTTTCTTTAAACATAGCTCTAAGTTTATGGAAGTTTGCTTTCTTGAAATTAGGGACTTTTTCGATGCTACTATTTGGTTCGTTACTAGTAAACTTTAAAGTGAAAGTTATCGTACGATGGTCGCTGTTACTGAATTCATCACCAACATTCAAATTCTCTATCAATTCTTCTTTTGTTGCAAGTACAATGTCAAGAACGTTATTACCACGGGTCGGCATTCGAACAAATTGATAAAGCGAACTCTCTTGCAAGTTCGTATACAAGTCATGTCCGGAGTGTGAAGTAAGAGTATCGCCCCACTTGGTCACAGGTAAATTAAAGTCGCCAAAAATTACGGTATCTTGTGAGTTACTTACATCTGCAATTTGTTCGTAAATTTCTCGGTCAGTTTGCACTGATTGAGCTGGAGGTCTGTATATTAACGCAAGTATTATTTTTGTACCTTTATTATTCTTTATTAGCACAAAAGATGTGTCGGCGTTCACAATTTGAGGTTTTGACACGAGGGTCGGGTTAAGACTTTCTTTGATATAAAATAAAACGCCACCTCCATTTTTATTTATTCGGCTGTTCTCAAAACATTACATAACCGGGAAGTGAATACTCTGCTAAAAAGTCTCTATCTTGTGTATTGAGCCAAGATTCTGTTATGCCAATCACATCATAATTTTCTGTAAACACTAGTTCCTCTAAATCTGAAAATTTATTGCGTATGCTACGAGCGTTTGCATAGAAAACATTCAAAGTTTTGGATTTGGGATTCAAGGAACGGTCTTTATTCAAATTATTGGTTCTGGTCGGATCTACATTTACATTCATGGCTGTCCTCGGTCCTCGGTCGTTATCCCTGACGGTTTTGAATTTGGGTCGTGTTGGTGGAGCTTTATCCAAATTCGCGGTTCTTGACGGATTAGTATTTAATTCCTTTGTAGATTGCCGTCCTCGCTGTCTTCGGTCCTCCTTCCTGGTTGTCCTGTGCTGAGTCGATTTCTTCTCCGAAAATCCTTCACCGCATCGTTGAGAAGACGCCCAAAACGCGCTGCTCCCACCTGGTTCAGATGAACTCCATCGTCCGAAAACAAATAGTCATCGTAGTAGAAATTGTCCCAGGTGTCGACGAATCCCACGTTCTCCTTCCTGCAGAGGTTTGCTAGACAACGATTTGTGCTGGTGGCTATGTTGTAAAATCGGCTCTCTACACCGAGCCGGGGGACGATTCCTGAGACGATGATCCTTGATGACTTCTCCTTAAACGACTTGATCAGCTGCTGGTACTTTAAAAGCAAATCTTCCGACCGGGTTCGCTGTACATCGTTGGATCCAACGTGGATGACGTACATTGTATTAGCTGGGGCCAGCTTTGATACTTCGTCAACTGCTGCAACTACGTCATCCACACCACCACCAGGGATACAAAAACGCTTCCTGGTCTTAGGTGCCCTGGCGCAAAACTCTGTGAGCTGACCACGTATCATCGAGTCTCCCACGAGCCGGACTTCTTCTATTTCCTCTTCGTCATCTGAGTCTGCTAGTATCTGGAAACGGTTTTGACACTCGGTAATCGGTATGTGTTTCCTGGTCTTGGGGCAAACGTTGTTCCTCACGACACGGAAGTTGTCTTGAGGGGGAAGAGAGTCGCTATTTGTATCTTGAGTATCGGAAACATCAGCTGAAATGGCTACTGTAGGCGTTGAATTGTTGGCAGTTGACGTTGGGGCGTTGGTGGCTGCTGGAGTTGCGGTGACAATTGAAGTTTGTGGCACTCCAACGTTGAGTGTTACAAACTCTTGGAGTGATTCCAGCTTCATGGTGAGGACGTTGATCTTGTTGTAGGCTTCATCTAATTTCACTGTAAAATTCTCTCGTTGCTGGCAGAGCCGGCAGACTTGAAGATCGATAGTAGCAAACATGGACTCCCCAAACCTACCGGCGCAGTTCGCACAAGCGCGAGGCATGGTGACAGTCACTTTCTTCAGATCACTTCACTCACTTAAAAAACAATTCACTCACTTTACAACACTTCACTCACTTTAAAAACACTTCAATCACTTCAACCGAAAACAAATATGCTGAAATACGCAGAAATAGGTTATCAGGGGTGATAGCCTAACCGAAAACAAAAATGTTGAGATACGCAGAATTAGGCTTCCAGGGGCGATAGCCTAACCAAAAGTTTTGTTTAAAAATTGAAATACGCAATAATAGGCTACCAGCGTTGAATAGCCTAACCGAATATAATAAAATTGAAATTCGCAGAAATAGGCTACCAGGTGTGATAACCTAACCTTAAACAAATATATGTATAACAGAATATGTAACTAAATATACAATTCACCAAATAGAGATTATATAAAAATAAAGTGTGACTGCACACAAGGGGTTAATATACTGTGTCAACAGATGACCCTGGTGTCACTGAAGCCTAGTAAAGCAGTAGCCTACTCTTTTTAGATAAAAACAAAAAAGTGTATCAGTCAAAGGTTATTACAAGATCGTGCAAGCAACAACTAAAATTACAGATATATATAGCTACAGTAGGATACTAAATACAATATCTACAAGAGTTAATAATAAAACAGATTGGCTGGCTATAGGCTAGGCTAGGTTTGGGTTAGGTTAAAAGCTTGGCAGGTTGGGTTAGGCTAGGTTAGTTTGTACAAATACCACCCTTAGCTTAAAGTAAAATCAGTCTGAGGAGAAAAAGTCAAGAATATATCTAGGGGGAAAAGATAAATGAATGCACTTAAATTTGGTACAAAATTTGCTGGAATTTAATATGTATAATCCCCCAAAAAGGTTTGTTTACAAAATGGTGTCGGCGTTAGTCCCTGTAGGCGGTTAGTTAGTAAACAATATTGTTTATTAGCAAATTAATATTAACAGAGAGAGAGAGAGAGAGAGAGAGAGAGAGAGAGCATGGATAATATTGGACATGAGAACCCGACTGAAGGAGAGCACTAGAGATAATTATAGTAAAAGAGATTGGCCAACCTCCGCCATCTTGGTCCCACGGGTGTCAGTAGCCTCTTTTTGTACTCAAATAATGTATGTCCTTAACATAGGTAATATTACTGTATTTAATGTAAATCAATATACATAACCATAAGTTATGTACTATATTTTGACTGTAGAATTGTAATAATATTGTAATCTCCATATTTGTTGTGCAAGTCTGAGCTAATAAATATATTAGTATTACTATTATTATTATTGACAATAATATTAATTTGGCAACATTGTTGGAGGCTTAATAATCCAATAGGGTTGATAGCCTCTGAAGTCCTATTTTAATTAACTTGGCTATATAATTGCGGCACCAAAATGGCGTCCTGATAAGCAAGATGGCCGATCTCTTGTACTACACCATCCCTAAAGAGAGCCCTAGAGAGAAGGGGTCACAGAGGAGGGCTTCTCGTGATTAGATGTTAAAACAAAAGGGCCGACTCTCTCTCTCTCTCTTTTTCCCAGGCTTACGTGGAGAGATCGGCGGGATATCATGTGAAGAGAGAGAGAGAGAGAGAGACTGATAAATAAAGTGAGAGTGAGTGAGTGACTGATATATACAGTATATATATATATATATATATATATATATATATATATATATATATATATATATATATATATATATATATATATAGAGAGAGAGAGAGAGAGGGGGGCTGAATTTCATGGAAGTTGTCAGTTATTTATATCATTCATAAAATGTGGATGGCTGAGCTAAGTCTGTAATTATTATATGATTTTAGAACAGAGAGATGAAATATGTTGATAGTTATAAAATAAAGACCGTTCAAGTAAGCAACAAATGTAAAAGAAGCAAGAAAACGAAAAAGACTTGAAGTAGCTATTAAATTAGAAACAAAATAATATAGTATGAATAGAGTGTAAATGAAGAAATAAAGGATGGGTGAACAAATATAGAACTATAAGACAAACGGATTTAACCCGATAAACATAAACTAGACAAATAAATAAATAAATATACAAATTCTATAAACAGACAAAGTAAACTATGTGTGAATGTGAAGAGAGATAAGAAACTATTGGTATATGAGAGAAATCCGGAGTGGTTCTGGACATGGATATAATGCGAGTGAGATTCTAGAGACAAGAATGTGAATATGAGGGACGATAAGTAAACTATTGGTGTGTGAATGTGAATATGAGGGACGATAAGTAAACTATTGGTGTGTGAATGTGAATATGAGGGACGATAAGTAAACTATTGGTGTGTGAATGTGAATATGAGGGACGATAAGTAAACTATTGGTGTGTGAATGTGAATATGAGGGACGATAAGTAAACTATTGGTGTGTGAATGTGAATATGAGGGACGATAAGTAAACTATTGGTGTGTGAATGTGAATATGAGGGACGATAAGTAAACTATTGGTGTGTGAATGTGAATATGAGGGAGGATAAGTAAACTATTGGTGTGTGAATGTGAATATGAGGGACGATAAGTAAACTATTGGTGTGTGAATGTGAATATGAGGGACGATAAGTAAACTATTGGTGTGTGAATGTGAATATGAGGGACGATAATTAAACTATTGGTGTGTGAATGTGAATATGAGGGACGATAAGTAAACTATTGGTGTGTGATTTAGCTCATGTTCTGGCTCATGTTACACTGCCGACAATTATAGGTTTAAAGACGGTATGAAATAGGTAATTAACATGTCCATATGATATATTGGTATTAATTAACCAGTTAAATGTAGTGATAAAAGGGTAAATCATTATCAGTAATTCCAATTAGTCTACTTTATCAACTATATTTATTTATTTTATTTGTTTATTCAGTGCATAGATGTTATTAATATATTTATCATAATGGCGTTGGTCAAAGATTTATATTTAAA
Organism: Paralithodes platypus; assembly: GCA_032716605.1. Taxonomy (NCBI): domain Eukaryota; kingdom Metazoa; phylum Arthropoda; class Malacostraca; order Decapoda; family Lithodidae; genus Paralithodes; species Paralithodes platypus. Next base: position 61,949,886 of record CM064482.1, read on the forward strand.
CAACTACTTTCCGCTTTGATTGTATCCATCATAAGGTTAAATATCATTAACACTAACTGCATTTCCAATCAGTTGACTTACGATTATTATTTGTAAGATACTTGTTTTTGAATTGATAGTTATATTCATTGAAAATCTATTATCATTCTTGTATCCGAGATGGTCGACAAAAGCATCCTCTATAAATCTCTCAATAAATCATTCACTTTAATTCAGTTATCGTGGTAAGAAGTAAAGCTATAAAACATCCAGTTAACCTTGCAAATATTCGAGTTTTTTTGTTCGGCCCAACATAGCCGTCTATTGGTACACCGTTTATAATACTTGTTGAATTCAAATATATAAACACCTGGAATTTTCTTTTACCGTGATAAGGATAGATTTTATTTTTTGACAAGTGTTGCTTTTACAAAGTTTATTTTTTAACAAAGTTATTGACTTGAAAAGTTTGTAAAATTGAGACTTACTCCACCATAATAGTGGTCTATTTTCATGATGATGTTCATATTTCATTCTGTTGGCATCAATGTTTTTCAATACATTGTGTTTATTTAGTTTAGGTGCACACACCTTTATTTTTATTTATGTATGCTTACTATACTCAGTTTCGGTCAGCTGGTGATAAATTGAATCCCTTAGTAACTGAATCCTCGATAAAGAACGGATTAATAAGAAACTACCATATGTCTCTGTTTCATAATTATGCCAAATAGCTACAAAACCGGAGCGGAGTAATCAAGCTGAAGACATAGCAATTTACCGTCAGCTGGAAAGAAAGCAGAGTATAGTCAAATCACAATTGCGCACCTTTGTCTTCATAATGTAGCTCGATTATAATGACACTGGATTATTATATACAGTATGCTCACAATCTTTAAAACTCTCTCGTCCGGGTGTGGGAATGAAACCGAATTTACAAGGTTTAGAGTGGTGGTAAAATATACTAATTTTGCTCCAGTTACAGACAAAGTTATTGTAGTTAACCCCCTGTGTACCAGCGACGTCTTTTTAATCTTATTCTAACTATATTTAGACGATTTTGTGAAGCTGAGGAAGGATATATGCGAGCAGAAGAAAATAATTGGATAGTCTGTTGTCTATTAATTGGTTGACATCCTTCCTAAGCTGAATAAAATAGTCTAATAGTTGCCAGAATATAGTGAAAGGGATGTCACTGGTACAGAAGGGGTAAAGTTCATGGATAAGCTTGAATAAAATGAAGGAAGCTTCTTGTATGCTCCCATTTTCTGTACAATGTTGAACTTGTGTGTGGGTGTGGGAATGAAGCCTCATTTACACGGTCTGGTGCGGAGTGGTGGCAAGGAGTGGGGGGTGTCAGGTGTCGGGGTGGTGTAATGTGTCATAAGAGGTCAGCCGGGGGTCAACTGGAGGGAGGAGAGAGACTTGACTTTAATTTAATCTACTTTATTTACCGCCCCACCGATGGATGTGGCCAGACAATAATGCATCTCGATGCAATAGTTTAGTTACAATTGGTCACAATATCAATTTATTGTCCTTTTGCATTAATTTCTTGGCCATATGCAACACGAAGATTAACGTAAAGATGAATCAATTGACGAATACCAATGGACCTATAAATACTATAAGAAAATACAAAATACAACAAATACATATTCAAATATGAAAGCGAATCGTGACGGGAGAAGTAAGTCGACTGAATGTTGAAAAACATATGTACAGTAAGTAGTTGACTCTTATGTGTGGAAGCGGCAAGGGATGGCTTTGACAAAGTGAAGGAGTAGCTCTGAATAGGTGAGGCGGATATATTTAGTGTGTCGGTGGTAAAGAGGTTGGTTGAGACAGGATGAGTACATACTTATGCACCAAACACCATTAGTATAAGGGCACAAGTAAGAAAGTAGTGCTCTCTCCACTTTCTTTACTTTACTCATGTTTCACCCTTATCTATTCACACTGACCACCTTATATGAAACAAATATATAATGAAGGAAAGATAGTGTTGCCACAGACTATACTATTCAACCCATTGACACCTTTCTAAGTTATGTAAAGAAAGTGCTGAAAGACTGCGAGTGGTGGAAGGCGGACAAAATGGAAGAAAGGACAGCACCGTAACCATCCCCCCCCACCCCCACCACCACTAATTTCTCTCCAACCCCCCCTCCTTCCCCTCTTCCCACCCCCTATCCCCCTCCCCCTCATTCTCAGCTGTGAGGGGACACTGCCCGAGGGGAAACAGGTTCATGACCCCCTCACTCCGGGCTACAAAGGCACAAGGGACTCGGGTTTACTGTACGGTATTTTATATATATATATTATTATATATAATATATATATATATATATATATATATATATATATATATATATATATATATATATTATGATAAGACTCAATGTTTCATAATACATTGGTGAAACATCTAGTTTGCAATTAACTTTGATTTATCATGGAAGCATAAAGATGATACAGATCTGCTGATTTCTGACACTAACTGCTTAGATTACAGTTTATGGGATATTATCTTGCCAAATTGCCGAGCATCGCATTAAGGGGAGATGGGCGTATTTATTAGATAATTTATGTATCTATTATATTTTTAGTGTCCTTCCTAGACCACCATCACACTTTAAAAACTCTCCCCCAAAGACCTTACTTCAAGATAAATTTGTACATTTTTCGATTGAAAACGTTCCTCTTAAATTACAAGCTTGTTATCGCTCACCAGGAAAAAAATCGAAACCTGAATGACACGAAATGTCTTAATATTGGCAAATAAATGGGGCGAAAGGTCTTAAAATGGCCAAACTAATAGGCCGAACGTCTTAAAATCTGAAAACTAATGAGGATAAACATGAGTCAACTTGTTCGCAGAATGGTTAGAAATGTAGACCCTTCCGTTAGCAGAGAGTTGGCATCTGTTATAATATTTAGAGCCTTAGTCCTTCCAGTATAATTATATGTTTGCGTGTTTATTTTATGGGATCTGGATTAGTAATGCGTTGATAAGTACATATATTTGTTGTGCTCGATTCTCTAATTTTATAAATGTTGGTGATTGTCACTGTCTTTTTGGTTAGCAAACCTAATTACAGGCACTTCCTGGAAAAGCTTGATTCACGATTTAGAAAGTATCTATAGTTCGGAATGGTGTATCTGTAGAATTTAGTTGCATAATAAATATAATATGAACTAGAGTTTATGAAGTAAGAATGAGTAAGTTTGTTTCAAATATACCGTGTCTCATAATCTCCACTAATTCCTCCATTATTTGTTTTTTCTTACTGCATATTAATCCCTACCGAGTTACGCAATCCTAACATGGTGCGAAGGTGAAAAGTGTTGACCCTTTAAAAAAACTCATCCCCTTAAGGAATCTGAGTTTTGAAAACGTGATTTCAATATATATATATATGTGTGTGTGTGTGTGTGTGTGTGTGTCGTTTGTTCTCCACAATCTTGAGTCTTAAATTGATACAAGAAATGTTATAGATCTCAAAAAACTTTTTTGTCGTTTTGTGGTTTGCAGATTCTTGAAGATGTATCAGTAATGTTCAATTGTTCATGTTACAGATAATTATGGATGAACTTCTAAGATTTGAGCTTTAGTCCGATTTCAGCATTGTAAAGTATCTCAAATCGGCTGGACTAATTTTCAAGATCTCAAAAAATGCCACCAGAACTTTTAAAAACTCCGAACATAAAAAGTGTATATAGCAACTCCCGTGTTCTGAAGGGGGGTCGTGAGCGGCAACCATCAATCGCCAGGTCAAGAGGCGTGTAATTGGCTGAAGCTGGTTGAGGATAATGCCCCTGATTAGTCCACACACACAGACGGTGGTACACGAGGGGCTTTTTCCGGCAATTTTCGATCAGCAACTTCATATGGGCAATTTTATGAGACGATTTGGCTCTGATATCGACAACTTCACTCCATACGGGTAATTTTGTGAGACGATTTGGCTCTGAAATCGGCAACTTAACTCCATACCGGTAATTTTGTGAGACGATTTGGCTCTGGTATCGGCAACTAGACTAAAGACAAATTATTATATAAACAGTATATTTTAATGTACAACTTTATTTTGAGACTTTTTGGCACGGGTATTGAGAGAAAAACTGAAGATATATCATCTTCGGTAGCTGAATTCCTTGACAACTTTAATTTACAAGCTGCTAGATTAGACTTGTGGAAGAAAATTGCAGGAAAAATCGCTCTTGTAAGTTCTTCTTGACTCCACACACAGAGTAGGTGCACGTAGAAGGTTGCGGCGCGGCAGTATTATCGCTGTAATGGTAGTCGTTAGGCAATGGTTGATTTATGGTAGTGTTTATCAGCGGGAGTGAGATTTGCACGCCTGCCTGGGCTACCTCTTGGGCTACTACCTATTAAAAGAGTTTCAACAGTAGGTTTACCTGTGTAGTTGCTTTTGGCCTTACGCATGAACTTGCTGTTCCAGGTTCTGCTTCTCTTGACAGATACAGTTTAAGTATATAATTACAGTATTTTATTATACCAAGTTCACATTACTAGTGATGCAAATGTATATACTGCTTAAGGGGAGGTATTTACTTTGTTCCCTAGACCTCCATCAAGCTTAAAATTATACCCCCTTGAGTCCCTTTCAAGATAAATTTGTACATTTTTCGGTAGAAAAATGTCCCGGCCAAAGGCCGGTTCCTCTTAAATTACAGGCTCGCTATCGCTCGCCAGGATAAAATTGACACCTGAATGGCACGAAAGGTCTTAATATGGGGTGAAAGTTCTTAAAATCGCTAAACTAATGGGGCGAACGTTTTATAATATCAAAAGCAATGGGGATAAACATGAGGGAGAAAGGGGTCAAGAAAAAATTCCCTCAAGTGGAGATCTACCCTTAATGGTGCTTCTACTACTGTAAATCAGTTTATTACGACTGCCGTTTTGCCTATATTACTGTTGACTTACTGTTCATTCCCGTACTTAACCCCTTAATTATGAATGGTCTTGGATAAATTGAATACATTTTCTTGCACAGTAAGTCAAATGTAATCGCTTCTATCTGAGTAAAGTAGGCAAAAGGCAGAGCTGCCTGTGACGAGTGCCTCCCCCAGAGTTAAAAGAATGACAGGGTCTAAATCAAGGAACGTTCGAACCAAAATGCTTTCCCTCGTCAAGGGAAAATCGACTCTTAAATGTCACGAAAGGTCTTATTTTTTACAAAAAAATGGGGTGAAAGGTCTTAAAATATCCAAACAAATGGGGCGAACGTCTTAAAATCTCAATAGTAATGGGGCTACCGGTACATAGTAGAGAGAAGAGGCTCCACCAAAATGTGCCCTTCATCATTCTCCCTTCATAATCATTAACCCATTCTGTGCCAGCGACGTCCTTCTCATTATATTCTGGTAACGGTGAGACTGTTTTTATTTAGCTTAGGATATACGTCTACCACTTATAAGGCGACATACTATCTCAATTAATCTTTTTAGCTACCATATATCCTTCCTAAGCTTCATAAAATGTTCTAAATGTAACTGAAATAAAATTTAAAATACGTCACCGGTACAAGAAGGGTTAATCGATATGTGGCCTTTCGTGTTCCTTTGCTACGCTTGTTGGTAATTATTGGTGTAAGGAGCTCTCAATCGAAGTGGTTATAAAAGAGATGAATGGTTATATGCTTACCTGCCATTCGTACACCTGCTGGCTGTTGTTGTTGTTGTTATTGTATTTATGTTGTTAGTTATTTTTGGTGGTGGTGGTGGTGATGATGTCTGTTCTTGTTACTGTATACGTTACAAGTCATCGTATTTATTTATGTATTTACTCATATTATTTTTAGTAGTAGTATAAGTATCATTATTTTCTTCTTCTCATGATTGTTGTTATTTTAATTATTACTATACAGTATGTGTTGATAATGTTGTTGTATATATTGTGTATATATTGGTGGTGGTGTTTGGGGCTTGTCTTTGTTTATTTATTCTTCACATAACCTTTTGTGGGGGTTAACATGTATTACTCTTATGACCACTATCAATCTAACCTTGACCATTATTACTATCACCTTCACTACGTTGTGTTTGCTACCTATTCTGTGCAGGTGTAAGGAAGGCGGGAGTGTGCGTTAACCCTATTTGGTCCGAGAGAGGTCTTTTTGGAGCTACCCTGTTTCGCTCCATCAGTTTGGAGATCTTATAACGTTTCACCTTATTTGTTTAGCGATAATATGACACTTCACCCCATTCAGGTGTCGTTTTTTTTTTCTGGGCAAGCGATAGCGAGCCTGTAACTTGGAAGAAATCGGCCTATGTCTCAGACATATTTCTATGGACAAATGTACACATTTAGCTTGAAGGGGAATCTGGGTGGGTGTTTTTTAGTTTAAAGAAAATATGAGAAGGCTATTTTGTTAGCCTAGCGGACAAACTATAATGCATTGCTCGAAAATGGCAAAAACAAGCGAAATCCTCAATATATTAATTGAACAATATATCATAATAACCCACAAAGCGTCGGACCAGATAGTGTTAAGGGGATGTCTATATTTATTTGTATTTATTGGTTCAATTTTGTATATATTTATTTAATATTTTAGTTTCCTCTATCAAGCTTTTAAGTATTTTTTCGGCAGACAAATTTCCTGGCTCAAATTCTCCCTCTCGTTCACCATGAAAAAAATCGACATCTAAATGGCACAAACGGTCTTAAAATCGCTAAACTAATGGGGCTAAACATGAGGGAGAAGAGGGCCCAGAAATAACAAACCTCCCCTTAAGTCCCACGAGTAACACCCCAGACCTTCTATGTGTGGGTTACGCCCCTGTGTACTCGACATGGGGGGAGGGCGGGGGTCAGGTTAGGGTCATGGAGGGGTCAGAAGGAGGGGGTCAGGGGAGGCTCACGGTCCTTTCGCCTTTGGTTAGTTCGTCGATTCGCTCTCATCAATCTAAGCGGCTCAACCCTTAGTTTTAAACATTTATCATCAACACTGGTCTGGCAGCTTATGAGGTAAACATTTAATATATTTCGTTTACCTAAATTCATTTACCGTCAGCCTACTTTCCGGTACCAGTACAGAATATTCCAGAAATGTTGCCAGAAAATTTTTGATCATCGAATGTTGACTATAAAAGCTCTCGTGTGATACCGGCTTAACTCTATAGCTTTTCTCGCCTATAATAACCTCTATAGTTATATAACAAATATATACTGTATAGTGTATACCTATCCCCCTAACGATACCTTACCCTACCTTAAATCTAGCCTAATACTACACCTACAGTAACTTAGCCTAACCATGACCTATTCTGGATTGACAACACAAAACATGAGCTAATCGTATCCCAAACTAACCTAATTCATAGCCTTAACCCATACCGGTGACATCCTTTTCATTATATTCTGGCACCTATTAGACGATTTTCTTCAGCTTAGGAAGGACGTCTACTAATAAAAAGGCTACAGATTGTCTCAATTCCTCCTTTCAGCTACCGTATATCCTTCCTAAACTTCATATAATCGTCTAAATGTAGCTGGAATGAAATAAAACACGACGTCGCCGGTACAGTAAGGGTTAACTACACTACTGTATCATACCTAACCCAACACACCAAATCATAACATAATTAGCATCAAAGTATGGTCACGGCGATAGTACTATGACCAACACGATTTAGTATACGAAATGACATGCCGGGAAAGGTCAGAAGGTGAGAATCAAGGGGGGAAGGGTTTATTTAGTGGTCGATTTAATTTACTATATATTTATTATGGTTTTTGTTTCGTCCCTAGAACCTCCATCAAGCTTAAAACAAACATCCCAAATACCTCGCTTCTAGATTAGTTTGGACATTTTTTGGTAGAATTTTTGTTTTTTTGGCCGAAAATCTCCCATCTCCCATTAATGTTTACGTAGGTCATAATTTGTCTTAACCTAATAATAATAAATCTAACTGAATTCAAAACAAGGAAGGAAATCAGTGACCGAAATGACCCTGAGGCTAAGGTGAGAGAGTCGGAATGTGTGTGTGGGTCATAATACGTCATAACTGTCAGTGTCGGACCCTTCACATGGCCGCCTCTGTTTACTCTGACCTCTACACTCATGGGAACCACACTCTCCACTCTACACTTGGCCAAATATATCATGTAGTGTGGATAGAGACACCATTTGAGGAGGAACACTTTATTGGTCACTAACCAAATGTTGTCAATAAAGTGCTTCTCCTCAAGTGGTGTTTCTATTCATTTCATGATAGTGTTTCTCCATTCTAAGTTAATTTTAACATTATGTAGTATCCTATGGGTTTATGTGACTATCAGGTAGTGCAATAGCTAACTCATCACAAGCTGAAATCTAAAGTTGCTGCCAACAAAACATTATGGTTAACCCTGACCTCTGCACTCGTGGGAACCATACTCTATGATCTATGCTGTACAGTTGGTCAAATATATAAAGACATAGCTCGTGTTACCTGAAATATAAGGTAATGACTCACGACAGGTTAGATTAATTATAAATATACAAACTTCAGATATACCTGTTTGCCACAACCTCTACCCTCATGGGAACCACACGCCACTGTAATCTATGCTGCACAGTTGGCCAAATAAATGATATAGAACAATCTAGTGTACCAGAATGCAAAAGATCACTGACAATCTTGATTCCAAATCGTGTAAATTCCAGAGAGAAACGCTTTAACGTGATAGTTCTACGGGTGCAAATGAAAACAGTGGTTAAGGGGATATATTTATTCTTTTAGTTTAGTACTTAGACCTCCACCAAGCTTAATAAACACCCTCAAGACCCCGCTTCGAGATAAATATGTACATCTATCGGCCGGAACTTTGCAGCTACTCACCGATCTACACACACACACACACACACACACACATACACCCACCCACCCACCCACCCACCCACCCAGCCAGCCAGCCAGCCAGCCAGCCAGCCAGCCAGCCAGCCGTTTCCATTTCTCTATTTATCTTTTCATTCTCCCGTAATTCCCTGTGTGGCCGTAAAATCAGTGTTTGCCGTGGCCCGCCTCGCCCTAATGGTGGGTCGTCCAGTGTGTGTCACGGGGCTCGGGTTACAACCAGAGTCCGACTTCCTTTTTCTCTAATGTCTATGTCCATCTTTTGAAATTTGTCGTTTAGACTAACCGGATTGGATATAAACACCAGACGAGGAGGAGCACTTTATTGACCAGGTTTTGTATATAGCTTCATCAGGCCAATATGTTAAACGTTGTCAATAAAGTACTCCTCCTCATATGGTGTTTATTTTCATTCTGTCAATTTGTTTTAATATATTTTTATCTAGCTGGATTGTGCGCACTTCCGTCACTGTTGTACTCGATATACTGTACTATTTTGTGTGCACCTTTTGATTCTACTTATTTTACAAGCAACATGATATTTTGCACCACTATAGGTAACGCCAGCAAACTTGACTATAATTTTGACCCCTTAACTACTTATAACTCAAAACGAAGAAAAGCAAACAGGCTGACGTTTCTATCATTTGGTAAGAGCCCACCAGGAAATATGTCTGAATAAATACATCCAGTTTGCTCTAGGCCCTTTTAAGTTTCAAAGAGGTCAGGGATCAAGATTTTTGTCTAGTTCGTTGGTTCTACCAATTATAATAACCTATACACTTATGAAGAGGATTATCGGATTTTTTACTACTGCCGTAAGATATTTAATACCCGGTGTCTATGAATAAGCTTAGTTCATCCGTTTCAATGCCAAGATGTGGCGAAAATATTGGTGTTCGTTATTGTTAAAGGCAAACACAGAGGGTCTCCCGGGAGAAGGAAACATGATCAGCAGTAATAGGGGCCAAGGCAGGAACAATGACCACAACATATCCATAAATTATTAACGAAATTAATATATGAATTTGATTAACTGCCGGGACGAACATCACCTGACATGTTTACTAGCAATATGAAGGAAATTTAAGTTTTCGTAAAGGCCTCAAGTAAATGTGGAAGGCAAACACAGCGGTTCCTCCCGAGACGGTAGCACTAACAGCACCAGTAGGGGTCGAGAGGAACAATTAGCAGTGGACGTAAGGGAGGGAAGGTTCTGACCGCGTTCCCACATCACTCACCTGCCCTTTGCCCACCCCCTCACTCACTCATTCACTCCCCCCCCCCCCCCCTCATTCACTCCCCTTTCCTCCTTCTTCCCATTTTCCTCCCTTTTCTACCCTTCGCTCAAACCTACTTTCCTTTTGGCATTGGTCTCCTCTTTTCTATGTCTGTCACCTTAACATTTTCCAGTTTGTCCACCCCCTCGCTCACTCACTAATTCACTCCCCTTTCCTCCTTCTTGCCCTTTTCCTCCCTTTGCGTTCCTTGATTTCCCTCACTCCCTCTGTTACTTCCTTCTCTTATTGCCCCTTTCCATCTTCCTTCTCGACCACATTACTCACTTTCCCTTTACCCCACCCCCTCACTCCTTCACGCAGTCCCCCTTTCCTACTTCTTGCCCGTTTCTCTTCTCTCACTTTCCTTTCTTCCTGTTAATTTCTTGCCCTTATTTCTTCCTTACCTTACGCCTCTCTCCTGCCTCTCTTCCTTGTTGCCTTATATTTTCACTTTTATCACAACTTTCACAGTGTATTCAACTCCCTCGCCTTTTCCTCATTACAGTATATTGAAAGTATAATATTTCGTATAACACTGGAATTCAGAATCTTCCACTTCCGAGTTTCCGAAAAAAGGTGACCGAAAAACGTTCATGAGACTCGTACTTAAGGCTTTGTTCTTTCCCTCCCTCACCTTTTCCCTCGACTCTTCCTCCTTCCCTCCCTTCCCCTCGACCCTTCCCCCTCCCCTCCTTCCCTTGCCTCTCACCCCTCGCCTCGTAAACCTGAAGACTGTCCGGCTGCCGTTCGGACTCGTAATCTCTTCCCCTTCGCTGTGCTCATTTCCTGTTCCCGTCGCCTTTCCGTCCAATCCCACCAGGACAAAACAAAACATAGAAATACAAATCTTACAAAACATTTATATGATATGATCGTTGTTATGCATTTGAGTATTTGTATATTTTCTTGTTTTCTTAATCATAAACTAATCACAGCGTATTGGGGGTCTCTATTTGATTGTGTTGTCTTTTTTTATTTTCTTCTTAATCATAAACTAGTCACAGAGGATTGTTGGTCTTCATTTAATTGTTTGTTGTTGTGTTGTTTGCTTCTTCTCTTCTTCTGCTGCTACCCTAAAGGCGGTGAAGCCTATAAATTACACCATGAATGAGAAGGCAGAATCCCCGCGAAAAGACATGGAATTACAACATCACTGGAAGGCCTTCCTGTTAAGGTGATGAAAACTGGTGTTGGCCGATGGCCTTCGATTATTGTTTGTTATTCCTTCCTGCAAAGATCAATTTGTTGTTACTTAATAGCTAACAAAAGTAAATGGTATAAAGCATCACGCATACATTTGTTATTTTTTTCTTCCCGTCAATAATGATTAAATTGCCACGACGACACAGAAAATATATGAAGTACCGAGAAGAATCGTTTGTCTTCTTGGTCATTTCCTTTTTACCTTTTCTTCTTCTTCTTCCTCGTCTCCATCACCTTTTCTTCTTCCCTCCGACAATGAAGATGGACCTGCTACGACCCAGCACGAAGCCATGTAAACAAATGAGGTCACAAGCGACACCGGACACCCGCTTGGCACCCTCCCTCCCTGGCACCCACGTAACTTCCGGGAGGTGTGAGGGGTCAGGTCAAGGGAATGCCCCCCCCCCCCTCCCCTCTCTCTTTCCCAGCCCCCCTATAGTGTTGGTATTAGCTTGAGGCCCTGCAGTAAACCGAATTGTGGACACCTGTGGAATTTATGCTTCATTGGTCAGTATAATCCGTTGACATTATAATTTATTATATCTTATCTGTCTTGTCTGATTATAAAACATTACTTACCTATTACGATTTGGAGCAAATTACCCTTGCCTAATAGCTATCCCAGAGCCCTATGTATCACGATATACAGTATAATGTGTTGTGCCTTACCTGATCGTATAGCTAACTCAGAACCCGTGGATAAAAATTGTCTGGCTTGTTTGTGCTAAGTTATCCTCCAGTGTTGGGGAAGGGATAGCAGACGGTAACGATCACATACCTAAGTTATAAACCTGCGTATTACGAGTCATAGATAATACCGTTTACCTTACCTGACGTTATAGCTAACCCAGAACCCGTGGAGAGAAGTTGTCTGGCCTTTGTGTGCTGCAGGATCACTAGTGTTGGGGATTCCCCAATGGGAGGAAGGGAGAAAGACGGTGACGAGGAGGGGGGTAGGGTTTGCAGTATTTTCACCCACAGCTCTTTTTCCAACCCAAGCATTAGCAAATATTCTCAGTCTTTCTTCTACTCAACAAGTGAACTCTGCAACTCTCCCTCAATACATTTTTCCTTCATCCTATGAAATAGTCTGTTTTAGTTTAAACTTCGTGTGTCCAGGCATTTAGACCCCAACGTCCTTTGAATTTGTCTCTCTGTCACATTTTGGCTTTGGGGGAGACACTCGTTGCAGGCATTCTGCTATTTGTCTCCTTCAAACACACATAAAAAGATAAGTAGGCTTGATTTATTCCTTAGGTTAGTTTAGTTCTAGATTCCTGTTTATGGGAGGTTAGGTTTAACTGTTGTATTTTATTGGGGGTATATGGCAATGTTTAATAAGTTAGCTTAGGTTATATCAATATAGTTAATTGAGGTTTGGTATAAAGCTAGGTTAGATCTAATTAGGCTAGGTTAGGATAAATTAAGTTATACTAGAATAAAGTAAGTTATACTAGCTTGGTTAGGCTAGGTTAGATGTAAGAAAACAGGCTCAATGTGTGGGCTATTTGATTAGGCGAACGTACTTGTAGGCAAAAAAACCCACAAACCAAGGGGAGGAAAGGAAGAATGGACTTTCCAGCGACTAAGGCGGGAAGTGAACAATGATGCGGAAGGAGGGCAAATGGGGATACATCAAAAGAAAGGTCCTTGTGGGATGGATACACTGAGGGAATATATGACTTGCAATGCGGATTATATTTGTACGATTTCAGTGCATGAATTATATAATTGTTATATTATGGTTAAGATTTATTGATGAACGTAACTAGGATTTCACCAACTGTATCATTTTTATTTTTATAATGACTGTATTTCAACAGTTATCACTAAAACATAATTTATGATTGAGGGGTAAAGAAAACAACTTTGTATAATTTTGTATATCAATATAAAATATTATTGTTTACGTGTGAACATAAAATAAAATTGTTTATACGTGATCCATAATATTTCTTATAGAATAGTTATACAACAAATATACAAAAACATGAAATTCATGCATGCAGTAAATGCCATCAGCACCAACATCGTAATGTTCCATGTCGGTAAACACCATAGTGACCCACTAAATAATCTCAAGCATACCGCCCTAATATAACGACCCCCCCCCCCCCTTCTCTCCCACCCCTCCATTAAACTAATACAATGCTCACCAAATTTCTTGTAATTTTGTGTACATTATCCTGTGATTAGCAGATTGAATATTACGAAATCAAACTACATTTGTCCATGGTGATTTTGTTAGGGAGTACTCGGTATGAAAGACAAGGGGATCACCTTAAACTGGAAGTAAGTAGGTGCCAAGTGAATAAACCGACAACATATAAAGAGAGTAGAACTATCTCGAAGGTCAAATAATGGCTCATATTCCCCTTACCAAGAACCCACAAAACTGGGTCATGGACCTGTACAGCAGCCTGAGACCTGACATGACACAAGTATTACCTAACACCGAGGGTCAGGTCAGGTCAGAGGCAGGCAGGAAAGGAGACGATGGATGACCCAGGGTGACCTTTAGTGACCTGACCCTGTCTTCCGGGGTCTTGGAGAGGGGAGGCCCTTATTGGTTCTCCTCCCCTCTTCCCTGTTGCCATCCGAGACACTGTCATTCTCTGTCAGGGGTGTCTCACAGTTTGGGGACTTAAGGGGACAGTGGCTGTTTGTTTGGTCTATTAATGAATGTATTCATATATGTTTTTAGTTTCCTCCCTAGACCTCCATCAAGCTTAGAAAAATACCCCCTAGACCCCCCTTCAAGATAGATTTGTACGTTTTTCGGTAGTAAAATGTTCAGGCCAAAGACCGATTCCTCCTAAAGTTACAGGCTCGCTATCGCTCGCCAGGAAAAAATCGACATCTAAATGGCACGAAGGGTCCTAATATTGACAAAGAAATGGGGTGAAAGGTCATAATATCCCCAAACTAATGGAACCAACGTCTTAAAATTTCAAGACTAGTGGGGCTAAACATTAGGGAGAAGGGGTTCCAGAAAAATGGTCTGTCTCCCCTTAACTAGTTTAAAGCAATTCGTGAATATTTCTCGTATATCCTAAAAATCTATATATAAAACCTTAAAATTATAGGTATAGATATATTTAAATCGAAGTATTTAGTAGGGGAGCTAGCAAACATTTGTATTACATCTCGAGTACAAAAGGTTTGAGTACTGGAATTTATTGATAGTCTATTGGAGATCCCCAATCGGTGATTCTTAAGTTTTATAATTGGTGCATTTGGTAGTAGGAGCCCCTTATAAATAATTTCCCATAAGAGTTCTTAAACATGTATTTTTGCTTGATACTGTACATCGTTGTAGAATTATCTGACTGGTCTCAAATGACTCATCTGAACAAGTGAAACAACTTATGTTCAGACAATGTTTAGCTAATGTTGACAGTTTGACTAGTACAGGCACCTGTAGTTCAATTTCTTGAGACAAAAGTTGCCATTTTTTACCAATTATTGAACTACAGGTGCCTGTGCAAGTCAAACAGTCAATATTAGCAAAGCATAGTCTGAACATAAATTGTTTCATTTGTTCAGGTGAGTCATTTGGGACCAGTCAGATAACTCTACAACGATGTACAGTATCAAGCAAAAATACATGTTTAAGAACTCTTATGGGAAATTATTTATAAGGGGCTCCTACTACCAAATGCACCAATTATAAAACTTAAGAATCACCGATTGGGGATCTCCAATAGACTATCAATAAATTCCAGTACTCAAACCTTTTGTACTCGAGATGTAATACAAATGTTTGCTAGCTCCTGGACTAATTAGGTAGTCTGCTCGTTGCTGCATGGGAACGTTTCTTAAAGTATCATCTAATGTTTGAGAGAAGAAATTCTACCTTGCCTTTAGCATGTGAAATTATATTACTAATTAACTTATACCGGTATATACTTAGCCCCTCATAAGATATAGGTAATTGAATACATGGTCTACCCAAACACTACGTAAGTTTTGATGGAAACATAATATTTTAAGATAAAATATCAAATAAATATGAGTTGTTGTTGGAGACATTAATCAATGGAAATATTATTCATGTAACTTATGAGTCCTCCTCAGCTGACGTTATATTTATTGCTAGGGAAGGTGCAAATCCTAAATGTGACAGCCCCCATAGACGGCCAGTTGACCTCTTAAGTGACCCCTGACCGCCCCCCTCCTCGTCTACCAATTTGCTGGTCATTTACCCTCGGTCATCCCAGCCTGACCTGGTTTCTCTTGCACCTGTCTCTTCCTCTCCCTTTACTTTTTATAATCGCTCGTTTCCGTTCTTCGTTTTCATTTATAAATACAATATACAGTATATATATATATATATATATATATATTTTTTTTTTTTTTTTTTTTTTTTTATATATATACCGGTATATATATATATATTAATAATTTATTATTATTTTTTGTATATAACTTCCTGTTCAGCATATTACGCCGCTTCAATGAATTTCCAACTAATAATATTGAATTTTGTTTATGTTAGTAATTGTGCCCCAACCCCAACCTGATCTGGTCTCTGTTGCACCTGTTTCTTCTTTTTACTCTATTCTGCTTATTTTTCATCGATCATCTTTAATTTCTCTCCTCCTAAGTTTCTAGACGCTTTCTTTTTATCTTTCATACATCTTCTTCGTTTACTCTCCTTTTAAGTGTCCATACCCTTAATATTATCTTAAATCGATTCATTGTCCTCTCTGCGATTCAGGTATTTGGTCACTTGGTGCATATTAAGCATGCCAAATAAAAACGTATTTTAGCTTAAGTTACAATAATGTTTGCAACTCCACTCCGGTACAATTATCGATTATTGCTGTTTTCACTTATTGGTTTATCTTATCTACCATAAATGTAATGGCTCCGTTACTATTATGTTTGTTATTGATTTCATGACTAGCTAGCCATTCTATTGGTTCTCCTTGAAATCTAATTACCCCCACCCCTTTCAAATCATTTCCATCTCTCTCTCTCTCTCTCGCTCTCTCCCCCCGTGTTTCTCGTGAGTACTAACAATCACCAGAACAGCCACGACCCTTGTAGTATATTGCTATTAACGCCAGGAGGATTGTATTCGCCCTGGGAGTGGCTGTTCATAATCAGAAAGTTACCCCCTTGACTGAGCTAGGGGTCCTTTCCTAGCTATCTGTAATCGTTTTAGGTTGGCAAGGGCAAACACAACTCACATTATATTGGCACATATAAAATGGCACCAATATTGTGTAATACATTATTCTACTTCTGTTCCAAATAATCATCAATAATTTATAATCTGTTAAGCAATAAGACGCTACAATTAATGGAAATCAAATTCAAATTCCCACATAGAGTACCATAAGCATTTCCTTGGAGTCGTAGAAACCATTTAATGGAACACACACACACACACACACACACACACACACACACACACACGCACGCACGCACGCACGCACACACCACACACACACACACACACACACACACACACACACACACACACACACACACACACACACACACACACACACACACACACACACACACACACACACACACACACACACACACACACGCACGCACGCACGCACGCACGCACGCACGCACACACACACACACACACACACACACACACACACACACACACACACACACACACACACACACACACACACACACACACCACACACACACACACACACACACACACACACACACACACACACACACACACACACACACACACACACACACACACACACACACACACACACACACACACACACACACACACACACACCACACACACACACACACACACACACACACACACACACACACACACACACACACACACACACACACACACACACACACACACACACACAGAGAGAGTGGAACAAATTGCCAGCCGAAGTAGTGTCTGTACCATCAGTGCATAGTTTCAAAGCACGGTATGACAAACATATCTTAGGAGGCGGGAATTAACGAGCATGCTCACTCCCGCAAATACAACTAGTGTAAGTACAACTAGTGTAAGTACACACACAGCACAGCACACAAAACAACATTACACAACACAACATACACACTTTGATAATATACCCCCAACTTTTTTTGTATATATATATAAATATATACCGGTATATATATATATATACATATATATATATATATATATATATATATATATATATATATATATATATATATATATATATATATATATATATATATATATATATATATATATATATATATATATATATATTAAGTAATTAATTAAAGATAATAATAACAAAGAAGAAGATGGTTGGTCCACTAAGGAAAGGGTATAACAAACGTCGGTGTGGAAGAGTTAAGAATAGGGTCATCAGGGAGGGACCAGGCCAGGGCGGAGCTGGGTGAAGCCGAACACCACTTTATGCGGCCCTTCTGACTCCGGGGCCTGGGGGATATTTCACGGGGGGAGGATAAAAATACACGGGGGTTAGGGTGGCACTGGAAACACAGAGTAACGGTGAATTCAAATACGGTTGAGAGGGATATTGAAACCATATTGAACGTGATGTAAAGTAATAATAATAATAATAATAATAATAATAATAATCTTCTGGTTACTTATATAGCGCCCGTATCTCCTCCTTCGAGGATTCACAAGCGCTTGGCTTTCTTTAGTCTACCCATCCCCCTTGCTCATGGGGAGATGGTAACCGCCGGCTGTATCCCAGAAAAACTTTTCAATCTGAGCGGGGATTGAACGCGAGACCTTCAAGATGGGAATCAGGCACGCTATCAACTGGCATTGAAACTACTCCACATCAGTTAGATCAGAGGATATGCAAGGGATAATAACTAAAGTACAAAGCATATACAAACAGAGGGTAGACGGGATATATACTTAGTACCAAATGAGATAAAAACACAAATGTCATAAGATAAGCACGTATTATGTGGCCCTCTGACTCCGGGGCATGTGGATGTTATACGGGGGGGAGGGGGGCATACAGTCATGGGGGTTAGGATGCAGGGGAAACACGAGACTAACACAAATTAAACGCAATAAAGAGAGGGAATTAACCCTTTTATTACCGGTGCCGTCGTCTTCTTAACTTTACTCTGGCTACTATTAGACGATTTTATTAAGCTTAAAATGGGCCTCCAGCATTTAAGGGGAGATCTCCACTTGAGGGATTTTTTTCTTGACCCCTTTCTCCCTCATGTTTAGCCCCATTGCTTTTGATATTATCAAACGTTTGCCCCATTAGTTTAGCGATTTTAAGAACTTTCACCCCATATTAAGACCTTTCGTGCAATTCAGGTGTCAATTTTATCCTGGCGAGCGATAGCGAGCCTGTAATTTAAGAGGAACCGGCCTTCGGCCGGGAAATTTTTCTACCGAAAAATGTACAAATTTATCTTGAAAGGGACTCAAGGGGGTGTCATTTTAAGCTTGATGGAAGTCTAGGGAATCAACTAAAAACCTCCCCTTAACAGGCTTCGAAATATATCACTTACCATTTGTGATACCACAGATCCGGATCTTCTTAAGCTGCAGAAAATGATCTAAATAAAGCAGGAATATAATTATGAAGAAGTCGCCGGTATGGAAGGGGTTAAAAGTTGAAACAATACCAAACAGGATTAAAACGACAGGACCAGAGAATTAAGGGATGATAAAGGGGCTGCAGGATAACAAACTTCACAGTCATCAGGAATAATGAGCCACGCATAATATGAAAACCGTGAGAGTCCGTCAACATTAAGGGGGGATGGTTCACTTTTTGGGCGATTTTTGCATGTATTCGTTATTTTTCTAGTTTCCTCCCTAGACCTCCATCAATTTAAAAAAAAACAAAACATCCATTAGATCCCCCTTCTAGATTAATTTGTACATTTTTCGGTAGAAAAATTCTCCGGCCGAAGGCCGGTTCTTCCAACATTACAGGCTCACTATCGTTCGCCAGGGAAAAAATCAACACCTAAATAGCACGAAAGGTCTAAATATAGACGAAGAAATGGCGCGAAAGGTCTTATAATCGACTAACTAATGGGGCAAACATCTTAACATCTGAAAACTAATGGGGCTAAACATGAGGGAGAAAGTGGTCTAGAAAACCGGCCCATCCCCCCTTAACCGAGTGAGATCAAGGCGTGGTAGAGGAAAGAAGAGTGATATAAAGGCAGGACATAAAAGAAGAGGTGAGAATGGGATGGGCGTGAGTCAAAATACGGGCGGATCGTGATACAACAAAGGAAGGTTATAGGCCAGGGCCATGAAGAAGATTTCAGAATGACCTCTTTGGCAGTTCTAGATAAGGTATCACACGAGAGCTTTTATAGTCAACATTCGATTATCAAACACAAATTCTGGTAACATTTCTGGGATATGTTGTACTGGTATCGGAGACTAGACTGTATGTAGAGTAATTTGGGAATACGAATGATATAAAAAGTCAACCTCACTAGCCGCCAGAGGAATGTTGAGTATATATTTTGAGGGAAAAGTACTCGTGTGATACCGGCTTAACTGTTGTGTTGTTAGTAGGCTTGAAACACAATTAATACATGTCTTTTAACGACTAAAGTATACGTAGCATTTATGTAAATATATACTTTTGTAAGGCTAGTGTGACAATTATAGTAAAACTGCCGAAAAGAGTACATTAAATTACATCAATATACAAAATCTGAACTCCTTCGTAGACCACCAACCAGATGTTTAGGGAATGAGGAGGCATAACAAATAAGAAACCAATACAGTCGGATAAAATAGTGAATACATGATCAGGCAAAGAATGAACATAAACCTAAATAAAAAACAATACAAATAAAATATAAATAAAATTGAAATTAGAAGCGAACACACAAATCCAACGTTTCAAAAGGCTCCGTAATATAATACAGGAACGTGACTAGTTAAGTTCTGACGGAGGTTATGGACGGGACGTAGATGGTCGAGGCCGGACAATTAATACAACGATTTAAGGGGGTGTTTTTTTTTCTGGACCACCTTCTCCCTCATGTTTTGAAATTATAAGATAAGATGTTTTTCCCATTAGTTTGGCGATTTTTAGGCCTTTCGGGCCATTAAGGTGTCGATTTTTTCCTGGCGATCAAAAGCAAGGCTGCAAATTAGGAAGAAACGGCCTTTGGCCGGGGCACACATATATTTAGAAGGGGGGTCTTAGGAGTGTTGGTTATCAAGCTTGACGGAGATCTAGGGAGGAAGCTTGAATATAATATATAAGTAGATAAATAATGCAAACATTTAAGTTTTGGCAGAGAATATGAACGAGACGTGGATGGTCATGGCTGGACAATTAATAGAACGACTGGGGATAGATAGAAGGAGTGAGGCCAGTTCAGGCGTGTAGATTGAGGGACATAGGGTTAACATTTATTGAGGAATGTTATATGGTATAGACTAGATTATATTCATGAGCTTGGAGCCTGTTAAATATACGTCTTATATTAGCCACAACAAAACTATATCAAGCTGTCATTTTATGTAGTAATTAATCGAGATAGACAATACTGAACCTTCTCTAGATACCTTGTACCAAAGCAGACAAAAACAAATAAACGCAGTTCCCCTAAACAAAATAATTAACAAATAATATTTGATACTTAACGTTCGTTGTAGCCTTATTCTCTCTCTCTCTCTCTCTCTCTCTCTCTCTCTCTCTCTCTCTCTCTCTCTCTCTCTCTCTCTCTCTCTCTCTCTCTCTCTCTCTATATATATATATATATATATATATATATATATATATATATATATATACTGTATAGGAAAAGACTAAGATGATGAGAGAGGGTAGGGCGGGGCAGGGCAGTGTGGGATGGGGGTGGGGCGGGGCAGAACATGACAAGAACACAAGACACTGTGGTCAGACATAGAACACCACCACCACCACCACCATCACGGTACTTGACCACCAACAACCCAACTCTTTGAATAGTCTCAGGTGCATCCTAGTCACACGCCAGACACACGCAAACACACACACACACACACACACACACACACACACACACACAAACACACCACATACATACCTAGTTCATACACACACACACACATGCATACCTAGTTCACACACACACACACACACACACACACACACACACACACACACACACACACACACACACACACACACACACACACACACACACACACACACACATGGACGTTACATCGATTTACTATGTGACATTTTCTTCGAAAGTTTTACAATTTATTTTTAAAATATCTATCTTGAGTATCCAGAAAAATAAAGCTCATGTATAAGACACTTAGAATGGAGTAACGTAATGTAATATAATATATGCTATACGGATAAAGCAAATATGTGTGGGTGTTTATGATGAATATAACACATCAATGTGTAACTTTTTCCAAGATCTCCACAGTTTGGATAGTCAATCACATGGAGGGATGTAGGAAAGGAGTAGTGCCGGTAGGATTATGGGCTATCTAATACAAGCACCTTCCCCTCAATCTCCACGCTTATTAAGAGAGAGAGAGAGTGTGTGTTTGTGTGCGTACGTGCGCGCGCGCGCGCGCGTGTGTGTGTGTGTGTGTGTGTACGCGCGCGTGTGTGTGTATTCATTATTGTAGTTTGACAGGAATTGAGTTTTTGGCTCATTGTCCCGCTTCCTAGACATTATCATCAATGATAATCACCCATCTCCTTGCTCAAGGGAGATGGTAACTGCCGGGTATGTCTCAGAAAACGTTCATCAACCTGAGCGAGATTTGAACTCCGGTCTGCTGGGTTGCAGGCGGGAACGGTACCACTGAGCTAGCCGCGCATTACACCGAATTTGTATGCAGTACCGCCATGATGTTTACTGGTAGTTTTGAGCGTCTTGCTTTTTGAGCTACGGATACTTGCCATTATGTATACGTGATGAAGTCTTGGTGTAGTGTCTAAGCTTATGACATTTAGACTGGCATAGTAGAAATAAGTGAACTTTTATATTTTGTATATATTAATTATATTTATTATTTATTTTCTTTATTTTTTATATGTTATATATTTATTTTTTGCCAGACGCCGTAATTTCCGAGAAGGAGTGGACATAAACAGTAGGCGTTTGTCATGAATCGCTCTATCAATTTGCCCCGGGCTTGACATCTACCAATAACATTTGTGCGGGCTCAATGCGCTGACTTATGATCAGCAACCGGTACTGAATGTGCCACGTCTTGCGACAATATACCTATATTTTATTGCAGCATATCTAGATGCCGTATTGTACATAATGATAGTGTAGTAATTAAGTCAGAACACATAAAAGGTAGGATAAACGTTAGTAGACAGAGCTCAAAAAGACTAAATTGACTATAAGCGCGATCGATCGTATGACTTGGCCTCGTAGAAGGGTTCAGACGTCCCCCCAACTTTTCACCTCGGCCACAAAATCTCCTGACAGTGATGAAGGAGCCTCTCTAACAGGTCGGTCGAGGGGTTGGGGCCACACTGGAAGAGGAGAGGGGCCAAAAATATACATGTCCACAAATACTAAGATATATTATGAGAGAGAGGTAGACTGATAATGGGGGTACAAGGAAGATAGAGGAGGTATAGAACGGTAACGAGGTAGGGGAGAGGTAGATAGAGAATGAGGGGGAGGGAAGGTAGATTCATTATGAGGTGTGTGAGAGCTAGACCGAAAAAGAGGTAGAGGAGAGGTAGATAGAGAATGAGGGAGGTTATGAGGTGTGTGAGAGCTAGACCGAAAAAGAGGTAGAGGAGAGGTAGATAGAGAATGAGGGGGAGGGAAGGTAGATTCATTATGAGGTGTGTGAGAGCTAGACCGAAAAAGAGGTAGAGGAGAGGTAGATAGAGAATGAGGGGGAGGGAAGGTAGATTCATTATGAGGTGTGTGAGAGCTAGACCGAAAAAGAGGTAGAGGAGAGGTAGATAGAGAATGAGGGAGAAGTAAGGTAGATAAATTATGAGGTGTGTGAGAGCTAGACCGAAAAAGAGGTAGAGGAGAGGTAGATAGAGAATGAGGGAGAAGTAAGGTAGATAAATTATGAGGTGTGTGAGAGCTAGACCGAAAATGAGGTGGAAGTGAGGTAGATAGAGAATGAGGGAGAGGTAAGGTAGATAAATTATGAGGTGTGTGAGAGCTAGACCGAAAATGAGGTGGCAAGGATAGGTGATAAATATGAGTGAATGCGAATGGTGTGTTAAGAGAAGGGGCTGTATGAGATTTCGAGGATAGGGGTACACAAATGTATATACAATACACCCACAAATATTATGATAGTTACTTTTTGTTTAACAGAAGGGCAGACTGATCGATAAATAAATATAATCTCGATTGATTGATTTACAGATACAACAGTCTGACAGTCAATTGAGATCAACTTTACCCGTTTGATTCCTAGAGCGCTATCCGACCCTGAGTAAGATCGTCTAATGTTAGCCAAAATGTAATACAAAGGCGCCCTCGATCGAAGACTGAAAGGGTTAAACTATCATTATATTTCTTGCGTTGATCAGAAGAATCCTTATCACATAATACCATTGCACCTAGTTCATCCTATCAGATTGAAAATAGTGGCCATATTCAGAGCATTTTTGCACTGCGATTTAACTATATATATATATATATATATTTTTTTTTTATCCCTACGTTGATCAAAATGTGTGTTTTTGTTATGGCTTTCTTCACTCTTCGACTTCATTATGCAGTCGAAATACCCTGTCAGATTAATAAATACCAGTCCTTCTTGGTCAAAGGAGTTTTTCCACACCGCGACTTTATATCTCACTCTGCAATTGAATTATCCTGTCAGCTTAACTTGTTCAGTACCGGTGATGTCCTTTTCATTATATTCTGGCAACAATCAGATTATGTTATTCAGCTTAGGAAGGCCCCCTAACAATTAATCTCATTTGAGGTAACACAAATCCTTCCTAAGCTGAATGAATTTGACTAGTAGTGTCCAGAATGTAATATAAAAGACGTCACCGGTAGTGAATGGGTTAAGCCGAAATTGTCTTGCTTTGATAATAATAATAATAATAATAATAAATATAATAAATATATTTATAATAATATAATAGTAATTATTATTATTATTATTATTATTATTATTATTATTATTATAACAAATAATAATAATTTATTTACACCTGGTGGTGTAATGGTTAGTTTTTAAAAATCTGTGTGTGATAACCCAGGTTTGAATCCCGGTGGATCACATATATGCTTTCATTAATTTCAATGGCGGTGTTTGGTGTTGTGGTGAAATTAATACAAATATAGATTATTGTTATAATAATAATAATGATAATTATTATTTTTATTATTATTATTATTATTATATATTTAGTTTTGTATATATTTGTTCGTTGTGTTCACTCTTCAACTTATTTATGTCGTCGAAATATCCTGTAAGATTAAAGATACCGATCCTTGTTGATCAGAGGTAGTTCTTATGATGATTTAAAGCTATTTGTTACTCCACTACATTGCATTACACTATATTGTCGATATATCCTGTGGAGCTGAAAGAAGAATACCGGTCCTTGTGTTGGTTGGATAGCTTTTGTTTTCTTTTTATCCCAATTTTACTATACATGCAACCCGAGATTGTCTTGCGTTGATATTTGTTTTATTTAATATATATATATATATATATATATATATATATATATATATATATATATATATATATATATATATATATAACTGTACTGTACTGTATATATATTTTTTTTTTGCATCGTTCTGTTCACGCTTGAACCCAGTTATGTAGTAGAAAATCATATCCTGTCAGATTAAAAATACTCTCCTTATTGACATGAAAAGTTATTGGCAACCTACGAAATGTATTATCATTATGTATCCGATATATTCTGTCTAGGTGAGCTGGTCAGATGTACTTTTGACCACTCAATAAACAGCCTGAAATGGTTTTACTTAAATTAATTTGTTATCGCTTTTTTCAGTCTTCGACTTAATCATGTAACTAGTAGTCTATGCATCCTGTCAGACTAAGAATACCCGTTCTTATGATGGTCAGAAGAGATTGTTTTCCTACTTCACGACTATATATTTCATTATGCAGTCGAAACATCCTGTCAAGTATAGGAAAAAAATACCGGTCCTTGTGTTATTCAGATATACCTTTTGTATACATTACTATTATTTTATTTCTTTCATTCCCGGTCCGTGTGTTGGTTAGATACACTATTCTTTTCTTCAATATTATTCTTGTTTATTTGTTTCTTTCATCCCCGACTTGACTATATAAGCAGCCCGAAATTGTCCGTGAGATGGAGAATACGAGGCTGACACACACCCCATAAGACGGGGGTCACGAACCAATCAGTCTGTCACTCACTCTAAATGGGATCATAATGTATTGGTGGTGGTGGTGGTGGTGGTGGGTTGGTCTGGGTAAGGGAGGAGGGGGTTTGGGGCTAGGGTGGTCTGGTGTGATAGTGGCAGTGGTGATGGGGATGGTGGGTTAGGGAGGAAGTTTTGGGTAGGGTGGTCTGGATGTGGTGGTGGTGGTGGTGGTGATGGGTTGGTCTGGGTTTGGGAGGAGGGGGTTTGGGACTAGGGTGGTCTGAAGTCGTGGTAGCGGTGGGTTTGGGAGGAGGTTTGGAGCTTGGATGGTTTAGAGTGGTGCTGGTGGGTTAGGGAGGGGGGGGGGGGGGTCGTGGCTAGGATGGTCTGGAAGGGTGGTGGCGGGGTGTTAGAGAGGGGGTTAGGAGCTTGGATGGTTTAGAGTGGTATAATTTATAGTGGGTTCTGGCTTAGGGAGGGGGTTCGGGGCGAGGATGGTCTAGAGTAGGGGGGGGGGGGTGTTGGATAGGATAAGCTCTGCATAGTCAAAGTGAAATAATTTGTATATTGGTGTGAAGGTGCGGTGGAGCTGGAGGTAAGGGTTTGTAGAAGCACGAAGGTCAGGGAAATTCTATATTCTTTATTGATTATTTACTCTTCAGTACAAGGCATAACACTCTGGAGAATGTTGATTCCGAAGGGGTGTTTGTTTGTGACCATGTACTGTATGTTGTGAGAGTTGTCATGTGTGTGCTCAAGGGAGAGGGCAATTGGCACACATATTTGTATTTACTAGTGCTCAGAAAACAATAATTAGTACAGCCATGTCAAGATCTGTATCTATATTGACAAATTTCAAATAGCCATATATGATAAAAATATTATATCTAACATGCACACAAATATACTTCCTATGGACTAATTATGATAACCTTAATTAATTCCAACAATAACATACCCATACACTGTATATTAGTTTATTTAACTCAAACCTAGTCATATAGCCTATGTGACTGGCAGACGTGGCTATAAAATCAATCAACGTAAGGAATTGTTGGCATTGCTTTAATAATTTATATACGGTACTGTATGTTGCTGGGTCGAATTTGCATGTAGGGTTTATAAGCTTATCTATTCGCTAATATCTGACAGGTCTATCAACCAATGAATCCAAGACAATTTGCCTAGACAGGTGCATTGCTATTTCTAAGCGTACATTCGGTCGGTTAAATATATGCTGCCATTTATGTTTATGTTGAGTTTGGCATGTCCGGTTTTGGCCCCACCTGCACTTTCGTTTGGGAGTCTTGTGAATGATTGAATCTGAGACAATTTGATTACACATATGCCTTGCTGTCCGTATGAGAATAATTCCAGTGGGCGATGTAGGTTTGGCAGTTTTGTTTATGGAGGAATGATGGCTTCCTGTCAGTAGATAAAAATTGTTCCTTAATATCCTTCAAAAGTATATGTTCGTCTATTTACATAATGCACTGATACAATTGTTTCCATACGTAAAAAACAAACAAGATATATATTAGTGTTTACAGTAATTATGTGTATCAGGGACTAAACGTCTTCGAATATAAATTGAGTTATACATCTTGAACAAATAATGAAATG
Source organism: Paralithodes platypus (assembly GCA_032716605.1). Classification (NCBI taxonomy): domain Eukaryota; kingdom Metazoa; phylum Arthropoda; class Malacostraca; order Decapoda; family Lithodidae; genus Paralithodes; species Paralithodes platypus. The sequence goes on from CM064482.1 coordinate 61,977,149, forward strand.
CCATATCATTATACATAAATTATTGTAGTAGGGAATTTGCAAAGTAAATGTCACAATTGAGGCATAGACTGACGTGTTCATGTCCGAATGAAAGTAACCACAAATAACAATAAAGAATATACACTAGAATTATTGTGATTGTAACTAAACAAGAGATATAGCAATTTGTCTAGCTTATCAAGTGGCTGGCTTTATCAACCCAACCTATATATGAGTGGCTTGCCAGTGTATGGCAAACGGAGAGGATTTGATTAATGGCAAGTTTGACGGCGGTGGATAGCGATGAGGAATAGAATGTCAGACTGGTTGTATGAAGTCGTGGTCAAGAGTAAATGGAACGCCTTTACGACTGTTGTATTCATGTTAGGAAGGACGTCTATTCATTACAAGGTTACAAACTATCTCAATTAATCCTTTTAGCTACCATCTATCTGTCTTAATCTATATAAAATCGTTTAAATGTAGCTGAAATCCAACAAAAAAGACGTCACCGGTACTGAAAACTGTATAAAATCGTCTAAAGGTAGCTGAAATCCAATAAAAAAGAAAGGGTACTGAAAAGGCGATATGAGTGGCTTGATATGACTGGAGTGTGGCAAGCGGAGAGGATTTGATTAATGGCAGCTTTGACGGCGGTGGATAGCGATGAGGAATGGGAGGAGGTCAGACTGGTTAGGGGAAGTCGTGGTCAAGAGTAATGGAACCACGACTTCAACTTGATTTTTGTCTGATACTATAACGCGTTCTTTCATTTGAATATTTTGCTACCATTAGGCAATATTATTAAAGTTAAAAATTATGTGTGGGGTCAAAGGGTTAATTGGTATTAATTTTGCACCTTTGCTACAAGTTCTACCTAAGCTATATATATATTGATCTGGTTTTAGTTAAAAATAAAAATAAAACAATAGACAAAAACAAATTTACTTTGCTGAAGGGGTTATTATATGAATACACACTCTAAAAAATAAATAAAACAAAAACAAGCTTCGTTCATGTGTGCTAATGAATTTTATTTGTTTCTTTGTGCTAGAAATATAACTAAAGTTGAGCTTATTGAGGTAGGGAACGACCTTTTGCCGTGACTGTACGTGAATGGACGCGAACTGATGGCCGAAGGAACTAGTTATGGAAGGGTTTAACCCTCTCAGTACCAATGCCGTCCTTTTAACTATATTCTGGCTACTATTAAACGATTGTATTCAGTTTAAGAAGGGCCTCCAGCAATTATCAGGCTTCGAACTATCTCACTTAACCCTTTCTACTGCCACAGATCCTTCTTAAGCTGCACAAAATCGTCTAAATATAGATAGAATAAAATTAGAAAGACGTCGCGCCCATACATAATGGGTTAAGGGTATGGCAATTCGATCATTTGCATAAGATATAATGACCAGTTGCCGGTTGTAGCCATACCTGCATATATAGTATATCTAAGCCAAAATCCGTTCTAACGTCAGCTAGAGCCACCACATCTGGAATACATTACAGGTGAAAATTAGTAGGAGTAAATTGTTTTCATAATCTGACCAGTTGCCATGCCATTCTTCAGTTGCTTTCAATCGTCCATGGTTGTGTCTCGTATTGCAATTATCTATCTTTCTAGTGGTCGGGCCTGGGAAATCTTATTATCCCGTATTACCTTCCAAACATATATCTGAATTCCTTGGTGCTTGCTGGACTCTTATATCGTTTGAAATGTATAATTATAGAATCTTTATCAGGAAAATTGAGGGTAGGGACCTGGGAGCTTCTAGTTGCTACTAATTTCAATGACAACTTGTATATTGATAATAGAAAAGTCTCAGTACTGGAAAGTAGATGATTATGATACTAAATATGAAAAAGAGAAGGGAAGGGGAGCATAGGCCTGAAGGGGAAGACCAACAGACCAATTACAACAAAAAACAAAACATAACTCAAATAAAAGGGCTAAGTGAAGAGGCCATGGTGCGGGCTGATCACTGAGCGGCTCGTGAGACAACCTTAAAACCCCTCTTACGATGGGTCAAGATAACCCAACCTTCGAAGACTAGAAGAAGTATAGATAAATGGGGAAGAAGACAAAGAGGAGTTACATATAATTACATAGATACACCTACTTCACAGACCTTGAGGCCCCTTATGGCAGTCTGGACTTAAGTCTAGCAAAATTGACAAACAGAAGATAACAAATATTAGGAAAGATGGGGATGAAAATAGGAGAAGAAGAACAGAAATAGAAGAAGAAGGAGGAGGTTGAAAAGGACAACACTCAACCAATATTCAGCCAGAAAAACAAAAGGAGGAAAATATAATACAGAGGATATAATTATGAGGCCTAGAGAAGAGGAAGGAGGGACTGGTATAGAATAAGAAACCTGTAATTTTGGAGGAACCGGCCTTCGATCAGGACATTTTTCTACCGAAAAATTTACAAATTCATCTTGGGGATAATTCATTAAGCTTGATGGAGGTCTAGGGAGGAAACTAAAACAATAATATAAAGCGATAAGTAATTACTAAATAAACCCTACCCCCTTAAAAAAGAAAGAGGACCAAGAGGCAGATCATTGGGCGGCCCGTGAGACAACCATAACCCCCCCTCCCTCCCTCCCTGCGGTGATGGGGTCCAGATAACCCAGCCCCTTGGTCGTGACGCCGCGGTCATCCTCTCCTCACGCCCACCACGTCACACCTCCCGCCCGCGACCGTCACTCCAGCTCGTCCCTTACCCCTAGCCGCCCGTATACAGTTCCCACCCACTCCTTGTACACTCGGATACCATAGTCTTTAGCCCACTCATACAAATTCGTGGATTTCACCTATTTCTAGTGTGTGTGTGTGTGTGTGTGTGAGTGTGTGAGTGTGTGTGTGTGTGTGTGTGTGTGTGTGTGTGTGTGTGTGTGTGTGTAATGGTTAAGAACATGGCTCAATATCTCGAACGAAACAACAAAATGAACCAAGACCAACATGGTTTTCGCACTGGGCGTTCATGCCTCTCCCAACTGCTTGCCCACTATGAAACAATTTTAGAAAAGCTGGAATATAACAAAAATGTTGATGTGGTCTATCTTGATTTCGCAAAAGCCTTTGACAAGGTAGACCACGGCATTTTGTTACACAAGATAAGACAAATGGGCATTACTGGAAAGCTCGGGATGTGGCTGCACTCGTTTCTTACTGACAGGGAGCAGTGTGTAGCGGCTAGCGGTGCAGTGTCTCGGCAGTCGGTGCCACAGGGATCGGGCCTTGGACCTCTGCTATTTCTGATCCACATATCCGACATAAACAGACACGTCTTACACTCGTCTGTAGCTTCTTTTGCCGATGACACCAGGGTACTGAAGGAAGTTTCTTCAGTATCGGATGCCGAAAAATTACAAACTGATCTGGCATCACTTTACTCGTGGCCAGAGCATAATAACATGTCCTTCAACGACAACAAATTTGAGCATATACATTACAGTTCAGGGGGAATCAATTACAATGCACACACGTTTGCAGCACCGGACGGTTCACATATAGACACCAAGGAGTATATAAGAGACCTAGCAGAAGTTCTGCATTGTGGAGGAGAAAGTGTAAATTCATGGGCGCTCTCAGCTGCCCTAGTTCTATGGGGAAAGATGTGGAGAGGCGGCACAATTGAAGCAAGTTCCTCGGAACAATTGCTGTGAAAATATCTGTAGAATAATGCAAGGGATGCAACGTTTCTTCGTATGGATAATGTAGGAAGGTCCTGTGTGATTGCAGGGTTATTGATTAATCTAATAGCTTCTATTTTGAATTTTGTCCAACTGCCTCAATGCAACCACTCCACTTCCACCCCACAGAGGTGAACAGTAATCCATCTGAGAACGCACATGACTTTTATATATCACGGCCAACTGCTCGTCAGTGAAGAATTCTCGAACTCTGTACAGGAGTCCCAGTTTTTTAGAGGCATTCTTAGCAATGCTTCTAACATAATGTGTCCAGCTCAAGTTAGTAGTTAATGTTACACCGAGAATGTCAATACTAGGGGAAGTGGGAATATTTACATCATTAAAAAATATATGGGAGTCAGTGAGATTCTGTCGGTTAGAAAATTGAATGTATTTGGTTTTCTGTGCATTAAAGGAAACTAGATTCTTTTGTCCCCATCCATTAATTCCAGAAAGGTCCTGGTTCAGAGAAATTGCAGTGTTTATTTTTGAATTTATAAGATCGGGTTGGGTGAAAGAATTGGTAAATGTGAAGGAACTGTGGAGTGTTGAGTCATCTGCGTAGGAATGTATTGGATTATGAGTGGTAGATATGAGATCATTGATATGAATGAGGAACAGAATTGGGGCCAAAACTGATCCCTGGGGAACACCAGCATTTATTGAGTGAAATTGAGAATAAAGGCCATCTACCATTACACATATTTTTCTGTTATGAAGATAAGAAGAAATTAGTGGAACTAATGATGCAAGGCCGTAGTGTGACATCTTCGACAATAAGGATTGATGCCAGACTCTATCAAATGCCTTTGATATATCCAGTGCTATAAGAGGGCCACTCCTTTTCAATGCACTGCCCAGACACCTGCGTGACTCAACGGAACATAACCTTGAACGTTTCAAGAACCAACTAGATAAATTCCTACGGATAATACCCGATCAACCCAAGCTGCCACATTACCACCTCTGCGCTGCCAGCAACAGCATCATAGACCAGATGGCGAAGAGACGAGCAGACGGGTTATACTAGTGGCGGCGCATCAGCGTGGCCACGGGCAGCAACTACTGCCTGAAACTACTCACCACAGGAACCACCACAGGTGTGTGTGTGTGTGTGTGTGGGTAGGTGGGTGGGTGTGTGTGTGTGTTTTTTTTTTGTTTTTTTTTTTGTTTTTTTTTTTTAACCTAGCCATCTGCACACAAACAAATCCCAGGCCTCGGATGTAAGTAATTTCGCTCACATATTCTTTCACTTACACTCCTTCTCCCATAGTTAGATTTGATTAACTTTTGCCTAATATTATTTAACCTTAGCCACTAATCTTTTCATTTATCATAACCTAAACAAACCTAACTGGCTTCAAAGTGAGAACAAAATATTTTGAACGTAGGTACGAAATTAATATTATCCGGTATATAAATATATATAAATATAGTCATACGTTTAATAAGCGGCCATTCAACTTGAAAATATATTAAGCGCTCTGAATACTATACAGTATATATATATATATACTTAAAGAAAGAAAGCACATATTTTAGCTTGTATTCTTAAGCAGTGCCTTCCCTTCGTAGCTGTCGATACTGAACGAATACTGTGGGAATGAGTGTTGTTTACAGAGGATACACGGATTAGGATTCTCATTATTCTAATTTTTAAAGGTAATATAATTTTTAAAGTTATTTACCTCCCTATTGCCGCTGCGAAGGGAAATAATTGCTTAATCCTTTCATTACCGGCAATATTTGTTTTTTTATTTGATTTTAGCCACATTTAGACAATTTTATGAAGCTTCGGAAGGATATATAGTAGCTAAAGGGATTATTTGAGGCTGCAGCCTTTTCATGTGTAGACGACTAGACGACCTTCCTAAGGTGAATAAAATCGTCTAATAGTAGTCAGAATATAATGATAAGAAAGTCACAGGTACAGAAAGTTAGTTAGTTAAAATAGGACTTCAGAGGTTATCAACCCTTCTGGATTATTAAGCCAGCACACTGTAAGTCAAAAATAGCGTCAGGACTGGAACCCCTTTTCGAGAAATCCAGTCCCTCCATACAGAAAGGGTAAAGAGTAAAAGGGATCCAATCGTGTGGTCGAACGAAATGACTGGTGATCTCGGCGCCCCCCCCCCCCCCCCCCCCCCAAGTGACCTCGGTACCACAGCCCCCATAATTCTCCCCGCCAGTCGAGACCAAGTCATAACACACATATTCATTACGGACGAATCCAGCCCAGGTTAATCTATGGCATTGGCCCTTAAGACTAATGGTGAGGATAAGGGTGGCTCTTATCACGAGCGTATTTTCTGGCCTTTTGTTTGGGGGAATTCTGACGGTAAATTGATCGATAATTAATGGAACACGAGAACCTACTATGTCTATGTCTCCTATTTTACTGCCAAGTTTTTTACAATTAACAACGTGTTTCGTTACACAATATTCATAATAGCTAAGTAATCAAAATTACATGGCAATTTACCGTGAACTAGAAAAAAAAATTATAAAAAAAAAAAAAAAAAAAAAAAAAATATATATATATATATATATATATATATATATATATATATATATATATATAGTTGTCGACACGAATGGATATAACCCCAGAGAAGTTGCCAGGAAATGTTGGCGATCATAAATGGTTAGTATAATTATGGGCTCGTGTGACACCGATTTAACCCCTTCTTTGTCTCTACTTTGCCCAACCCTCTTATCTAACTCGGAGGTGCGGTTAGGGAAATAAACGATGTGTGTGTGTGTGTGTGTGTGTACTCTATATGTGTCTGTCTGTGTGAGTGTGTGGGTACTGTGTGTGTGTTTGTCTGTCCTTCTGTGTATGTGTGTGTGTGTGTGGGGTTTTTTAGGGGGGGGGGGGGGGGAATGTCATTATTATTTGTTTTGTTTTATAGATTATTATTTACATTTTTGTCCCCAAGTACTCAACTGGGGAGGGTCGTCGGGAGTTTGGGTAAGATTTTGCCGTCTGCAATGTTGTTAGAGATATTTGAGGATTGAGGAAGGTGATGGCTTGTTGTTTTCAATGTTAAAAGTCTAACTTTTTCATATTCGGTAGCCAGTAAAAAATGAAATAAATAAATAAATATATATATATATATATATATATAGTTAGTTAGTTTTAGAATAGTTACTTTAGTCTTACCAAAAGTTATACAACGATTATAGCCTATATACGCTTCATGCACCTGCGTTTCGAGACGTGAAAAGGAACCGTATCAAGATTTGCGATGAGGCAAGTACATAAACGGTGGGAATATCTTTGATGTTCCCTCGTATCGAATGGCTTCTCCTGGGGCGAAACTTGGCTTCTTTTTTTTTACCAACTTCCGCCCTGCCTGATGACCGAGACCAGAGCCACTTTAATATAGAGAGACTGGACAACTGGTGACATATTGGGACTTTTAATTATCCACCCATTTATTTATCCATCCATCTATCAGTTACATATTTGTATACCTCTTCCTCCCACAGTGATTAGGAGAAAAGACAAATTCCAAAGGACATTCTGATTCTTTCTTAGCAATGTATACTAGATTACGAATGTGTAGGGTAGTGTCGGGATGGGTGGATAGACTGCAGATGTGAAAGAGTGATCTCAAAGAGTAGAATGAAATGTATAAAAAAAGAGAAGAATAAGGTAAAGGAATGAAAGGGTTGTCTATCTATCTATTGCCGGACGCCTTACTCCCCTTTATGAGGGTGGCCATACGCAAAATGCCCCCAAGCGGACTTATCCCCTGTGCCAGTATGCTGAAGGACTTACAGGGCAGAAAGGGTTGTCCGTCTTGTTATATTGATAGGTAGGTAGTAGGGGTGATTATATTATCAGGCATTTACATTTATAAGCCTAAACTCTAACACTGCATCATCATAACCCTCCATTGGTATATTAGTTAGTTAGTTAAAATAGGGCTTCAGAGGCTATCAACCCTTCTGGATTATTAAGCCAGCACACTGTAAGTCAGGAATAGCGTCAGGAATCGAGCCCCTTTTCGGGAACTCCAGTCCCTTGGTATTGGTATTATTGTATCGTCTGTAATTGTAGTGATGCAAGATATTATAATATATCTTTAATTGTATGGAATGTTTCGTGACTCTTTCTATCAACTGTACGTAGTTCGCTATTTCACACTTCATGTCAAGTGCTCGCGGCCGGCTCCAAAATGTTGCTTGCCAGAAACACCCCCGACTCACTCGCTATTTTCCGGGTCCCAGCGTGTTAATGAATAAATCAATCTGTTTTACCGTCCCCCCCAACACCACATCAAAGGAAAGGGAGTCTCAAAAATCATCAGGAGAGATTTTCCAGTTTCTGCACCGATTTTTGGGAGGATTCTGCACGCTTGAGCTATTAAAGATATTCTTAAACGTGTTCTTAACCATTTCGTATCCATCGGAGATTAAAGAATCTAGGGTTGTATAATAAAAGGAATAAAAGGAAATGTTGTGTCCCCCACATTCACAAATATATCAATGTAAGTCTGTATTATTTATTCGATAAAAGTGGTTCATATTCGTAACGTATTATTCAGCATCTCATATTGATAGATGACTATAGTCGATTTATTTCCAGCTGATGGTAAATTGAATCCCTTGGCAGCTGATTTCTCGATACTTAATGGAACAAATATGAAACTACTATGTCTCTGTATCGTATTAATGTCAAGTATTGATAATTAACACCATATTTCACTACAAAATCTTCAAAATAACGGAGAGATGTTGATGGGAACTTTGCAATCTACCGTCAGCTGAAAGTAAACTGGGTATAGGAATCCGAGTGTGGTTATTTGTAGTGTCATGCATATTCGCAAAGATAGCAATATATTTCTGCATATTTTAATAATTTGTTATGTGTAGTGCATAATTATGGTAATATCGTGTTACATAAGCTAATAATTGTGCTTGTATCATTTCAGAGTACCCATGAGATCCACGAGTATCCTGATCAGGTAGGTGACTGTTGATCGTGCCTGTGCCTATTTTTTGAGTGGAAGTTATCATGACGCATTTTGTCCTTATATTGTGGCTATTCGTAGACGATATTTTCAGATTAGGAAGGCATTGGTCGAGTCACAGTTAATGAAAATAGACTTTATCCCTTTTCATTCGATGAGGGTCATCTAAAACTGAATAATGTCGTCTAATGTTAGCCAAAATAAAGTTATAATGCATCCTCGAATGATGAAAGGGTTAAATTGCTAACATCGTTTTACAATATGTAGATATATTTAGATTGCTGTATATGAAAACCAATTGCTAGGGAAGGATTTATGTATTAGAATAGTGTATATGAATATAGCTCTACGTGTGGTTTGTGATGTTATTAGCTTATGGGAAACTGAAACACACTGGAAGTCGTTTCTACCTTTAAGGAAAAGTGATGGTTTCAGTCGAAATAGTGTGAGTGTGATGTGTATAAGTGTGTATGTGTATGTTCATTAAATGTGTATTCTGTGTGTGTGTGTGTGTGTGTGTGTGTAAATGTGGTGTATGTTGTGTATATATGTGTGTGTGTGTGTGTGTGTGGTATATATATGCGTGTGTGTGTGTGTGTGTGTGTAATTAATATGTGTGTGTGTGTGTAGTGTACCTGTGTGTTTTCATGCATACCCGTGGTTTTACCGGTAATGAAGACATGACGGTTCACAATACGTGGGTGTCGACGGGAAAGTCTGCCATGTCAAGGTGGTGGGGTCAAAGGTCAGATATAGAGATGTTTGTAATAGGGTCTTAGAACCGTGAACGTTATGCTTGGGTGGCGTTAATATATATATGAGAGAGAGTTGGGTATTTTTCCGTTTTTACAGTTGGTTAGATATTTGTGTCTATCGCCGTGTGTGTGTGTGTGTGTGTGTGTGTGTGTGTGTGTGTGTGTGTGTGTGTGTGTGTGTGTGTGTGTGTGTGTGTGTGTGTGTGTGTGTGTGTGTGTGTGTGTGTGTGTGTGTGTGTGTGTGTGTGTGTGTGTGTGTGTGTGTGTGTGTGTGTGTGTGTGTGTGTGTAAAGGTAGTGGGGTTAAATGTCGTCTATACATATATTAATAGTGGGATCATCAGTAGGATTATGAGCATTAGGGCTAAGTGACAAGTTTTTTATGTTAAGGCAAGAAAGATTGGCCCTTATTGCTCTTAAACTGGACATAAATGAGGTTTTAGCCATTTGTCTTTAGTGTGTGTGTGTGTGTGTGTGTTTTTTTTTTTTTAAGGGGGAGAAATTACTCTGAAAATATTTGAATAACGCAATTGAGCTAAGCATTGTATCTGGCTGTCAAGAACATGTATGGATAAGTGGTGTATATGTAGCATTTGATCCATTCTGTATGATTTAAATATAATATTACAAAGGAACTTAATAGTTATTTTTGATTGCTTGTTTGGCATAATTCAGGGGTATTTTAATTATAAACTTGCAAATAATACATTTGTAATTTGAATTAGTAGATAGTTTGGTCTACAAAATTATGTTACTAATACAGATTTGATTGCCTACTTATTATTGTATACAAGACAGCAAAATTAAACAAATCAACCCATTAAAAAGACTTAGCCACCTGAAATAATATCGTATATTCTTTATAATTACTACTAAATATTTAAATAAGGAAGGCTTCTTTTTATTGCAAGAGACCTTTTTGAGCTTAATGAAATCGACTAGTGTTAGCCAAATTACAAGGAATAAAGGTGTGTCTGTACTGAACGAGTTAATAAATGTCACAACTATGGTTTTATAAGATATACCCGCTCCTTCCCCTCTCTCTCTCTCTCTCTCTCTCTCTCTCTCTCTCTCTCTCTCTCTCTCTCTCTCTCTCTCTCTCTCTCTCTCTCTCTCTCTCTCTCTCTCTCTCTTCTCTCTCTCTCCTCAAAAGGAGACAACCAGCAGAGAACATTGGAAAGGGAACTACTGCCCTGCCGAGCGAGATATTTGTCTAGAGAGCAGAGAGAGAGAGAGAGAGAGAGAGAGAGAGAGAGAGAGAGAGAGAGAGCACACCTGAGGCCCCTGTTTTACTTGTCACCATTCCCTTTCTCTCTCTCGGTTGGTGAGCTTCATTTTTGCCTGGCCATTCTGGGAACTAGTGTCAGAGAGAGAGAGAGAGAGAGAGAGAGAGAGAGAGAGAGAGAGAGAGAGAGAGAGAGAGAGAGAGGGAGAGGGGGGGGGTGACGAAAATACCTAATCTCTTTTCTAGTTAGTCAACAGTTATATGTATGCCGTATCCACTTATCACTGTTTAAGCTGACATATTTCCTTAATTAAATATCCCACTGTATTGCATTATTTCACTGATCCTTTTAATAATTTGTCATAACAGTGTTTATTTTCTTGTGCATGTACACTGTAGTTTATTTGACATAGTCAAGCATATATTAAATAAACATCACTTTATATCTTCATTAAAGTTTCACAATCAGGTTAAAATAACTACGAGAAGTGGACAGAATGAATATAAACACCATTCGAATAGGAACACTTTATTGACAAAGCTTCGCAGCTAGCTTTTTCAGGTCACTTAAGTTAGTGACTTGAAGAAGCTATCTGGGAAACGGTGTAAAAAAAAAAGTGCTTCTCATAAAAAAAATTATGATTTTTCACAATCATCTATCGCGCTTCACCATTCATTCAACAAGTCAGTTCAGTTAGCAATATCCACATGAATGGGCGGGATCCAAAGGGGTGAGTTAAAGAGGTCGTGGCCATCTTATTGTTTGGACGCCATTTTGGTGCCTCAATTATCAATGAACGATATTTTATTGCATTTTATATCAAGTACAATGTATATCCAAAGACCAAACGATATATACTACACCAGTATTCCCAAATGTGTATTATGGGTATGGAGATATTGGAGTATAAAGAGAGGACACTATCAGCTGTGGCACCAAGATGGCGTAGGGTGGCCGATCTCTAGGGGTGAGCAACAACTCGTCCACACACAACCAGATCAACTACAAAGAATCCCCAGTTCCTCTCGTCACCGTAACGAATGCTTGGGCCCCCATTTATAAAGCCTTATGGGTTTGTGTTGACGCCAGGGAGATGGATGGGTGAGGGAGGTGGGTGGGGGAGTTGAGGAGGTGGAGAAAACCTTTAGCACAAATCTGTTCTCTTGTCTTAAGTGAAGCAGTCTGTGCTATAGAGGTACAGGAATAAACAGAGCAAAATATGGTGATGATAACAATAATGCTCAATGTACTGTGGTTATACTCCATCTTTAGGAAAAAGGTTTCACCCCTTTCCCATTGCAATAATTACTTCTATTACTACTTTTTTAGTTTTGTTTAAATATTGTACATTCATTATATTTTACAAACATCAGATATTATTATATAATTTCTATTCCTACTACTCTACTATACTACTACTCTATACCATGCAACTTCAATTCAGTAGCATCCTGATGCGACTCTCCGACACTGCGGCCTCGTAATCTACGTCTGCCACTGTCGCTAGTTGTGGTGCAGACAGTCTTGTTCCCTGTAGGCATAGTAGTGCTGATCTGAGCAACGAAAAAGATAGGCGGCACCTCATCCAGGCTACAACTTGGCTCCTGGGCTGTTGCTTCTTCTCTGCGATGATCTCTGCTAGCCTTGAATAGAAGCACTGGGCTCTGGGTCCCATCCCTCCAGATGTGGTGAAGACTAGTGGGATAAAGTTGCCTTGTTCGATATTTAGGATCCTTTCCCCATATGCCCTGACCTTCTCTTGTTCGTTCCTCTTGTGTACAACCTCCAAGAACAATTTGCTATAGCTAGGGGCAATTGGGTAGAATATTCTTATGTCGAAGAACATTCGCTGTCCTCTTGTCCAAAAACCTCTTGCACTAACGTCCACTCGTGTTTCATTGGATGTGTTGGCCGTCCTGTGCTGCAAGATCTCTCCGTCCAAGGGAATGATTGATGGTTCGCATGCCACATCACGACACACCTCTCTGAGCATGTTCAGGGAGGCATTCGGCATTCGCCGTTACGTCTCTCACTTCATCGTGCCTGATGCTGATGAACCCTCCCTTCTTACATACCATGCAGTGGTCTGCATCGTTGTTGACTCCACAAATGCATCGATCGGGCAGTCCTTCAGTCGGCCAACCATACCTCGGTGCAATGGCATCACTAAATTCTTGTTTGTTGAGATTGAAACCTTTTGCCTTGATTGGTAGTGTTGTCAGCCTATTTGAAGCACCCATTTCTTGAGCTATTTGTATTTTTCGTACTAGTCTCCAGGAAAGTTGTTTCATCAATTGTGCCAGGTCATTTTTCTGTGAGTTTTGCCTCTCTGATGTGATGGTCTTTCTGATGTTGTAAATGTCCGCTTGGTCCAATTCACCGTCAGATTCTTGTGCTACTCTGCATTCAGTGAGAGACCCTGTTATCTTTACTGAGTGTTGGCGTTCCGTTGTCACCCTCCTCACAGGATTGATGATTCCAAGCCCTCACAACCTAGGAGGAAGTGTGAGCAACTCCCTCTCTGTAGCACTTGGGGTGTGTGACTTTACCCACGCTGGGATGAGTTTGTCTCTGATGGCATCTTCTAGCGGTTGAAATTGTGGACTCATGTTTGGAACGGTACGCATCAAGTGGGTCCAGCGATGTTTGACCACAGTGTGAATGCTGAATATGCAGCCTGTGGTTCCGTCTTCACAATTTTGGCTAGTTTTGTTATTTCTTTTACCCACTCCCTTACCTTCTCCTCTATGTATTGCTTCTTGAACTCTTCCGTGTCAATCACCGCCCCGAGATGACGCTGTCCGTCTTTTGTTACAACCACTTCGCTACCGTTGAAAGCTTCTATGGCATTTTCATAATGTTCTGGTTTTACTATTAGTATAGACATCCTGGCCGGTGCGCCCTCTGCACATTTTCGTGTTCTTAAGTTATTATAGTGTTAAGTTTTATTAAGCTATATTGAACTAGGTTACACTATGCATCGTTGAGTTAAATGGGACTGGGTTAGCTATACTCTGTTCCAAATTGGTAGGCCAACAATTATGAACCCTACTACTAATCTATATTATTAAATCAGTTTGTGTGTCTGTTTGTCTGTCTGTGTGTTCTTCATAGGCGGCCGCAGTTTTGGACCTGGGGAGCTGAAACTTTGCATGTGGGTGTCAATTGGCCTGGGTCAGATCATAGAGGGGGCGAGGCCACGATCGGAGGTCGTTTGGAGGCCGAAATAAAAAAAAAAAAAAATAGAAAAATGGCCGTTTGGGGCAGAAGGAGGCCTCCGATCGAAAAGGTGTATGGAACGAAAGTTGTTCGCAGCCTCCCAAAATGCGGATACGGATGAGGTCAGATCCAAAATCGGAGGTCATTTAGCGGCCGAAATCGAGGTCGCCGTTTAATGAGGCACAGGGAGGTCGAGGCCGGTGATTATGGTAGTAGTAGTATTGTGATGATTGTGGTGGTAGTGATTGATGATGGTGGTTACGGTAGTAGTAGTGGTGGTAGTAGTGATACATAAATGGTAGAATTTAAACCTGGGCAACGCCGGGTACCCCTGCTAGTATTAATACTACTACTACTATAGGTAGCGCCAACGAACTTGACAATAATCTGGAGCCCTTAACTTCATATAACTCAAAATAAATGAAAGCAATCGGGCTATCATTTCTATAATACCTATACTACTATTACTACTACTACTACGTTTTAGATACACCGATAATACCCCAAGGCTCCATATTGCCTGACTGTTATGTAATGATAATCCTGATATCCAAACAGCAGTGAATTACCTATGATTACTAATATAATAATAATACTAGTAATAATACTAATAATACTAATACTAATAATGATAATAATAATAAGAATAGTAATAATAATAAAACTAAAAATAAGAATAGTAATATACCCAGGAAGAGGCATGAGTCAGGTGTCCATCTGTATCTTAATGGCTTCAAGCTTTAATGTACTGACAAATTCAGAACCTCGTCAACAACATACCAAGATATTTTACCTCAGAAATAATGCTACATTAGCTTGGCAGTCACCAGTTTATCTTCAATCACCCCTAAATAGTGTTCTATATTAAATACTGATCCATTTAGCTTTCTGTGCTAAATTCACTTGCGAAACATATTCAAAAGTGATCGTGTTTGTATGTTGTTTTATATTAATATCTGAAACACTTTGGAGTGGAAATGTATATACATTGCTGAGGGTTCTTGTTAAGTTAGTATGCTCATCGTTAAGTATATGAACAATTTCAGAAATGTTGTGGGTGAACTTTGAATTCTCTTGGTTAGGATAGCTACTATAAGATATGTTAGGCAAGATTTCCGTGTTCTTAAGTTAGTATAGTGTTAAGATGCATTAAGCTATGTTAAACTAGGTTACACTATGCTTCGTTGAGTTAAATGGGACTGGGTTATCTATACTCTGTTTCAAATAGGTAGGCTAAAAATCGTGAATCCTAACCTCTGTAACTGATAAAGGGCTAGAGGAAATGGGCTGTAAATATCCACACCTATTCCCTGGCTAATTCTTCCTAAATGGGTGAAGTATTAGTTCGATTACTCTAGTCGTTTGGGAGTCATAGCAGTTAAAGATCAAGAGTTTTGGCCTACTTATTTGAACCGGGGTATAACACCTTCGTCCCCACAACGTGTAAGCCTGGCCCATTTCAGTGAAAAAAAATCACGTTCGGGCAACTAAAGACGCAACTTCTCTAGAACCGGTTTCTATGAGTATATAATGACCTACTTGTCTGTCCTTCGTGTCTTCTTCGCTAGGTCTGCCAAGTAAACACTCCCACCCTTGTTTTTGTAATAATAATAATAACCAGACGGGCAGGTGTAGGTGTGTGTGTTGTTTACCTGTCTGTTTGTCTGTCTGCGTGGTATTTTGTTTATCTTTTTGTCTGTGTGATGTTGTGTTTGTCTTTCTGTTTGTTCATCTGTAGCTTCGTCTTGTGTCTGTTTCTTGTCTGCCTGCGTGGTATTTTGTTTGTCTCTGTCTGTAGTTCTTTAGCTTCGCCTTTCGTTTGTTTCTTTGTCTGTTTAGTGGGTTCTTTACCTTTGTCTGTCTTTCTTTAGCTTCACCTTCTGTTTGTTTCTTTGCCTGTCTGTATGGTCCTTTGTTTGCCTCTCTATCATTCTTTAGCTTCGTCTTCGATTTGTGTCTGTTTTTCTGTTGTCCTTCTGTCTCGCTACATTGTCTGTTTGTCAATATGTAACTCTCGTATGTGTCTATATGCCAGTATGAATTCTTATAGAATGCATGATTCATGCATTCCTTTTGGCATGCCTGTTTTGCTCTCTCTCTCTCTCTCTCTCTCTCTCTCTCTCTCTCTCTCTCTCTCTCTCTCTCTCTCTCTCTCTCTCTCTCTCTCTCTCTCTCTCTCTCTCTCTCTCTCTCTCTCTCTCTCTCTCTCTCTCCTCTCTCTCTCTCCTCTCTCTCTCTCTCTCTCTCTCTCTCTCTCTCTCTCTCTCTCTCTCTCTCTCTCTCTCTCTCTCTCTCTCACTCTTTTCCCCCTTCATTCCCAAGCCTCCCTCTCTCTCTATATGCTTCCTCCCGCAATAAAACCCTCCGTACCATTTGGCCACGATTCTTGATGAGGCCCCCATGACAATCTCCCGCTAAATTAAGAGAGACCACGGATGCCATACCAGAAGAAGCAGAAGCACCTCCCCACCCTTTGCTCTAATTATACATTGAATTATTGCACTCCATTTTGATTGCAGAAGAGGCAGCTAGAAGGGGAGGGTGGTTGTAAAAGGGCCGGACAGAGAAGGATGAACCCCTGATGATATATTATGCGTCGGGCACGAATAAAAGACGCGGTTCTTGTGTGAACGATGGAGATAGATTTTAACACACCTTTGGCTACGAGAGGTCATTCCTAAGTTGAAGAAATTCGTTCTGCAGTAACTATATTAACTATATTTTAACTATATTAAACAATATATTAACCCCTGCATGATATAAGATGAGTTGACGACGAATGAAAGACGCAACTCTTAGGTGAGCAATGGAGATAGATGTTAACACACCTTTGGCTACGAGGATAATTCAGGTCATTCCTAAGTGAAGCGAAATCGTCTAGTAGTAACACACATATTATAACTAAAATGACATCAATCAAACCCCCAAATGATATACAATATTACACGTTGAGGACGAATACAAGACCTGACTCTCGTGTGAGCAAAGGAGATAGATTTTAACACACCTTTAGCTACGAGACGTCATTCCTAAATTAGGCAAATTATTTAGGTGTAGCTAGATCAAAATGTATTAAGTTGAATTACCACTATCAAAGAAGCGACTCTTGGGTAAGCAATGGAGACAGATTATAACACAACCATTGGCTTCGTGAAGTCGTTCCTGAGTTGGGAAAACTCAATTAATACTTATAATGAATACATATAAAATAAACAGTATATTATACATTGAGAACAAATTTGGTGAGCTATTGAGACTGAGTTTATCCCCCATTTGGTTATGAGAGGTCATTCCTAGCCTGAATAAAAGGTTAAGCATAAATAGACATCGTCGCTGTACTACTGATGGGCTTACCGAAGAGACATTGTATTTGTTCGACTGCGAATAGTTCTCATGCTAAACAAAATAGTCAAAATAGTCATTCAGTGGAACCAGAAAATATCGTCATTGAATGGAAAGGTGTATGAAATTTTATTTCGTGTCGAAGCTTTTCATAAATAGGGTTCTGTCCTTTCTGAACAAAATCGTGTAAAGTAATCCAGAATTATAGTCACTTCTGGGATGATTGAGTAAGAGTCACTAGTCATGCAAAAATTGAAGGCCACTTTAATTTGTTTATTTGAAATTAATGAAAACCATATCAACTTGGTTTGTAAATGGGTAATTGTATATTTTCCATGTGTGTTCATCTCGTGTTGGAACTCGAAATAACTCTAATTTTGTTAGTTATCGAGGCATTGATATAATGAATATTAATGAAAGGAGAATACTTGTGAATAGATGAGTGATAACGCGGTCGTTGAAGGGGGTCAGGCGCCAATTGGCCTAGATAATAGTCGTCAGGCGCCTCTGGCCCGGGGAGCCGGTGTATATATGAAGGGTCATGTCTGGATGTGAGGTGGGTGGTCATTTGACCACTTGCGAGTTTCTTTCTATAAGGAAGTTAGTGCCGTAAACATCGGTATTAAATAGAAATACAATAATAAAGTAGATGTCTAATGGGTAAAACGTATGATGAATTTAGTTGTATGTATATATAAATGTACTGCAACCGCATTTTGACTGGTAATTCTGCTAAATATCAATGTAAAAAAATCCAACTTCCTTATAGCCTTACAACTCGCAAGTCGTCAATTGTGGTGGTGAGCTTCGCTGCATGTCTGCCGGCTGATACCAGAACCTCTCCAGGAGATCTGGAACCTGGGATATTTTTGCTGGAGGCCCCAATTGGAGCTAGGTCTCGGAGTCTTCTGGGTGACCTAGATGTGTGTGAATTTTTTAGTTTTGTTTTTTATGTTGTGTTGTGTTGTCCCTGTTCGAGTTCTGTCTCGAGTCGGCCACCCCCAGCTATGGGGTATGTGCCTGAGTATATACATACACACATACTGTATATTGAGACAGTATGTGGATTTTGAAACGGACTGCAAGTTGTCCACCCCGAAGGGCACAAGACACTGTCACAGTATTTAACGAAAGGCTATTAATGTCACTACGGCAGTGATTAATTGGGGTGATGTGGAGCAGATATATCTGTGTGAGAGTCTTTAGGAGGGCTTTAATTAATGTCATCATTTCCTGTGGCACAATTATGGCTTCATATAATTTGCTGTGTGTATAATAGTATGCAGATTGTTTTAGTCGCCCCTTCAGGAAATTTGATGCACTTCTATATAAATAAATTCACACACATATATATATATATATATATAATTATATATACCGTATATATATATAAAAAAATAACGCAAATTATTTAATCAATCAATCAATATATATATAAAAAGGGTAAAGAATATCTCAATTTATCCTCTGACTTCTATATACCCTTCCAAGTCTGAATAAAATCGTCTAATAATAGCCAGTAAGCGGAAAAGATAGGCGTAATCTTATCTTGAAAGGGTTGAGCTTTTGTGATATGTGGGATCTCGTGCATCTTGTGAAAAGTGATATAGAGATTAGCAAGTTTAGTTGACATTATAAGTTATCTATATTAACCCTTGCGTAATTTTGGCCTTATTTTGGCTGTCATTAGACGATTTTACTTAGCTTTTAATCTACCTCAGGGATTCAATGGGGTAAATATTATCTCGCTAAACTATTAGGAGTATAAAAGGGCCTCCATAAACTGCATGCAATCGTCTAGTGTTTGTCAGATTAAATGGTCAAGAGGCCAAGTCGTACTGAAGGGGTTTATAGATCTTCACAACTTGGATATATATTTCGGTCTAGTTTTAATTGAATGCACCCCACTGAAACACCTGGACATAATTTGTGTAGTTAAGAAATGTTTGGGTATGTCAAGAAGATAATATATTTTAAGGGGACAGTGGTTATTATATTTAATTTATGTATTTATACATTTTTTGGTATATTTACTTATAATAATATATTCATATATTTGTTTTAGTTTCAGCGCTAGACCTCCATCAAGCTTAAAAAAACACTCCCTAGACCCCCCCCCCCCTTCAAAATAAATGTGTACATTTTTCGTTAGCAAAATGTCTTGGCGGAAGGCTTGCTCCTCTTAGAATTTCAGGCTCGCTATCGCTCGCCAGGAAAAAAAATACACCTTAAGGGCACGGACGATCTTGATATTTATATAGAAATGGGACGAAAGGTCTTATATTCGACAAGCTAATGAGGCGAACGTCTTAAAATCTCAAAACAAATGGAACTAAACATGAGGGAAAAGAGGGATCAGAAAAAAACATCTACATCCCCCTTAAATCTTGTTATAAATGTTGGGCGTAAGCTGTAGAGTTGCTCAAAGACTTTATTTTCCGAACCTAAAATACTACTATGTAATAGTTGAACGCTTAACCCTTTGAAGCTTGTGACGCATTTTGACAGTTTATTCTGACTATCCTAAGACGATTTTGTACAGCTTAAGAAGGATCTGTGGGAATTATAAGGGTAAAGACGATCTCGGTTAACCCTCTGATTGATTTCCCTATACCCTTCCTAATCAGAATAAAATCGTCGAAAAATAGCCAGAAAACCTAAAAGATATGCGTAATCGGATCTTGAAAGGGTTAATTGAAGTGATACATCCCCTTCAGCACCATGATGCCTTTTAACCTTAGATTCTGACTACACTTAGATGATTTTATGGAGGTTAAGAAGGACTTATGATATTAAGAGGGTATATTGAGCTAGTATTTAACCATGTAAGTCATAGAGGTACATTATATACTTTTAAAAAATATCTTTTGGTAACCAGAATATGATTACAATTACGTAATGATGGTGAAGAGGATAATAGTACCCTTTCTGTTACGTGTGCTACTTTGTTGACATAACGATTAAAACACTATATGTATACAGTATATATATGTACCGGTATAATATATATATATTATGCTTGTTATAATTAATCGTTCATTTGTGACAGTATCTATAAGTTGAACAGAGTGTAGACAGTGGTAGACAACATGGCGGCGATGGTAAACACACACATAGTTGGGTTCTATCTATAAAACACTGACACTGCCCTCAGCCTGCCCTCCCGCGCCCATATTGCGCCCTCAACACGACCTTTACACGCCCAACCACACGCACACACACTCATACAACCGTCTACACACACACACACACTCACTCATACAACCGTCTACACACACACACACACTCACTCATACAACCGTCTACACACACACACACTCACTCATACAACCGTCTACACACACACACACACTCACTCATACAACCGTCTACACACATACACACACACTCACTCATACAACCGTCTTCTCACACACACACACACACACATACAACCGTCTTCTCACACACACACACACACACACACACACACTCACTCATACAACCGTCTTCTCACACACACACACACACACACATACAACCGTCTTTGTACTCCTTTGTACTCCTTTGTACTCCTTTGTACTCCTTTGTCTTCTCACACACACACACACACACACACACACACACACACATACATACAAATACACACACACACACACACACACACTCACACAACCGTCTACTCACACACACACATTCTCTCTCTCTCTCTCTCTCTCTCTCTCTCTCTCTCTCTCTCTCTCTCTCTCTCTCTCTCTCTCTCTCTCTCTCTCTCTCTCTCTCTCCTCTCTCTCGTTCAAACCTGTATATTGATAGACTGAAAAATTTCTGGACGTTCACCCATATTCGTTGCATTTCGAAAGATTTTATATTTTAAGTTTTAAGCTCATGTTATAAACGACCCAGACATAATAATGATTACTACAATTTCCTATGTGGCTGGGGAGTTACAATCACATCCTCACATGTTTATTCGCCAGGGCAAGGTAAACAAGAGGTGGCATAGTTAGAAAGGCGGTGTCACACGAGCTCTTTTTCCGGCAATTTTTATGGGCAATTGTAGTCTGGCATCTTCAAATTTTAAGGTTTATCATAAATCAGCCACCTAGCTTAATCTACCTTCAGTCTGGTTTCCGATTCCAATGTGAAAGAGCCTCAAAGTATCACAAGAAATTACTTACTCATCGAAAATTGTCTTACAAAGCTCTCGTGTGACTCTGGATGTGGAAATTATATTAGAGTATGTTTTCTACCACAACCCCACATATGTACCCCATATATGTAACCCACTTCTGATTATTCGTACATATGGCAACATCGTATCTTGTCTGATTGATTCTCTACACATTGTACAGTCGGCCACATAAGTTCTGTTCCTCTCCGTGATCTTATACATAGACATATAATGCCCATTATTGAATTACGAGTGTAGTTTCATATGCAGTGGTTAAGGGGAGGTATTTACTTTGTTCCCTAGACCTCCATCAAGCTTAAAATTATACCCCCTTGAGTCCCTTTCAAGATAAATTTGTACATTTTTCGGTAGAAAACTGTCCCGGCCAAAGGCCGGTTCCTCTTAAATTACAGGCTCGCTATCGCTCGCCATGATAAAATTGACACCTGAATGGCACGAAAGGTCTTAATATGGGGTGAAAGTTCTTAAAATCGCTAAACTAATGGGGCGAACGTTTTATAATATTAAAAGCAATGGGGATAAACATGAGGGAGAAAGGGGTCAAGAAAAAACACACTCGCAATTCATTCATACTATTTTACTTTCATACACAAGATCACAACGAGGAGCATAATTTATGTGGCCAACTGTACATACGATGCTAGTCCAATTAATTATCTGTATGTTGAATTATTTCTTACATTAAACAGATATTGACAAAGTTGTTATAATAATGACAATTTTAGGTTGTCTAACCAGAAGTACATTCATCAGATATAATATCTATGCTCCCATTTGCATCTATTCTGAACCAAACCAGACACTCTAGAATGTTAAATACTATCTCGTATTCTTGTAAATTTTACTTTCATTATTTAATTATTCAAGTGGGTGCGTATATATAATTTAACGACTATACGGATATTCACAATTCAGCTGCATTCAATAATGACACACTATCTCTCACTCTCTTTCTTTCTGTCTGTCTGCCTCTGCTTCCCTCTCTCTCTCTCTCTCTCTCTCTCTCTCTCTCTCTCTCTCTCTCTCTCTCTCTCTCTCTCTCTCTCTCTCTCTCTCTCTCTCTCTCTCTCTCTCTCTCTCTCTCTACCTCTCCCTCTCTCTCCCCCTCTCTCCCCCCCCCCCCCCCCAGTTGACGTCGGTAAAGCGCCCCATCTGTTGAACGTGTGTTGACTGCAAGCATGGGAGGGGGGGTGACTGCTTTCCCTGGGTGAGCCATAGAACTAACAAGCACATTTCGCACGGGTCGACATGTGGGAGAGAGAGAGAGAGAGAGCGAGTGAGTAGTGAATCATCAAAAGCCACTTATACTAATAATTATTCAAAACATGTGTTGGCTACTTACCTGTTGGACTAAAACTAGGTGATCATTGTGTTTGTACGCGAATTATGTTTGTATGTGTGTTTGTGTATGTCTATATATGCAGTGTGTGTGTGTGTGTGTGTGTGTGTGTGTGTGTGTGTGTGTGTGTGTGTGTGTGTGTGTGTGTGTGTGTGTGTGTGTGTGTGTGTGTGTGTGTGTGTGTGTGTGTGTGTGTGTGTGTGTGTGTGTGTTCAACATCACATACACACCTACACTTCCTGGCAGCAGCAGTAACTCATTTGGTTAACTCGGACCATATGAATGCCTCTCTCCCCTGTACCCACATGACCTTTTTATCCACTACTGTTTAATTACGCGTTTTCTATCTTATTAGCCTCGGCCCTATTTCGTAAATTAGGTACAGGTGACTTAAAGGGGGATGGACTCATTTATTTGCGCATTTATGTATCTTTTTATTGTTTTATTAGTGTCCTCCCTAGACCTCCATCAAGCTTAAAAAACACCCGCCCGAGACCCTCTTTTAAGATAAATTTGTAAATTTTTTCAATAGAAAATGTCCCGTCCAAAGACCGGTTTTTCTTAAATTATGGGCTCGCTATCGCTCGACAGGAAAAAATCGACACCTAAATGACACGAAAAGTCTTAATATTGACAAAGAAATGGGACGAAAGGTTTTAAAATTGCTAAACTAATGGGCCGAACGTGTTATTATCTGAAAACTAATGGGGCTAAGCATGAAGAAGAAGGGGGGACCAGAAAACCGGCCTATCTCCCCTTCAATGTGGTGGTGTCTTAACATTTTACTAGGCTATTCACTCGGCTTAATTGTTAAAGGAGAATTTATAAGTATATTTCTTAATCTGTTATTATTTTATTTTAGTTTCCTCCATAGACCTCCATCAAGCTTAACAAATAAAAATACAAAATAAATTAATTCGTGCTGTTTAGGTGGCGAATTTGTTTTCCTGGCAAACGATAGTAAACCTGTAATTTAGGAAGAGCTGGCCTTAGGCCGGGACATTTTTCTACCGTAAAATGTTCAATTTAATCTAGAAGGGGGATCTAATAGATGGTTTTGTAAGCGTGATGGACGTCTAGGGAGGACACTAATATTGTTTTTGTAAGCTTGATGGACGTATAGGGAGGACACTAATATTGTTTTTGTAAGCTTGATGGACGCATAGGGAGGACACTAATATTGTTTTTGTAAGCTTGATGGACGTATAGGAAGGACACTAATATTGTTTTTGTAAGCTTGATGGACGTATAGGGAGGACACTAATATTGTTTTTGTAAGCTTGATGGACGTATAGGGAGGACACTAATATTGTTTTTGTAAGCTTGATGGACGTATAGGGAGGACACTAATATTGTTTTTGTAAGCTTGATGGACGCATAGGGAGGACACTAATATTGTTTTTGTAAGCTTGATGGACGTATAGGAAGGACACTAATATTGTTTTTGTAAGCTTGATGGACGTATAGGGAGGACACTAATATTGTTTTTGTAAGCTTGATGGACGTATAGGGAGGACACTAATATTGTTTTTGTAAGCTTGATGGACGTATAGGAAGGACACTAATATTGTTTTTGTAAGCTTGATGGACGTATAGGGAGGACACTAATATTGTTTTAGTAAGCTTGATGGACGTATAGGGAGGACACTAATATTGTGTTTGTAAGCTTGATGGACATATAGGGAGGACACTAATATTGTTTTTGTAAGCTTGATGGACGTATAGGAAGGACACTAATATTGTTTTAGTAAGCTTGATGGACGTATAGGGAGGACACTAATATTGTTTTGTAAGCTTGATGGACGTCTAGGGAGGAAACTACTAGAATAATAAAAAGATACATACATGATGAACTAAATACGCCCATCTCCCCTTAACCACTTTCCATCAAAGATATGGACGAGCCATATAGCCTAATTCAACTCTACACCATATTTATTTGTCTCTTTGTTTAACCCCTTCTGTACCGGCGACTTCTTTACAATTTGATTCTAGCTATATTTAGACGATTTTGGGCAGTTTAAGAAGGATCTGTGGTAGTAAAAAGGGGTAAGTGAGATGGTTCAAAACCTGTAAATTGCTGGAGGCCCTTCTTAAGCTGAATATAATCTTCTAATAGTAAACAGAGTAAAGTTAAAAGAATGGCGCCGGTACAGGAGGGGTTAATTAATATATCTTGTAATATAATCAGATGTGTTGGATGGTTGGGTGCCTCAGTTGTTCGCGCGTTTGGGGCTAACAACGTGTATTATGAGTATTCACGTGTATCCATCATAATAACTTAATGTTCTCACTTGTCTTACTTAAGACAATGGGCTATTTATTTACTAATTTATTTACCTTTATATTATTTGTTTGCTTCCTCCCCAGACCTTCATTAAGCTTAAAAAAACATCCCCTAGACCCCCCCCCCCCCTTCGAGATATATTATTACAGTTTTTGGTTGAAAATTTTCCCGGCCAAAGGCCGGTTCCTCCTACAATTACAGGCTCGCTTTCGCTCGCAAAGAAAAAACTCGACACCTAAGTGGCACATGTCCTAATATTGACAAAGAAATGGGGTGAAAGGTCTTAACTTCGCCAAACTAACCCATCTCCCCTTAACCTTACAATATACCTTGATGATAACAGGCTTTTCACAATACGTAGACGGAGAATTTCTTAAAAAAAAAATCAAATGTAGACCTATGCGTATCATGTATACAGTATATAGTTCAGCAATATAGTTATCTAGAGAAAACCAAGAATTCCTTATATTTTAACCCTCTGAGAATCTATGACGCAATTTTGTTCCTGTTTTCTGGCTTTAATAACACGATTGTATTCGTTTAGGAAGAAAATGTGGGAGGCAGAAGGATGATTGAGATTGAAATGTTACCCCTTTGACTGCTAGAGGGCCTTCCAAAGCTGAATAAATTCACTTAAATATAACAAGAATATACTGTCAAAATGCGTAGAGTTAAGACCTCTGCGTATCATTTATAATTCAGCAACATTGTAATCAAGAGAGTACCAGAATTCCTTATAATTATTATCACTGTAAAGTTTCAGCTGGCAGGCTTCAGACTCGGACACATTCAGTTGTTCCCGTGGAGGCTGTGAGGTCATGAGGTGACAGCCCACATCAAGATTCATGAGCAGGCTAGGACATGGGTGAGTAGGCAGGGGCGGTTATATCACAGGGAGAACCTCACCATCTTTATGGAAGCCGCCATATTGTATTCCTTGCTTTATATACCAGTGGGTAATGTAGGCAACGGCCCTTTCTTATAGTTTTCTTGATATTGTGTGATCTGTTGTCTTTCGTGAAGTTAAAATATGACCAGGAATTCACGTACAGTAATTTGAAGAACTGTGATACACGGATATAGAAAATCAGATGTATCTTGGGATTTTCACTGGCCAATGCTCACGGTCTCATTTATATAATTTGGATGAATATTTATGACATTGCATGTAATGTTGTGGTCATGATTCTCTGCACACTGGTATGTATGCTAAAGACGAACCATTGGAATTGACTAGAGAAACCTATTAATTCGATCTATGTGACTCAGTCAGTTTATCAGAATCTACATAGATATTGCATACTTGTTCCCCTAACTATTGTATAGATTTCCTTAGCCGCGAGTAAGCGAAAAGACAGACAGACGTGCTACATATTAAGGTAAAGAAACTGGAGCTAATATAAACAATAAAATGGTTTGAACACGAAAGTATCATACAACAAAGGGGTTATATGACCAGGTAAACAACATGGAGTCAATATAAACAGTACTATGGCAGACTTCACCCTGTAGCCAACCCTCTACTAGGTCTGTATGGTGGCCGATGCGGGAAGGGGATATGTGTCTTGTGTTTACTGGCTGACGTCTCTTGTCTCCTCTATGATTTGTGGACCGGAAGAAGAAGAAGAGGTGCGGGTTGCTGGGGGAGTGGGTGGGTTAAAATAAGGTTAAGTTGGTTTAGTTTAGTGGGAAGCATAGTTTGGGTTTGATAGTTTTAGTGTGAAAATTAAATATACTAGATGTGCTATAATTATGAAGCTAGAAATACAATACAGTTACTATCCACAAGAGAAGACGTGCGGGTTGCTGGGGGAGTGGGTTGGTTAAAATGAGGTTGAGTTGGTTTAGTTTAGTGGGAAGAATAGTTTGGGTTGATTATTTTAGCGTGGAACTTTATCGTGTACTAATACGGCGGAGTCACACGAGCACTTTTCCCGGCAATTTGTTCGGGCACTTATAGTTTCACAGCTTTAAAATGTATGCTCTATTAGAATTCAGCCACCCAACGTATTCTACCCCACGTCTACATTCCGATAACAATGGAGAAGAGCGCTGAAATATTGCGAGAGGAAAACAAATCTTGCTCATAGAAAATTGACGGAAAAGGGCTTGTGTGATACCGGCTTCATCTCTATTATTTTTCGGGTACCCTTATATAGATAGCAAGCATATATTTTGTCGACGTCTGCAATATTTCTTCGATAATGTGTTTACCTAAATTAGCATAAGTGCAGCTTGTAAGATTAGAAGTAAATAGGAGAAACAAGAAACAAGTTAGCCTTGCATATATAATCAAGTTCAGGAATAATATTAGAGCAATTGAAGACATGGAAAATGAGAAATCCTTAAGGGGACAGTGTTTATTGTTTGAGGTCTATTTATTAATATATTCATATATATTTTAGTTTCCTCCCTAGACCTACATCAAACTTGAAAAAACAAAACATCCATTAGATCCCCCTACGAGAATAATTTGTAAAAACAAATCTATGTTAACCTCTCCTAACCAAACCAACTCCAAAGTGTAAACTAAGCAACTCAAGGGTGGGGAACATAATAATGTTTCCCTGTCTTCAGTCTTGCTTCTACTCTAAAAAAAACTGTTAAAAATAAGTCAGTAAATAAATAACAATTAACAACTGGCTGTGGACTCTTGCCTCCCTGGCCATATTAGAGGTGTTGGTTGGGTGGGGCCCGCTAACTGCTCCACCTGTACAGCTGGTGAAAATAATGTTTGTTAAGTTGTGAGTCATTTACCAAGTACTTAAACGTATAATATGGAACAACAAGAATCACCGTTTACTTTCTGTCCCCGTCCTTGCTTTGCAACATTCGAGCAACAATATTATCTTATGACTTGTCCCTATGTGTCCTGTATGAATACTTGTATGTGCAGTATACCTACTTGCTGGCTTCCTTTAATCATTGCTCACTGTTTAGTTTTAAGGGGGTAGTGCTTGATTTTTGGTCTATGTATTCATCTATTTACTGATTTTCAGTTTCCTCGCTAGACCTCCATTAAGCTTAAAAAAAAACACCCCCTAGACCCCCTTTCAAAATAAATTTGTACATTTTGTGGTAGAAAAATGTCCCTGCCGAAGGCCGGTTCCTTCTAGAATTTCAGGCTCGCTATAGCTCGCCAAGAAAAAATAGACATCTAAATGGCATGAAAGATCTAAATATTGACAAAGAAATGGGGCCGAAAGGACGGATAGGAACAGAACTTACTTGGGCAACTGTACCTTGGGCTAATTATACCCGTGTCACTACCTGATTGTTGAGACGTGAAGAGCCGCTCAGGTTGGGGGCCCCGAATATAAAATGAATTGCGATTATTAAGGGGGTCACCGGTTTGTTTTTTATCTTTCTCTCCTTTTCTCTCTTTCCCTGGCTTGTATCCATTCGGCCTCATTCAGCCAACTGTTGTAAGACGTATATCCCCATCCAGGTGTTGATTTCTTCCTGGAGAGCGATAGCGAGCCAGCATTGTAGGGAGAAATCCGGCTTCGCCGGAGAAATTTTTCTATCGAAAAACGTACAAATTTAGCTTACTATCAAAACAAAAATATATATATGCTGGCTCGCTACCGCTCGCCAGGAAAATATTGACACCTGGATGGGGGTAAACGTCTTAAAACAGTAGGCTGAATGGGGCCGAATAGATACAAGCCAAAGAGAGAGGGAGAGAAAGAGAAAAAGCGAGGTTGGCTCCCTTAATGTGGAGGTCTTTTGAGGAGGAGGGGCGGCGGAGGAAGTTCATTTGGACCTGATCACTGTTAGTCATATCTGGTCCGAGTTCAAAGGTGGGAGATAATGATGTTGGGAGTGGTAATGCTGTGGATGATGATGTTGGGAGTGGTAATGCTGTGGATAATGATGTTGGGAGTGGTAATGCTGTGGATGATGATGTTGTGAATGCTAATATGATAATGATGCGGTGGGTGATAATGATGTTGGGAGTGATAATGCTGGGATGATGATGTTGTGTGTGAATGATGTTGTGAAGGATGATACTGTTAATAATATTACGATAATGTTGGGAGTGGTAATTCTGAGGAGGAGGAGGATGTGACTGATGATGCTGTTGTGAGTGATGATGCTGTGGATAATGATAATGTTGTGAACGGTAATGCTGCTGTTGCTGATAATGATGTGGATGTAGATGTTGTGAATTTTAATAATGGTGTGGTGATGTGTTTGTATGTGGTGATGTTTGATGTGATGCCGATGTGGATGTAGATGTAATGAATGATACTAATGGTGATGATGATACTGACGTAGATAGTGGTGTTGTGAATAGTAATGATGTTGATAGTAATGTGTATACTAATGTGGATGATAATGATGTTGATGATAATAGTGATGTGGATGATTATTTTGAGGAGTATAATGAGTTTGATGATAAACGAGGATGATAACAAATAACAATGCTAAGGGTGAAGAAGACAATGATGGTGATGATGATGATGATGATGCAGAGGAAGTTCATTTGGACGAGATACCTGTTAACCCCTTCAGAGACGATTTTATTCAGTTTCGAAAGGGCCTCCATCAATTCACAGGCTTCGAACAACCTCACTTAACCCTTTTTACTACCACAGATCTGGCTTAAACTGCATACAATCGTCTAAATATAACTATAATACAATTAACAAGACGTCACCGGTACATAAGGGGTTAATCACATCTGGTCCGAGTTCAAAGGGCAAGGTCGCGATGGTTTGAGTGGGGACGAGTTGGTGAGTTGAAATATACTTAGGCCATAATAGTGAATGGTCCTTTATTGTTGTAGTTTTCATTGTATGCTTCCTTTGTTATTGTTTTCATTGTATGCTTCCTTTGTTATTGTTTTCATTGTATGCTTCCTTTGTTATTGTTTTTTCGTTCGTGATTGGGGTTAAAGGGAGATTTGTGTATATATAATTATTTGTCTGTATATTTATGTACCCAACCTGTAGCCTTATGGGCGTGGTGACGGGCGGCCATATTTCATCCCTCGCCGGTATTGGAAGCCCACCATCCATCAACTGCCCACTGCCACCATTAAGGGGAAGATGGGCGTTTTTTCTGGTCCCCTTTCTCCCTCATGCTTAGCCCCATTAGTTTTCAGATTATAAGACGTTCGGCCTATTAGTTGGGAGATGTTAACACCTTTTGCCCCATTTCTTTGTCAATTTTAAAACCTTTCGTGCCATTTAGGTGTCGATGTATTCCTGGCGAGCGATAGCGAGCCTGAAATATTAAGAGGCATCGGCCTTCAGCCAGGAAATTTTTCTACCGAAAAATGTACACAATTATCTTGAAGGGGGGGGTCTAAAGGGGCGTTTTTCTAAGCTTGATGGAGGTCTAGCGAGGAAACTAAGAAATAAAGGAATACATGAATTAATAGACCAAAAAACGGCCCATCTCCCCTTCATAGTTTGCCCTCGTACGCTCTCTTATTGGGCTGGGCAGTCGTAGGAAATTAATGATAAATTAGCCTTTCTTTAATTTAATCTGGTTATCATTAGACGATTTTGTTAAGTTTTGGAAGGATTGTCCCCTTTTGATTTCGTATACAGTTGCATCTTCTTCTGTTAACAACAGAAATTAGTCATTCTATAACAATGGTGAATGTTTACACCTCATTTACTTATCTATTGGGTGGGACAGACTGTAAGAAATTTATGATAAATTATTCTGCTCGTTAACCATTTCAGAACAAATACGAATATTTTCCTTTTATTTTGGCTATTATTAGGTGATTGAACTAAGCTTAAATGCCCCGACCTAAATTGCAGGCTCACTATCGCTCGCCAGGAAAACATCGACACCTACGTAGCACGAAAGGTCTTAAAAATAGAAAAAAAAAAAAAAAAAAATAGCGAGAGGTCTTAAAATATACAGTAAGAAAGTGGGTTGAAAAGTCTTAACATCGACAAACTAATGAGGCGAACGTCCTAAAATCTCAAAATTAATGGGCTGCGCACGAGGGAGAAGGGGGTCCATATGAAACACCCCCTGCAAACAAAGATGCTATTTCTGCGCCGTGCTCTCGGTTATTGGGCGAGGCAGTTGGGGAAAACACAGTGATAAATAGGTCTTGCTTCATCTAATATTGGTTGTCATTAGACAATTATATTTGGATTGGGAAGGATCTGTCAAAGGGAAGTGATAGATGCAGATGGCTTGTACAGTCGCTCATAAAAAATTCGCCGACCTCACCTCTTTATAATTGTGGAAGTATATCTCTGGAAAGGAATATTATATACTTGTCTATACATCAACTACAAAACTATATATACTATTTATTGAAAAGCGAGTTCCATCCAAAAAATAATCCACATAGTTATAATTGCATAAAGATCAACATAAAAGGTCCACGATTTTTTTTAAGTGACGATACCCCTTTGATTCCACATATACCGTTCTTAAAATGAGCAGAATTGTCTAATGAAAAACATGCAAGCAAGCATAAAAACAAGATACCAATGCAGAAAGTCATTATCTTACTCAAGGGCTAACTATCTCGACCACGTACACTCAGTTATTGGGTCGGACAGTCGTAAGAAATGAGTGATAAATGAGTTTGCTCGCGAGAACCCATTAGTACAAAGACGCCTCTCTGCTTTTGTTTTGGTAATCATGCAGGGGAGGTAATTGTTTTTCTAGACCCCCTTCTCCCTTATGTTTAGCCCCATTAGTTTTGATATTTTAAGACGTTCGCTCCATTAGTTTATTGATTTTTAGGCCTTTCGCCCCTTTTTCTTTTTAATATTAAGTTCTTTTGTGCCAATTATGTGTCGATTTATATCCTGGCTAGCGATAGCGAACCTGTTATTTTGGAGCAATCTGCCTTCGGCCTTGACTACAAATTTATTTCGAAGGTGGTTTTGGGGGTGTCTAGTGATAAACTAAAAAAATAATATGTTAATAAATAAATAAATAGACCAAATAATAAACCTTACCCCCGATAAATGAACTGATGTAGTGAAGAGGTTAATGTTTCAGCCTCTTGCGTTCTGTTCTTGGGCGAGACAGCAACAATAATGATAAATTAACCTGCAGGTTACCTCTTAATTTAATTTAGTTATATATTAGTCAACTAAGTATATCCAATTGCATCTCATGATTTTCTCAATATATGTTTGTGTTTTGATATAGCCCCTCCTCTGAAAGGGGTGCTCGAAAATAAAATTCTATAAATATATAATTCTTCCACACGGATATACGAATAGATCGATGCTCATATGTACTAACAAATTTCTAGAGAGACAAACAGCCAACGTATAGCATCGAATTCCATGAGAAATAAAAATGTAAACTAGAACATCAAGCATAAGCTGTAGAATATAGTTCACAAATTCCAGTATAAAGTATAGCACTGGAGTTAACCCTTTCAAAATCCGATTACGCATTTCTTGACTGTTTTCTGGCTATTTTAGACGTTTTTATTCAGATTAGAAAGGGTATATCGAAATCAGAGGTTTAATTGAGATTGTCTTTACCAATATCATTACCACATATCCTTCCTAAACTGTATAGATTTGTCTAATGATAGCCATGATAAACTGTCAAAATGCGGTATAATCTTCAAAGGGTTAATGCGACAACCTTCTATCGGCGACTTTTTTCTAGCATCGCTTCGGGGCTCTTTGGTATCGACACATATACCCTGTTCCAGATAAGTAGACCAAAACTCTCGAACATTAACTTCTATTACTCACTAATTAATAGAATAATCGAGCTAAAATTTCTACCATTTTGGAAGGGTCCGCCAAAGAATAGGTGTGGATATTTGCAATCCATTTGCCCTAGCCCCTTTTGAGCAATAAAGGTTAAGGTTCACGATTTCTGGCCTACCTTTTTGGAACAGGGTATAGAATAAGAGGTAGATTATTTTGGATTGCTGAAATATTATAAGCCTTTATTTCAAGAAATGGCCCTACCAGAATTGCTGACAAAAGATAACCGTGCAATTTTACTGGAGCTTTTTAAGTAACGTACTAGCATAAACCCTTTCAGTACCGGTAACGTCTGTTTTGTTGTATTTTAGCTGTATTTTATCGATTTTATGAAGCTCAAGAACGATCTGTGGGAGTTTAAAGGGATAAAGAGAGTTGGAGGTCTTTTAATTACTGGAGGTCCTGCATAGACTGAATGATATCTTATCATAGTTGCCAGAATAAAATAAAAACGGCGTCACCACCGGTACTGAAAGGGTTAAATCATTGTATTCATCTTACGAACAACTTACTGTATATATATCGAAGAAGATCAAAGATATCCCAACTAACCACTGAATCTCATAGTTTCTTACGAAGTTGCATGACATTGTATGATAAAAGCTATAGTTACATTTGTAACCCCTTCAGTACCGGTGACGTCCTTTCCATCATATTCTGGCAACTATTAGACGATTTTATTCAGCCTAGGACGAATCTGTGGTAGGTAAAAGTATTAACTGAAATAGTGTGTAGTCTCTTAATGGTTAGAGGTCCTTCCCAAACTGAATAAAATCATCCAATAGTTGCCAGAATATAACGAAAAGGAAGTCACCGGTACTGAATGGGTAAAAAAAAAAAAAAAAAAATTACGGCACTGAGCGGGACATGCCTTTGAAGATACCGTGTAGGATAGGGCTGAACAGTGTGAAAGGGATGCTTCTGCAGGTGGGAAGGATAAATTGGGGAGTTTTGGGTCGTTTCATTTCGCCCATTTTTTTTTTTTTTTTTTTTTTCGTCCCCTTTCAGAGTCGTTTGGTTCGCGGTACGCAACTCCTATCTCTTAACCCCAGCCTATCCCAATATGTAACCTTCACCTAATATGCCCTAATTTCGCCTGCCCTTAAGCTAATCTGTCATAATTTCACCTATCCTCAAGCGAATCTATCCTATTCTAGCCTGACTTAATCTTAGCCTAACAAAATTCAACTTAACTCAAATTTAATCTATTCTAACCTAGCCTGACCCTATCTTAAGCTAACAAAATTTAACTTAACCTAATTTTAATTTATTCTAACCAAATCTGACCCAATTTTAACCTAGCAAAATTAAACTTAACCTAAATGTAAGGTATTCTAATCTAGCCCCAAAAAACTCATAGCCTAACCTAAGCTAACTTTGACCTAACATACCTTAAGGAAACCTATCTTTACCTAACTTAGCCTAACCATAACCTAACGTAATCTAACCTAACTTTACCTCATCAACTGGAAAGCAACAACTTTAGTCTGAGCGAATAAACGTGTCGACGAATTGACTGGAAATAACGGAGGAAAAGTATTTGAGGGTGTCGCGAAAATGAAAAGGTATGGGTCGGCTCTTGGGAATTATTGAGAGAGAGAGAGAGAGAGAGAGAGAGAGAGAAGAGGAGAGAGAGAGAGAGAGAGAGAGAGAGAGAGAGAGAGAGAGAGAGAGAGAGGAGAGAGAGAGAGAGAGGAGAGAGGAGAGAGAGGTGAGAGAGAGAGAGAGGTGAGAGAGAGAGAGAGAGAGAGAGAGAGAGAGAGAGAGAGAGAGAGAGAGAGAGAGAGAGAGAGAGAGAGAGAGAGAGAGAGAGAGAGAGAGAGAGAGAGAGAGAGAGAGAGAGAGAGAGAGAGAGAGAGAGAGAGATTAATTAATTAATTATAGCTTGGGCATTTCACGACGATTGTATTACTTGAGCTATTACTAAGCCATTTTATCGAACAATTATTCAAAGGGATAAATATTTAGCATGACATAATTATATGTAGACAGGTTGTTTAACAAAAACATATTGTAACGTTCATTTCTAGTTTTTATTTTATTTGTTTACTTTATTCAAGCCACCATTAGACTAAAAACTCAGATTAGAAAAGACCTCCCGCAGGTAAGAAGTTAAGAATAAAGGGGTATATGAGTCAAGCTGCGAAATGTGGGCGTTTGACCTTGAGACTGAAAATTATGCTCTCGGTGTGATTGAGAAAGGGCAATTATGTGGGAGAGGGAGAATGCGATAATAAAGCTTGCGGAGCGTTGGTCGGTAATATAATTATAGAGCATAGATGTTTGTTTGATATAGGAAGAGTTTCAATTGCCTTTTTGTTTTGTTTTCTCTCTCTCTCTCTCTCTCTCTCTCTCTCTCTCTCTCTCTCTCTCTCTCTCTCTCTCTCTCTCTCTCTCTCTCTCTCTCTCTCTCTCTCTCTCGCTCTCTCTCTCTCTCTCTCTCTCTCTCTCTCTCTCTCTCTCTCTCTCTCTCTCTCTCTCTCTCTCTCTCTCTCTCTCAGCCTTAAAACAAATTACCCCGAAGTTAATATAACAGTGTGGGTGATTCTCAGTGTGGGTGGGGGAGTGGGTGGACGAAGAGCGGCTAAGGTGTGAGTACAGAGTGTGGGTGAGCCTCAATGTGGGCGTGTGAGTGAAGAAGAAAGTGCAGGTGAGGGTAGTGAGTTATGAGGGTAGGAGCCATGAGTCACCGTGTCAGAAATAGAGCCATAACAAACCCTGGGGTCACCTGGTCGGGTCCTGTCGCTCATTCCTTTACTTGTTTATACAAATACAAATTAGAACAAACTGCAACAGACCTATTAGTCCTTACCTTACGGGTAAGTTTGGATATCTAAAACTACTAATCTATTTCGTACCGTCACTACGAGGTAGAGAATAGGATAGCAAAGAAGAAGGCTCCTCTCGACATTTCAAATTTCAGAGGCTCTGATATTTTAGTTACAGTGTGGTGCGTTAAATAGTAGGTTAGGCTAAACCAGGGCTGGTAAAGATAAGTGGCTCTGCATTCCTTAACGTTCTAGCCTATTGGTTAAAGCTGCGTAAATCAAGTTATTGTTATTTACTTTGTTAGTTGTATACTGCATGCAACATTTATTGTAAACAAATCGATGAACATTTACAGTATACATCAGGGGTGATCATGCAAAGTGTATATTTAAAAGTTCATAAATTGAACTTGTAACTATAAGTCCAGCTTAGCATAACCTTAATAACTTAACCTATTTTAATGTAACCTAGGTATTGTACTTGGTATGATGATCCAGTATGTTCATATACAAGCTTACTAAAAGCGGTGTCACACGAAAAGGTTTTCATGTCAATGTTTACGGGGTTTTGTAGTCTGGTAGCTTCAAAATTTTGGTTTCGTAAGAATGAAACTAGCTGACATAATCTACCTTCGAGCTAGTTTCCGATTCCAGTGCAAAAAAAGCCTCACAATAGTACGATAAATAAACTTGCTCATCAAAAAATGCCGTAAAATGCGCTCGAGTGACACCACCTTAAGAGACTGTAAAAACAAACTCCCTCATAATAGTCGCGGAGGAACATGAATTGCGAAAATACTTCAGCTTTACCTATCTCAAGTAAACACAGCCGATGTTAATATAATCTAATTTCTACCCAACCTATCGTACGTTAACCTAACCTAATTATATAATATATTATATACCTTTAACTATCTTGGTGATGTAATGGTTAGAGCATCTAAGTTATGCATGTGGTGTCCTGAATTCGAAGTCCGAGAGAATCACATACCTTGTGATGTGTTCGCCACTCTTCTAGCGGCACCGAGGAGCACGCCGCCCCTCGTTATGGGTGGTGATTTGGTGTAGCAGACTGTTTGAAGCGACAGCTCGCTCCCTTGAGAAGATGGGCTCGTCTGGCACTTTTTGCAGTTCGACATCGAGGGCTCTCTTGAAGTTGTCTAACGAGACGTCCCTCATGTCTCTTACTCGCCGTGGGAGTTTGTTGAAGAGACGTGGGCCTCTGTGTGATAACCAGCCCTCTCGCAGAGAGCCCATAGCACCCCCTGTTATTCATCTGGGGGATATCGCATTCCCAGCCTCTCCTATCACTGAATTTCATGGCTATCGGAGTATGTAGGTTTGGTACTAAACCCTCTGCGATTTTCCACGTGTATATTATTAGGTAACGTTCTCTTCTACGTTCCAGCGAGTACAGTTTCAGTGCTCTTAAACGCTCCCAATAGTGTAGCTATTTTACCGAACTTATATGCGAAGTGAAATTTCTTTGTACACTCTCTCACATGCTTTGTGTGGGGATGTTAATACGCTACAGTATTCAAGCCACGGTAGCACTAGAGATTTGAAGAGCGTTATCATAGGTAATTCACCGCGTGTTTAAATGTACGCAGAATCCAACCCGTTAGACGTTTCGCAGCCGCAACTTTGACCTGGTTATGTACTTTGAAACCCATATTTTCAGACATTAACACCCCAAGGCCTTTCACACTGTCTTTCCGTTCTAGTATGTGGTTAGATTCTGTCAAGTAATTTGTAATTTCTTTAACGCCATTATTATCTCCCTACCGTATTAATTGAAATTTTTCTTCATTGAATTGCATGTTGTTTTCCCTGGTCCACTGGAACACTACATTCATGTCTTCCTGCAGTCGGCCCGTGTCCTCTTGTGTGTTTACTATCTTGCTTAATTTGTTTTATTAATTTCATTCGGGTGTGACTGGTGTTAAGAACGAAAAATAATCAATTACCTTAAAATTGTTACAAAACTTTGAACATACAATACAGTATGTACTGTACAAACGACCGAGGAAACATGAAATGCAAACCCCCCCCCCCCTCCAGCTGTTAAGGGGAGGTGTCCACTTAAGGGATTTTTTTCTGGACCCCTTTCTCCCTCATGTTTTTCCCCATTGTTTGTTTAGATTTTAAGACTTTCGTCCCAGTTGTTTGGCGATTTTAAGACGTTTCGCATCATTTATATCAATTTAAAGACCTTTCGTGTCATTTAGGTGTTGATTTTTTCCTGGCGAGCGATAGCGAGCCTGTAATTTAAGAAGGCCGGGACATTTTTCTACCGAAAAATGTACACATTTATCTTGAAAGGGGGTCTAGGGGGTGTAATTTAAAGCTTGATGGAGGTCTAGGGAACAAACTAGAAAAAAACGAGGAAACATGAAATCCCCCCCCCCCTCCCCCCCCAGCTGTTAACGCTCAGAGCGGACACACGGCTGCCAGTGTCAACAAGGAGACCCAAGAGTGCCACAAGGAGCCCCACATATAGTGCCACAAATCCCCGTCAAAGAGCAAGTTACCACTGTCAACACATAGCTCTGACAAGTTGCTACCGTCACACGTCAGCGGCGAGTGGCAGAAACTGGCTCGTGGGTGTTTTTTTGGGGGGACCACCTTCTTCCTCTTGTTTAGCCCCATTAATTTTCAGATTTTAAGACGTTTGGTCCATTAGTTTGGCAATGTTAAGACCTTTCTCCCCATTTCTTTGTCAATACAATAAGTTTAGGTGTCGATTTTTTCTTCCTGGC
Source organism: Paralithodes platypus (assembly GCA_032716605.1). Lineage (NCBI taxonomy): Eukaryota > Metazoa > Arthropoda > Malacostraca > Decapoda > Lithodidae > Paralithodes > Paralithodes platypus. The sequence continues at coordinate 62,015,406 of CM064482.1, forward strand.
GAGCCTGTAACGTAGTAATAACCCGCCTCCGGCCGGGACATTTCTCTATAGAAAAATGTACAAATTTATGTTGAACGGGAGATTTGGGTGTGTTTATTAAGCTTGATGGAGATCTAGGGAGGCAACTATTTTTTTTTTTTTGTTAAAAATAAATGAATAAGCAATTTAATACGCCTATCCCCCCTTAAATACGCCTATCCCCCCTTAAATACGCCTATCCCCCCTTAAATACGCCTATCCCCCCTTAAATACGCCTATCCCCCCTTAAATACGCCTATCCCCCCTTAAAGAAGGTTGTGAGCGAGGAATGTTTATGACTGATATGAGTGTGAAAACAATCGGTGATTTTCATTCAGCGTGGATAAATCAATGTGTAGTAATCATGTCTTGGAGGTCACTAAAGTATGTTATAGGCCTACATAGCGTGAGTAAACTTTTATTGCATGATGGAAATCGCTTCGGGTAAATCAGCATCAGCTTGGACAAGAAATATATAATTACAGATACACAAAGTATGGTATGTGGTCATTCATATGAAGACCAAATATGTTTTATATTAAAGTTCAGTGTCTTGATAAACCTGCATAGATAAGCTTCCGGATAGTATGAAGTGTGAGGGTCATATATCCTTCATCATTTATATCAGTTTAATTGTATCCTCCCTACCGAAAGACGATTTTATTCAACTTAGGAACGATTATAGAAATCCAAGAGGCTAAAACTATCATGATTAACTTTTGTTTACTCCTTAAAGAACAATTATAGAAATCCAAGAGGCTAAACCAACCATGATTAACTTTTGTTTGCGCCTTCAAAGATATATTTACCATTTATTGATAGTGTATTCGAAATAAAGAATATATAGACAGAAATATAAGTATGTCGTCACCATACTGAAATGAGAGGCTTCGAAGTTCCTGAAATATATGTTGACCTCCATAGTGCCAGCTTCGTCCCAGGGTGCCACCGGGTGACTCACAAGGGGAGGAAATGGCTCAAGGGAAGACAGAGGGAGGGTGCTGGTGTGTTCTGTGTGTTCATCTTATTGTTTGTCTTGTTTATCTCTCTCTCTCTCTCTCTCTCTCTCTCTCTCTCTCTCTCTCTCTCTCTCTCTCTCTCTCTAAGGAGTACAAAGGGAGTACAAAGGAAATCAAGCAACAACAGATCTAGTGACCCTTCTAGGCTGCTTGTCCTCCAAAACACTGAGGATCAAGTGTCCAAACAGTGGTTTAGAGTGGGTAAGGGAACATTGGAAAGGGAACTACTGCCCTGGAACTAATGTCCGTGGCAGGACTAAGAAGTTATTAGGGGACATATATTATGGGTTAGTAACTGAGGGGAGGATAAAATAAAGTTATTCATTTACAAACGCAGTCAGTCGCGGGTTTGATGCGAGATATTTGTCTAGGCGGAGTTTAAAATAATCAACGGTGCTGCAGTCTATAACGTCTCGGGGAAGCCCATTCCACAAGTTGACAACTCGATTGAAGAAGAAATTCTTAGATTCGTGTGAGTTAAAAGATTTACCAATAATTTTGCAACCGTTTCCCCGCGTGTAATTAGATTGGTCGATAGTGAAGTACTTACTACAGTTCATATTGTCGATGCCTTTGATGATTTTGAACACTTGAATTAAGTCACCTCTTAATGTGGGCTGGGTTAAAGGAAATAGATTTAATTCTCTAAGACGCTCTTCGTATGGTTTGTTCTTTAGGCTAGGTATCATTTTGGTAACTCTACGTTGAACTCGTTCTAGCTTGTTTATGTCTTTTTGGTAATAAGGGCACCAGCATTGAACGCAGTATTCCAGAAGAGGGCGGACTAAGGAATTGTAAAGGGTTAGGATATCGTCTTTGGATTTATGCTCTCTCTCTCTCTCTCTCTCTCTCTCTCTCTCTCTCTCTCTCTCTCTCTCTCTCTCTCTCTCTCTCTGTGCTTACTGTTCCTTTTCATTGTTTGACTTAGTAGCATCACTTCCTCTGTCTTGCGTCTTGTCTCACACTCCCCTTTCTTCAAATCAAACCAGTATGAGAAATGTCTTGGGTATGAAACCGCATGGGATTCGGAATAAACTGGAAAAAACACACATATATATATATATATATATACCGGTATATATTTAATCTGTAAATCTATATTCATAAGCATAACAATTAAATATATGCTCTCAGTAAGATAGCAGTTTATATAAATGCATTTGAGTAATGCGAAAAGCAACTCTATAATCGAAAGATCAACAACGTTGCATTTTGATATATTTTGATTGAGGCACCAAGTATTAGAGTCCGGATCTAAGTTCCGGGCAATCTTATAATATAAGTAACTTTACTCCTAAGCAAAATATATAAATAATAAACGAAAAATTATAGTAATAATAATATATATTATAGGCTAATAATATAAAAACGCTACTACTCTGCGAAACGAAACTGTACTTGGTGCCTCTATCCATAATGTTGTATCCTATCATTAGGAGTAGAATATTTTATGATTGTCAAAGTTATGTATTAACTCCATTCCTTTGATTTTTATGGTAATATTTTCCACGTCATCATCATTTAAAATTTTATCCTACATGTAGTTCAGTACGTGTGTACACAACCAGCCTAGAAAAGACCAATCCATCTGCTGTTGCTTGCCTTCTTTTATACTCATCCGTACCCTGACAGCTCTATGCAGCTATCAACTTTATCATGCATATTAATTTCCTGTGTTTGCTTTCCAAATGCATCTATAATTATTCCTTTCCTCCGTCCTTGTCCCACATAATTATACTACATAAAAAAATTATGGATCAGCTAATTTAATAATGCTTTTATGTATCATCGGTTTGTTTTGCTACGATGCATTTATAATTCCCATTCCCCCCTCCTATGTCCTTCATTCGCCTCCCACAAATTTTGTTTTGCTACAGTGTTATAGTTTGTGATTTTATTTTATATTAATTTTATCATCCTACTCGAGTACCTAATTTATGTTGTTGGGCTCTCTACCTTTTATGTTTTATATATATTTTTTAAGTTGCTGTTTTTGTATCCCTGTGCGTTCGGTTATTGTGGGTGGATTCAATCTTTACTGTTGTTTCTGTAATGTGCATGGAGGCTTCGGTAGCTTACAATAACAAAAATAATAATATTAAGAATGTCTGCATACACGTTTCCTTTTATTTCTTGTCTTATTATATGTTGCATTCTACTTTATCTCATCCATTTAACCTTCCTAATTTTCCTGCAACAAATCTACTCTCCAGTCAACATAATTTTCTACTTGTACATTATCTGTTTGCTTGCCCCACTGCGTTAGAAATTCCACCTTCTTCCTTCTACAAACAGCTATAATCTTCCGTCGACATATATTGGTTGCGTTTTTCTTGAATTAGCATGTCACGGTACATATCTAATTAGCATGTCACGGTACATATCTAATTAGCATGTCACGGTACATATCTAATTAGCATGTCACGGTACATATCTAATTAGCATGTCACGGTACATATCTAATTAGCATGTCACGGTACATATCTAATTAGCATGTCACGGTACATATCTAATTAGCATGTCACGGTACATATCTAATTAGCATGTCACGGTACATATCTAATTAGCATGTCACGGTACATATCTAATTAGCATGTCACAGTACATATCTAATTAGCATGTCACGGTACATATCTAATTAGCATGTCACGGTACATATCTAATTAGCATGTCACGGTACATATCTAATTAGCATGTCACGGTACATATGTAATTCCCCTTTCTCTTATATTTTGCTCGTTTTATGACTTGCATATATTTTTTTCCGACATAACCTATTTTTTGCCTATTTCCTATCTTTGCTTACCTCACTTCCTGCCTTCTATCAATTCCCGCTCCATAACCTTCCTACAATTAACCCTTTGAAGATTGTGACGCATTTTGAAAGTTTATTTCTGGCTATCATTAGACGATATTATGCAGCTTAGGAAGGATCTGTGGGAATTATAAGGGTAAAGACTATCTCAACCCTCTGACTTCCAATTATCCTTTCTAATCTGAGTAAAATCGTCTAATAATAGCCTGAAACCAAGAAAGAAATGCACCATCAGATCTTGAAAGGGTTAACCCGATAACACGGAAAAGACAATATAGGACTGCATGCACAATGGCTGTTTTTTTTTTCTCCACACAACTATTCTAATGTTGACTTTTCCCTGTTTGTTGTTCTCTCTTTGGTTTCCTACAATAAACCCTCTCAGTATTACGATGCCTTTCTTTAGATTATTCTGGCTATGATTAGACGATTTGACTCTGCTTTGTATGGTTCTATTCGAATAAAAGGGGAAAAGGATATATATAATTTAACCCTCTGACTTTCAAATTTCCTTCATAAAACTGAATAAAGTTGTCAATTGGTATGTATGTATGTATGTAGAAATGTGGCTGACTCGAGACAGCCTGAACGAAAAGAACATTTAAAGTTAAAATGGTAGTCAAACTAAAAGGAAAAAGTGTATTCTCGAAAACTGAAAGGATTAACTCTTGCATGCACTATACAGTATATGTCTTTGGTTATCACACAGCTTGCTTGCCTTTACTTGCCACACTGCATGCAATTATAATCCTGCCTTTCCTGTGTCCCTCCTACGCTCCAAGGCTCATTTATCTTAATCACACCCCCTCTTCCTTCAGCCTGTCTCTACGTCATGGTTCCCTAGCCCCGTGCCAAAATACGCCAGTCTTTGTTGACATGAAGGCGGGCGACCTGGCGGGGGGCGGGGTGGGGTGGGGGGGGGGGTGGCTTATGGTGTAGGGGTTATGATATTTCGTTATCCAGGATTTTCGTCCACATTTAGAGTCGATTCATTCACACCTTGCTTAAATTATCCTAATTAATCCAGTTTAACCTAAACTAACATATTAATACCTAACCTAAGCTAAACTAGCAAAATACTAGCTTATCTAACACAAATCTATTCTGACCTGACCTTTCATAATCTTTAAAACGAATCTGACCTAACTTAGCAGATTAGTAAAGTTTAAGCAAAACGGCTTTACTCTGAGCAAAAATAACTTGTTGGGGAATTTACTTGCATGCGAAATTACCGGTAACTTTATAGTGGTGATCCCATTCTGGTCTCTGAGTAATATTCCATGGTCAAGGTCTCGCCTACGTGTCTAGTGGTTTTATTAATGTGTGCTTGGGCTTGAAAGTGTTTGTGTTTTTGGCTCGTATGTGTATCTGCAGGGACGTAAGTGTATGGTTCATTGTGTTTTATGGCTGTGTAGGTGTGTGTGTGTGTGTGTGTGTGTAGGTGTGTGTGTGTGTGTGTGTGTGTGTGTGTGTGTGTGTGTGTGTGTGTGTGTGTGTTTATACATACATACTGAAAATAACGTTAAGTCATCGTTTTGTTTTGGTTATGTATATAATTTTGTCTATTGGAAATTGGCAAACAAAACACCTTACTCCTTATACTGTAGGTGTGGCCTGCATCATATATCATTATTATTAATGTCCTATTGTCTTTGACTCATAAATCTGTACAACAGAAATAGCTTCATATGAGTTTGCATTCATCGTTTCCCTCCAACATAATAATTATATACCTATTGTATGAAATGTTAATATGAATATTTTAGTAATTTATAAAACAATGGAAATTAAGCATAATGTACATTTGTTTCTTAAATCGTGCACCGGTAATCATGGCATATATATATATATATATATATATATATATATATATATATATTGTGTGTGTGTATGTATGTGTAGAATAAGGATGAGATAAATGTTGAGCTGGAGCTATATTCTATAACGTTTCGGCGCTATGCTTTGTTCACACAGAATGACTGAAGAGTATGGGATTGCTGTTTATTGATATCCAGCTCCTCTTCTTATATTGCCGTCGACTTACACGTGTTGCTACCTGACTTGTTTGGTCCGCGGGATTAACAATAAGTTAAGAATGCTAAACTTAGTAGATAAACATATTCAGTTTACTGTAGAGGAAGAGAGTGAAGGTAAATTGCCACTTCTTGACACAAACATCTATAGAGTAGGAAAGAGTGCCAAATGTTCTGTCTATAGGAAACATACCAACAAGGATGACTTTGTTTATTACTGTCAGCACACAGTGAAAGGACAAAATCTGGGGTAATCATAGGATTCGACCTCCAAGCCTTAAGGATATAAGGTAAGGTATATTTAGAGGATGCGTTCAAATACATTAGAGAAGCATTTAGAAAGCTGAAATATCCGGAAGGCCTGATTAGTAGATAAGTAGGTAGTAGTGTCTGGTTCTAGTGTCTGGTTATAGTAGTAGTAGTAGTAGTTGTCCGATCTGTCTCCTGAAGGGCCCTTGGACTGGTGTGGTGGTAATTACTGCTTGATGCCCGAGGAGCCCAACAGATACCTCCTCCTGTAGCAGATTAAATGGTCGCCTCACGAACACCTGCTTAACCACGCACGAACAGGAGGAGGCGCAGGCAAGTGGTGTAGTGGAGATAGGTGGTGGAGGAGAGGGTCAAGGTGGAGGAGGAGGAGGGATAGAGGGGGGAGTAGGAGGAATACAAACGCATACAAAGGACTTAAAAACTGCAACAGATCTATTGGTCCTTAAGAGGCAGCTTGAATATCTACACTTCAAAGCTACTAACTACTAGGTAAGGAAAAGGATAGTAAATCAGAAGGCTCCTCCCCACCCACCACAAGCTGGCGGGGAAACAGTTGGAAAATAGTGCCAAGCAGTATGGAAAAACTGACATGGAATTTCGGATAGGATAGGACGTAAGGAGATAAATTAATAGTCTATACTCATTCTACATCTAAGATCTTGGAGGAAATAAAATACATGAGGAGGAGGAGGAGGAGGAGAATGAGGGAAAGAGGAGGAGGATATGGAGAAACAGTGGCAAGGTCATTTAAATTATACACATGAAATGGAAGTGGAGAGAGAGGATTGAGTAAGCAAGAGAGAGGTAACGATTGAGTAGGTAAAAGAGATTTGAAGATTGGGTAAGAAAAAAAGAGAGGTGAGGATTAAGTAAATAAGAGATGTAAAGATTGAGTAAGTAAGAGAGAAGTGAGAATGAGTAAGTAAGAGATTGGTGAGGGGTGGGTAAGTAAGAGAGGTGAGGATTGAGTAAATAAAGAGATGTAAAGATTGAGTAAGTAAGAGAGAAGTAAGAATGAGTAAGTAAGAGATTGGTGAGGGGTGGGTAAGTAAGAGAGGTGAGGATTGAGTAATACAAATAAAAGGATGAACAAACAAGAGATGGAAATTAGTAAGAGAGGAAAATGAGAATAAAAACGGTAATATTATTTGTTACATAGTTCTTAACACAAATAACCCCCAAATGTAATTAATGAAAGCATGTGCTTCTCCCAGGATTCGAACCTAGGCTTGAGTATAAAAAGAGATTGGTGAGAAATGAGTAAGTCTTAGAGAGGTGAGTAAAATAAAAGCAACAAATAAATAAGTAAGATAGAGGTGAGTACAAAATATCTTCCGTGGATTCACCTCCCAATCTACCAAGATTGGAAGCCAAAGCGTCACACATTTCCTTTGCCCCTCAACTTTCTCTTCATAATTGCTGAGGGGCACAGGGCCCTGGGTGGGTCTTTGGTTTCCCGGGCGTTTCTACACCCTCCTCAGCTCCCCGCCATGCAGTGGCTTCGGTCACCCAGGCTTTATTGTGGTCGGCAGGGAGGGTTTTGTGGGGGCGCTCGGTTATGGCCTTGGCTTTGCTCGGGGCCTTGGGGCTGTTCGGCCAGGCAGCTTGGGGAACAACAACAACAACAACAACAATAATATAAGTGAACATTATCAAGTAAGATCGTAAAATAAAGGCGACAAATGAGGAAGAGAAAAAGAGAGTGGAGTCAAATGAAGGTGAAAATGGTTAAGTAAGATCGTAAACTAAAAGAGGAAAAGAGTAAATAGGATAGAGGTGAGTAAAACATATATGACAAATGAGTAAGAGAGAAGGGTGAGTAAAAGAAAAGTGACAAATGAGTAATCTTTATTTTTATTAATTTCACCACAACACCACACCCCCAATGAAATTAATTAAAGTAACTAAGATAGAGGTGAGGACACAGCCCTCATTTCCCTGGCCCCCTAGGTTTTGAATAAGAAAGAGAGAAGTGAGTAAAATATAACAATAAATGAGTGAGTAAGATAGAAGCGAGTAAAGTAAAAGCGACAAACGAGTAACTATAAGACTATATGAGATGCGAGATGTGAGCTGAGTAAAATAGGAGCGACAATTGAGTAACCAAGAGGGAGGTGAGTAAAACCAAAGCGACAAATGAGTAAGTAAGATAGAGGTATGAGGACACAACCCTCTTTTCCCCCCTAGGTTTTGAGTGATAACAAGAGAGGGCGAACCGGACCAGCAGGGGAGCTTCACAAAGTAAACACCGCCTGTCCGCTAAGGCCGGCTGCCTTTCCGCCCACATTACACTTCGCCTACATAACACTTCGCCCACATAACACTTCGCCCACATAACACTTCGCCCACATAGTACTTCGCCCACATAACACTTCGCCCACATAACACTTCGCCCACAGTACACTTCGCCCATATCCGGAGTCTATTTGCCCACACCAAGCCCAATCTTACCAATATGTAACTTCTCTTAACCCATTCAGTAGCGATGACATCCTTTCCATTATATTATGGCACCTATTAGACGATTTTATTCAGTTTAGAAAGGGCCTCCATCAATTAACAGGCTTCGAACTCTCATTCAACACTTTTTACTATCACAGATCCATCTTAGACTTTAAAAAATCGTGTAAATATAGCTAGAATAAAAGTTAAAAGACGTCGCCGGTACAGAAGGGGTTTACCTAACCTCTTCTAAACCATCATAAATCAATCTGACGTATACAGTCAAATTTAATCTTCCCAAACTAATGTGCAAATTTAACCTAACATTTGAATCATACCTAACCAAATATATTCTATTGCAGCCTAGCCTAACCTAACTTTAAAAATAACCCGCTCAGTACCTGTGCCGTACTTTAACATATTTTTTGGGTACGATTAGACTATTTTATTCTGTATATAAAGGGTCTCCAGCACTTAATCCTCACTTAATAAAGGGTCTCCAGCACTTAATCCTCCTCCTGCGCCTACAAAACTGTACACAATTTCCTGTTTTCGACTATGGTCATACTCGTTGACTCTTTTATGTGTTCTCTGTATGTACGGTAGCGCTAATAAGTCATGTCTCAGCTGTCAGTACGTTTGACTCTGTGCTGTATTAAAGTCTGCCAGATGTTGAATAGGGTGGGTAAGTGTAGGAACAGGTTTGTATATCTCACTCGACAGGAACAAATCATGTTGAAATTTTGCTGATACCAATTATTGATCAAAACATATTGGGTGCCGAGACATATTAGGCCGACTGTACAGTAACTACAAATTAGTTCAAACAAATTGGCAAGCGTTGTTATATTGCAGCTGTGACTATTTTTGAGTACCTGTATACAGAGACATAAGGAAGTTACATGTACTCCAGGAAACCAATATTATTTGCAGTTCTTCTTATCACCTGTATCCAATGTCGTACGTTTTTTGTTCAGGGTAAATATATGTTTTTTTTCATTAATAATAATAATCATAAACGACCTAGTGAATCTGACGATGCGTGGAAGATTGATAGTAAAGAATTTGAGTCACGAAAACACCCGCATCTCTTTTCCTTACGGTGAAAGAACACTCCTTTTGTGAAAAGGATATATGCATCAACCAGGGATTTATCTCATTTGTTGATCGACAATTATTCATCGTCGTAGATCTAAAGGAAATCACGTCTAATTTCTACATTAGAAAAAAATCGTTGAACTATCTACCATATAACTTGATTAGATGATTGACTACATGAATTGCAAGAAGCCGAATAATTTAGACCTGTAGAACACCAACTCACACCCTACGCATGCAAAATTCCAACGCATTATTTCGCACTTCGACCAAAGCCCGCGGTATGCCCCAGAAATAAATTACGTCCGTGGCAGTAACGATCCATAAAAAATTAATAACTGGAGCTGACCGTGAGGAATATTTTAGGAAGACAAAGGTGAGGCCCAATAAGTATTAGAGCGGAGTGCAGGGGAGTAAAAAGGCCGCCTGTGATGGATGAGTCGGGGAGGGGGGCGGGGAAATTTTATACAACTCGGTTTTAAGGGAAGATGGGTCGTTTTTTCTAGTTCCCCTTCTCCCTCGTGTTTAGCCCCATTAGTTTTCAGATTTTAAGATATTTGCCCCATTAGTTTTCAGATTTTAAGACCTTTCGCCTCATTTCTTTGTCAATATTAAGACCTTTCGTGGTATTTAGGTGACGATTTTTTTCTCCTGGCGAACGATAGTGAGCCTGTAATTTTGAAAGAACCGGCCTTTGGCCGGGAAATTTGTCTACCGAAAAATTTACAAATTAATCTACTGTAGAAGGAGGATCTAATGGATGATTTTTAAAAGTTTGATGGAGGTCTACAGTAGGGAGGAAACTAGAAAAATAATAAAAAGATACATAAATGAGCAAATAAATAAGCCCATCTCCCCTTAACCTTCCGTACAGTCGTCTGCATGAGTAACTGGTACGTTAATATATGGGAAACTTAAAACAGTGAACGTTAACCCTTTCCAGATACGATGACGCATTTCTCTTCTGTTTGCTGGCTATTATTAGACGATTGGATTCAGATTACGAATTGTACATGGAAGTCAGAGGGTTATTTGAGATCATTTTACTCATTAAATTCTCATATATCCTTCCTAACTTGTATACAATCGTTTGATGATATTGAGAATTAACTTTTAAATCGCAGCATAATCCAAACGTGGTATAGCCCTCTCATTATTATTATTTGTTTTACCAAATATTTTCACTTCAGAGGTTTGATTCGCTAATTGAGGGTTTATATCGGGCCGGGATCTATGTCCTGGAGCGTACAAAAGATCAGAACCAAGTTGCCAAAAATATAGTGGGGGTCAACCTGGGCAATAAATCATTACCACCGGATGAGCCAGACACGAGCAGTGAGCCCAGACGCCCTTCAGTAAGTAGAGATGGTCCAACTGCTGACATGGGTTGGCTAGAAGATCAGAGTACACTATCAAGTAAGGGACTGGAGTACTCGAAAAGGGGCTCCAGCCCTGTCGCTATTCTAGACTTACACTGAGTGTGCTAGCTTAGTAATCCAGAAGGATTGATAGCCTCTAAAGTCCTATATTAACTAACTGTCATGACATCAATCTTTGCCCAATATGATCCTCCAAACAGCAATATGAGCCTCCGAAATGCAGTTATAAGGTAAACAATTAAGGAGCAGCTTAGATTTTGTTCAGGATAGCTTCGAAAATTTAGGGCCGCAATGTATCTCCTACATTGTACTTGTATGTTCTTGGACACAAATAGCGGTCTTAATTCTTTGAACTTATACCGATCTTAATCATATGTTCCTGTTTATCTTTTACTTGGTACCGTTGCCTACACTTCCGCCTTTACCAGGGCTATTTTAGTCCAGTCAAATTTAGCCAATCTGATGGATGTTGCAGTTTTTAACGTCGTGCATTCCCTTGATTTGCAGGGCATTTACTGGACATTTGCCTCGAATCGGTAGACCTGCTTGTCCAAACTCTTGACGTCTACCAATGGCACAGGGTGGGATCAAACTGCTGACCCTTCACCTTCGGTCAGCAGTCAGACGCGTTACCGACCATGTCACGGCCTTGTAAATATATTTATCAATATATATATATTTGACTAAACAATACCAGCAAACGTTTCTCTGCAACCATAAACATCTGTACATTGTAGGTTGGCCACATAATCAAGTAGATACCCTTTATATTACCATGGAGATAGGCTATAGTCTATGCGCTGAAAGTAGGCGAGAAATCATGAACTCTAACCTCTGTAACTGAAAAACGACTAGAGTAATCGAGCTAATATGTATACCATTTGGGAAGAGTCAGTCAAGGAATATATGTGGAAATTTACAGCCAATTTGCTCTGGCCCTTTTTGAGTTACAACACTCCACAGTTCCTTCACATTTACCAATTCTTTCACCCAACCCGATCTTATAAATTCAAAAATAAACACTGCAATTTCTCTTGAACCAGGACCTTTCTAGAATTAATGAATGGGGACAAAAGAATCTAGTTTCCTTTAATGCACAGAAAACCAAGTACATTCAATTTTCTAACCGACAGAATCTCACTGACTCCCATATATTTTTTAATGATGTAAATATTCCCACTTCCCCTAGTATTGACATTCTCGGTGTAACATTAACTACTAACTTGAGCTGGACACATTATGTTAGAAGCATTGCTAAGAATGCCTCTAAAAAACTGGGACTCCTGTACAGAGTTCGAGAATTCTTCACTGACGAGCAGTTGGTCGTAATATATAAAAGTCATGTGCGTTCTCAGATGGATTACTGTTCACCTCTGTGGAGTGGAAGTGGAGTGGTTGCATTGAGGCAGTTGGACAAAATTCAAAATAAAGCTATTAGATTAATCAATAACCCTGCAATCACACAGGACCTTCCTACATTATCCATACGAAGAAACGCTGCATCCCTTGCATTATTTTACAGATATTTTCACAGCAATTGTTCCGAGGAACTTGCTTCAATTGTGCCGCCTCTCCACATCTTTCCCCGTAGAACTAGGGCAGCTGAGAGCGCCCATGAATTTACACTTTCTCCTCCACAATGCAGAACTTCTGCTTATCAAAATTAATTTATCCCTAGAACTACTACTCTTTGGAATTCACTTCCCTCGAGTTGCTTTCCACAAACTTACAATCTACAAAAGTTTAAATCCAGTTGTTACAAACATTTTATGAATGGAGGATGCCTTTAGGCACATGGACATTTTTGTTTTATCTGTGTTTTTCCTTCCTCCGTTCATTGTCTCTTTAAAAGAAAAAAAGAATCTCGCCTACTTACAGCGAATAGACTATAGTATATATATTCAATCTAATTGGCTCCCTACACATACGCAATGCCGTTCAGATGTTGTGTTTTTTATTGTTACTACATGCACATACCGGGCGCGCGTGTTTTAATCAATCCGGAGGTCATTTAAAGGTACTTTGTATACCGGCGAAGTCAGCCCGTAGACTAGAAATTGACACAACGTTAAGGGAGCCCTCCTCGCTTTTTTTTTCTTTCTCTCCCTCTCTCTTTGGCTTGTATCCATTCGGCCCCATTCAGGCTACTGTTTTAAGACGTTTACCCCCATCCAGGTGTCAATATTTTCCTGGCGAGGGATAGCGAGCCAGCATATATATATATATAATATCTATACAGGGTATATATATATTTCTCAATACAATGCTGGCTCGCTCTCGCTCGCCAGGAAGAAATCGGCACCTGGACACCTGGATGGGAATAAATGTCTTTAAACAGTTGGCTGAATGGGGCCGAATGGATACAAGCCAGAGAAAGAGAGAAAGGGAGAGAAAGAGAAAAAAAGAAGGTGACCCCCCTAAAAGACACAGCATGAGAGGGTGGGCTGTTATGTACAGCTACCAAGTACCAATGTCTCTGTGCACCAGTGCTTGCATGGATGTCAATGAACCTGTGCGTCTTATTAAGTATACAGTATGTTTGCAAATACTTCTTCATATCAATGAGTTCAACCCTGGTGTGTGTGTGTGTGTGTGTGTGTGTGTGTGTGTGTGTGTGTGTGTGTGTGTGCACCGTAGTGATATTGACGAGGATGAAATTTAGTGCGTGCGTGAGCGGCAAAAAATCTGTTCGCATGTGCATACATATTTATATGCTTGCAGTTGCTTGTGGAAGCTAATTAGGTCATCCCAAATGTAATCGTGTGTATGGTTTTCCCAGTCCTTGTGTGTGCGTGATTCTACCCTGCGTCTGTGTTAGTGTGTGTACTAGTATGGTCATGTGCGTCAATGAATAGATATGACTGTTTGTGGTATATGTGCTTGCTAATGTCAATGAGATCAGTCAAAGTGTGAGTGGATATGTGTATCCTTGTCCTGTCCCTGATTGTATTGCACGCCCATGTTAGCGTGTGTGTAAATATGCCCATGTGCACTAATAAACGTGTACGCCTGCCTGTGCCTGTGTCTGTATATGCTTGCAGGTGCTCGTTGATGTTTACGTGCCTGTGTCTGTATATGCTTGCAGGTGCTCGTTGATGTTTACGCGGCCAACCCAAGTGTAAATCTTCATATGTGTATCCCAAGCCTTCTGTGTGTTGTGCGCCTATGTTAGCGTGTGTGTAAATATGCCCATGTGTGTAAATATGCCCATGTGCACCAATAAACGTGTACACCTGCCTCTGCCTGTGCCTGTATATGCTTGCAGGTGCTTGTTGATGCCTGCGAGGTCAGCCCAGGTGTCTGGAGTGATGCACGGTCTGGGTAATGATCCGTGAGCCAGAGATAACTCACTCAGGGGCTCTCTGTATATGAGAGGAGAGACTGCGGAGAGATGAGGGAGAGAGAGAGATAGAGAGATAGAGAGAGAGAGAGTAGGTGGGTGGGTGGGTCGGTGTGTAGGTAGTGTGTGAGCCAGTGATAACTCACTCAGGGGCTAGGGGTACAGTATATAAGAGGAGAGACTGGAGAGATGTTGGAGAGCGGCAAAAAGAGAGAGATAATTCCTGTATGTGTGTAAGATAGAGACAGAGAGATATTGTTGGGGGGGGGGGGGAGAGAGAGGGAAATATTATGTGTGACAGTGGGAGAGAGAGAGAGTTTAAGAGACTGACATGATTTATCCCTTGACACAAAATAAAACCCGAGTGGCTCAAAGCAATTATTGTGGACTGTGGGGGGGGGGAGAGAGAGAAGAGAGAGAGAGAGGGGAAGAGAGAGAGGGCGATAAGAGAGAGAGAAGAGAGAGAGAGAGAGAGAGAGAGAGAGAGAGAGAGAGAGAGAGAGAGAGAGAGAGAGAGAGAGAATAACTATGGTGACTACGATATCACTTGCATACTTATTTCTTATTAATTCCTTTGTCCTACTCCTTCGTTTAAGCTCTCAGCAATTGCCCTCCCATTGTGAGAGAGAGAGTGAGTAGTGAGTGATTGAATATGTGTATGAGAGAGAGAGAGAGAGAGAGAGAGAGAGAGAGAGAGAGAGAGAGAGAGAGGGAGGCAGAGGCAGAGAGAGTGAGAGTGTGTGTATGTGAAAAAGAGAGAGAGAGAGAGAGAGAGTGTGTGTGTGTGTGTGTGTGTGTGAGAGAGTGAATGGCAGAATGGGCGAAAAAGTATACGAGCGTTCCATTCTGATTATACGTAGCGTCTTCATTCAGTTCAATACATTAATTTTCTAAATATGGATTCAAAATACTTTCATGCACTAACCCACTGATATCAATGAAATTATTTATCTAAGTGAAATTAATTAATGCACTTACAAGGCCAATACAGACACCATAAATTACAGAAACAATTACATAGGTACAGGATGTCGTCAAACCAAAACCGAGGCCATTATTTTTAGTCTTAATTATTGTATATGTAAAGTTAAAATGGTGGTTTTTAGTTTAAATGTATGTCTTTGGAAGTGATATAAGGTCCTAAACAATGCTATTCCATGTAAATTGTCTTGTATTCCTCCTCATATTCATTCAAGTCTTCAAAAAAAAAAAAATCTGGTTTTACACCCTGCATAGGTATTACTGTACAAACACAAACATATATAAATAAATATATACATATATAAATATATACATATATAAAACAACTGTCGTACCAATATGCACGTCATGTTCTCGAGTCCACAAACTTTAAAAAAATATGAAAATATATCCGAAAAAACCCGGGCATGTCCGCCCTTCCACCGACCACCAGGACCCGCCCAGCATCTCTGTACAGCATAGAATAATTTCTAACGAATGCAAGGGACTGGAGTTCTCGAAAAGGGGCTCCAGTCCTGACGCCATTCTTGATTTACAGTGTGCTGGCTTAATAATCCACTTGCACTTGCTACAGGCAGCTTTGTATTTTGTCTCCTTCGTTCACATACTGTATATACAAAAGAGGACCGGGACAAATAGAGGAATATTCGCAGGATAAGTAGAGAACAAATAGAGGACACATAATACTAAATAAAAATAATTATGATAATAATAATAATAATAATAATAATAATAATAGTAATATTGAAAATAATAATAACAATAATAATAATAATAATAATAATAATAATAATAATAATAAAAAAAATCGATCACCACTACAAGAATATTACTCCGTACTACGAGTTTATTATTCTCCGAGCTGATACTCCACACAGGCACACTGACACGAAGAAATATTGGGTTCTGAAGACCGAAATAGAGGAGTAGGGCCGCCTAGAGACCCTTACAGTAACAGAGATCGGCCAACCTCCGCCGTTTTGGTGCCACGGGTGATATTTTTGTCTCTTTACACTTGAACATATACATTGAAATAATAAATGTTTGTATATACTGAATCGGGATTTTTTTGTTTTGTCTCTTTACCCTCAAATATATTCATTGACACTATAAACGTTTGTGTGTACTGAATCGGGATATATAGTTTGGCCTTGAGCAAGGGAGATGGGTAATAGTCTCTGGTATTGCATAAGAGTTCCTAGCACTATTGAATCTCCTTGAAAGGGGAGAGAAATGGCGCTAAATAAATGACCTGAGATTATTATTATTTTTATTATTGTTGTTGTTGTTGTTGTTATTGTTGTTATTGTTATTATCAACACAAAAATATTACCCTGTTACTTCTCAACCCCTTCAGTACCGGTGACGACATTTCCATTATATTCTGGGTACTATTTGACAATTGTATTCAGCTTAGGAAGGACGTCTATATATTAAACGGCTACAGACACTCAATTCATCCTTTTAGCTGCCATACATCCTTCTTAAGCTTCACAAAATCGTCTTAATGTAGCTGAAATCAAATAAAAAAGACGTCATCGGCAATGAAAAGGTTAATTGAGGTACCAAAATGGCGTCCAAAGACCACAATGGCCAGTCTTTCTTCCTACAGGCTCTCTAGCGCCGCCCAGCCCTTGCTCAACACGGGGTCCACCTCGCTTTTTTTCTCTTTCTCTACCTCTCTCTTTGGCTTGTATCCATTCGGCCCCATTCAGCCTATTGTTTTAAGACGTTTACCCCCATCCAGGTGTCAATATTTTCCAGGCGAGCGGTAGCGAGCCAGCATATATATATTTTGGTTTTACAGCAAGCTAAATTTTTACATTTTTGGATAGACAAATTTCTCCGGCGAAGCCGGATTTCTCCATACAATGCTGGCTCGCTATCGCTCGCCAGGAAGAAATCGACACCTGGATGGGGATAAATGTCTTAAAACAGTTGGCTGAATGGGGCCTAATGGATACAAGTCAGAGAAAGAGAGAAAAGGAGAGAAAGATAAAATAAGCGAGGTGGGCTCCCTTAACACGGGGCCCCAAGGATTTCTTTGGTCACTTACCCTTTTTTCTTTAAGGTTTACAGGAAGGGTATGGGTGATGGATGTGGGGCGGGGCGACACACACATACATACAGTACACACACACGTCCATATGCACACACACACACACACACACACACACACACACACACACACACGCACGCACGCACGCACGCACGCACGCACGCACGCACGCACGCACGCACACCATCTAGGTCTTGCATAGACCTTGCATGGCCACGACAGAGACAGGGTAATAATGACAGTATTAATGATATTCTAGCTAACACCAAACGATTTTAATTACAATATTAAAATGCCCATGTGGGTTAAGGATTCGAGTTTCGCGATAAGCATCCCTATAATTCAGTCACTCGAGCAGCCTTGATACTTGGCCAATCATAAACACAAAAACTATATCAGTATATCTCTCTCAGGGGCACGAGGTCCGAGTCAGTATTCATTCTGCTTCCCCTACCCTATATAACCCGAGGCTGCGACAGGAGAGACACCCACCTGCCGGCTTATAATAGTCATTCTTTCACACAAGCCTCATAATATACGATACTATGTTAGCAGAGTGAAGGCGGTGTCACAGGAGCGCTTTTTCCGGCAATTTTCGATGAGCAAGTTGTTTCTCTTACTAATTTGAGTCTCTTTCACATTGGAATCGGAAACTAGATTGAAGGTAGATTATGTTAGGTAGTTCAATTTTTATGAAACTTATATTTTGAAGCTGCGTAAAAATTTACGGAAAAATCGCTTGTGTGACACCGGCTTGACATGAACACTTCTTCCTGCAATATTAATTTGGGTAAGATACTCCTGCCAATAGTTTGCGTACTTTTGCATGTCGGTAATTTGAAATAGAAATAAGAAATAGTATGTTATTTTTCGTATACACTTTTTGATAGCAATTTTATCTGATTATATATCGGAAATCCTTCGCATTGGTATTAGCAATATGGCTACAATTACAGTATTTGTATTTTGGTGCCTCAGTATACTTATAAAACGTATTCATAATTATATATAGCAGAACTGAAGGTAGAATATGTCAGGTGAATAAATTATTATGGTCTTTTAATTCATAAGTGGCCAAACCAGAATTTCAAACAACTATTTCCCGTAAAGTGATCACGTGACTCCTTGTGATAGCCAGCAAGTGCCTGGCCGCTAATCTGGGTGATGAGTTTACACTTTAGCTCATAAGTCTCGCCATTTTTCTTCGTCTGGGAGTGAACTATGAACTGGTGCTTTCTCATGGCCACACATATTAGGTTTCTTTTGCCGTCTTATCTAGAAATATGGCCTAGCTGGTCTTCGGGTTTATGTGTCAGTGGGCAGCAGCTGTAACTTTGTTCTATACGGGAACATTTATCTTGTGTTCTGCATCGCCTGGCATCCCTGAGTTTGTAGCCCATCCGATCGACCAAAATAGAGAATGGGAAACGAAGTGCACAAAAAGAGAGAGAGAGAGAGAGAGAGAGAGAGAGAGAGAGAGAGAGAGAGAGAGAGAGAGAGAGAGAGAGAGATAGAGAGAGAGAGAGAGAGATGAGAGAGAGACGAGAGAGAGAGAGAGAGAGAGAGAGAGAGAGAGAGAGATAGAGAGAGAGAGAGAGAGAGAGAGAGAGAGAGAAGAGAGAGAGAGAGAGATAGAGAGAGAGAGAGAGAGATGAGAGAGAAGAGAGAGAGAAAGAGAGAGAGAGAGAGAGAGAGAGAGAGAGAGAGAGAGAGAGAGAGAGAGAGAGAGAGAGAGAGAGAGAGAGAGAGAGAGAGAGAGAGAGAGAGAGAGAGAGAGAGAGAGAGAGAGAGAGAGAGAGAGAGAGAGAGGTAGGTAGGTAGGTGTGGGGGAGGTGTAATGGATGCAAACAATAACAGAAAGACAAACCATTTCATCCATCCACCCATCCATCAATTACTGTTAAGACTTCAAAATAACACGCCTCATCTTACAGACAAGAGCTTCCACAACATAAGAGGGGTGTCACACGCATTCTGTTCTGTCAGCTTCTGCATGAAAGATGTATAAACATTCTATCACCTACTAAAATGTACAGTTGCCTACATAAGTTCTGTTCCTCACCGTGATCTTATACATAGAATTATAATGCGCACGATTGAATTGCGAGTGTTGTTTCTTATGCAGTGGTTAGCGCATCTGCTTAGCCAACTGATAATTAAATTAAACCACACTCGCATTTCATTCATACTATTTTACTTTCATACATTAAGACTATATCGAGGTACATAACTTATATGGGCAACTGTACCTTCAATCAAGAGCCCAGAAATGTTGTCAGCAAAGTTATCTATCGAACAGTGTGATATTGTGCTTCTAAGGTTGACAAATTATAAATGGACAATATCATCTAGGGCAGTTACCCATCCCACCTTGAGAAATTAGTACACCGATCGTTTATCAAAACACTCGAGCTCTACCTTCGAGTTTCTATCGAGCAGAATGAGAAGCCCCTTTGTTTCAAGAAGATTATTCATCGATTCTAGATTAAGCAAGAATCGTCAATACTGTCACCATGACATAGGAGTTTAAAGTGCTATAGGAGTTGAAGGTGCCATAGGAGTTTAATGCGTCATAGTAGTTTAAGGCGTTATAGGAGTTTCTTAAGATGCCATTAAAGCTTCAGGTGCCATAGAAGTCGCCAATATTACAAACAGCATCATATAATACTCTCTTCCTCATTCTCGTTATTTTAAGGTTCCTTAGGAGTTTAAGGTGCCATAGGAGTTTAAGGTGTCATAGGAGTTTAAGGTGTCATAGGAGTTTAAAGTGTCATAGAAGTCGCCAATATCACCACAATACCAGACATTTGGAAGCATGGTATCATCATCACTTTCCCCAAACCCAACAAAGACCCCACGCTACCCTCCTCGCACCGCCCCATCACACTCCTTTGCTCCCCCTCCAAAGTCATGGAACGCCTAGTATTACAACTAATTACACCTGACCTACCCCTAGCTCCAACACAACATGGCTTTAGGCCACTGCACTCCACAAACACTCTTCTCACAGACCTTACACAAAGAGCTTTCGACGGCATCAATTCAGCTAGACCACCACACAGATCACTATTAGCCACACTCGACATTAGTAAAGCCTTCGATGCCATCCCCCGCCACAACCTAACAAACAAAATCTACAACACAAACATGCACAACAACACAAAACGGTGGCTGGCCAACTTCCTAGCAGGCAGATGTGCACACGTATCTTTTGCCGGTCAGTCATCTAAAATCAGAAACTTTCCAAACGGAGTCCCACAAGGATCCGTCCTATCGCCCGCACTCTTTAATCTGGACATGCACGATATAACTACACCCAATACGCCCCAAATAAACTTAGCCTCCTATGCAGATGACATAACACTCACATGCACACACCATGACCCAAAAAGAGCAACAGATCTCCTTCAACCCTATCTCAACACACTACATGGTGGGTGCACTACAAACAGACTTAATCTAGCCCCAGCCAAATCCACCGCAACCCTGCTCACAAGTTGGACAGGAGAACACGAATACATCCCTCAACTCACCATAAACAACACACCCCTAACACATACACACACACCCAAAATCCTAGGAGTAACATATGATACTCATATGACATTCAAACAGCACACCACAAACATTAAAAAGAAACTGACACCCAGACTTAACGCCCTCAGGTCACTTGCTCACACAAAATTTGGACACAACAAAGAAACTACCACCACAGTATATAAACAATACATAAGATCAGTGATGGAATACGCAAGCCCAGCCTGGGCTTCTAACCTAGCTGAAACACATCATAAGACCTTACAGACTATTCAAACAAAGCCCTGAAGATCATTACAGGCTGCACAGCTACTGCACCCACAGATCACCTACATCAAGAAACCAAATCCTCAAAGTCAAAGACCATCTGGACATGAGAGGCACTCAATTCCTGGCAGCAGCCTCCACGAACCAAGACCACCCACTAAACTACATGGCAACACACCCACAGACACCAAGAAATATCAAACAACACCCAGCACACGGTATCACACACAATTATTGTCCTCTCTCCCTCCCTGCCCACCCCGAACCAACTTCCAGAAGCACATCCATACTCATATCTCTCACCGATCCATCCACTCACTCACAGACAACACACAGCTGCATGCACGACCTCCCGAAATCCATCCTTCCGAATCCTCCCTTCCTCGCGAGGACAGAGTTCCACCTGGCCAGGCTGAGATGAGATGCGGACACCATCCAGCTCTCCTGAGCTATCAGAAGAGACTGGATGACTCCGTTGTCGACGCCTGCCCGGGATGTAACACAGCACCCCATACCATTAAACACATCATAGAAGACTGCATTTCACACAACCACTTACGCCAACAACACAATCTACACTCAATGAGAGCTCTGTGGGAAAGCCCGATCGTGGCCATGGCCTTTCTCAGGGACTCGGGGCTGTTCGGCCAGGCAGCTTAGGGAACAACAACAACAACAACAACAGCATCTCCTAATATCCTCTTCCTCATTGTCGTTATTTTAAGGCGTCATAAGAGTTTAAGGTGTCATAGGAGTTTAAGATGTCATAGGAGTTTAAGGTGTCATAGGAGTTTAAGGTGTCATAGGAGTTTAAGATGCCATAGGAGTTTAAGGTGTCATAGGAGTTTAAGGTAGCCTAGGAGTTTAAGGTGCCATATTATTTTAAGATGGCATAGGCGTTTAAGATGTCATAGGAGTGTAAGGTGTCATAGGAGTTTAAGATGTCATAGGAGTTTAAGGTGTCATAGGAGTTTAAGGTGGCCTAGGAGTTTAAGGTGCCATATTATTTTAAGATGTCATAGGAGTTTAAGATGTCATAGGAGTTTAAGGTGTCATAGGAGTTTAAGATGCTATAGGAGTTTAGGATGCTATTGGAGTTTAAGGTGACATAGGAGTTTAAGACGCTATAGGAGTTTAAGGTGCCATAGAAGTCGCCAATATCACCAACAGCATCTCATAATACCCTCATCCTCCTTCTAGTTGTTTGTAGGGTGCCAGAGAAGTGCCATTCATTAAAGCTTGGCACCCTCTAGTGTTACAATGTTGCTTCCTAGTGGCCCCGTCACGTCACGTCACGTCACGTTACGGTGGCTGGGACGGACGGAATGAGTGCAGTTACATGATAATAATAAGCTTAGAACAGTTAAATATATAGGTCAGTAAGCTGACAGACAGACAGACAGACAGACATATATATATATATATATATATATATATATATATATATATATATATATATATATATATATATATAGATAGATAGATAGATAGATAGATGGTCAGTCAGTCAGTCAATCAATTATTTTTTTAGATAGATAGATAGATAGACTGACAGATAGACAAACACATATAATGCGATTCCTGATAATTCGACGATTAATTTGTTCTAGTCTCTTAAACACACCAATGCAGAGCAATGGAGGAAATCAACCCTTTGAGTACCAGCGACGTGTGTTATATTTTATTCTAGCTATATTTAGACGATATTATGTGGCTTAGGAAGGATGGGTGGTAGTTAAAAGGGTTGGTTGAGATAGTTCGAAGCCTAATAATTGCTAGAGGTCCTTCCTACGCTGAATAAAATCCAGTTGCCTGAATATGATGAAAAGGACGTTAATGATATTAGGACATTTGTAAGAGCATCTATTGTGTTTGTTTGTTTTATAACATTGCGTTTACACATAATGTGCCCACTAACCGAGGCATTTGTATATTGTTTTCTTTCATATTTATAGATTTCATAATATTATTTTGTTAATTCTCCAACACGTTAATTCCACAGTGACTTCTGCAAGTTCGTTTGTCTGTATATTGTTCGTATTTTTCGTATTTTTTTTTTCAAGTTTCACATATTAATAAATATTTGGTACGGGCCTGCTTCTAAGAATATACTTAAAATACATAATTTAAGGGACATGAATGGGGTCTTTGAATATTAATGAAGGGCCTAATGCAAATACTCGTGTTAATGATGGTGTGGAGAAAAACTAGTAAGGGGAGAAAAAGAAAACAAAGTGACTTAGGCTGGCAGCGAAACAAATGAAGTGCGCCCAGGAATAGACGGACATGAGACAGGGGCCGGCTGAGACAGGCCTACAGTATATACCCGTGGAGACAGGACTAAATAATGGTAGACAGAAACTAAATATAGGGATACAGAGGCGTATATACCCGTAAAGACAGAAGCTAAGTAACGGTTAAACAAAAATTGCTATACGGTATATATAGGGGTACATTGGTAGAGACAGGACTGACATATGGTAGACAGAAACATTATATAAGGATACACAGGCTTACATAATGACAGACGGGGGACGGCAGAGACAGGCCTATATTCTTCTAAGAGACAGGACTAAGTAAAGGTAGACAGAAACTATATATAGGGATACTGAGGCATATAATATACCGAAAGGAACAAAAGCTAAGTAACAGCAAACAAATTTGTCTACAGTATAATTATACAGTATACAAAGACTTGACCAAATAATGGTAGATAAAAACTATACTTTATATATATATATATATATATATATATATATATATATATATATATATATATAAATAATATGTGTGTGTGTGTGTGTGTGGGTGGGGTAAGTGCCTATTTACCGGCGACGACAGATGCTTATGAAATAATAGCAAACAAGTTTACAAAATGGTGGTCAAAACAAATCTTTTGCAGGCCATTATAAAATTCAAGTAATTTGTCAACCTGTCCAACTGATATTTGCACACCAACCGTTATTTACATTGCTATCTTATCCACTTCTGTATCAATTGTTGTTAAGGGGGGTGACCTGCTTTTTTTCTCTCCTTTTCTCTCTTTTTCTGGCTTGTATCCATTTGGCCCCATTCAGCCTACTGTTTTATGACGTTTATCCCCATCCAGGTGTCAATTTTCTACTGGTGAGCGGTATCGAGCCAGCATATTTTGTAAATGTTTTTGATAGCAGGCTAAATTTGTACATTCTTCGATAGAAAAATGTCTCCGGCAAAGCCGGATTTCTTCATATAATGCTGGCTCGCTATCGCTCACCAGGAAGAAATCGACACCTAGATGGGGATGAAAGTCTTAAAATAGTTGACTGAATCGGGCCGAATGGATACAAGCCAGAGAAAGAGAGAAAAGGAGAGAAATACAAAAAAAGCAGGTCACCCCCCTTAAATACTAGTGGCAACATTGTAGGTTAGACCCCAGAAATGGGTCAACGGGACATGGGATATATGGTGTATAAGTCAACATCAATTATTGTATTATCAACCTAGCCTTACCTAAACTTACATGATTTGCTGTAACCTATTCTATATCTATATGAATGCAACCCAACCACTTTGATAAATAATGTAATATAAGTAGTTTGCGTTTGTTCATCAGATTATAAGGTTAAGACAAATATGCACAGTCATGCTTATAAGTTGTGTCGGATTCGCATCATTTCAACTATGGTCATATCTCAAATAACCGGAAATAAAAGTAATTAACACGTATGAACAAAGCTTCTATATCCAAGATGTCCACTGTTTGAATCAGTGTGTCGTTCGTATATTACAGATTGAGAGGAATATAGGCACATTTATGAAGTCAGCGCACGGCTTTTGAGCGTATCTGTACAACTTACCCAACTCGGTAGAAAAGAAAAATAAGAATAAACATAAATAAAAAATCCTTCTTAGGCGCCGGACAGGAAGGCCCTCACGTCAACAGTCAACTCTCGTTCATCACCGACCGACGCGCCCTCTTTCTCGTGGCCGCACAACTAATTACTCTTTTTTGTTTCCCTTCCTTATTTTAGTGTCTATCGTTGCATATTCTTGTGTCTGTTTACTCTGAGCATAATTTATCGTAATTGCAGATGATGAATGATACTGGGGATTTATTTTGTGTTATTTCATATCTTTCTACATCGTCTAATGATAATGTTAACCCTTTCAAGATCAGATACTTATTACTTCTCTGTTTTCTGGCTATAATTAGGCGATTTTATTCAGATTTGGAATTGTATATGGAAGTCAGAGGGTTGATTGAAATTCCCACAGATCCTTCCTATGCTGTATAAAATCGTCTAATGATAACCAGAATGAATGGTTAAAATGCGTCATAATCTTCAAAGAGTAAACAAAGAGGTCATCGTTTCGAAGGAGTGGAGTCTGTAAAGAGAACAACTAATGTGCACCGGGACAGGAAGGCCTTCGTCAGCAGTCAAGTCTCGTTCATCACACCCACTGCCGACCGACGCGCCCTCTTTCTTGTGGTCGCACAACTAATTACTGTTTTTCCCTTCCTTATTCTATTTTCTGCATATTCTTTACCTTTATATTTCTCTAATGTAACTCAATTTTTTTCTATTCTAGTTTTGTTCTATTTTCCGCATGTTTTCTATGTTTTTGTTTTTCTACTGTATCCCTGTATATGTCTGCTCTTCCTTATTATTTTAGTTTTCTACTGTACCCCTAGTACCCCTACATATATCTGCTCTTCTCTGTGTTTAGTGTTTTACTGTATCCCTATATATTTATGTGTTACTGTATACCTATATATTTATGTGTTACTGTATCCCTATATATTTATGTTTTACTGTATCCCTATATATTTATGTTTTACTGTATCCCTATATATTTATGTGTTACTGTATCCCTATATATTTATGTGTTACTGTATCCCTATATATTTATGTTTTACTGTATCCCTATATATTTATGTGTTACTGTATCCCTATATATTTATGTTTTACTGTATCCCTATATATTTATGTGTTTCCCCGTTGTTTAGTGTTTTACTCTATCCCTACACATTTCTGCTCTTCCCCGTTTTCTAATTTGTGAATAGTGTATGCGTTTCTGAATTCTATGCCTGGAGGGAAACTTGTATATATATATATACCGGTATATATATATATAATTATATACTGTATATATATTAGAAACAAATACCTCTATTAAGTACATGCGAATAACAGTGTATTTTCTACATTCCATATAACTCCATTTTCTTCTACCACATTCCTACTCCCACACACTCGTAGTTTGTCTTTTTCTTTTATTTTGTATTTTTTGTTTTTTCGTAATAGTGGGCTAACATAGATCATAAGGCAGCGACCGAGTGCCTTGTCAAGTGACGGAGAGGGGGGAGGGGGGGAGGGGGGGGGGGAGGGCCTGGGAGTTGGGATATATATATATTATTATTTGTTGACTTTGTAGGTGGCTAGTGGTGGTCGTGTGTCATTGTCGGGTGGCCAATATGGAACACATACACGGTAACAAAACTGGTTCGTAAATATAGTGGGTAATATTATATATTTACGTAACAATTCTAAAGCAGATTTAAGAATTGGGAACACATTTATGATTATTCTGATCGAGCTTTTTTTTTATTGATAAACATTAGTAAAGAGTTCTAGTAAGTCCTGGTTAAAGTGGTCTACCGGTTGAGTTGGCCGGAACCCTATTATTTATTGTTTGCTGTCTTTCTCTCAGTGGCTAGTGGGGGGAGGGGGGGGGGCTGTGTGTCTCTGTCTGTCTGTCTGTCCGAGGGGGGGGGGGGGATAATGGGCCGCTCCTTGTACAACCTTTAGGTGGTTTGTCATCACTTTGGTTTGTCGGTTGGTTCTGTTTTGGTTGGCTTATCTTTCGCTTTAGCTGTGTTGGTGGTGCACTGGTTTAGATGCTTATGTTCGGGGGTGTGGTGTCCCGAGTTCGAATACCGGGAAGATCGCATATGCTGTCATTAATTTATTCAAGTGCATTGGGGTTTGTAATGGAGGATTAATGTTAAGATCTGGGTGTTCCTTAATCCATTTAGTACCAGGAACGTCATTTATATCATATTCTGGCAACTATTGGAAGATTGTATTCAGCTTTGGAAGGACCTCTAGCAATAATATGGCTTCAAACTATCTAAACCAACCCTTTTAACCACCACAGATCCTTCCTAAGCTGCATAATGTTGTCTAAATATATCTAGAATAAAATATAACACCTCGTCGCTGGTACTCAAAGGGATAATTAGCTATACATACCTAGAAGACATAAACTCAATGATAAGTGTTTGTTATATGTTGGGTTGGTTGTCCACCTAGCTCTCGCTTTTTATGGACCCCCTTCTCCCTCATGTTTAGCATATTATTTTTGAGGTTTTAAGATTTTCGTGCTGTTAGTTTGTCGATTTTAAGACCTTTCGCCCCATTTCTTCGTCAATGTTAAGACTTTTCGTGCCATTTAGGTGACAATTTTTTCCTGGCGAGCGATAGCGAGCCTGTAATTTTAGAAGGAACCGGCCTTCGGCTGGGACATTATTCTACCGAAAAATGTACCCATTTATTCTTGAAAGGGGGTCTAGGGGGTGTTATTTTAAGCTTGATGGAGGTCTAGCGATGAAACTCATAAATTAATAAATACAAAGACCAAAAACCAAGCAGTACCCCCTTAAACTCACAGATAGCCAAACCAACACACTGTAGAACATCTACAGTAGCTGTGTTTACCTTCAATTATATATACATCTTTCCAGGTGTGTCAGTGCTTTCTGTTTGGCTATCTGTCGGTTTATCTGTCTTTAGAGATACGGCCAATGATATAATTAAATTTATATGCAAATATAGTATATATATACAGTATATATATATATATATATATATATATATATATATATATATATATATATATTACCTATTTGTTTATTGCATTTATGTACTTTTTAATGTACTACTAATGTGGTAGTCTATCAGATTGTTTCTTCCTTCCAGTCAAGCAGGTACACTATCTCTTTATCTGCTTGTCTGATTTACTATCCTTCAAGATTATATAACGTGAACACATTTTGCTACACGGCAGAATATTTACTACACAGTTAGTCTCTGTTGTTAAGTATGCAGCTGACGTACTTTATTGACCGTGGAAGAGTCTCATATTGCAACAATGAAAATATAGTATGAAATATTTAAGGGGAAATCCTTCACTTTTTGTCAATTTTTGTATTTATTTATTATTTTTCTGGTTTCCTCGCTAGACCTCCATCAAGCTTAAAATGAAGCCCCCTAGACTCCCTTTCAAGATAAATTTGTACATTTTTCGGTAGAAAAATTTCCTGGCCGAAGGCCGATTCCTCTTAAATTACAGGCTCGCTTTCGCTTGCCAGGAAAAATCGAGACCTAATTAAAAGGAAAGGTCTTAAAATTGACAGAAATGGGGCGAAAGTTCATAAAATCGCCAAACTAATGGGTCTAAAGATGAAGGAGAAGGTGGTCTAGAAAAGCGACTCGTCTCCCCTTAAGGTCAGGCTTATAGTCACTTAGAAACAGTTTTACATTAGAAAAATAAGGGAGATGCGAGACGGAACACCAATGTATATTCTTCAAAAAATAGATATTTATTGTCATGTTTTGAACAACACTTTACTGACAAATAGCACAAATGCATAATCAGAGTACCACTTTGCCATGCTGGAAAAACCTCACACACACACACACACACACACAGACAAACAAACAAACAAACAAACACACTTACACACTTACACACACACACACACACACACACGATATATCCCAGTTGATTCCTCCCCCCCCCCCCCTCCCTCCAACTCTCCCAGCCTCTTTCTCCCTCCATAAAAAGATCCTTCCATAAAAAAACCTGCGATATCTTGTTGGTGGTGTTAACTGTTTACACTTCTCCAACAACAACAACACTTAACCCGCCTTAAGTTCACACCTTCCTCACACATATAGACTCGCTCGTAAACACCCTCGCCGCTACTTAGACGCGAGTAAAAAAAAAAAAAAAAAAAAAAAAAAAAAAAAAAAAAAAAACGGCAAGCGGAAACACGGACGATCGCTACACACACACACACACACACACACACACACACACACACACACACACACACACACACACACACACACACGCACAACCAAGATCTCATTTGTGGGCCTCTCCCACTGTAAAAAAAAAATAAATAAATAAATAAATAAATACATAACTTAATTGTAACACAGCTGGTACGCATATAAATGGTGTTTAGATAATATATGTGTTCTAAAGTGCATACATACACCAAAGAACACTGTTTCTTAATGTTATGGGTTAAACATGTCTATAGTCTTGTTGTTCTCTCTCTCTCTCTCTCTCTCTCTCTCTCTCTCTCTCTCTCTCTCTCTCTCTCTCTCTCTCTCTCTGATATTATGATAGTTGTTTTGATTGTTGTTGTGTTTCTTATTTAGCGTTAGTTTGGTGGGGAAGAAACCTTACAGAAAAAATATAGCATGGGCATTATTATTTGTTGTATTAATAACTGTTATTATCATTAGCAGATTATTATTATCATTATTAGTAGTAGTTGTGGTAGTGCTACTGGTAATCATACTGATCGTAGAATCATTTTTATGAATATCATGTTTATACAATAATAGAAGTAAATATTGTTAATTGTAGATGTGTGTGAATTTGTGTTTTGTCTGTGTGTGTTCGTTGTTTTATGTTGTGTTTTGTGTTTTCCCTCTTCTTGCTCTGTCTTGAGTCGGCCACCCCCCAAAAAACAACGAAAACAAAAAGGAAAATGAGGGGAAAATTAATAGGAAAAGTGGGGATTGGGCCTGAGTAAATAGATAGATAGATATATAAAATAGATAGATAGATATATAAAATAGATAGATATATATATAAAATAAATAGATAGATAGATATATAAAATAGATAGATAGATATATAAAATAGATAGATATAAGATAGATAGATGTATGGATAAATAGATAGCTAGATATATAAAATAGATAGATAGATATATAAAATAGATAGATAGATATATAAAATAGATAGATAGATATATAAAATAGATAGATAGATATATAAAATAGATAGATAGATATATAAAATAGATAGCTAGATATATAAAATTGATAGATAGATATATAAAATAGATAGCTAGATATATAAAATAGATAGCTAGATATATAAAATAGATATATAGATATATAAAATAGATAGATAGATATATAAAATAGATAGATAGATATATAAAATAGATAGATATATAAAATAGATAGATAGATATATAAAATAGATAGATAGATATATAAAATAGATAGATAGATATATAAAATAGATAGATAGATATATAAAATAGATAGAAGGAAGAAAGAATATAGAATGGCATAGATTATTAGCAGAAAACAAGAGCTATGTTTTGGTTTCTTAGTTGTATCATAACACTATCTGGTCCGACGTCTTGGGGGTTATTATGATATTGTATTTTATTATTATCGAGGATTTGACTTGCTTTTGCCATTTTCGAGCATTGTATTTTAGTTTATTCCCTAGGCTAACAACAACGCCTTCCCAGACTTCTTTCAAACTAGAAGGTGCCCACCTAGACCCACTTCAAGTGAAATTTGTACATTTTTTGTTAGAAAAATGTCCCGACCGAAGGCTGATTATGTTTAAGTTACAGGCTCGGCATCTAACCGATACCTGATTATGGTGAACCGTCATATTATCGCCTAACTAATTGGGCGAAGCGTATTATTATAGCCAAACTAATTGGGTGAAGCGTCTTATTATCGCCAAACTAATGGAGTGAAACGTCTTAAAATCTCCAAACTAATGTAGTGAAACAAGGGAGATTCAGAAAAGCCCCTCCTCGGACTCAATAGCGCAATAAAGCACTTCGAGACCTGCCAGCACTTCCCCCACCACAACACACCCGGCTTAAGGGGGTAGTGCTTGGTTTTTGGTCTATATATTTAGGTATTAATTTAGTTTTAAGTTTCCTCGCTATACCTCCATCAAGCTTAGAAACACATCCGCAAGACCCCCTTTCAAGATAAATGTGTACAATGAGTCGAAAGGTCTCTAAATTTGTACAATGAGTCGAAAGGTCTCTAAATTTGTACAATGAGTCGAAAGGTCTCTAAATTTGTACACTGAGTCGAAAGGTCTCTAAATCGCCTAACTAACGGAACAAGCGTACTAAAACCTCAAAATTAATATGCTAAACATGAGGGAGAAGGAGGTTCAGAAAAAGCGAGTAGTGCCCCCTTAATGAATGAAACAGCAACAGTAGAGATCTTTCGGCAGACTGAGACGGGACAACGTTTAAATAACTTACTGTTTATTCGGTGGCGTTATATATAAGTTTAGTCTGGCTTACACTAAGCGATATTGTATATATAGTCTTTGTAACCATTGTTTTCATAATTTGTCTTCTCTCTCTCTCTCTCTCTCTCTCTCTCTCTCTCTCTCTCTCTCTCTCTCTCTGTTTATGAAAACTACAAAAATGTGTCCTATACATAGCTTATTTTAGTTTCCTTATATTTACTCTTTGACTCCTGCAGTTTATTCCATAGCTTATTTAATTCTTCTATTGACAGCATTAGAAAAAGGATAAAAAGCCTCTTCTTACAAAACCTAAGACTAATGCATACAGTACAGTGTTGTTCTTTCTGTAACAAATAATGGGGTTGGGACATTAAATACAAGCTCTGGTACAATTTGTAATACTAGCGTATTGTATTATATTTCAAAGAATCTATTACCAATATATCATTTTGAGATTATTTCACCTCCATCCGTACCAAAAATAAACACATAAATAATAACATTTTATTTTATTTATTATTTTTAGTGTATTTGTTAGCAATAAAAATCGATTTTGTATATTGCAACGCGAAGGCTAATTCTAAAGTATATACTATAGAATTATATTTGTCTCCTGCAGTTGCATATATAAACACATAGGCGTACAGTTAAAGGCATACAGTTAAACTCTTATTCATTACTACGCATGATGAAAAAAAAACCCACAAGATGTCCCCATTTGTCCATTCCCTGTTTGCCGATGGGTACGTAAGCAACTGAAGCGTCTTATTTTCCCTTCTTCTCGGGGGGATCATAACCTCATTTGTTAAGCCAACATTCTTCGCCTTCTCCACTGTTTTGGCACCCTCCGCCCATCGTGAGCACCTATACACCCCGGATTAAGGCACGGTTACACGAAGCAGCGCTTGTTTTTACGGGGACTTGCGGTCGGCAACTCGATGATTCCGCTAACGTTTCGGGCGCGTCTTGTATTGCCGTCGGTATTTACGCTTAGGATAAGTATTATTATTGCGTGAAATCTTAGAACGCATATTTCCGCAGCTCACAGATTAGAGTTACCGGGAAAAATTGCCGTGAAAATCGCCCGTGTGACTCTGCCTTTAGAACACACTCCTTCGCCCCTTCCTTCCATTGATAAATCTCGACGCTCAGTATAGAAATAATTTTGGGGTTCTTTTTCGTTGGGTGGGGCGATAAATTGGGTGCCAGTGTCGGAGTGGCTCGTATAGCGCGGCCCCGGGTCCTCATTCAATAGGGACCTAGGAGACAACAACTTTATCATATTGTGGTGGCCATTTTGTATACCTAAAGGGCCCTAAGCCATCTTCTATACTATTGTGTGTTTTGTTTCAGCTGACGGAAATATTACATGTGACCATCTTGATCACTCGGCTATTACGAAGATGGCATAGCAAATTACTTTGTTCATAATGCAAACTCGGTAATAATACTTTGCAGAGACGTAGCGGTCTTATTTTTATATTAATCATCGATAAATCAGTTGCTAAGGAAGTCAATTTACCGTCGGCTGAAATGAAATGGACTATAGTAGACAATAATGCCGACAGAACATTTGTGGCTTCTAGTTGCTCTATCGAGGATCTGAAATGCATATGCTGGTAGTTAACTAACTTGGGAGATATAGTTCAGTATGTGATAGATTGAAGGATAGATTACAGGCTAGCTATCGCTCGCCAGGAAAAAATCGACACCTAAATGGCACGAAAGGTCTTAATATTGACTTAGAAATTGGGTGAAAATTCCTAAAATCGACAAAGTTATCGGTTATATTTTCGAAACCGAAATATCGTATACTACTTTATTATATAGGTTTATATTGTTACTGTATTCTCATCTAATTTATTTAGTATTGATGCTTTATAATACAGACACAAATCTATTAACATCCCTCCCCACCCCTTTACGAACATACAAGTAAGGTTGTAGCCATTTTTAGTTGAAATAGGAATGCAGAGGCTATCAACCCTTCTGGATTATTAAGCCAGCACACTGTAAGTCAAGAATAGCGTCAGGACTGGAGCCCCTTTTCGAGAACGCCAGTCCCTTGTTGTCTATTATATTTCTATCTATTTACTCAGGCCCAATCCCCACTTGTCCTAATTGTTTTCCTCTTTTTTTTTCCTTTTTTTTTGTGTGTTTTTTTTTTCTTCTCTCCCCCTTGTTGTAGCCAGGATAATTGTGGGAACTATTATGATATACTGACGTAGTGTTGTGAGAGAAAAATTTGATAGAACTGGTAGAAGCCCAGGGGAAGGATTACTACGGTTTTCTTAGTCAATGCCAACTGTTTCGTGTTTACCAAAAGGAACCGTTAAAGTACACTCTAGGGCATAAATCGTGACCTTAAGTTTTCGAAGCTATCCTGAGTTAGTTAAAATAGAACTTCAGAGGCTATCAACCCTTCTGGATTATTAAGCCAGCCCACTGCAAGTCAAGTACATTTTCAGGACTGGAGCCCCTTTTCGAGAACACCAGTTCCATCTGTATTCCGAGTGGAATAGAATCTTCTCATCATTTTTTGTTTACCTAATATTTACAATTAATAGGATGTTCGTTTTTCTGTTCGAGGGTTTATATTTGGTCAGGATTTAGGATTTATATATTTTTTATAGTATACCTTTTATAAGCTGAAAAAACCCGTCTAACAGTAGCCAGAATAAAGTTAAAAGGACGTCATGGGTACAGCACGGATTTAAGATATATACGTCTTCCTGTCTATCCCTGTTTAATGTCAGATGCACACGAACATTTTGGCCGCAACTGAGCAATACTGGGGGGCAAACAGAACACACCACAGGGTACACAAGATGGCGGCCACGGGAACAGATATGAGGCTCGTTACCCATAGAGAGGTGCTGGGGGTGATTCAAGGGGCCAGGGCAGCGGGTTTATGAGGAGATATTTATACCCAGGAAGACCAGTGTATCCGCCATGAGGCTCGATCCCGACCACCAGAAGGAAGACAAAGGGGGAAAGTTGGAAAGTAAGCAAGTTGTAGATGGTAAGTGAGTAGTTCAGGTAAAGCAAATTGAGAAGGAAAGTACAGGTGGAAAGTAGGAAAGTAAGCCACTGTAGGATGATGAGCCAGTATTGAGAATGAAAACAAAGTAGGAATCTAAGCCAATGTGTGATGATAAGCGAGTAGTTCAGACCAAGTAAAAACAAAAAAAAATCGAAAAATAAGTCAATGTATGATGAAATGAAAGCAAGTCTCGTGAATGAAGACAAGGTAGAAAAGTAAGCTAGTGTAGCTGATAAACCAATAGTTCAGACAAATACAATTGAGAAGGAAAATGGGATTGGGCGAAGAATGAAGAGCGTGGATAATAAGAATATATAAAAAGGAAAATATTAAAGAGAATGAAAGATGGACAATGTGAAAGTTGAGAAGGAAAACCAAGGATGAACGCGATACCTTATGGGGAGATCTTTAAACACGGATATGACACTAAAATATAAATAGAGAGGTAAAGAAATAGACGACGGATACGGAGGACTGAAAACTAAGTATAATTTGAGAAAAGGGTAAAATAGAGCTTGGACACTAAACATTTAAATGTTCCGCATACAAAACATATAAACAACAATATATAAGTTTCAATAGATAATGCAAGTGGAGAATGAAGAAGGGAATCATTCTAAAATAATAATAATACAATAAAAAGTGACGAGTAAAATGTATGAAAGCTGAGAATGAAAATCAAGAATGAATACGTGTCAGTTCTTTATGAGGAGATATTTATAACACGGGAAGAGCAGCGTATCCCCCCATAAGGCACCCGAGGAGAAGGAGGGGGAAGAATGAACACAAAAGATGGAAATTGAGAATGAAAGTGGTGAATGGGAAAGGCAAGGCAACACAAATAATGATTGAAACTGATAATTGTAACCAGGTAAAATGTAATATAGGAAAACAAAGACATAATAAAAACATACGTGAATGAACGTAGTAAATGGAAAAGGAAGTGTAACACATATGATGATTGGAACATATACAGTAATCGTAATCAGGCAAAATAATGTATAGTACTAATCTTAATCAATTAATTTCATTCCCAACACCAAACACCCTCAAATTAAATTAATGAAAGCATGTGATGCTCCCGGGATCCGAGCCTGGGATACCACATGCTCTAACCATTACACCATAAAGAAAGTTAATGGTTCTGCACATGATCACACTTATTATCAATTTATCAAATACTGAATATCAATCTAATCATGTACTGGACCCAACTGCACTATGGATAGTGTTATGCTTGTATGTACAAAGGAGTGAAAAGGAAATCAAGCAACAACAGTTCTAGTGACCCCTCTAGGCTGCTTGTCCTCCAAAACACTGAGGATCAAGTGTCCAAACAGTGGTTTAGAGTGGGTAAGGGAACATTGGAAAGGGAAATCTCAAAGGATTGACCTCGCAAACATTGTGAAAATATATTATTTGGACGAAACAAATCATTGAGAGTGGAAATCGAACAGGGACGCTGACTGGAATCAGAGGCGATACAGCAGGAAGAATAAAGCTTTAGAATGAAACTAGTGAATGCAATTGTAGAATGGAATATTAGCGTGTGAATGGGAATCATTATCATTAGAATCATGGTGTTTATAGATCTTGGCACATGTTTGCATAGATAAGATTGTAGTTCATTTTCAGACTCATTTTCTTTAGCACCTTTTCGAAGAACTCATCCCACACCATATTTACAACGTCTTCACAAAATATTAGGTCGCCCTCCACCCCCCCACCCCTCTTTCGTGCGTACACACACACACACACACACACACACACACACACACACACACACACACACATATATATACACACATGCACACACACACATATACACACATGCACACACACACACAGCCCGTAGCCTAGTAGGTAGAGCTCTCGTCTCACACACGAGGGGTCGGGGGTTCAATCCCCGGCCGGGCGGAGACAAATTGAGCTTGTCTCCTTTCATGTGTTAGCCTCAGTTCACCTAGCTGTAAATAGGTACCTGGAATAAGTGGACGACGTTGTGACGTCCCATCTGGGGTTGGCAAAAATGGTACAAGGCGAGATGGGTATCATATGGTTCACCTAAGCTGATGGCTACCTAAGCCTTCGGGCGAGACGGTACCGTCTATAGTGAGAATGGTACCATACAGATCCACCCTAAGCCTTTGTTTCCGATGTCGCCAATTGGCTAAATACAGACTACACACACATCCACAGCCATTCCAACAGTACGGTACATAAAACACTTAACATGCATTTCACGCAATACATTCCCAGTTAAGGAGGCGCGATAATAATGAGCTTAGCTCGCATTGCGTGGATTCCCCTTGACGAACAAGTAACTGAGTAACTGAGTAACACATACACACACACACACACACACACACACACACACACACACACACACACACACACACACACACACCATAAACAACATATTAATGACAACAAGGTGTTTAGATTTAAACAAATAAATAATAATAACCATGGCCAGCAATTGA
Organism: Paralithodes platypus; assembly: GCA_032716605.1. Lineage (NCBI taxonomy): Eukaryota > Metazoa > Arthropoda > Malacostraca > Decapoda > Lithodidae > Paralithodes > Paralithodes platypus. The sequence goes on from CM064482.1 coordinate 62,052,498, forward strand.
AGCATTAAACTATAAAATAAAAGAAGTAAATGCAAATGAAAATGGGAATTGAACACATGGGATATGATAATTGACATTAAATATTTACTGAAAAGGAAACTTTAAGTTAATGTAAAAGAATGAAGGAAATTGAATAATTGAGATACGAATTGAAACATAAATATTATAAATTATTGCATGATGACAAAGGCAACATTGAAAGAGAGAGAGGAGAGAAAATTGATAAGTAATTATAATAATTATAATAATTAATTTGTCGGCGTAGGGATGTGGCGAGCCCATCGTCCGTCACTGTTGTGGCACAGATAGCCCCTGGAGGTTGGGACTGGGAATCCCACCTCCAGAATTTACTCCCACTAAGGGATCAGCAAGCCTTTTCTTGCTGATCTTCCCTACCCCTGTAAGGGACTGACTGACTGATAATTAATTAATACCGATATTTATAGAGGAAATGGTGAGAAAGCCCCCTTGTGTAATTTTCCATTTACATTTAATTATTGCAATACTTGGAACTTAGAGTAATATTAATAGGTTGGAGTTTGCTGAACCTACGATGGTATGTTGGCGGAAATATATAATCCCCAATGTACTGTAAATACTGATCTGATATAGCCCCCATTAGGTGAAAAAAATAAATATATATGGACTTAATCTATTCACATTAATTTTATGGGTACACCTCGTAAATATCCGCGATCGCAAACATATATATAATGTCAAGAGGATTATTCAATATGTGTTTAGAATATTGGGCAGGAAAATGTTTAGCTCAAGCTAAGGAATTGGGGCAGCATGAATCAGTTCGACCATATAATGCAACACCGAGAGAGAGAGAGAGAGAGAGAGAGAGAGAGAGAGAGAGAGAGAGAGAGAGATTTTGTGTGTGTTACATAATTACATAGATACACAGATTACACAGATTACACAGACCTTACTGCCCCTATTTGGCAGTTCGGACTTAATTCTAACAAAATGTACTACTGAGTGGAAGATAAGGCTAGCAAAGCAGAGGGCTCTCTTCCCACCCACCACTCCGGAAGAGAGAGAGAGAGAGAGAGAGAGAGAGAGAGAGAGAGAGAGAGAGAGAGAGAGAGAGAGAGAGAGAGAGAGAGAGAGAGAGAGAGAGAGAGAGAGAGGAAAGAGAGAGAGAGAGAGAGAGAGAGAGAGAGAGAGAGAGAGAGAGAGAGAGAGAGAGAGAGAGAGAGAGAGAGAGAGAGAGAGAGAGAGAGAGAGAGAGAGAGAGAGAGTATAAAGTGTGTTTGTGATAAGTTTTGTGTGTGCAGTATACATATACTTTATAAATACACCACCACCCCTCCCGGAAGCACGGACACACCCACCACTAACACCACCACCACTATCTCAGACGTCTATGAGGAGTTCCATGACATTTTCCATACAGTAGTCTCTATATTGTTTGGCTTGGTTTACACTAATTGGTAATCGTGATCATGTGCTGTACTTATAACTGTCTTGATGGTGTAATGGTTAGATCGTGTAAGTTCTGTATGTGGTATTGAAGGTTCGAATCCTGGGAGAATCACATGCTTTTATTAAATTTCATTTGGGGTGTTATTGGTGTTAAGAACGAAGTTGAAATAAATACAACATGGCTACTATCTCTTCAGCCACCCAACATCTCTCTACTGGTCCTGGAAATTATATTATGCGTTCTTTTCGCCGACATGTCCATTCGGTCATAAGTCTTTGCACCCCATACACAAGCGGATTTTCTTGCAGTTTAAAGTCGTTCAGAATGGATTAGGTAAATATTAAATTAGATTGATCTATATTAGTTCTGGCAAATACTTAACAGGATTTTAATTCGGGTTCGGTGAAGGTAGGATAGGTTAGACTGACAGAATAGGTTGGGCTATGCTTAAGGGGGATAGTTGGGTTTTTCTGGACCATCTTCTCCCTTGTGTTTAGTCCCATTAGTTTTGACATTTTTAGACGTTTCGCCCATTCGTTTGGCAATTTTAAGACCTTTCATCCCATTTCGTTATAAATGTTAAGACCTTTCGTGCCATGTAGGTGTCCATGTTTTCCTGGCGAGCGATATAATATTTTAAGAGAAGCATTCGAGGAGCAGCATTTAATTGATAATGTGTCGTATGATCTGAAGAGGCTATCTGCGAAACATTATCAATAGAGTGCTCCTCCTCAAATGGTGTGTATATTTAGGCTATTACTTGTCTAACAGGAGATAAAACCCCAGGGAAAGTTTAGCCTGCATATATCGTTTCATTGAACTTTTTGGATGTTTTTTATTTGTAAACCATTACTTTTTAGTTCATAATATAGAAAACTGTGTGTTTTTGTTATGGTTATTCGTTTTAGTTTTGCATAAGTATTTGAACTACTATAGGTACAACAATTCAGCTTAATTACATAGATATTTGTAAACAAGCATATATAATAATAATAATAATTATTATTATTATCATTATTGTTATTATTATTATTAGTAGTAGTAGTGGTAGTAGTAGTATTAATAATAATAATATTATTATTATTATTATTATTATTATTATTATTATTATTGTTGGTATCATCATTTCAATTAACGTTGGGATTATTGTTTTGTTTGTCTTTCATTTCTTCCTGGCGCAGTAAATAGTTAGGTCCAGTTACATGTGCAGTAAGCAGTGAGTAATTAAGTTAGTAAGAGGCCCTGTGACAGCCTGTGTAACACTACCCCTCCTAGCCACTTGGGGCCTTAAGTGCAATCAAGTGGTCTCTACGCTGACTCACACGATAGGAGCATAGACTTACACGGCTAACTCATTTTGTCGCAGTTACTCATCCCGTCTTTCTTATTCATGCTATGTTGCTTACTCAGGAGGCCTAGGTACGCTCGCATGCCAATGTTTCAAGCCCACTGATAATCGTAGACTTCACCTATTTCTAACTATGGCAGTATATCTTTGGAAACCAATTTATGAATATATTTTTTTATGTATCAACTACAAAACTACACAGTGATTTTGTTGCGAAACATGCTGTTAATTATGAAAACTTGGCATAATTATGACGCAAAGACATATTAGTTTCATATTTGTCCAGGAAGTATCGCAAAAGCGCTACTGCTAAGGCATTGCATTTAATTTCAGCTGAAAAGAAACTGACTATAGTTATCACTCATCGTCTAGTGTTTATAATGAGGTGATGTTCAAGTATTCATGCCCACGACCTTACCTCATTTTCTTATTGTGCTGTCATTCTTACTTGCAGTGTCATTAGTTCTATGATTAACTAAAATGATAATCTAGATAAAGTTAATACCCAATCTAATATAAATTGGTTAAAGAGACTTCTATCCAAACTACACCAAATTAATAACTTTATGGACAACTATTACTAGAATTATAATCTAGATGAAGTTAATACCCTATATAACATAAATTGGTTAAATAGACTAGGCTACTATTCCTACCACTACACCTAATACAACTATTTTAAGAATGATAATCTAGATAAAAGTTAATACCCAATCTAAAATATATTAATTAAAGAGTCTACTATTCCTACCACTACACCAAATGACTAGAATGAGTAGCATTGTTGACAACTATCGCACTGAGCAAGACTACCCTATTTCCAGCTGGTTGGCTAGTTATGTTTTGTAGTATGTTTGGTGAGTGTGTGTGTGTGTGTGTGTGTGTGTGATTGATAACTATTAATCGGATACAGTACAATCAGCCAATCTACTGCAAATCAAGTACTCTAGCCTAAATTTAATCGATTAAGTGCCAATTCACCAGGTTAAAAAAAACATATACAGTATATACATATATATATATATATATATAAATATATATATATATATATATAATATATATATATATATATATATATATATATATATATAAATATAAACTGTATAAGTGTATATATATATATACAGTATATATAAATTAATAATAACAAATTATAGACTCTACATCTTCCTTTTTTGTCGCTTTCCTCTTGTTTCTCCGGGGAACAGTTTCTGGGAATCGATTGCGACGCTTTCTTGGTGTCAGCTGAAATTATTCTTCCTTGAAAATGAGTAGGAGGGCGAACGCTTTTTTCTCTCGTATCTCATGCTCGCGTCTCTCTCTCTCTCTCTCTCTCTCTCTCTCTCTCTCTCTCTCTCTCTCTCTCTCTCTCTCTCTCTCTCTCTCTCATTTTTCTCACATGTACTATCATAAAAACAATATTTATAAATAACTAAATGATTAGCACAAATTATTGTATGAAATATATACAGTATTATATATATATATATATATATATATATATATACCGGTATATATATATATATATATATATATATATATATATATATATATATACCGGTATATATATATATATATATATATATATATATATATATATATATATATATATATATATATATACAAAGACCGACCAAAATAGTTTGTTTATCTCTAAAACCTGCATACCCGTTACACACACACACATACACACACACACACACACACACACACATACACACGTACATACATCTTTTCCCCTCAACCTACGCCATATGCAAATGAGTGTCATCCCCCGCTCTAGTGGAATAAGAGTCATAATACCAGGAAACAACCGGGGGATTAAGGCAGAGCGGCTACTAAGAGGGATGAGGAAAGGATGCAAGATGAGTTTTATGGGGAGATGGGCCGTGTTCGTGGTCCCCTTTCTTCCTCATGCGTATCCCCATTAGTTTTGAGATTTTAAGACGATCAGCTCATTAGTTTGGCGATTTTAAGACCTTTCGCCCCATTTGTTTGTCAATATTAAGACTTTTCGTGCCCTTTAGGTGTCGATGTTTTTCCTGGCGAGCGATACCGAGCCTGTAATTGTGGAGGAACCAGCCTTCGGCCGTGGGATTTTTTCTACCGACAAAAAAAAAATACAAATTCATTTCGTAGGAGGATCTATTGGATGTTTTTTTTTAAGTTTGATGGAGGTCTAGGGAGGATACTAAAATATATATGATATATAAATATATAGACCCCAACAAATTACAACTGTCCCGATAACCCTTTTCAGCATCATGACGCCTTTTTACCTCTGACTCTGGGGAAAATTAGATGCTTTTACGCAGTTTAAGAAGGACCTGTGTTGCTAAGAGGGATTATCAAGATCGTATTTACCCATATAAGTCGTATAGGTAGAATATAAACTAAAGAAATTCCTCTAATGGTAACCACATTTTGTTGAAAATTACGTAATGATGGTGAAGGGATCAAAGGTGAGGGAGTTTTGGCTGTCCTTAGGTAAATCTCAACAGCATAATATACAATAGTCTAATTAGAGATGGGATTTGGTTTATTTACTCAAATGTATTGTATATGTTTACTAAATGACTAATAATTATTTGCACTGGCAACGTAGGCTATTCTTAGGTAGTAATGCACTTATAGTAATTTTGTTATTTAAACTAAGAATAAACTACATAAGCTTTCTGGCTGTCACTCCTGTTAAGGTGTTAGCTTAAGGAATAACCCTTTATTTTCAATAACAAATATTTAGTAATATGTCAATGATTTAGCTACCCTTTACAAACTGTTCACAATTGAAAGCAGAACTAAACACACGAATTAAATATAGTATGTTGATTAAATTTGCATTTTACGAAATAACACCCATACAAAAAATATATCTTATCTATATTGTCTAATGTTCAGGTTCAAAATATGCTTCTATAAGGACTATAGTATTGTTTCAAAACGCACACAATAATGAACAGAACCCTAAGGTGTGTTTACTCTAGGCGTGGCATTATCTGTGAGTAAGTCGAGCTACTATATAGCAACTAATTTTTCATTGGTGTTATATAATCTGTTCCACTAGCCACATCTGACACAGAGTAACCTGTGGTAAGATATTCGTGGGTAGTGGAGCCGTTAACGTAACACTAATGAAGAGTTATTGCTCCTAATTTACCTTTGCTATAAGTAGCTAATAACAAAACGCGAAAACGTGCGTGAGTGTGCGGGTATTGGTTTATGGGTGTGTGTGTGTGCGCGCGCGGGTGTGTGTGTGTTTTCAAAAGATTTCAAAAGATTCAAAACAAGTATTTTATTCTACGACCCCTTCTAGGGTATGAGAGCTTTCAACATTATACATGGTACAGTATAAACCTATTTCAAAAGTAAACCAACCATAGATTTATATATATCTCATATATGTGTGTGTGTGTGTGTGTGTGTATGTGTGTATGTGTCTTTTTGCTCCGACACTGACGGCTAGCTGTCGGGAATTATGAAGCCTTCCGTGTTAGTCCCTACCTGAAGAGAGTAACATGATATTTTTTTCTTTCGGATTATTCTAAATTGAGAGTTGCGCGCGCGCGTGTATGTGTGTGTGTGTGTGTGTGTGTGTGTGTGTGTGTTTTTGTGTGTGTGTCTGTGTGTGTGTTTCCTATTGCTCCGACGCTGACGGCTATTTGTCGGGAATTATGAAGCCTTCTGTTTTAGTCCCTACTATGTAGAGTAAAAATTTATATTTCTTATTCGTCTAGAGAGAGAGAGAGAGAGAACATTATGTATATATATATATTTTGGTGTTCATCTGTCCACTGGAAATAGAACCGTCCTACGTTCAAACATTTACACCTACGAAGCTTGAGCAGTACCGGTACATCAAAAACACACACACACCCGGTGATGAGATAACCCTTTAACTCTCCGGGCAGAACAGCTGAAAACACCTCCGAGGCAGCATTCGCTATTCTTTTTAACATCTTTAGTGACATTCATTTTTATATGGCCGTACGTTTTGTCTTTTAACTGCGTCCAGGTGGGTGACAACATGGGGTACTCTTTCGTAAATACAGACTAGACCATGGGCGACATTTTGTATCCTGGTTAAAGTAATACGTGAATATAATATATATATACTGTAGCTATCAACACAATAATTAGTACATCAATGTATTTCGTAAGGAATGACTGGAGATTGTTAATTTATGAAAAAGTACAGTATAGCAAAATAACTAGACTTAAATGTTATTTAGTTGGGGTCACAAAATAGAGTCATGGGAAAAGGTTGTCCACTTTTTATGTACAGTCAGCCTAATAAGTAATGTCTCAGCTACCATTACGTTTGGCTCGCTCTGTGCTGTATTAAATGTCAGATGTTGAATAGGGTGGATAAGTGTAGGAACATGTTTGTATATCTTACTCAAAAAGAACAAATCATGTGTAAATATTGTTGATACCAATTATTGATCAAAACATAATTAGTGCCTAGACATCACTTATTAGGCCGACTGTACTAAAGGTGGATGGCATTTCTAGGGGGGACTATTATATCTGTGGTGTGGCGCTGGTATGTACGGCACAGTCACCTACAAAACTATCCTGTTACTCCTCTTGCCACTGATAACTCCATTATAATAATGAACCTGTGAACCAATGAACCGATTGTTATTAATATTATTATTATTATTATTATTATTATTATTAGTATTATTATTTAATTATTATTTTATTATTTGTTTATTCAAGTACATTGGGGTTTGTAATGGATGATTAAAGTTAAGAACGGGGTGTTACTTACTAATATTATTTGTTTTATTATTTGTATCATTGTTATTAATTATTATTATTATTTGTATTGTTATTATTATTATTTGTAGTAGTAGTAGTAGTAGTAGTAGTAGTAGTAGTTAAGACGGTGGTAGTATTAGTGATGATGGTAATTCATCGCAGAGTTAGGTATGCCGTTTTGATTTGGGGCAAAGCGGCACTTCTATTTTAGTATTATTATCATTATAAACATACACGGTTGAACCCCTACTGTAATTATAGACGTCTGCAATTAACGAGCCTATAATTGGGCCTTATATTTAGGGTTGGGTGCGAGAGAGTTCTGCCTTATATGGACCAATCGGCTTTCTACAGACTCCCATTTGCTTATGTTCTTATGGTTTCTCTCGGCTTCCGTGGTTTACAAGGGGATTATAAGTTGGTAAGAGGGAATGTATTCTTTCCCCGACTATGGCCTCCCATACAGGTGGATTTGTTGCTACTCTACGTATAATGTAGAGTTTTATGATGCGCAAGTGTGAGGGTTTTCATATGTGGTGGTAGGTTATCTCGCTCTCTCTCTCTCTCTCTCTCTCTCTCTGTTAAGTTAAAAATCCCATTTGAGTTATCCTTGTGCAGATTACGTTTAAAAAAGCTTAAATTGATATAGGTTCAGAGGGACTTACCTTCAAACCCAAGTTACCCATTTAGTATTGCCAATGCTGTGTTAAGTGGGTAATCTGGAACTGAAGGCAACTGTACGTAACACCAGTTTATCTAATGAATTATGAATGTGTTTAATATACATTTTGTGTTTAGGTTTTCTGGTATTCTACGTTGATAAAACAAAGTAGTGGATTCATTGTAATATAGGGTTCTTGTACTGTATGTCAAGAATGAGTAAACAAAACAATAATAATAAAAACACGACAAACAAACACACACAGATGAAAGCATTACTAATAATTAATTTGTATTTCCATCATATTTCCTTTTTAATCTGTGTTTATTATTGATACATCTATATATGTATCTATTTGATCCTCGAATTGATGGACACGAAAGAATCGCCTCCATGCTCCTCTGTCAGTCATCCGTCCATACACTACTATAGATACATTTGATGGACGCGAGGCATATCAAATTTTGATAACGCTTAATATTCTATACTGTATAATAGTGTTTTGATATGATTAGGTGATTTGATATGATGAGGTGATTTACATTACCAATAAACGTAATTTCAATAGCACTTACAGATTAGTCCCCTTATATAATTATGATATCCTACTGTACCCTTCTCCGATTGATTCCCTCTATTCTCAACTTCCCATCGCCTTACTCTTATAACTCTACGGCCGTGAGACCCACATTTCCAAATGACGACTTGCGAGTTTCAGAAAGTTCAAATTTTAGGTATCAATGTTTAGTAGAAATTCAAAGCAAACTGGACTTGTGATGGATAGAAATGATGTTGAATTAAATTTGGTATAGTTGTGTGTACGGTACTAGAAACTAATGTTAGCCTTTACTTTGGACGAATATTGACCCCTGAAGACTTAGGGTGGTATTTTTAAACAGTTATTTCCCTTTCCAGCGCCTGATACCGAACGGATACTGAGGGACTGAGTGTTGTTTACAGAGAGAACACGGATTAGCATACCCATTGCTCAAGGTAATGCCGTTTTCCAAGTTATTTCGTTCTTCCTTGGCACTGCGATTTTTTTTTTTTTTTTTTTTAAGAATACAAGGCATAATTTTCGTACAGTCTGAAATTTGCAAATGGTCAATTGTTCACCTCCATTCTTTCTTTCGTATAACTTTACCGTCTTGTTTGGTACGATGCTGTGTATTTTAAGCAGTTAATCAGTGTTCAGATTCCTTACGTATGAATTTGTTCTTCCGGATTTTTATCAAGGAGCATGATATAATCCCATTTCAACCTCTTCACTCACTCTCTCTCTCTCTGTCTATCTATCTATCTATTTATATCTATTTATCTATATCTATCTATCTATATGTCTATTTATCTCACACACACACACACACACACCGGTAGCACCTACCTACCAACATCCTTCCTCCCCATTCCTCCTCCTAACCCGCCGTTTTCAGAGCCCTCAAGAAAAGTGGCCTCATCGTGTTTGTTGTCCCCCTCTGATATATTTTCATCGCCTCGTATTATCCCCTCGCCCCGGCTATGACCCCTACGTCTTCGGGAAATTTCAATACCCTGGAAGAGAGGAGGAAGAGACGAGAGATGAGGAGAGAGGGCGTTCGTTCGGTGGGCATATCTTGGTGTCCTCAGGCCCCTCGTAAGGCGCTGTACAACCCATATCGTCTGGTTTATACTCCCCCCACCCGTGCGCCACCCACCCACCTACCTCCACACACCCATTACCACTCACCCAGCTACCACTCACCTAGCTACCACTCGCACATCTACCTACCTCCACCCACCCACCTACTTCCCGCCCCACCCACTCACCTACCACCCACTTACCCTCCACCCACTTACCCTCCACCCACCCACCCACCTACTTACCGACCCACCTACCACCCACTTACCCTCCACCCCCTTACCCTCCATCCAACCACCTACTTCCCGCCCCACCTACCTCCACCCACCCACCTACTTAACGCCCCACCCACCCACTTACCCTCCTACCACTCATCCACCTTCTTCCCGCCTCACCCACCTACCTATCCAGCACCCATTTACCTACGTCCCGCCCCACCTACCCTCTACCCACCCACCACCCACCCACCTACCACTCATCCACCCACCTACCACTCATCCACCTACTTCCCGCCTCACCCACCACCCACCTACCTCCACCCACCCACCTACTTAACGCCCCACCCACCTACCACTCATCCACCTTCTTCCCGCCTCACCCACCTACCTATCCAGCACCCATTTACCTACGTCCCGCCCCACCTACCCTCTACCCACCCACCACAGATCCACCTACTTCCCACCTCACCCACCACTCACCTACTCTTCACTCACCCACCCCACCCACCCACCCACCTACTTCCAGCCCCTCCAGCCAACCTACCCACCTCCTTCAGCTCTGATATATATAACCAATGCCCCTTTTTTTTCCTTCATCCTCGGCAGAAAAAAACTCGTTTGTTCCCGAATATATTTCCCTTTCTCCGCCTCCGCTTCCTTCTCTTCTTCTTCGTCTTCGGCTTCTGCTTCTTCTTCGTCTTCTTCTTCTTCTTCTTCTTCTCCTTCTCCTTCTCCGTCTTTGTCTTTGTCTTTGTCTTCTTCATCCTCTGGCCTGGAATCTTACGTCTGGGCGGCCCTGGGTATTCATCAGTTTTGTATCTCCCGCCCACCCCCGCCCACCCCCTAGAGCCCGTCGGATATTATGTTTATGGGCGGGGTAATGATGGCGAGGCTACGTGCGGAGGCTTGAGTTGTCCGCCCTAGAACCGTATTATGAGGGGAGAACTGACCCAACTTCTATATTCTGGCTTCCATGTTGTCTACCTTGATTTGCATGTGTATCATTACGTTTTTCAATTACTGGGTATTGATTTTGCTGTGGTTATTCAGTAGCTGTCATTCGTCATAAATTGTGAAGTATGCCTGTAAGCATGTCACAAAGGTATAATCACTAGCACAGTTAAGGGGAGGTTTTTAGTTGATTCCCTAGACTTCCATCAAGCTTAAAATTACTCCCCCTTGACCCCCTTTCAAGATAAATTTGTACATTTTTCGGTAGAATATTTTTCTGGCCGAAGGCCGGTTCCCCTTAAATTACAGGCTCGCTATCGCTCGCCAGGAAAAAATCGACACCTAAATGGCACGAAAGGTCTTAAAATTGACAGAAATGGGTCGAAAGTTTTTAAAATCGCCAAAATAATGGGGCGAACGTCTTAAAATTAGAAAAGCAATGGGGCAAAACATGAGGGAGAAAGGAGTCAAGAAAAAAATCCCTCAAGTGGTTATCTCCCCTTAATGACAATGACCTAATATTTTCAAGCATTTATTCGTAACCTATGTCTTATTATCGCAAAAAACAAAATAGATACAATAGTCTAATAATAGCCAGAGTAAATTGTCGAAACGCGTCATGATCCTGAAGGGGTAAACATCATGGGGAAAATTACTTTAGTCTCTGGAGTCCTAGATATTATAAAGGCGGTGTCACACGAGCGATTATTACGTTAATTTATACGATCAATTGTAGTCTGGCAGCTTCAAAATTCAAGTCCCATAAACATTTAAGTAGCTAACCTAATCTACCTTCGATCTAGTTTCCGATTCCAATGCGAAAGAGCCTCAAAATAATAAGAGAAAATATTTGCTCATCGAAAATTACCGGAAAATGCGCTCGTGTGGCATCACCTTAACCTCTTCTATACCAGCGACGTCTTTATGTTTTTACTCTAGCTATATTTAGACGAGTTTGGGCAGTTTAAGAAGGATCTGTGGTAGTAAAAAGGGTTAAGTAAGATAATTTGACGCCTGTTAATTGCTGGAAGCCCTTTTTTAAACTGAATATTATCGTGGAATAGTAGTCAGAATAAAGTTGAAAGGACGGCAACGGTACTGAAATGGTTAAATCTCTTCTACCTGGTGAGCGTCCCCTGGTGTGCGTCTGGTCTGCGACAAATGACACTCACTACCAGGCCTCACCAACACATAATGCCCCAATGTCCATTAGGGGGTCGGTAATCGGGGGCGTCGCTCCCCCTTACGAGGCTCATCTCACAGGACCATAGGTTTGTATTCAGTTGTTTACATAATGTTTGTATTCATATATACACTCCTGTTTCGCACCTTGATATTTTGTACACGGCAAGTTTACAGGATTACTGAGCATTTTCACCTTATTTGGAGTTGCAGACAGTAACCTTGTGTAGTTTATTCTTAGTGTAATTAATAAGATTACGAAAAATGCAATATATTGCCACTGGCGAAAGCAGATTATCCAGCGCAAATAATTATCCGCCATTTCGTGAACACATACACTAACTTTGAGTAAATACACCACTCATTAATTCACCCACTCACTCACTGTCTCTCACTAACTCACTCACTCACTCGCTCCATCTCGGCCCCCTCCACAAGCCTAAAACACATACACACACACACACACACTCACGAAAAAAATGTCGGGAAATCAGGGAGTCGTTGAGCGTCTTTGTTCCGCCACATAAAAAGCCTCCAGACGGATCACCGGGAACTCTCATGACCCCTCGTGCGTCGCTCCCCTCGCTGGCTGGGAACCTGACGAGAGAAAGAGAGGGGAAACGGGGGGCGCGGGGGGCGGTTTCTGAGGAGATAATATAAGGGATACGAGAGGCGTAGAATGGGAAAGGGTAAGTGGTGTAGAAAGGAAAGGGGAAAAGAGGCGTAGACAAGGAAGAGGAAAGGGTCGTAGCAAAGTGGGGAAGGGAAGGCGTAGGAAAGGAAGGGGGAAGGGGCATATGAGGATACAAAGATATAGGGGCATAGGAAAAGAAAGTGGATAGAGGCATAGTAGTAACGGAAACTAAATATTTTAACTCACATGAGTCTAAGAATTTCTTCTTCAATCGAGTCGTCAACTTGTGGAATTGGCTTCCCCGAGATGTTATAGTCTGCAACATCGTTGATTATTTTAAACTTGGCCTAGACAAACACCTTGCCTATAATCCGCGACTGACTATTTGTAAATAAAAAAAAAAAAAAAATCTTCCTCAGACTCATCAAGGATTATTGCATATATGTATAACTAAGATGTTACTCTCTTTTCCCTAAGTACACGACAGATCACTTATAACTGTTACGTTACTAACCCAGCTGTCCCCTACTAACATCTACTCTTGCCACGGACATTAGTCCCAGGGCAGTAATTATCTTTTCAAATTGCATGTTACTTTCTGTAAACCACTGTTTGGACACTTGAGCATCAGTGTTTTAGAAGGCAAGCAGCCTTTAGGGGTCGCTTAATCTGTTGTTGCTTGATTTCCTTTGTATTTCTTTGTATTTATACCCTATTCCAAATACGTAAGCCAAAACTCTTGAACATTAACCTCTATAACTCACAGACGACTAGAGTAATCTAGAGCTAATAGTTCTACCATTTGGGAAGAGTCAGCCAGGGAATAGGTGTGGAAATGTACAGCCCAAACAGTAAAACAGGCATAGGTGCAGACTGAATGGTGGGATTGTTAGGTAGGGGCGGGATGTGTGGGCGAAGGAGAGGGGGGGGGGGGGCAAGGAGAAAGAGGAATAGGTTGGGGTAAAGGGTATCAAGGAGGTAGGAGGGGGGAGTGAGGGAGACAGGAGAATAAGGAAGAAGGGGGTGAGCAGCAGAGAAGGAAGAGGAGGTGGGGTTAATACGACGTGGATTAATTATTCCAACGAGTGAGAGCAGGAAACTTCCCCCCCCCCCCCCCCTTCCCCCTTCTCTCTCTCTCTCTCTCTGTCTCTGTCTCTCTCTCTCTCTCTCTCTCTCTCTCTCTCTCTCTCTCTCTCTCTCTGTCTCTCTCTCTCTCTCTCTCTCTCTCTCTCTCTCTCTCTCTCATCTCTCTGTATCTCTCTCTCTCTCTCTCTCTCTCTCTCTCTCTCTCTCTCTCTCTCTCTCTCTCTCTGTATCTCTCTCTCTCTCTCTCTCTCTCTCTCTCTCTCTCTCTCTCTCTCTCTCTCTCTCTCTCTCTCTCCTCGTCTAAAAAAAAAAGGGGAAATAGCACGTCCGTTTGTGTCCCCTCGTGTGGGTTGTTGATGGTCGTCGGGGATTTGTCTTGCTGGAGCCCTGTCTTGAAGAGGAGAAAAGAGAGAGGGGAGGGGGGGGGGGGGCGTGAGAGAGAGAGGGGGGGAAGGTGAGGGGAGATATATAAATGGAAGAACTGAGGAAGGAATGATAATGGCGAGACGTTGGGAGAAATAATAAAAACGAAACTTATTAATATTCTCGAATGAAGGATGTAATGGGGAACTTGAAGGGGATATAATTATAAGAAAGTGGAGATAAAGTAGGGAATGGAGAATGTGTGTAAGTTTGGGAAAATTAATAATAGAAAGATATTAAGTTGCGATAGGGAGGATACGAGAGGTGGGTGGGCTGTATACATGGAGAAATTCAATGGATAATGATAACAAGAGGAAGAAGATCGGGAATAGAAAGAGTATACAGGTTGCTAAAAAAAATAGATTACAATTTTGTTTTTCGCTTGAAGGGGAGAGATCTGGAGAGGCGATTGTGTGTTTTTTTTTTTTTTTTTTTTTTTAATATTTATATTTTGGACTTTGTGTCCTTGGCAACTGTTCAAATGTTTATTAAAACTTAAAATCACCCATGGACTATAGGCTAGGAAATTATGGAATAAGCCCAACTATTTTTCCCAAGAGCACGACAACTCCCTGGACCTTTAGTAGCATTATAATTTATATTGGGCCTTTATTGTGGAAAATCGGTTATACCCATCTCGGAAAACAGCTTGAAAAATCCACTTTTTCAATTTTCAAATGCTCATGTGCCCTAAGATATGGGCTCATAATAATTGTACTTTATATCAATGAACTTCCCGTTGTGTAAGGTTTCTAAATATGTATTTGGTTTAGCCAAGGAATAACTATTACATGCAGCTTAAGGGGAGGTATTTAGTTTGTTCCCTAGACCTCCATCAAGCTTAAACTTACACACCTTGGAGTCCCTTTCAAGATAAATTTGTACATTTTTCGGTAGAAAAATGTCTCGGCCGAAGGCCGGTTCCTCTTAAATTACAGGCTCGCTATCGCTCGCCAGGATAAAATTGACACCTGAATGGCACGAAAGGTCTTAATATGGGGTGAAAGTTCTTAAAATCGCTAAACTAATGGGGGCAAACGTTTTATAATATCAAAAGCAATGGGGCTAAACATGAGGGAGAAATGGGTCAAGAAAAAAATCCCTCGAGTGGAGATCTCCCCTTAACCACACTATTGAACATACCCTAATGCAAGAGGACGCGAAAAAACGAAAGAATAGTTAGTGGAGAAGAAAATTAATATCTGCGAGTTGCGATTCGTGTTAATAAATCTGACAAGAACGTTGTTGAGCATTTCTATACGCTCTAGAAACGGGTTCGGATTAAGCTAACTACCAGTCAAGTTTAGGAGGTGGTCTCTTATGTGCTAACCCAAGTCCGTTGCAAAGAAAACTAAATAATAATATAAATAAAATAATAATAAATAAATATATAAATGAATGAATGAATTAATTAATACATACCTAAATATAATAAATCATATTATTAGGTTGTTTAATTTCGTGCCCAATCCCTAACATGAAAACTTCTGACAGTCCTTTATTTTCTACGTGGATGTAACCTTAAGGGTATGTTTTCACTTAAGGGGCTGTTCTTACTGGACCCCCTTCTCCCTTATGTTGAGCCCCATTACTTTTGGGATTTGAATACGCTCATCCCATTAGCTTGGCGATTTCAAGACCTTTTTCCCCATTTCTTTGTACATTTTAAGACCTTACGTGCCACTTAGGGTTAGATTTATCTTGGAAGGGGGTCTAGGGGGTGTTTTTCTAAGCTTGATGGAGGTCTAGCGAGGAAACTAAGAAATCAAGGAATAAATGAATTACTAGAACAAAAAACGGCCCATCTCCCCTTAATTTTAGGGAAAGCTATAATGTTTCGCCTATCCTTGGTTGTTAGACATGACACAACCTAATCAAGTACTATTCCTAACGAATATGTTTTTAGTACACAAAGGACCTTTAATTTGGGAAGGTATTTAATTTTCCCTTTAATGTGATGGCATATTAGGCCTAATGATCTATTCTTGTTATTAGCGTACGATTTTATCCAGCTTTGGAATATTATCAAGAAATTATAAAGCTAAATTATTAACCCTTTCACGCACATACGACGCAGAGGTTGCCAGATTAGCAATAAGAAATAGAGTTCTCTCACTCTTATAATTACCTCTCCAAAATTAGTTTTCTGCCCACAGCTAACTCAAAGACAACTGCAGAGGTTGAAGTAACTAAACTAAAGGTTTCTAAATACCCCTGATGGTAACAAAGGCTTTAAAGTATCCCTAATAGGCTCAAAATCGCGTCATATGTCTGAGAGGGTTAAGCGCTATTCTATCGCTACTACAATAATCAGTGTTCCTCAGAGCTCTCCCAGTATATAACACCTCATCTACGTAAGGTACGTAGAACCCGTCTTGCAACACAATCCCACCCTTACTCTGTGCAACTCTCCAACTCAAGAGTGAAACGATACTCCCTATCTTTCTTCTATTCAACAGCTGAGCTCTGGAACTCTCTCCCTGAATCAATCTTTTCCTCATCCTATGACTTAAATTGCTTCAAACTCCGTGTGTCCAGGCATTTTAACCCGACGGTTCTTTGATTTTGGCCCTGTCACTCTTTCACCTCTGGGGGAGGCACTCCTCACAGGCAGTTTTGCCTTTTGTCTCCCTCATCCACTTAGAAAAAATATATATATATACCGTGTGACCTGGAGGTAGCAAGAATGACATAAAATAACAGCCCATCGTTCCGAAAGGGTTAACGGGAAACAACAGGGAAAACACGGAGCGAGAAGGAGTTACCCTCACCCCGGCCCTAACGCGACCCAGCTGGCTAATGGCAGTGAGGAGGGGGAAGGCACCGTCACCCAAACACATTTTCCCGCATATTTCCCTCTCAGCAGACGGAGGATATGGAAATGAATCCCCCCTTCCTCACCACCTGACCCGTGGTACCTCCCCTCACCTGACCTCCCCACCCATTTCCCCTTGTTCCTGGGAAAGAGGGGTGGGTTTTTTATAGGGAGCTTTATTATTTGGGTTTCATTGCCTGCCTGCTGGCAGGAGTAAAACTTAGAGTTGTATTCCAATTAACTTTATATAATTTTGGTTTCAATGCCTCCTAAGTTGCATACTTAGAATTGTAGTATATTTAACTTTCAGCATGTGTGTGTGTGGTGTGTGTGTGTGTTTTTTTTTTTTTTTGCTTATTCTCTGATATTGGTTACTGGAGAGAACATAATAATTCATTCGGGTTCAGTAGTAGTTTGTCGAGAGGCCTTCCTTAGGGTTAATAGCCCCATTAATTACTATTTCCTTTCACCTATGCATAGCCTCCGATAGTGCAGTTGGGATATTGTACATGCTAAGATTGGTATGCAGGATTCGAAACTGCATAATAAATCGTAGGCTTGTGCAGTATTCTTTAACTGTCTTCGTGGTGCAGTGCATAGTGTGTTGATTTTCGGTGTGAGCATCCTAGGTTCGAATCCCCGGACTGCCACATGTGATTGTTAATTTCATTAATCGATTTTAGGAGTAGAGTTGGTTACTGGAGAGAACATAATAATACGTATTTTATGATTCACAACACATCGTATGGACAAGTAAAAAAACGTTTCTAGGGAGCATAACACACTCTAGGTTTTATATTTCACCATTTAGCATACCTAATTTTGAGTTGTAATTGTCCTCCAGTGATGTAAATACCTTTCCCATTATGCAAATCAAGAAACGTGACTGCATAATGGCTGAATAATTGTAACGAGTTATCCAATGGTTTAAATTTGTCCAACAGGGATCTGGCATTGCTGCGAGTTTACGCTCATATTGAGAGATATAATAGGTTATAAATAGGAACAGGTAAAGAATCTTGAACTCATGGCGGAAGGAAATTTATGTTAAGTATTAGGCTCAGGTAAGGTATGATAGATCTAGCTCATTGTGACATGGGTTTCCAATTAGTTTTGGGGTCTAATCGGAAATATTTCAGGTATTGGCTTGTAAGTATTTTGCTAAGTATGCTAATATCCGGTTTTCCTAGACCCTTCAAGCTCCCTGTGTCCAAACATTTTGACTCTGACATACCTGGAATTTGGCTCTCTGTCACTCTTTCAACTTTGGAGAGGAAGAGAGAGATGGAGGAGAGAGGAGGAGGATACGCAGGAGAGGGGGAGAGGTAGAGAAGGAGAGCGATGAGGAGGCAGGAGAGAGAGGGAGGAATGGAGGAGGATTGAGAGACGAGAGGGAGAGGAGAGTAGGAGAGAGAGGAAGAGAGAAGAGATGAAGAGGAGAGAGGAGAGAGAGAGGAGTAGAGAGGGAGAGAGGAGATTGAGGGATGAGAGAAAGGAAGATGAGGCTGCGAGAGAGACTGGAAGACGAGGGAGAGATCGAGAGTAGTGCGAGGAGAGGAGAGAGGAGCGGGGGAGACAACCTGGCAACTTTGGACACTCGAGGGGGAGAATAAGAGAGAGAGAGAGAGAGAGAGCGAGAGAGAGAGATAGAGGAGAGAGAGAGAGAGATAGAGAGAGAGAGAGAGAGAGAAGAGAGAGAGAGAGAGAGAGAGAGAGAGAGAGAGGAGGAGAGAGGAGAGAGAGAGAGAGAGATAGAGAGAGAGAGAGAGAGCGAGAGGAGAGGAGAGGAGGGGAGAGATAGAGAGAGAGGGGAGAGAGAGAGAGAGAGAGAGAGAGAGGAGAGGAGGAGAGGAGAGGAAGAGAGAAGAGAGAGAGGGAGAGAGAGAGAGAGAGGAGAGAGAGAGATGAGAGAGAGAGAGAGAAAGAGAGATGAGAGGAGAGGAGAGAGAGAGAGAGAGAGAGAGAGAGAGAGAGAGAGAGAGAGAGAGAGAGAGAGAGAGAGAGAGAGAGAGAGAGAGAGAGAGAGAGAGACCGACCGACCGACCGACCGACCGACCGACCGACCGACCTACCTACCTTGGCAGCAACTGTACCGAGCTCCCCGTTATCCTCCCCATAAACGGCACCCCTGGGAAAGTAGCTGAAGGGTAAAAAAAGACGTGAGGAAAACGCGTGACACTTTAAACGAGGTGGAATTCCAGGCCGAGGGGAAAGGGGGGAAGAGGACGAGCGAAACAGTATCAACGGATGCAGCCTTCATGATGTGACCCCCCATGGGGGGGGGGGGGCCCCTCCCACCTCCGGGCATGAGAGAGAGAGAGAGAGAGAGAGAGAGAGAGTTACATATGGATACAAACAAATATATGACTTGAAAATCGGATCTGGCTTCCTCGTTCATCCAAATGTTAGTAGGTTACCCTAAAAAAACTAGTGGGTGGATATACTTTGACAGAGAGAGAGAGAGTGAGAGAGTGAGTGGGGGGGTGGGGGTGAAGGAGGGGGTATAAAACAGCTGTAGGCGGTTGTCGTAACGGACTGAATTCTTGCTGACAAACTGAAAGCATAAATTGCCTAAAGCTCTTCATGTCGAACCGCGAATGAATATAATTGTACCTATTTTGTTCAGTTATTTTGGAGTTATTGCACTTAAATTTAACATTTGTTCTGCACTATTTTTATAGTTATTGCATTATATATATGTATAGCAGCGCCACGTGTAATCGTGTATTACCTTTTTCTCAGTATGTCATTATGGAATTATATTCGATTTGTTTTCATATGCCGGAAAATGTAATCCCTTAACAACTGATGTTTTGATCGTCTGCGATATATATATTATAATATGACTTCTTTTTGAAATGTTAACAGGTATGTATCATTTTAGCTCTTTAACTGGTATTTGCATAGTCGAAGGTTAAATTGGTAATTTTTATGATAATCGATTATTATCAAGATAACACACATTTGTGTGTGTGTGTGTGTGTGTGTTGGTGTAAATGTGTTTTGGTGTGTATTCTAGGACCCAGATGCTTCTTATTAGTACATATCTTTTCATTTACCTTCACACTAAAAATATCCACGAACAAAAAAAACTTGGGAGTATACTTAATCACTAACAAAACTGGTCTCCCCTATAAATACCCAACTACTCCATCATAAGACAAGCCATCCCGAGTTAAAGACCCTAGAGTAAGAGATTGGCCAACCTCCGCATTTTAGTAACAATGGACACATATTCTTTTCCCTTCTAAGCGGCGGTTATATTTATTTGCATATGTATTTGTTTACATATTTATTTATTTATTTATTTATATAGACTGTATAAATTATATATATATATATACCGGTATATATATATATATATATATATATATATATATATATATATATATATATACTGTATATATATATTTATATTTGTTTAGTTTCCTCGATGACCTCTATCGAGTTTAAAGAAAACAAACTCCCAAGACCCACCTTTGATATACATTTATGCATTTTTCAGTAGAAAGGCCAGTTACACATAAATTGCAGGCTCGCTCTCGCTCGCCAGGAAAACATCGATACCTAAATGGCACGAAAGGTATTTGAATCACCAAACTACTGGGGCTAATGTTTGAAAATCCCCCACCCCCAACCCCCTTATATATCTCCATACCCCACACCTATAATCAACATTCGGGGATATTGGGAAATTATGTAGAATTTGATCTTTGGCTATTGACCTATATTCTACCTGATCAAAATAAATAGAACCCGTTTTTTTGCTAATTGAGGCCCCCAAAATGACGTCCAAAGAACAAGCTGACCACTCTCTCTCTCTCCACAGGGTCTCTACCCCGAGTATAAGCCTCAATGATTTACAGTATTATTCTCTACACGTCGTTTCGCTCTCAGTTAATTCGTTTCTTTTAAGGGGAGATAGTTCACTTTTTGGGCGATTTTTGCATATATTAATTATTTTTCTAATTTCCTCCCTAGACCTCCATCAAAAAAAAAAAAAAAAAACATCCATTAGATCCCCCTTCTAGATTAATTTGTACATTATTCGGTAGAAAAATTTCCCGGCCGAAGGCCGGTTCTTCCAACATTACAGGCTCACTATCGTTCGCCAGGGAAAAAATCGACACTTAAATAGCACGAAAGGTCTAAATATTGACAAAGAAATGGGGCGAAAGGTCTTAAAATATACTAACTAATGGGGCAAACATATTAACATCTGAAAACTAATGGGGCTAAACATGAGGGAGAAAGTGGTCCAGAAAACCGGCCCATCCCCCCTTAATGGGAGATTCTCCCACACAAACCCTAACGTAGCCTAACCTACCTTGACTCAAGCTAACCTAAGCTTAAGCTAACCAATCGTATCCCATATAGACGATTTCAGTGCGTGCCCAACGCAACTTGATTATAAACAAAAATTTCTGTTTCACTGATGAGCAAAGGAAAGGATAACAAATTCAACGAAAATAAAATCTATCTATTACCAGACGACATGATCCTCATAGGGGTGACCAAAATTAATCGCCTCCATACACCTCTGTCAGCCGGCGCCCCTCCTCCCCACCCAACACCACTCTCACTCATATACATCTC
This sequence comes from Paralithodes platypus, assembly GCA_032716605.1. NCBI lineage: Eukaryota > Metazoa > Arthropoda > Malacostraca > Decapoda > Lithodidae > Paralithodes > Paralithodes platypus. Next base: position 62,074,226 of record CM064482.1, read on the forward strand.
AACCCCATCCTTCCACCTCACTCTCGGTCTGCTTCTTACTCTCTGCCATTCTACCTCACTCTCGGACACTCTCTTATTAATTCTTTCGCTCCCAATACGTTCCACATGACCGAACCATCACAAGGTGTTCCTTTTTACACTTTCCAGCATATCCACATCCACACCGTAATGCTCTCGTACTTCCTGATTCCTCTGTCTATCTCTCCATGTATCTCCGCCCGCACTTCTCATGTAACGCATTTCAATCCCTCTCACTCTCGATATATGTCTGTCCATCAACGTCCGTGCTTCACTCCCATACATCAATGTCGGGATTACCACACTATCATGCAATGACTTTTTTACTCCATGCTAACCACCCTATTCCTTGTTACTGCTTTCAGCGTTCCTACAACAATCTTCCCTTGCTGTACCCTCTCCCACACTTAATCCTACATACTCCCATCTTTACTCATCTCACTGCCCAAATACCTAAGTGATCTGATATGAACTGTAACAGTTGAATATGAATTGTTGTCGATTTGTTTTTCGTACGTGAGTGAGGGAGACAAAAGGCAGAACTGCCTGTAGCGAGTGCCTCCCCCATAGTTACAAGAGTGACAGGGCCAAAATCAATGGACGTTCGAGCCAAAATGCCTGGACACACGGAGTTTGTAGCAATTTAAGTCATCGGAAGAGTGAAAGACTGATTCAGGGAGAGAGTTGCAGAGCTCAGCTGTTGAATAGAAGAAAGACTGAGAGTAACGAACAGACGGGCTTGTGGTCGAAAACATCTAAACAGGCCACAACCCTGAGTGTGTATTATTTACGAGATCAGGCTCCAATTCATTAACTATTTCATCTTCAGCGTCACATAGTCGCCCGCCCCTCCCCTCCCCCACCCCCGACACACACACACACACACACACACAAATGGGGAAAACAATAAAAAAAAAAAAAAAAAACATAAAAAGGTAATAAAGCCCAGATATATGGAGTCCCGAGCCCTGGCCTATAATAATCATCATGGTTTATGGTGCGCCTCGACCTTCGTATATACTTAATGCGTTTTTCCGGACGGGGCCCCGGTAGATTTGTTTTATCAATATCATTGATGGCGACTAATAGGGAGGAGGGCGACAGGGCGGCCCATGGGGAAGAGGGGAGGGGTAAGGAGGGGGATGAAGGGGATAAGGGGTGGGAGGGAGATCAGGGGGGGGGTGAGGAGGGGGTTAAGGAGGAGGCAGAAGTGAAGGATGATGAGGGAAAGAAGGGAGGAAGGAAGGAAGGGAAGGAAGAGAGAATGGAAGAAGGAAAGAAAGAGTGCAAGGAAAGAAGGGAGGAAGGAAGGAAAGAAGGAAGGAAGAAAGAAAGAAAGAAGGGCAAAGCGTTGGAAGATGGGAGGAAAAGGGAAAATTAACCCCTTCAACACTATGACGCCTTTTTACCATTTCTTCTGGCTAAAATGATATGAGTTTTATACAGTTTAAGAAGGACGTATGTTATTAAGAGGGTGTATTGAAATTGTATTGACCCATTTGAGTCGCAGAGGTAGATAACAAAACTAAAGAAAATCGTCTAATGGTAACCAGAATATGATGACAATAACGTATTGGTGGTGAAGGGGTTAATAATGCGTAAGGAGGTAGAGAAGTCAGAAATAATATTGGTAAACTAAGAATCTATGAAGGGGGGATGGGCTGGTTTTTCTGGCTCCCATCTCCCTCGTCTTTAACCCCATTGGTTTTTAGATTTTTAGACGTTTGACTCATTAGTTTGGCAATGTTATGACTTTACGTCCCATTTCTTTGTCAATATTAAGACTTTTAGTGCCATTTAGGTGTCAATTTTTTTCTGGCGAGCGATAGCGAGCCTGTAATTTTAAGAATAACCGGCCTTCGGCCGGGACATTTTTCTACCGAAAAATGTACAAATTTATATTCAAGGGGGATCTAGGGGTGATTTTTTAAAGTTTGATGGAGGTCTAGGGAAGAAAGTAAATCAGATAATATATATATAAATAAAAAAAGGCCCAAAATATAAACCCTATCCCCTTAAGGCAGGTGGGTAAAATGACACAAACAAGGACGAGGGAAAGTAGATTTTGGGATGGCCGAAGGGACACTAATATACGATTAAAGTAGACAGGAATAATATAGTTAACCCCTTCTGTATCGGCGACATCTTTGTAATTGTATTCTAGCTATTTTTAAACAATGTTGTAAAGTTTTAAGAAGGATTTGTGGTTGTGAGAAAGGTTAAGTTAGATCATTCGAAGCCTGTTAATTGTTGGAGGTCCTTTTTTAACTGAATGACACCATCTAATAGTAACCACAATAAAGTTAAAAGGACGCCAAACGTAAGGTGTGAAAGCAATACACAATGGAAAAATCAGTTCAGAAACATGTATGGCAAAGGAGATGCAACAAGTAAGATTTATAAGATTGTTGTAATTTGTTATGCATTTGATTCTGCATAATATACTTGTCATCGTGTAAACAATTATGTATAATTTTGCTCAAATTCACTGTAGAACATTAAATACGATCATTAAAAAACTAATTATAACAATAGACGGTTGTACAGTCCAAGAACTGTCATTTTTATACGATCATTAAAAATAAAACACACGCGCGCACACAAACACACACACACACACACACACACACACACACACACACACACACACACACACATAAATATAAAAAAATAAAATATAAAACATATATAAAAGAATAAATAAACAAATGGTTGGACTGACCAAGACCTGCCCACGACTGTCGCCTGCAGGAGGGAGAGGGCGGGGGCGTGGCAGAAATAGCCCCTGCTGCCCCCACAGTCCTCGGAAATAGCAGAATAATAACAGAGGGCCCGGGTAGTAACATATTTCCCAAGTCTGGACCATTTCAGACTATAGCTCCTACCTTCCTTTTACCAGAATCGTTCATGTAATTATTGCTATTCTAGTGTGCCCTAACCTAACCTCACATAAATTATTGTATATATTCAATTTATATTATTATTATTATTATTATTATTATTATTATTATTATTATTATTATTTTTTTTTTCTTTTCAGTTTGCTTGTTAGGCCTCTACCAAGCTTAAATAACACCCCCAAGACTCCCCCATCGACATATATCTGTACTCTTTTCAGTAAAAAAAAAAATCCTGGCCGAAGGCCGGTTTCTCATAAATTACAGGCTCGCTAACGCTCCCCAGGAAAACAAAAATTACATCTAAATGGCACGAAAGGTTTTAATATTGACAAAGAAATGGGGCGAAAGGTCATCAAATCACCAAACTAATGGGGCTAAATATTCGGGAGAAGGGGTCCAGAAAATCCAAAGATCTCTCAATAACGCTGAGATTGGGTTAAGTTGGTTTGTGTTAAAGTTGAACGAATGGGAGATGAAAGGCTTACAAAGAGAATATGTGAGTCGGGTACAAGGGGAGATAGAAGGGCAGGAAGACCCCCATTGAGATGGAGAGACTGTGTAAGAAAGGCTTTGGATGATAGAGGAATGACTATAGATCAGGCAGGGGAAGTGGTGGTGGACAGCAGTGAATGGAGAATGCTTGTGAATAGTTGAGTGAACACGTGGTCATTTGGAGTAAGGGGTCGGGCGCAAGTTGGACTAGATAATAGTCCATCAGGCGCCTGGCCCGGGGAGACGATTAATATGAAGGGTGTGCCTGGAAGTGTGGTGGGAGGGCTTGTGGCTTTGGCTCCGCTGCATGTCTGCCTGCCGAGATCGGAACCTCTCCGGGTGGTCAGGGGCCGGGGGAGTGCTGGAGCGACCTTGGTAACCCTGGTCTCTGGGTCTTGTCCTGGGTGACCTGGATGTGTGAGAGTTTGTGTTTTTATCTGTGTTTATTTTTTGTTTTATGTTGTTTTTGTGTTTTCCCTGTTCTTGCTCTGTCTTGAGTCGGCTACCCCCAAAATGGGGATTGGGCCTGAGCATATAGATAGATAGATAGATAGAGTGTTAAAGTTACGATGGGTTAGGATTAAGTTATTGTGATCGTCCAGGAAGAAAATAAAAATAAATAAATAAATACATAAACCGAATGCGTGAACTCATCTAAGCTTCGGAAATATGTGTCCGAGTACGGGGGGAGGGAGGAAGGGATAGTTTGGGGGGTGGGGGTAGTTTTGGGCGTGTCTCCGTACCTGTCCCTTTCTCCCGCCTCACACTATTCTTGGACATAATAAGTTGAGGTTGGTGTATGTAAATTAGGTAAACACACACACACACACACACACACACACACACACACACACACACACACACACACACACACACACACACACACACACACACACACACACACACACACACACACACACACACACACACACACACACACACACACATTTAAGATGGTCGTTTCCCTTCTCCTTATGTACGTCCAGCATTTAGATATGAACATGAAATATTGGAATAACAATGACTCAAGAAAAGATTTTTTTTGGTTTCTGCATTAGTATTTTGCAGTCAGATGTAAGGACCCACTCCGAAAAGACTTCAAGGGGAGATTTCCACTTGAGGGATTTTTTTCTGGACCCATTTCTCCTTCATGTTTAGCCCCATTGCTTTTGAGATTTCAAGACGTTCGCACCATTAGTTTTTGCGATTTTATGAACTTTCGCCCCATTTCATGTCAATTTTAAGACCTTTCGTGCCATTTATTTGTCGATTTTTTCCTAGCGAACAATAGTGAGCGTGTAATTTAAGTGTGTGTGGGGGGGGGGGGGAGGCATTTTTCTACCGAAAAATGTACAAATTAATCGTGAACGAGGGTGTAATTTTATGCTTGACGTAGGTCTAGTGAACAAAGTAAAGACCTCCCCTTAAGGACGTTATTAGCTTGATCACGATGTCTGGTGTTGTGTCCGCCCATCAAATAATTATGTTGTTGTTATTGACATTGTTGTTGTTGTTGTTGTCTGTATGGTTATACGGAAGAATTGGGTGACGATAATAAGATTGAGTCAAATGGTCAGCAATGTGTCGGTGAACACAAATATTAATTTAAGGGCATTTTTTTCTGTGGTCTCCCTTCTCCCTCATGATTGACCCCATTAGTTTTGAATATTTAAGACGTTCGCCCCACTAGTTTGGAAATGTTAAGGCCTTTCGCCCCATTTCTTTGATAATTTTAAGACCTTTCGTGCCATTTAGGTTTCGATTTTGTTTCATGGTGAGCGATAGCTCGTGACATTTTTCTTACGAAAATTGTACAAATTGATCTCGAAGGGAGTTCGCATTTATTTTTTGTTTTTTTTTATTTTGTTTTTTTAAAGCTTGATATAGGTCTAAGGAGCAAAATAAAAAAAGGCCCTTAATCATAGCGCATACAATAAGACTTCAATTTGTTGATATCCGTAGTAAAAAAAAGAATTTGTAGTGTTAGCAGAGGTAATGATAATGCTAGAAAATATAAAGTACCAAGAAAACCCACCAGAAAAAAAAGGCACAATAAAAGGCAGCCAAAAAAAATACAAAAAGGGCTTCCGTATATGTCTTCATGTCTGGGCAAAGGGTAAAACACTTGAAACCTAATCCCTCACGGAAGCTGGTGGGGGGGGGGGGGGGGGGGTCTGCAGGATTCCCCCATAATCCCGTCAGGAGTTACGAGTGGGATGGATTTATCGGCGACCGCGTGCGAGTCCCGGCGAAATATTTATCCCACCGAATTGGAGCATTTCGTGTGTATCGGTTTTCATCTAGTTGGCATCCCCCTGAAACCTGTATAGTCTCCTGAACTGTATTATTTTAAGCTTGAAGGTACAATGACGCATTTATTGTCTGTTTCCTGGCTATGATTAGGCGTTTTATTTATATTTGGAAGGGTATGTGGACGTCAGAGGGTTATATTACATAGTCTTTGACCTTATAGTTCCCACAGATCCGTCCTAAATTGTACGAACTCGTCTAATGATAGTAAGAATGGACTGCCATAATCCGTCAAAATCTTCAAAGGGTTAAGCTTTCCCTGAAGATGTCTGTGTAATATAGGCAAGTATAACTCAAACAAAGCCAGACATGATAATTTGTTCGAAGTAATAAATTGAGATTGGGAACACATATTAATAGTTAGCTGGGTAGAGTTTGAAGTCGAGAACAGAACAGTAATTATAAGACTATTAATGTATCGGATTGGTGACAGGCAACAGAGCTGTGTCCATTCAGCAATAACCAAATATAATTTATAAAATAAAGGATTGTTTTTCACACTAATGTTTTATATGCAATGGCACCCTAAATAAGTAATATTTGTATTAGACATTTGCGTAATTTTTTGGACTAGTTTCCAAAGTGCAGGTGCAAATCTATATTGATAATATTATAGTTTTACTTGTGTTCGAACATATGCATAGCCTACGTGAGTTGCAGTTGGGATGTGTGTACATGCTTAGATTGATATGCAGGATTCGAAGTTGCATAATAAATCGTAGGCAGTGTCCACCATTCTTGAACTGCCTTCGTGGTGTAATGTATAAGGTGTTGATATTCGGTGTGAGCGTCCTGGGTTCGAATCCACGGACTGCCACATGTGTTTGTAATATTTCATTAATCGATTTTAGGAGTAGAGTTGGTTGTTGGATAGAACATAATATTTGCTAATGTAATACTGCTCAGTGGCTTCGAATATTCAAATACTTGATCAATATTGCCTATATCACTAATTTAGGAATATAATGTCAATTTATAAGATTAATTGACAAGTGTTACTTGCTCAAAAATTTGCAAAGAGTTGCAAAATTTTTGTATATAATCGAAAATTAGCTTATTACGCGAAAAAGTTCTCCTCGTCAAATCATACTTAAATTCAGTTTGATAACCAGGTAAGTGAAAATCGAGCGTGATTAAGGAGCTCAATTCAGTAGCCGGGAGAGGTTATGAGAGCTTGATGAGTGGGGGTTTATTAGTGACCTACCGTGAAGTGTAAACCAGAGAACTGCTGAAGGAGGGAGTGAAAGACAAGTGTGGGGAATGGAGGGTGTTTGGAGGAGTATGAATTATTATGTGATACTGGTTACAATTACTCTTATAACATTCGTGGAACCCCTTTGTTATATATATATATATATATATATATATATATATAAACCATACCTGACACACCATCACCTCTCTCCTCCCCCTCTACCTCCCACCTCCATAACCTTCCCCCGTGGTGCCCAGGTGGTAAGGGGGGGGGGGGGGGGGGGGGGGGGGGGGGGGTGAGGTGGTAGGGAAGGGGGGAGGAGAGAGGTGATGGTGTGTCAGGTATGGTTTATATGTATATATATATATAAACCATACCTGACACACCATCACCTCTCTACTCCCCCTCTCCCTCCCACCTCCATAACCTTCCCCCGTGGTGCCCAGGTGGTAGGGGGGGGGAGGGCACAAACCTGTCACCACCCTGGAGTAATGGGCCCGCGTGCTACCCCGCCCTCACCCGGGGGAAAAAAATCCTCCCCCAATTAAGGTTATTAAATTAGATTTTTCTTACAGCTTGACTAGGAAGAGATCTACTTTACAAGGTATATATATACAGTATACTGTATATATAAGTGTGTGTGTGTCAAATCATCCAGAAGGAGAGGAGAAAGAGGAGAAAGTAAGTATTTCATGGAGGTATACACACAAACTCTCTCTCTCTCTCTCTCTCTCTCTCACACACACACACACACACACACAGACTCACACACCAAAATACTAATAGTTCAGTGGTCTCACACAAATATTCAAATACCAAATCGCGCACAATTTAAAAACAAATATATACACAGACTTATACAGTATACACCCTAAGGCAGAGAGTGAGAGAGAGATACAGAGCGCAATAGTAGGATAAAGGTGTCCCTGGTTGTCTAGCTGTTTTATGAGAGAGAGAGAGAGAGAGAGAGAGAGAGAGAGAGAGAGAGAGAGAGCGCGCGAGAGCAAGAGCGCGCGCGCGCATAGTGGTAGACTCGTAGAGTAAAGATGTCCCTGGCTGGTACTGACGGTCATCTAGCTGTATTATGAGGGGGGCTGATCCGGGTAATGACTGGGGGGGGGGGGGTCAAGGAGGGGGCAAGCACTACACCCCTGGCGGCCGTATTCCCCTTGCATACCAACCACGCCCCCCCCCCCCCTTGTTTCTCTCCCTCACCCCTACCCTAAACTCCCCACCCCCACTACCCCCTTGCTCACTACCCCCCACCCCCGCCCTCAACTTACTACCCCCACTGCTCCTCCACCTCACCCCCACCCTTAACTCCCTAACCTCACTCCCCCACCCCACTGCTCCTGCCCCCGCCCCCACCCTCAACTCGCTGACCCTACTGCTTCTCCCCTCGCCTCGTCCCTCAACTCACTCCCACCCACCCTGCTTTGTCCCCCCCATCCCTCCTGCTTACCAGAATCTGTTGCTCATGTTTGTCTTGTTTTTTCCTAGTTCGGACAAGAACTGACGGCATGGCAAGTAATAATTAAAGGGAGATTTTCACTCTTTCAACTATGGGGGAGGCACTCGCTACAGGAAGTTATGCCTTTTGTCTCCCTCACTCACATAGACAAAAATAAATATTCATTCGTGTCTTCAAACAAAATTATGATCAGCTGTATCTGGTTCTGCTTCTTCCAGGTTTTCCTCTCCTCTCCCAAGATAGAGGGAGGGGCAGAGTAAGAGCCGTCAATGGGGAGAATTACGATAAATGATGTGTCAGTAATCTTATGCAATTATTGTTTTCCCTCAAACAAGCTGAACACATCGTCTGGTGTTAGCCATAATAATGTAAAAATAACTGACATTCAGCTGAAATTGAGACTGAATCATGTTTATCCTCGTATCAATAAAACGTAAAGGTGCCATCGTTTTGAAAGTAAATATTTATTTTATCAACCATATACTATAGAGTTTCGGGCTTCACAAAACAAAACAAAATATATATATATATAATTATATATATACCGTATATATGTATGAAATAGGGCTTCTACAAACATAAAGGCTGCGTAACTTCCCCTCCATAAGGCTTTGGCCGGAGGATCTAGGCTTCTTTTTAAGAGAGGGACTCGTGGTGAAGCCGGCGGTGATTTAGCTTCCCTCGCGAGAAGTCCCAGCTTTGGAAGTAGGCTTTGAGGGCTGTCTCAGATTTTGGAGAGTTATCAAGGTGTTGTTGTTGTTGTTGTTGTTGTTTATATTATTATTATTGGAGGTTTGGATTGATTTAGCAATGTTTTAGCATTTAGATTCTAGTGCTGTCCCCTACTCCGATTATAAGTTAAAACAAAATGCACCCCAAGAACCCTTTTCAAGCTAAAAATTTGTATTTTTCGGCCATAGGCCTGGATTATTTTAAATATGTATTATCGTAACTATGATATCCAAGTATATCTATAAGCATTTACCTGTAAATGTAATTGTATATATCTTCGCTATAAACCACATGTATGATTTTATGCTAGACAAATTACATCAATGTTGTTTCCACTAGTATTTCCGTTTAGAAAAAAATAAAAATAAAACATAAATAATATATCGGTGATGCAACTTTGATGAGTGACTGTACCTGGTTAGTCGGTCTCTCCCCCACCATCGGGTTAGTCACAGAGATGAGCAGCATAGCAACCAGCAGACTAGCGGTTGCCAATCTATGTTATACATGGTGTTAGCGACTCTTAGAAATTCACGGCCCATTTATATGGCAACAGTTCCAGCTGATTGACTAGTGCTACCGTGATCCTTAAAACCTTTGTTAAGAATTAATGATAACTACATGACGAGACATTGGACACGATCGCAGAAGCCTATCAGCTGGAATTATTGACATATACTGTAGGTGGCCCGTTAATTTTGAGAGTCGCTGAAAGCGAGTAGACTGGTACTACTATTTTTTGTCTCGAGTGTTAACGTCACACGTGCAATATACAGTTTAAGCTGTACCTCAAAGTTTGTGTGCAAAGTTAAATACAACCGGCTAGCTTTAGTTTAACAAAATATGGGGTCATCAGATAAATCAAGTAATACTGTATACTACATTATGTGATCAATGCAGACGATGTGCATATGACGGGAGTGTCTGGCTAGCCGCAAAAGACACGGCATGATTACGTAACTGGTAATCTGTTCCCTCCTGTTGCTACATGACATCTACCTATTTCCGCATATAGTATCTTGGCTAATCGCGACTTCTTATCCGTAGATCTTTGATTACACCACGATTAATGTATTACAAACGACCAATGTATTTAATTGTAACACGTTTCATCACTTAATTTAAACAAATATTACGTTTGGGAAACTCACTCACGCCTGAGAAACTCACCACGGCTAGGCGGCCTGTGATTGGTTGGCGGTGGTCAGCCTGGTGCCTCGCCAGTCGCCACCAGATTATTGCTCAGTACTTAGTTTCCGTGTCAAAACATAACAAATTCTTGCATCCTCACTGCTAATGTTTGATCTAAGCATTGTGGATATTATTTGATTGGCGTTCTTAGCCACGTGACCACAGCAAACATTCTTTAGTCGTCGCCCAGGGCTCACACGCGGCGGGAGGAAGCTGCTGGGGATAGTATAATATTTCGTTGTGTTTGTGCGTGTATTTTGTGAAGAACTTAGATATTTGGACTACTGTTACGGCGGTGAACTTAGGACTATCTGTGCGGACTGAAAAGCGACTGGCCAAGATGCTGTGGCTTCTCAATTAAGGTTTGTTAGTGTGTTTCCGTTCGTGATTCTTTATGGTCACCCCTCCGTCCGCATCCCATTATTGTACAATAGACCTATTTATCTATTACCAGACGTCATGATGCACAAAAAGGGGTGGCCACGAATGAATGAATCGCCTCCATGCACCTCTTTGAACCGGCAACCCTCCTTCCACCCAACACCACTTGCATATACCGTACCACTTAACTCCATCCTGAATCCACCTCACTGTCGGTCTGCTCTTCCTCTCTGCCCTTCCACCTCCCTCACGTACACTCTTTTAGTCGTTTTTCACTCCCCATACGTTCCACATGCCCGAGTTATAATCATGTAGTGGTGCAAATATGTCTTGTCTGTAGATTTGAGAGTTGTGTGGGCAAGCCCAATTAACCCTGCCACAGACCATTGGTGCAAATATTAGCGACCGGCCGATCATGCATGGCTACCTAGTTAACGAGTATTTTTTTCCTTTCAGATATCGGTGGTAACTAGTGACGATGTAGTGAGAAGAAGACATGAAAGACTAGCGAGCTGTTGATTTGATTTCTCCGACCTCTTCCGGCGCAGCACTACTTCGAAGGACCAGGTGAGAGCTCGGCAATAAATGTTGTCTCTCTCGCTCTTGCCTCTATCTCTCGCCTCTATCTCTCTCTCTCGCTCTTGCCTCTATCTCTATCTCGCTCTTGCCTCTATATCTCTCTCTCGCTCTTGCCTCTATCTCTCTCTCTCGCTCTTGCCTCTATCTCTCTCTCGCTCTTGCCTCTATCTCTCGCTCTTGCCTCTATCTCTCTCTCTCGCTCTTGCCTCTGTCTCTCTCGCTCTTGCCTCTATCTCTCTCGCTCTTGCCTCTATCTCTCTCTCTCTTGCCTCTATCTCTCTCGCTCTTGCCTCTATCTCTCTCTCTCGCCTCTATCTCTCTCTCTCGCCTCTATCTCTCTCTCTCTCACTCTTGCCTCTATCTCTCTCTCTCTCGCTCTTGCCTCTATCTCTCTCTCTCTCGCTCTTGCCTCTATCTCTCTCTCTCTCTCGCTCTTGCCTCTATCTCTCTCTCGCTCTTGCCTCTATCTCTCGCTCTTGCCTCTATCTCTCTCTCTCGCTCTTGCCTCTATCTCTCTCTCTCGCTCTTGCCTCTATCTCTCGCTCTTGCCTCTATCTCTCTCTCTCGCTCTTGCCTCTATCTCTCTCTCGCTCTTGCCTCTCTCTCTGTCTCTCTTGCCTCTCTCTCTCTTGCCTCTCTCTCTCTTGCCTCTCTCTCGCCTCTCTCTCTCTCTCGCTCTTGCCTCTCTCTCTCTCTCGCTCTTGCCTCTCTCTCTCTCTCTCGCTCTTGCCTCTCTCTCTCTCTCTCGCTCTTGCCTCTCTCTCTCTCTCGCTCTTGCCTCTCTCTCTCTCTCTCGCTCTTGCCTCTCTCTCTCGCTCTTGCCTCTCTCTCTCTCGCTCTTGCCTCTCTCTCTCTCGCTCTTGCCTCTCTCTCTCTCGCTCTTGCCTCTCTCTCTTGCCTCTCTCTCTCGCTCTTGCCTCTCTCTCTCTCGCTCTTGCCTCTCTCTCTCTCGCTCTTGCCTCTCTCTCTCGCTCTTGCCTCTCTCTCTCGCTCTTGCCTCTCTCTCTCGCTCTTGCCTCTCTCTCTCTCTCTCGTTCGCTCTTGCCTCTCTCTCTCTCGCTCTTGCTTATCTCTCTCTCGCTCTTGCTTATCTCTCTCTCGCTCTTGCTTATCTCTCTCTCGCTCTTGCCTCTCTCTCTCGCTCTTACATCTCTCTCTCTCGCTCTTGCCTCTATCTCTCTCGCTCTTGCCTCTCTATCTCTCGCTCTTGTCTCTCTCTCTCGCTCTTGCCTCTCTCTCTCGCTCTTGCCTCTCTCTCTCGCCTCTCTCTCTCTCGCTCTTGCCTCTCTCTCTCTCTCTCTCTCTCTCTCTCTCTCTCTCTCGCTCTTGCCTCTCTCTCTCTCTCTCTCGCTCTTGCCTCTCTCTCTCTCGCTCTTGCCTCTCTCTCTCTCTCGCTCTTGCCTCTCTCTCTCTCTCGCTCTTGCCTCTCTCTCTCTCTCTCGCTCTTGCCTCTCTCTCTCTCGCTCTTGCCTCTCTCTCTCTCTCTCTCTCGCTCTTACATATTTCTTTCGCTCTTGCCTCTATCTCTCGCTCTTGCCTCTCTATCTCTCGCTCTTGCCTCTCTCTCTATCTCTATCTCTCTCTCTCTCTCGTTCTCGTTCTTGCCTCTCGCTCTTGCTTATCTCTCGCTTTTGCCTCTCTCTCTCTCTCTCTCTCTCTCGTTCTCTGTTCTCGCTCTCTGCTCTCTACTCATTCTCTCTCTCCTCACTCTTACTTCCTACTCACTCTTACTTCCTACTCACTCTTACTTCCTACTCACTCTTACTTCCTACTCACTCTTACTTCCTACTCACTCTTACTTCCTACTCACTCTTACTTCCTACTCACTCTTAATTCCTACTCACTCTTAATTCCTACTCACTCTTACTTCCTACTCACTCTTACTTCCTACTCACTTTAATTCCTACTCACTCTTAATTCCTACTCACTCTTACTTCCTACTCACTCTTACCTCGTACTCACTCCTACTTCTACTCACTCCTACTTCTACTCACTCTTACCTCGTACTCACTCTTACTTCCTACTCACTCTTACTTCCTACTCACTCTTACCTCGTACTCACTCCTACTTCCTACTCACTCCTACTTCCTACTCACTCTTACTTCCTACTCACTCTTACTTCCTACTCACTCTTACTTCCTACTCACTCTTACTTCCTACTCACTCCTACTTCTACTCACTCTTACCTCGTACTCCCTCCTACTCACTCTTACCTCGTACTCACTCCTACTTCATACTCACTCCTACTTCATACTCATTCTCACTCATACTCCTTTGTTTCCTACTCACTGTTGCTCCTGCGCTCTTACCCACTCTTACTCCTACTCACTCTTAACGATGTCGGCTTCTAAATATTTAACAGTAATACAATTATATGTGGGTTTATGTTTGTAATTGATGCTGGTGCTGAATTCATGTATTTAAATGTATTATATGTTTTGTATCTTTTCCTCATTTTGGTCTTTACCAATTGAACTTCCTCATAGCCCGAATATTGCAAGTAGTGTTGCTTGGTGGCTTTTAATTGATCGAAAAAGGGTTTGGTAACTACGTAACATGAGAGACTATGCCGCACCTGAATGCTGTGTAGGAAGAATATTTAATAAAGTACACTGGTGCTTATTAATTTTGATACGTATGACTGTTAGGTTGCGACTGTTATTTATTTTCTCTCCAATACACTCCACAACATAATAATTCTCTCCAATACACTCCACAACATTTAGGAGAAAGTTAATACTGAAAGTGTTGTGGTGCCTGATTAATAACATATATAAACCTCGTCAACTTAACTGAAATGCATGCTGAACACAGTATTACAAAACATGCTTTATTCAAATTATATTTTATTACAATTATTGTAAGTTACGAAATAGAGTTAGAGGCTTGTGATCAAGAATGTATATTGTTTTAAAGTATTTACATGACCAAGTATTTCTAATTAAGACTAGATTCCGTGAGGTAATTCTTAGCGACGGAGCCAGCGCAACCCGACCCTCCTTGTCCACTAAGTCCCGGGCCTCAGACACACACAACAAAGAGGTTATGTGGTAGGCTTGGCGCTTGCATGGTGTTTCTAGGGAATTAAATCGCCTTGTATTTTAATCTAGAGGAATTTGAGAGAATACGCAAAGCTTGGGGCTATTTTTATACACGGAATTTCGTCCTTCGGTCAGGTGGATGTTGAAATTAGCTTGGTAGACTGCATCACGTTGTTATTTTCCTTCTCGTACTGGTTTAAACGTTTTTCTTGGGAAAAGACATTGAGCAGAATAAAGAAAAGGATAAAGATGCCCTTGGTCGATAACTGGGTACACATCCTTGAAAAATCCTTGAATTAAACATTGACATACATTTTTCGCGCGCCCAGTAGGCTATACGTAGACAAACAAAAAACACCCAAAACTCTCATATTAGAAAAAAAAATATATATTATCGAGAATAGAGGGGGCAATAAGTTAAATCTCGGGGATATTTTGTTGCTATGAATAGATTTATTTATTATATTTGTATTTATATATTTATACTTAATTTATTTATATTATTTTATTTTTACCTAGAGGTGTTGAACCTTGGGTTAATTTCGTCTAGATGTGTATTTTATATATTATTATGTACCGTATTTCACAACTATGATTACATACAGTTCTCTTTAAAAGCTGCCGTTGACACCTAAACATTAATCTGGACCCACGCGCCCCATAAACCCACCGCCACGACCGCGACACAAGGCTCATTTTACGCTGCTGGGATAACGTTTTATTCCCCGAACGGCCGCATTTTGTATTGCAGGGATGACGTTTTATTCCCCAAAAGGCCGCATTTTACACTGCAGGGATGACTTTTATTCTCCAAAACGGCCCCATTTTACGCTGCTGGGATGACGTTTTATTCCCTAAACGGCCGCATTTACGCTGCAGGGATGACGTTTTACTCCCTAAACAAATCCTGGCCGGGTCAGTTACTTCCTGGGGATCAGGCAATTGTCAGGCCAGGGTTAACGACAACGTCTTTAGAGGGTGATACGCAGAAAAAAAAATATGTTTACAGTTTACTTTCTGGGAAATGTGCTTGGCATTTGTTTGGTTTGACAGCTTGCAAATATAAGTGTTTATCAGAATTATGACACCTAAGATAATCTACCTTCTGCTTAGTTTTCAATACCAAAGCAAAGTAGCCAGAATATTGCCGGAACAATTTACCGTCCGAAAATTGCCAGAGTAGTTTTAGCATGTCCCCGGCTCCGTTCTAATGCCAGGTGGGGCTGTGACGGCCAAGGGGTCACGTGACTGAAATAACAAGGCGGTGTGTAAGAATACTTACAGCAATAAGAGACGGAAATTAACAGAGAGGTTATATATATATATATATATATATATATATATATATATATATATATATATATATATATATATATATATATAATTTCATATGTATGTACCGTACACATTCTGAATTGTGGATTTGACTAATGTCGAGCATTCCAGAATGTAGTTTATCATAATACAAAGAAATGTCATGTGATATATTTACCCCTTCACGATCTGACGACGCACTTTTCATTATATTCTCGTTAACAATAGTATATTTTACTCAGCTTTGGATAGCCGTTGTGGGAATCAAAGTATGTACCGGTATGTGTCTCAATTAGCTCTATAGCACCCAAAATTCCTTTCTAAATTCAATTAAATCATCTAGTAAGAGCCAGAATAAATGGAAACAAGAAGTTCACGTATCCAGAAAAGTTAATCAGTATTGGTAAGGTAAAAACACAATATAATATAGTCTGGAACAATGTAATTCTTTTGTTCCCTAAATTCGTGCTAAACTCGACTGCAATGATAACTCAACGTACGGTAACTTGGGTCAGCCTAATGAGTATATATTGTTTATCATTATAAAGGGTTGGTTTGTCTGCAAGTTTAGTCTTTTAATTATAGGTAGGCCAGAGATTGTGACTTCTAACATTATGTACCGGTAACTTAAAAAGGGCTCGAGGAAATGGGCTTTAAGTATTCATAATTTTTCCCTGGCTGTCTCTTCCTAATTGGTAGACATATTAGCTCCTTTACTCAAGTCTTATTTTGTTTAGTTATAGAGGTTAGTGGTCAAGATTTTTTGCATAATTATTATGAATAGACTATAGGCCAGGTATACATGCACAATCTCCCACTCTTTCAACTCTGAGGGAGGCACTCGCTACAGGCAGTCATGCCTTTTGTCTCCCTCACTCAAAAAACAAAACAAAACAACAACAACTTATAGGTACAATTATAATATACTCCCGCAGTATATTGGCAAACAGAGCCACACATAATAATTGATTAGTAAGCGAGGTTAAGTAAATTATTAATACTAGTAAATGCATACCTTGCGTGATGTTGCAAGCCATGAATTGAGGGCATCACGGTCTGATAAACCATGTCCTGCTGTACGCCCAGGAATATAATATGTTTTGTCAGCCCTGCCCTTTTGTGACTCGTAGGAACAGCGAACCACTGACTCCGAAACCACAATAATGCAGTTGCGTCAGTGCGTCTTATGTTGGAGTAAAGCAATTTGGTCCGGTCGTATATCTAATTCAGGGGTTCACAATGGTTCCCGGATACCTCGACTAGTAGACTATTTCAGCCAGTTGATCTATATTAGTGCCAGGTCAGTCACTGTCAGTTTATCCCCTTCACCACCATTACGAAATGTTCATCATATGCTGGTTACCATTAGGCGATTTGCTTTAGTTTTAATCTACCTGTAAGACAAGTGGGTAAATACGACCTCAACAAACACTCTTAGTGACATAGGCCTTTCTTAAACTGTATACACTAATCTAATTTTAGCCAGACTCAAATGTAAATAGGCGTCATGGTGTTGAAGGGTTTAAGACTTAAACCTAACTTCACCTTATCAGAAAGACTTTACACTCATGAGGCAAAGCATATATATTTTTGTTTTTAAATCGGGTGGTATGCTTATGGAATGGACTTCCTAGCAGTAGTATTGATTTAATTATATAACTAGAACAACTATTGTTGCTCTTTACTCATGATTAAGTACGGTACGATACAAATTATTAAGTTTTTATTTATTACTTTTTTTCTTCAGAGAATCTTGTAAGGATCAAAACACCTGTCTTAGCTAATTTCCCAATGTACTCCTTTGTAACCAAGCCTAACGTAATCTGACGGCAACAGTTGAGATATAGTGTGGTGGTTGAAATAGCTTGCTGATTGAAATGCCCGGTTACTTTTCACTATTTCCTGAAGCTATGTGCAGCATGTGTAATTATTTGCCTGTATACAGTAGGCCTGCCTTATGCAACACGCTATTCAATTTCGTTCGAAAATCTTCAAAATAATTGAGTTTGTGGATGTAATTGTCATTGCTAACATGACGCACTACAATACATCGGTAGTAGAGCAGAGTGTAACGTGAGTGTTTTTCTGGGTGACCGGTCAACTCAACCAGTAGACCATTTCAACCAGTACCAAATCAACCAATACGGTTAGGTTAGGTTAGGTTAGTACTGTACTATATTTTGGCACTGGTTTGGTTGGTCTGGGTTAATTTGGCACTGGTTGAGAGCTACTACTTGAAATGGTCTACTGGTTGAGATGACATGGAACCGTTTTTCTGTGTTAAAATCCTCCACACTCACGGTGGCTAAACCCGGTGTCCCACGTTCTATAACGACGAATTTATCTGGGCTGCGGGTATCCACTGGAGTTATCGGTTGACTTTGAAATGATGTTACATATTTCAGTACACCATGATTAATGTATCGGATTTAGTTACCCCGATACAATCCACCGCTTTATAAATATCGTGCGAGTCTGTCTTAACCCTTTTCAGTACGGGTGCCGTTCTCTTAACTATATTATTTCTACTATTAGACGATTTAATTCAGTTGAAATAAGGCTTCCTGCAATTGAAAAGCTTCGAACTATCTCACTTGACGCTTTTTACGACCTCAGTTCCTTCTTAAACTGCATTAATATCGTCTGAATATATGAAGAATACAATTAAATATACGTCGCTTTTATAGAAGGGGTTAAATGTGTTTCCTAGTTAACCCTTTACGCTCACGGGCTGGTAATACAGCGGCGGGGGCCCAGCACGGGAGAGTGGCCACGTACAGTCACTTGTAAACATTCGTAGACCCCCTGTGTTTTTCTGTTTGCAATTATAACTCTCTTCATTGATTTTTGGACGGAGCTTGCTGTTCAATAAATAGTATATATTATAGTTTTGTTGTTGATGTATAGAAAATTGTATGCATTTATTCGTTTCCAAAGATATACTTCCATATATAAAAATAGGTGAGGTTCACGAATTTGTATGAGTGACTGTACTAGCTCACGTACGGTGCCATAAATAACGTGCCTTTGTTTTGGCCAGCGCCGTGACCGGAACAGCTCGCCGGAAAAAGGCTAGCGCTGGCTTACCCTTCCGTATCACCCGGTCTCCCCCCCCCCCCCATCTCTCTCTCTCTCTCTCTCTCTCTCTCTCTCTCTCTCTCTCTCTCTCTCTCTCTCTCTCTCTCTCTCTCTCTCTCTCTTTTGTCTCCTCTCTCTCACTCTTTCTCTCTCTCTCTCTCTCTCTCTCTCTCTCTCTCTCTCTCTCTCTCTCTCTCTCTCTCTCTCTCTCTCTCTCTCTCTCTCTCTCTCTCTCTCTCTTATCTTATCTCTTCTCCTTGGTGTTCCAGATTGTTCTTCATCAATCATCAGGGGAGGTGAAAAAGTGTCTATTAGTTAATGTATTGGTATTATTGACTTTTTAATGAGAGTTTTGCCTTATTTAGTTTGAGTTTAAGGTTAGTGCTGTATCAACGTCTGTATGCACCCTTCCGTATCACCTCTCATCTCTTCTCCTTGGTGTTCCAGATTACTCAATTTATCACACTAATATTGAGGTTGTGGGAAAGTGAGCTGTATTGTATTGATTTAATTACTGATTACTGTTGATATTTCATGAATTAGTAGTGTGACAATAGAATGAGGATTGTGATTTAAATTATTGTGGAACGTGTTAAGGTTGTTTTATATTTGGTATTTAGTAATGTACTGTGCGTAGGATAATAGGTAGATACACATTAGACTCATACCGGTATATAGACATTGATGATAGATACCGGTGAATATTATTATTTTACTGGCCGGATTTCCAATGATATTTTAGATTTGTAGGTACATGTCCAGGTAAGGAGTTATTAATGCAGTTTTCACCTCCTCACAATTGCTTAGAGTTCTAGTATAATAGTACATTTGATGACCAATGGATAGGTAAATAGTGCAATTATTTCACATTTAACCATTTCAAAAATCCTCAGCAAATGTACCCCAGTAAACTAGAAGCAAGGGAAGGGCAGTTGAATTAGTCGGAGCATTGGTAAATTAGATAGAATGAAAAATAGATAGATAGATAGATAGATAAGCAGTTCAATTAATTACCCTCTAGGTATTTCAATATTTCAAAGTATACATGCCATCACGAACTAGAAGCAAGAGAGGAGTAGATGCAGTAATCACCCTCCCACAAGTAGCCGGAGCAATGGTAGGTAAACTCATGTGATAGACCATAGATAGATAGATAGATAGATAGATAGATAGATAGATAGATAGATAGATAAACAGTTCAATTATATCTTCTCTAACTATGTCAAGATTTCAAAGTAAACATGCCATCACGAACTAGAAGCAAGGGAGGAGCAGGTGCAGTAATCAACCCGCACACAATTAGCCGAAGCAGTGGTAGGGAAGCTCGTCATGGGCAGGAGAGCAGGGGAAGGAGGGGGACGACATACACAGTGGGCGATGCATGGGACGGTATGGGGTGGAGAAAAAGGCATGTACGTCCTTTCGTTTTGGGACGGAGAAAAAGGAGTGTACGGTCCTGTCGTGTTGTCCTTTCGCCTGGATCCAGAGTCGATTCAGCGTAATTACCTAGTCGTAATCTAAGATAGCCGTTTCGACCATACCCTGACCTTACCGAACCTAAGATATAACTAGCCAAATCTCTACCAACCTTACCTATTTTTTGCAAACCTACCATACCTAACCCATTCTATTCTTATATAGCCCATCCCATTCGTACCTTATATTACCGGTACCTAACTTAATGTATCTTTACCAGACCATATAATCACTTTACCAAATCTTACCAAACCAAACAATGCACCACACTTCTAGTATACTGCACAACACCACACCATGTAACATCAGTGTACAAACCTCACCATACCATACAATGTCACACCACACAATACCACACCACAGCATATCACATTAAACCACACCGCACCACATCATATCACAATGCACCACGTCATATGACACCACACCATATCACACCACATAACACCACAACATATCACACAACACCACACCACACCGCACCACATTACACCACACTACACCACACCATACCACACCACACCATATCACACCACACCACATCACACCACACCACACCACACCACACCACATCACATCACATCATATCATACCACATCATATCACACCACATAATATCACACCACATAATATCACACCACACCACATCATATCACACCACACTTCACCGCACCACATTCCACCTTACCATAACCTAACCTATCCTAAGCACCTTGAGATGAGGTACTACAATTCGAGGGGTGGACTAAACAGCTTGTACACGAAAACAATCTGGAACGAATTGACCGGAAGTGGAGAAAAAACGTAGAGAGTTACGGACGGCGAGAAGAGAGAGAACGGGAAGACCAAAAAGGGGTAAGAAACAGGTCTATAAAAGGGTGGAGGGGTGGATGGTCGCGGGATGTGGAATCTGTGGGAATGGAGTTAGTGGGGTGGAGAAGATGGGTGGTGGGGGGAGTAGAAAGTATAGCAACAGGAAGGGTAAAAAGGGAGGTGTGTTGGAGATGTGTTTTCAGTAGTGTGTGTGTGTGTGTGTGTGTGTGTTACTCAGTTACTTGTTCGTCAAGGGGAATCCACGCAATGCGAGCTAAGCTCATTATTATCGCGCCTCCTTAACTGGGAATGTATTGCGTGAAATGCATGTTAAGTGTTTTATGTACTGTTGGAATGGCTGTGGATGTGTGTGTAGTCAGTATTTTAGCCAATTGGCGACATTGGAAACGAAGGCTTAGGGTGGATCTGTATGGTACCATTCTCACTATAGACGGTACCGTCTCGCCCGAAGGCTTAGGTAGCCATCAGCTTAGGTGAACCATATGATACCCATCTCGCCTTGTACCATTTATGCCAACCCCAGATGGGACGTCACAACGTCGTCCACTTATTCCAGGTACCTATTTACAGCTAGGTGAACTGAGGCTAACACATGAAAGGAGACAAGCCCAATTTGTCTCCGCCCGGCCGGGGATTGAACCCCCGACCCCTCGTGTGTGAGACGAGAGCTCTACCTACTAGGCTACGGGCTCTGTGTGTGTGTGTGTGTGTGTGTGTGTGTGTGTGTGTGTGTGTGTGTGTGTGTGTGTGTGTGTGTGTGTGTGTGTGTGTGGAGCGAATTAAATTTTCAGAAAGTTATTTGTGCTCGACTGCAAATGACCCGTGTTACATTGCCAATTTTTGTAGGTTGCACTATTCAATAGGCCTACATATTTTTTTTTGTAACCAGATTAATTACAGTAACATATTTTGTCATCTATACACCATATTAGAAATATGCTGTATATATATTTCTGTAGAAAGCGTCGAAATATTGCATGCATTTTTTTATCGGAAGAAGATTATTATATTGGAAGATTAAGTGACGGCGCATTTCCTAAAGAAATAAAAAGAAGACTAGATTTATGTTTTCCTTTTAATACGACGTTGATTGAGAGTATGCGATGTTCCTTTTATTGATGATAAAAATTAATCCTTTCTGGAGGCAGCTGACATAAACTCCATCAACCACTTTAACTCTTTCACCAGCCAGTGACCGTCAGCATTATTCAGTAACTACAACGATTACAGCGTGAAGTGCACAGCCAGGTGCAAGTACTACAGCTCGGATATGTCACGTTATTGTCATTATTATTATTATTATTTTTGTTATTATTATTTTTATTGTTTTTTTTTATTTATACTATTATTAGTATTATTAGTATTATTAGTATTATTTTGTTTGTTTTTTGTGTGTGTTTTTTTTAACGTTTGTTGTGTTGTCCCTGTTCGGGCTCTGTCTCGAGTCGGCCACCCCCCTCAGCTATGGGGTATGTGCCTGAGTATATACAGTACATACATTGTCAATATTCTAGCTTCCATGAACTATTTTGAGTTTTTTTTATCATTCTCGTTACCGTCAGACAATTTTGTTTTCATGGGAATGCTCTCTCGAACGTAAAGGGACAAGAAGTTGGCTTTAGACAATATAGGAGTGACATAATATATGAATTATGTTAACATGTTTACAAAAGTTCAATTAGAGTATGTAAAACTATAATTTGTGTAGAATTCTTAGTTGTTTTCATCAGTATGAATTTCAACTTATAGATTTCGTTGGTTTCTTGCAGTGGCAGTACCACTAGTTATAATGCACATAGAGCTCCCTTTTCAACAATAAGAAATACAATTATATCCACTGCTCTTTAGGTAGTATTAATTAAAGGTAGCACAGTTTGAGATATATATATATATATATATATATATATAAAATATAACGATAACATTTCGTACAGAAGCATTTACTGAGATGCATAAGTTTATATTCTATTAAAATCTCAAAAGGACTCGTTGCTTTCTGGCCACCTCGGTAATTGATAACTCACTGACAGGTCGCCATTACACTGCTGTCTGCACACTCGTTACAAATTGTCCTCTCTGTGCGCGCAACCCAGAAGCACTGCGTCATTGGCGTCATTGCCCAAGAGAGTGCAGAATATTTCGCTCACACGTCCGTTTATCCTCAAGTTTTACGTCAGTACTATACCTAGTTCATTATACGTAGGCCAGAAATCCCGACCCCAACCTCGAAAAGGGCTAAAATAATTGAACTGTAACATCTACCATTTGGGAAGAATCGGTCAGGGAATAGGTGTGGACATTCACAACCCATTTACTCTAGCCCTTTTTGAGGGTTTAGGGGTCACGATTACTGGCTTACTTATGCTGAACGGACTATATATATTTTGGCCTACATTTATTTTTTGATAGGCAATGTTAGTTTAGGTTTTTTCTTTTGTTTTAAGGTATACAATATATCTTAGCCTACATTTTTTCTGATAGGCAATGTTAGTGTTTTGTTGTTGTTTTTTAGGTCACGATCAGATCTGATAAATAATAGGTTATCGAATGTGTGGGTAAGATTAGATCACCTAAGGCATATGCTATAGTAAAGTTAAATTATATATTTTTCTTTAGGCTTGATTAAGTTATAGGTTACTCTTGGTTATGTTTGGTTTTTGTTTCCGTCGCCACCTTTCTGTAGAAGCATGGTAATATTTCATTTTGTGTCTTTTAAATTGGCCTCAGATATCCTGGAAATCAATACAGAAAACAAGAACAAGAAATGCAATATGACGACATTTATCGTATATCTGTACCCCATAGGATTCTAAATTATACATCCAATTTGACGGAATTTTGGCGTATCTCTGTTCCCCATAGGACCTTTAAATTATACATGAAATTTGACAGAATCGCTTGTGTCTCTCTACCCCACAGGATCTTCAAGTTATACATACAATATGAAGGAATATGTCGTATATCTGTACCCAATAGGATATAAATATACATACAATTTGATAGACTAGGTAGTGTCTCTGTACCCCATAGGATCTCCAGTCTTCACCCCAGCTAAGCAACAGCGGATGCAACAATTTAATAATTTATTCTTCTATTCGTCCATTTTCTTCTTCGTTGGTCCGGAGAGACTCATATGCTGCACCTTGCAAGGGATGGCTTGGAGGGTTGGTCGGATAACTTGATAATAGGTCGGTTGGTTCCGGAGTAGGTCGGGTGCGATTGGAGTTGTTTAGGTATTTTTGGAGTTGGCTGAATGTCTCTTGAGTTGGTCGGGTGGTTATGGAGTTGGTTTGGTGGTTTTGGAGTTAGTTGGGAGATATTGTAGTTAGTTGGGTGGTATTGGAGTTGGTCGGGTGGTTTTATAGTGGGTCAGTTGGTTTTGGAGTTGCTTGGGTGGTTTTGGAGTAGGCTGGATGTCTTTGGAGTTGGTCGAGTGCTTTTGGAGATGGTCGGGTGGTTATGGACTTGGTTAGGTGGTTTTGAAGTTGTTCGGGTACTTTAGTAGTTGGTTGACTTTATTAAAATTTGATCGAATGGATTTGGGAAGGTTTGATATTGGCTAGGTGCCTTTGGAATTGGTCTGGTGGATGTTTGGTTGATCAGTTTTCTACTTGGTAGGTTCGACTGGGCTTGGGTTGGTTAGTAGCTTTGGGGTTGGTCGGGTGGCTTTGTAGTTGTTTGATTTGGTCGGGTGGCTCTGTAGTTGTACAATTTGGTCCGGTGGCTGATTGGGTTGGTCGGGTGGCTTATTGACTGTTTTGTTATGGCTAGCTCTTAGACAGCTTTGGATTGCTGGAGTGAATTTATAGTTGCTATAGTCGATTGGTTCATGGGTGGCTCTGGTATAGGTTAAGTTGGATGGTGGTCCAGTATGGTGGTTCCACCATTGGTCAGATGGGTGAGTGGTTGGTTAGGAGTCTTTGGATTGTTCAGGTCGTTCCGGGGTTACGGAAGTGACTGGTCTGTTGACTCTGTGAAAGTGGTATAGGTTAGTAATTTTTCTTCGTACTATCGTTGTGTAGCGCGTTCTCCCGCAGTAGTGAGCTGGCATCGAACACATGCACCAGAATATTACCACACTATTGTACAGACCTTTAACTATTCAGCCGTCGACTCTCCCCTGGGCAGTAGATGGTGTGAGTCTTCCCACCGACTCGGATACAACAAGTATGAAGAGAGCTCTGATGCTTGACAGATTTATGAGGTTAGCTGCATTAAGGAGAGGGATCTTGGTCACTGTTCTGTTTGACGGTAGGATGGAAGCAAGTTTCCGTGTGCTTGCTGGTGTTAATTGTGACAGATAGCTGCTTGTAATGGACATAGGATTAATTTCCTTCTTCACAATTATAGGATCTTAAAAAATACGTATTCTCTCAAGCAATACTAATATTGGGAATCCCTGCTTCCCATTATATTTCTGCACTGTTTGCGTACAATATGGCTGTTAGACGTATCCATTGAACTCTTAACATATGCCAACGTAATCTTTGTCCTCTTAATAGCCTCACAAGTAGAGCAAGCGATACATGCTTCCTGTTTTAATACGATTACAGACTGAATGGAGAGGTGGTCTAAAAAGACCTTTTAATGCAATTTAGCTATATAAAGCAATAAACTTAAAGTTTCCGTTATGATGTAATTACAGAAAACATAGCCATACCTACTGGAAAACTCTTAATACAGCATACAGCTATAGATCTATTTAGCAGTAGAGTTATAAATATTTTTTTCCAATGACAGGCAAAAGGTTAACTTTTAAGAACAGAGCATCCGTGTACATTTGTTTTACAGAGCCATAAAGTGATTTGTGATTCTCGTTACGATATAATTACAGAAAGGAGGTAGACGCCCATTAGAAAAACAAAAAAATCCTTACTACAACACTCTATTTGTGGAGGTAGAGTGATTAATGATTCTCGTAGTGATGTAATTGTAAAAACGAGTAAAAAATTATTAACACTTTATATTAGAACGTTTATCGATAGAGTGATTCATGATTCTCGTAGTGATGAAATGATGAAAAACTAGGTAGAGATCATTAACTCTTATTACTATAGCGTTTATCTACAGTGATTTGTGATGCTCGTAGTTTTGTAATTATATAAAACTAGGTAGAGCTCATTAACACTTACTACTAGAACATTTATCTATAGTGTGATTTATGATGATCGTGATGGTGTATTTATAGAAACAAGACAGACTTACTACTATAATGTTTATCTATAGTCATTTATGATTCTCGTAGCAATGAAATAAACAAAAAAACGAGGTAGAGATCATTAAAACTTACAGCTAAAACATTTATCTATATAGTGATATATAATGCTCGTAGCGATGTAATTCTAAAAACGAGGTAGAGATTCTTAAAACTTACTAGAACATTTATCTATATAGAGTGATTTGTGATTCTCGTCATGATGCAATTACTGAAAGGAGGCAAGGGGTGCTTAACAGGGAAAAAATGAACATACACACACACCCACACACACACACACTTCGTAAAACAGCATTTAGTCATAGAGCGTGCACAAGTAATCAACGCCTCGTTCTGCATGGTGGCAAGGAACAGCTGATAAACTTAAGGGGGTCACCGTTTTTTTTGTATCATTCTCTCCTTTTCTCTCTTTCCCTGGCTTGTATCCATTCGGCCCCATTCAGCCAACTGTTTTAAGACGTTTATCCCCATCCAGGTGTCGATTTCTTCCTGGCGAGCGATAGCGAGCCAGCATTGTATGGAGAAATCCGGCTTCGCCGGAGAAATTTTTCTATCGAAAAATTTGCAAATTTAGCTTGCTGTCAAAACAAAAAAATATATACTGTATATGCTGGATCGCTACCGCTCGCCAGGAAAATATTGACACCTGGATGGGGTAAACGTCTTAAAACAGTAGGGTGAATGAGACAGAATGGATACAAGCCAATGAGAGAGGGAGAGAAAGAGAAAACAAGCGAGGTGGGCTCCCTTGAGACTGTGCAGTAAACACCCCTCATCCTCACCACCTCCAATAATTCACATCCTCACCTCGTACGGACAATACGTTTTTGAATCATCATCTCCTTCACTCATTTCCTCTGATCATTTTAACCCCTTCAGCACCATGACGTAATTTTCATCATATTGTGGTTACCATTAGACGATTATCTTTAGTTTATAATGAACCTATATGAATGAAATGGGTAAATGCAATCTCAATAAACACTCTTAGTAATCAACTTTTTATTAATTTCACCCCAACACCAAACACCTCCAATTAAATTAATGAAAGCAACAAAGGTCCTTCTTAAACTGCATAAAATCATTTAATTTTTGCCAGAATCAAAGTTAAAAAGACGTCATGGTGGTGAAGGTTTTAAGGGGAGATCTCCACTTGAGGGATTTTTTTCTTGACCCCTTTCTCCCTCATGTTTAACCCCATTGCTTTTGATATTATAAAACGTTCGCCCCATTAGTTTAGCGATTTTAAGAACTTTCACCTCATATTAAGACCTTTCGTGCCATTCAGGTGTTGATTTTATCCTGGCGAGCGATAGCGAGCCTGTAATTTAAGAGGAACCGGCCTTTGGCCGGGACATTTTTCTACCGAAAAATGTACAAATTTATCTTGAAAGGGACTCAAGGGGGTGTAATTTTAAGCTTGATGGTGGTATAGGGAACAAACTAAATACCTCCCCTTAAACCCATTACCTTGCCAGTATCTTTCCTTGGTAGCGTAATGGTTAGTACGCTGAATTTCGGTGTGAGTATCCTAGGTTTCGAATCCTTGGAGTACCACATAATTCATTAGTTTCATTGATTTCATAGATTAGGTATATTTGTGAGTTAATTGGTGGGTTGGTGATGATATGAATACATCGTCACCACATTCACTCTTATTTTTGCGCCACAGCTGCTGCCTTATAAGAAACCAGCCGCCTACAAACATGTATTCACATTCAACAATAGATGTTTATAATTATTAAAGGATGCAAGAATCCCACTATGTTGCCAGAATATTTTACCGGAACAGTAAACCACTGAGAATCTTGAGGCAAAGCTGGTACTGGAATTTGTTGATTTGTCTACTGTTCATCATCTACTCGGATTCACTAGCTCTGTGGATATTAAAACTAACTCATTTTTGCTCTCCTAATCGTAATTGTGTTTGTTTTCCTCTATCGCACTCTATTTGCATAATTTTCTTCAATGCCTGGGACCTTCTGTTTGTGTATAGGGTCATAGGTTATCCAACCAATGTGGCTTACACTTTTTCATAGCGCTACAATAATACAAAATAAATGAATAAATAAATAAATAAAATACAAACTATAAACAAAAGTGAAAAATATATATACTACTACTAATATATATACTACTACTAATATATATACTACTACTAATATATATACTACTACTAATATATATACTACTACTAATATATATACTACTACTAATATATATACTACTACTAATATATATACTATTTAAGTGATCATGTGACTTTGGCTTGTAGTGCCTGACGCAGCTACTAAGGTATATATTTGTATCGCCCAAGATCTCCGATAAACGCCAGCAGTTAACTTAAGAGACACACACACTATACTAAGCCATGGTTGAGGGGCTGTGACGTATTGGCCATCAGAGTAATGTCTGCAAGATCCTCCGCGTGCTATTAATTTGTCGCGGGGTGGAGTCAAACGACCACTATTTTCCGGCTATTTTCGATTGGTAGTCTAAAACGTTAAGGGAGCCCACCTCGCTTTGTTTTCTCTTTCTCTCCCTCTCTCTTTGGCTTGTAGCCATTCGGCCCCATTTAGCCTACTGTTTTAAG
The DNA here is from genome assembly GCA_032716605.1 of Paralithodes platypus. Taxonomy (NCBI): domain Eukaryota; kingdom Metazoa; phylum Arthropoda; class Malacostraca; order Decapoda; family Lithodidae; genus Paralithodes; species Paralithodes platypus. Next base: position 62,103,046 of record CM064482.1, read on the forward strand.
ACGTTTACCCCCATCCTGATGTCAATATTTTCCTGGCGAGCGGGAGCGAACCAGCATATATATATATTTGTTTTGACAGCAAGCTGAATTTGTAAATTTTTCGATAGAAAAATGTCTCCGGCGAAGCCAGATTTCTCCATACAATGCTGGCTCGCTCTCGCTCGCCAGGAAGAAATCGACACCTGGAGGGGGATAAACGTCTTAAAACAGCCAGGGAAAGAGAGAAAAGGAGAGAAAGATAAAAAGGCCGGTGACCCCCCTTAAAGTTTTAGCACATAAAATCGTGGTCATGTGCTGAAACTTTTACTGTCTTGGTGGTGTAATGGTTAAAGTGTTCATGCTCTGTATGTGGTGCCCCAGCTTCGAAACCCAGGAGGATCACATGCTTTCAGTAATTTCATTTGGGTATGATTGATGTTTGGAGTTAAATCAGTTTGGCTTATTAAAATTTCTGGCCTACCTATAATGAATGGACTATAGTCATCGTAAACAATAAATCCGTGATAATCGAGATAGTCTTTAAAAATCAAACCATCACCGTTCTCAGGCTCAGGGCTTTTTTCCCGGCACGACCTACCACTCAGCAGGGTGAAAATAACCCGTCATTACCCCGGAGTGAGGAATGTCAGGGGGCTCACCTATCGACTGGGCCTACACGGGCTCACGATCTGCGGGGAGGCGGCGGCTGTGTAGAGGGGTTTGTGTATGGGGAGAGTTGTATGTTCGTTTGACCTTCTACGTTAATTTTGTGTTTTGTTGGTCGTATGCTTTGTACAGTCGAGGTATTAAGGGGAGATTTTTAGTGCGTTTTTTAGACTTCCATCAAGCTTGAAATTACACCCTCTTTGATCCTCTTTCAAGATAAATTTGTAAATTTTTCGGTAGAAAAATTTCCCGATCGAAGGCCGGTTCCTCTTAAATTACAGGCTCGCTATCGCTCGCCAGGAAAAAATTGACACCTAAATGGCACGAAAGGTCTTAAAAGTGACATAAATGGGGCGAAAGTTCTGAAAATCGTCAAACTAATGGGGCGAACGTCTTAAAATCTCAAAAACAATGGGGCTAAACATGAGGGAGAAGGAAGTTCGAAAAAAAATCCCTCAAGTGGAAACCTCCCCTTAAGTCGTGGTCCTCCTTTACAACATTGACCCTCTCATTTCTCTAGAATTGGGAATGTCGGGGCTCACCTATCGATTCACGATCTTTGGGGAGGCGGCGGCTGTGTAGAGGGTTTTGTGTATGGGGAGAGTTGTGTGTTCGTTTGACCTTCTACATCAATTTGGTGTTCTACTGGTCTTCTACTTTTGTGTTCTACTGGCCTTCTACCTTTGTGTTCTGCTGGCCTATAATTGTGTACAGTCGAGGTATAAAGTCTTGTTCCATCTGCACAACTCTAACTCGCGTATTTCCCTAGTGTGATGTATGTCAGGGCTCACCTATCGACTGGGGTCTACGATCTGCGGGGAGGCGGCGGCTGTATATAGGATCTTTTGTATGGGGAAAGTTGTGAGTTTATTTTGGATTTCTAGATTAGCTTTGTATCCTGTTGGTCTTTAGTTTTGTGCAGTAGAGTTATAAATTCGTGGTCCTCCTTTACAACTTTGACTCGCTATGTTACCTTAGAGTTATGAATGTGGGGGCTCACCTATCAGGCTCACGTTTTTTAAGGGGAGATGGGCTGTTTTTGGGGGGAGCCCCTTCTCCCTCACGTTTAGCTCCATTAGCTTTAAGATGTTATGAAGTTTTTCCATTAGTTTGGCGATTTTCAGACCTTTCACCCCATTTTCTTGTCAATATTAAGACCTTTCGTGCCAATTAAGTGTATTATTTTCCTAGCGAGCGATAGCGGGCCTGTAGTTTTAGGAGAAACCGGCCTAATTTTTCTACCGAAAACTTTACAAATATATCTTGAAAAGGAGTTTGATGGAGGTCTAGGGAGGAAAGTAGTAAAATAATAAATATATGAACAAATCGACCAAAAAAGTGAACTATTCCCCCTTAAGGAAGAGGGGACTGTAGAGGATTCTGTATGGGGTGAGTTGTGTAGACCTGTTGGCCTTCTAGTTTTGTATAGTCGATGTTGAAAGTCTTGTTGCATCTTTATTTTTACTGACGAGTGAGAAATATCAGGGCTCACCTACTGTATGCTTAGGTTGCATGTTGTTGGGTTTGTTTGTTGTTAAAGTTGTATGGAGTGTATGTGTGTTTTGCCAGCATAGTTTGTTTTATATCTATTAAATCATGAGGTACATTCTTTATACTTGTTGTTACATTGCTTGTGTTTGTTTGTGTGGTGTGTGGAGGAGTAAGTGTTTGTTGTGTGGTGTGTGGAGGAGTAAGTGTAGGTTGTGTGGTTTGTGGAGGAGTAAATGTTTGTTGTGTGGTGTGTGGAGGAGTAAGTGTAGGTTGTGTGGTGTGTGGAGGAGTAAGTGTTTGTTGTGTGGTGTGTGGAGGAGTAAGTGTAGGTTGTGTGGTGTGTGGAGGAGTAAGTGTAGGTTGTGTGGTGTGTGGAGGAGTAAGTGTTTGTGTTGTGGTGTGTGGAGGAGTAAGTGTAGGTTGTGTGGTTTGTGGAGGAGTAAGTGTTTGTTGTGTGGTGTGTGGAGGAGTAAGTGTAGGTTGTGTGGTTTGGGGAGGAGTAAGTGTTTGTGTGGTGTGTGGAGGAGTAAGTGTAGGTTGTGTGGTGTGTGGAGGAGTAAGTGTAGGAGTAAGTGTAGGTTGTGTGGTGTGTGGAGGAGTAAGTGTTTGTTGTGTGGTGTGTGGAGGAGTAAGTGTAGGTTGTGTGGTGTGTGGAGGAGTAAGTGTAGGTTGTGTGGTTTGTGGAGGAGTAAGTGTTTGTTGTGTGGTGTGTGGAGGAGTAAGTGTAGGTTGTGTGGTTTGGGGAGGAGTAAGTGTTTGTTTGTGTGGTGTGTGGAGGAGTAAGTGTAGGTTGTGTGGTGTTTGGGTTGCTAGTTTAAGTTTAAAAATGGTGTGATTGTTTTGCCAGATTAGTTTGTAATATAAGTAATTAAATCAAGATGTCCAGTTCCTTTTCACTTGCTGTGTTTCTGTCCCATACCTCGAGTGTATAATATGCAGTATATTGTTTATGTAGGTGCTATGTTGCATAACTACCCTGGGTTATGTCCTAGCTTACCTGCCAGTGCTGTACAGTTGCCTGCTAATATTCTAAACACTCATTCGAACTCGGCGTTAGTGTTTTGCAATTAAGGTAAATATGATCATCAACACGCCATTTAATGGGTCCTTAACTCTTACACTACTGGTGACGTCACTTTTATTTGATTTCAGGTGCATTTAGACCATCTTATGAAGCTTGAGAAGGATATATGATAACTAAAAGAATTAACTGAGATAGTCTTTAGCCTTATAATTGATTGTCACACCCTTCCTAAGCTGAATAAAATCGTCAAATAGTTACAAGAATATAATGGAAATGTCGTCACCGGTATTGAAAGATTTGTGCAGTTGTAATGTCCAATCATCACTGAACACAAAATAATATAGCGGAAACTGTGTTACTGGAACCAAACATATTTCATAGAACCGTGCATGCAGTTCACACGGTATTGTTCTTCGGTTACCTGTACAGCAGATAGTAAGCATATAAAAGGTTGTGAAGATACTATATATATATATATTTTTTTTTTTTTTTTTTTGCGCCAAGTGATGGTAAGTTGAATCCCTTAGCAACTGATTTATCGATTCTTAATGGAAAAATATTAACCTACTGTGTCTGCATCTATGAAATAAATACCAGCCCATTTCGCTCTAACATATTCTCAATAACTAAGAAATGAAGATGAAGAGCTGGAAATTTATCGTCAGCTGGAACAACAACAGACTATAGTTGGGGTATACAACATGGCGACTGTTAAGAAGTAGTTGGTGAAACACTGGTCTAACGCCATTCTTACGGCACTGCCATACAAAGGTTGGCTCTCTCTCTCTCTCTCTCTCTCTCTCTCTCTCTCTCTCTCTCTCTCTCTCTCTCTCTCTCTCTCTCTCTCTCTCTCTCTCTCTCTCTCTCTCTCTCTCTCTCTCTCTCTCTCTCTCTCTCTCGTAATGTGCAAGTTGTTGTCACGTTTTCCTTGATTTTGGCTCTCGTATCACTTTTGACAACCTTAAGGGGGACACTTGTCACAGGCAATTTTGCATTTTATCTCCTTCATGCACCTAGAACACAAAAATACTGCACATGGCCAACACAGAGACATATTGTGCCTAATTGTAACTGAATTATCGTATCACTAACAATTATTTTCTTAAATAATACTGCACATGGCCAAGACAGAGACATGCTATGGCTAATTGTAACTGAATTATCGTATCACTAACAATTATTGTATCAACATTTGGTATTGTCTACCTGCATCCTGTTTATGAGGCGGTAAATAAAGGTTATTACGTCAGGTCAAGTCCCGCCCACGCCCATTTGCTTAATGCCTTTTTAAACATCATCGCCGAAGTCTTCCCCCTCGTCTAGTAGTGACAGCTGGAGAGGAATGTTCTGGGCTGTCTGTTGAAAGATTGACACTCTAGTTGATGAAGTGGGGTGCCCTACTGACAATCTGTTTTAAACCCTTTCAATTCGATGGAGAGTTGTCTATTCTTGAGCTACTGCCAGGCGAATATATTTAGATAAGGAAGGCCTCTAGAAAACCAAAGAGTTAAACGTTATTATGAGGAAGGTGTTGTATTAAGGACATTTATTCTAATATCAAGACATTGTTTTATAATAGGTTTGTATGCATAATAGAAATAGGACTACAATTTTCTTTTCTTAAATGTCCACACACACTGCTTTAAATGTGCTACTTATCCAGCGTTAAGTAAATATAACAGTAAAGCAAGAAACGTGTTTGTTTTAAGCAAGATATTTTTATTTATTTATTTTTTATTTTTTTAAAGAGACAATGAACGGAGGAAGGAAAAACACAGATAAAACAAAACAAAGGGTAAACGATGTTAACCCATGATGGACCTAATTAGCACTAGTTCATTTCACCATAGTACTACAAATCTGCTATAATCTAGTAGTTTGTAATTCGGTTATTGCTTGCTAGTTTAACTTATTGCCTTTAACGCAATTTCTAGACTGTAACGTATACTGCAATATTATGGCTATCGTTCGTCGTTAATGTGATATAAATTACCGTCATATACTGTACATACTTAAAACTCTACATTTTAAGTATATTACAGACTTCTTCAAATCAAAGTTTATACATTAATCCGCCTTCGCAATATTATCGAAATTCATCACTCCTTTTTATGATCTGTGTTGTATACATAAACTACATATTTATTGTATTCTAAATTGCTTAATATAGGTTTTACATTAAACCGACATATTAACCTTGACAAATTCAATCACTCCTTTTTATGAATTGTGTTGTAATGACCTTAAGCAGTTCCCAAAATCACTGCCATTCTAGCCTCGCCTCCTTAATAGCCTACCCAGGGTAATTGTGGGTGAGGTTGAAGGCCACGCACTGTCATAGCTCGGTGGAGGTTGGGGGAGGAGGAGGGGGCTGGTAAATGCGGATGCTGAGGTAATAAGCGGAATAATGGTGGACAGAACGCAGAGATTGTATGTGTTTCTCTGAACGATCCGGGTTTTATGTGTTACTCTGAACGATCCGGGTTTTATGTGTTACTCTGAACGATCCGGGTTTTATGTGTTACTCTGAACGATCCGGGTTTTTACTATTCTATTATATTCTATATAATCAGACCCAATCCTCACTTTTCCTATTTTCTTTTCTTCTTTACCTTTATTTTATTTTGTTTTACTTTATTTTTTTATTTTGTATTATTATTATATATTTTTTTTTTTTTGGGGGGGCGACACAAGACAGAGCCAGAATAGGGATAACACAACAGAAAACAATGAACATACAAACACAAAATACAAATTCACATCATTATAGCTTTGTCTCAACGGGTTTTTCTTAGTTTGTGAAATCATTATAGCTCTGTCTCTTGATGACAGTAGACTTATAGGAATAAAATGTTAGCAAAATGATGACCAACGATTTGATTTGAACTGTGTATGTATCGCTAAAGTATATTTAAGATAACCTGGCAGAAAATGGTAATGTTGCCTTTCTGTAATTCCTAGGCTGCCTTTCTAAACTGCTCGTGCACCTTTATTTGATATAATGTACACAAAAGCAGCATTGCCAATTCCTGCTAGGTTACCCTGAATACACTATACTATGACAAATGGCTTATATTTGTATGTATGAAGTATACATGAGCTGATAGATAGCAGAAACTAGCTTTTATGCCTACATACAGTTGTAAAAATGAACGGAGAAGACATGAGACGGTAAAATTGATAACATATTCAAACAAAATTTCATAGTTTATGAAAGTACCTATCTTCATTTGTGTAAAGTACTTGTTTGCATGTTGAACTACACGTGTGAAGCTGCTCAGTTAAGGGGAGGGTTTTAGTTTGGTCCCTAGATATCCTTCAAGCTTAAGATTACACCCCCTTGAGCCCCTTTCAAGATAAATGTGTAAATTTTTCGGTAGAAAAATGTCCCGGCTGAAAGCCGGTTCCTCTTAAATTACAGGCTCGCTATCGCTCGCCAGGATAAAATCGACACCTAAATGGCACGAAAGGTCTTAAAATTGACAGAAATAGGTTGAAAGTTCTTAAAATCGTCAAAATAACGGGGCAAACGTCTTAAAATTAGAAAACAATGGGGCTAAACATGAGGGAGAAAGGAGTCAAGAAAAAAATCCCTCGAGTGGAAATCTCCCCTTAAGAAAAATGGTCGGGGAGTTTATGATGAAGAGTTAGGCCTAAATGGTGTGGATATGGGGGTTGCGGTGCAGGAGATAGTGGGGAGTATGGATGTGTGTGTGTGTGTGTGTGTGTGTGTGTGTGTGTGTGTGTGTGTGTGTGTGTGTGTGTGTGTGTGTGTGTGTGTGTGTGTGTGTGTGTGTGTGTGTGTGTGTGTATATATGTGGGTGTGTGTGTGTGTGTGTGTGTGTGTGTGTGTGTATGTGGGTGTGTGTGTGTGTGTGTGTGTGTGTGTATGTGTGTGTGTGTGTGTGTGTGTGTGTGTGTGTGTGTGTGTGTGTGTATATATGTGGGTGTGTGTGTGTGTGTGTGTGTGTGTGGGTGTGTGTGGGTGTGTGTGTGTGTGTTTTTTGTATAAATGTGTGTGTGTGTATGTTTGTATAAATGTGTGTGTGTGTGTTTGGATGTATGTGTGTGTGGGTGGGTGAGTGTGAATGCTTTAAATGTATGACAGGCGTGTTTGTGATGGTGATAATGTGTTTGTGTAAGTATAACCTATTGGCTTACGTGTTTATAATTATACTGTATACGGTATGTGGAGATATTACCAACGTGAGTACATAGTCACCTTGTATGTGTCCATCTGACGGTAAATTACTATGTCTTCAGCTTGATTACTTCACTATTATGTAGTTTTTGTAGCGAAATTGTTTAATTATGAAAACTAGGCACTAAAATGAAGCCGAGCCATAGTACTTTAGTATATTTCCGTTAGTTGTAGAGAAATATGTTGTTAAGGAATTCAATTTACCGTCAGATGAAATGAAACAGAGTATAGTGTGTGTGTGTGCCAGCATGTGCGGATATATTACAAGCCCGTGTATCAATGTGTGCAGAGATATTACAAGCCCGTGTATCAATGTGTGCGGAGATATTACAAGCCCGTGTATCAATGTGTGCGGAGATATTACAAGCCCGTGTATCAATGTGTGCAGAGATATTACAAGCCCGTGTATCAATGTGTGCAGAGATATTACAAGCCCGTGTATCAATGTGTGCGGAGATATTACAAGCCCGTGTATCAATGTGTGCAGAGATATTACAAGCCCGTGTATCAATGTGTGCAGAGATATTACAAGCCCGTGTATCAATGTGTGCGGAGATATTACAAGCCCGTGTATCAATGTGTGCAGAGATATTACAAGCCCGTGTATCAATGTGTGCAGAGATATTACAAGCCCGTGTATCAATGTGTGCGGAGATATTACAAGCCCGTGTATCAATGTGTGCAGAGATATTACAAGCCCGTGTATCAATGTGTGCGGAGATATTACAAGCCCGTGTATCAATGTGTGCGGAGATATTACAAGCCCGTGTATCAATGTGTGCAGAGATATTACAAGCCCGTGTATCAATGTGTGCGGAGATATTACAAGCCCGTGTATCAATATGTGCAGAGATATTACAAGCCCGTGTATCAATGTGTGCGGAGATATTACAAGCCCGTGTATCAATGTGTGCAGAGATATTACAAGCCCGTGTATCAATGTGTGCGGAGATATTACAAGCCCGTGTATCAATATGTGCAGAGATATTACAAGCCCGTGTATCAATGTGTGCAGAGATATTACAAGCGTGTGTATCAATGTGTGCAGAGATTTTACAAGCCCGTGTATCAATGTGTGCGGAGATATTACAAGCCCGTGTATCAATGTGTGCGGAGATATTACAAGCCCGTGTATCAATGTGTGCAGAGATATTACAAGCGTGTGTACTATAGTGCCACGCGCCAGAACCCGTCATGATGAGGGTGGATTCCCCTCCCCCCTATGTACACCATCCTCCCTTCTCCATGTACATCCCCTCCCCTCCGTGTACACCGTCCCGCCCTGCTACATCACGCAACGACGCCCGCACACTCCAGCACGGTACAGTAGTAACATAAAGTTCACCTCTTAATTTACAGTCTCGTCAGAATTCATGCGCTAGATGGAGAATGTTGCCTCTAAATCAAAGTAAATACCTAGCGGGTAAGTAGCTAAATTGGCAACATTGCACACGGCTTCACTTCCGACAACTTGACGGCGATACCATAATGTGTATTGAGGGATCATCCTTTACAACGGCACCTCATAGCTACTTTCTACTTTTCCTGTTTTGTTCTGAAGAGTGTAGAGAGGGGAGAAGGGGTGTTGGAGAGAGAGGAAGCTGTTGGAGTGGCTTTGTCTGACAGGGAGGAATGGATGGCAGTCTTGATGGTTCTATAAGAGAGGGTTGTACTGATCGACATAATATCACGACACGAGTACTGGAAGGGAAGGTTATCACTTAAGGGGGAATGGTTGGGTTTTCTGCCCCTTCGTATCATGCTTTTCATAATCAAGCTTGAAATATGTTATTATTTCGTCAATTTTCGATTAAACAGTCCTTAATGCTGGTATTTTATTACCTAACGAATCTATATTTATGGAAGCCTTATGAAAGCCTTCCAGATAATTTCCAAAATATGTGTTCAATGTTCAGATAACCACGAAAGTATTGCATATTTGAAATGCTGTAGTATATATGGCCAACTAAAACCACTAACGTCCAAACATTTCCTTGCAAGCCTCATGTTATGATCCATCTCTCCCTCTTAATTCTGTGTTTATATAAGCGTGAAGTATGTCTTCGCTGAGTTTTCTGTGTAGTGTTATCATATCTTTCATCAGATTTCGAGCTACCCCCACACTTGTTTTTGCACACTACTAAGTCTGCAATCTTTCCCTTGCTATACAAACCAATGTTTATTTTAGTATGATAATTTGGTTGCCTCAGTTTGATGCATTTTTTGCCTCATTTTTTGTTTTTTATCGTGGTCTTTTTGTGTAATAGCATAACCCCATTTATTGCAACCTCTATAATGTTTATCTAAGATTGATGTATTTTGTTTTGTCGTAGTCTTTTATATACTATCATAACCACATTTATTGCTGCCTCTAACCATGTCCTAGATACTTTCCATAACACACAAGCCAATTTATGTAAGCTTGACGTCTGTATTAAGGGGGGTCAACTGTTTTTTTTCTCTCATTTTCAATTTCTCTCTTTCTCTGGCTTGTATCCATTCGACCCCATTCAGCCTACTGTGTTAAGACGTTTATACCCATCCAGGTGTCGATATCTACTTGGCGAGCGATAGCGAGCCAGCATTATATGGAGAAATCCGGCTTCGCCGGAGAAATTTTTCTATCGAAAAATGTACAAATTTAGCCTGCTGTCAAAACATATTATATAATATGCTGGGTCGCTACCGCTCGCCAGGAAAAAATCGACACTTGGATGGGGCTAAACGTCTTAAAACAGTAGGCTGAATGTGGCCGAATGGATACAACTCAGGGAGAGAGAAAAAAAAAACGAGGTGGGCTCCCTTAAGTGTATTTGCCCTCTTTTATCCAGTACTACACCTTTTATCCAATACTTATCCTTGTTTCTTTTACATTCTAGCTATTTTCACATAGTTCCTTGCAACACCCTAGTCTTTGCAACACCCTAGTCTTTAATCTTTCTCTTGCTAACAAACCCGTGTTTATATAAGCTTGATGTCTGTTTTCGCTACCTCCCTTACACCACCCCTCTCCCTCCTACCAATCTTTCCTCCCCACTTCAGCCAACCCTACTGCTACACCTCCTTCTCCCCTTCTTCCTCCTCCTCCTTCTTCTGTTCTTCCTCTTTCTTCTTATCTTCTTCCTCCTCTTCCTTCTTCTCTGAGGCCTTCCTTATCTTCCCTCTCCTCCTCTTCCCCTCCTCCTTCTCTTTCTCCTCCTCCTTCTCTTTCTCCTCCTATCTTCTTCCCCCTCCTATCTTCTCCCTCCCCAATATCTTCTATCTTATTCCTCCTCCTATCCTCTTCCTCCCCATATCCTCTTCCTCATCCTACCTTCTTCCTCCCCATTTCTTCTTCCTCTGCATCCTCCTCCTGTATTCTTCCTTCGATCTCCTCCTCTTCCTCCTCATATCATCTTCCTCCTATCTTCTCCATCTTCTTCCTATCCTCTTCTTCCCCAAATCTTCCTCCTCCTATCCTCTTCCTCTTCTTACCTTCTTCCTCCTCGTATCTTCCTCCTCTTACCTTCTTCCTCCTCACATCTTCCTCTTCCTCCTCTTCTCCAAATCTTCCTCCTCCTCTTATCTCCCTCCTCCTCCTCCTCTCTACTTCCTTCCCAATATCTTTCTCCTTCTATTTGCTTCTTCTCCATATCTTCCTCCTCCTCAATTTACCTTTCTCCTCATCTTCTTCCTCCCCATATCTCCTCTCATATCTTCCTCTTCCTCCTCCTCCCTTTGAGGTGGAGGTGCCGTCGGGTGCGTCTGTCATACCCCGGTGCCAAGTGTCATAGGAGTGTCACCTGTCAGACGCGAACCAGATGGCAGCGCGCTCACTGTCAGGTATTTTTGCTTTATTTGAGCAGGTGTGTCAGACGCGGGACTGTAGCAGCCTCGTCCGCCGCTGTCAGCCGTTTGTGATGGGGAGAGAGAGAGATAGAGAGAGGATATAGATAGATAGATAAATAGATAGATAGATAGATGGATAGTTAGTTAGTTAGTTAGTTAATTCTTTTTCATAAAAGGTTACATGGTAACATTTTACATATATGATAGATAGATAGATAGATAGATAGATGGATAGATAGATAGATAGATAGATAGATAGATAGATAGATAGATAGATAGATAGATAGATAGATAGATAGATAGATAGATAGATAGATAGATAGATAGATAGATAGATAGATATATAGATATATAGATATATATAGAGAGAGAGTGAGAGAGGGGGGGGGGAGAGGAGAGAGAGAGAGAGTGAGAGTAAAAGAGAGGGGGGGGGGGGGGGTAGGGAGTGGCGTGAGAAGGAAGGGAGGAGAGAGGGATGAGAAGGGTTTTGAGGCAAGATGTGAGAGGGAGGAGGAGTGGAGGGAGAGGGAATGAAAACCAGCGAGAGAGAATGGAGAGGAGTGGAGAGGGAATGGAAAGGAGTGAGAGGGAATGGAGAAATGTGGAGAGTGAGAGCAAGGAGTGTGAAGGAATGACCGGGAATGAGGAGTAAGTGTGGAGAAGGAAGACACACCGAGGTAGAAGGGGAAAGGTGATGGGGCGGTGGAGGCCAGAAATGTCAGCACAAAGAGTGAAATTAGAACTTCTCCATTTCGAGACTAGTTATATTATGTAGTCATTATTAATAGAGGAGGTCGAAACTATCAGTAACTCGATAGATGGGCATGACTTAAGCATATTAAGAATATATCATGGACAAATATAATTGATATAGATACATGAATCAGTATAACTTAAATGAGGTCCACTGATTAGGTATAGTGATATACAGTATAAGTGTTAATTAAAATTAATTGCATTTAGTATTTTTTTGTATATGTATGTATGTATATACTCAGGCACAATACCCTATAGCTGGGGGTGGCCGACTCGAGACAGAGCCCGAACAGAAACAAGAATTAAAGTTCCAATTCTTAAGAGTCTGGGACCACTTTCGCGTTCCACGTTTCTCGTCCAATACGTGAATTTTACATGGGGAGGAGTATTCCTAGCCTCCCGCCCTCGAAGTAGGAAAAGTAGTACAGGAAAAAGAGACAGACAGAAACGTCTAAGGTTGAGTAGAGGATGCCAAACCTCACTCTGGACAGGACCAGCCCCTAACATTTAAAAATATATATGATATATTATTCTCCGCAGTTCAGTAGGGCAAGGAGTGGTAGGTAGAGGGAGGTGGTGGTATAGAAAACGAGGTGCCGGGACTGACAGATAGTGATATTCGATGGAGATTGACAGAAGGCCCGTCAATGGGGCCTTGAGAGACGGGGGACGGAGTTGTATGAGGAAGAAACACATGAGACAGAATTGTAGAGCAACTAGAGGTGGACAGGTTGTGACAGTAAGATAGTTGTTATATTAAGAGTGCGTTTCAGTTAAGGGGACGCAGACCGTTTTTCTGGATCCCCTTCTCCCTAATGTTTAGCCCCACTAGTTTTGAGATTATAAGACGTTCGGCCTATTAGTTTGGCGATTTTAACACCTTTTGCCCCATTTCGTTGTCAATGTTAAGACCTTTCAAGCCATTTAGGTGTCGATTTGTTCCTGGCGAGCGATAGCCGGGACATTTTTCTACCGAAAAATTTACAAATTTATCATGAAAGTGGGTTTAGGGAGTGTTTTTCTAAGCTTGATGGAGGTCTAGGGAGGAAACTAAAAAAAATATATATGAATAAATGAATTAATAGACAGACCATACAAACGGTCAGTCCCCCCTGACTGAATGCAGCATCAATGAAGGTAAATGATTGAGGTTGGAGTTGTAGGAGGGAGAAACAGAGGAGACACAATCGTAGAGTAAATAGAGGGGACAGGTTGTGACAGTGAAATAGAGGGGACAGGTTGTGACAGTGAAATGGTTGATATAATTGGAGTTTATTTCAGTTAAGGGGTAGTGGTTATTGTTTTGTCTATATATTTATTTATTTATTATTATTATTATTTTTATTTGTTTTTCTTTAGTTTTTAATATACTTCCAGAACTGAAAAGGGGTAAATACTATCTCGACAAATCACCTGAATCACTTCGGCCCTTCATAAATATAATTACAAAGACGTCAGCGGTACAGAAGGGGTTAATGCGATGCCTACGAAGTCTTTCTTTTAGGATGAGTGCTATGATTAGAAAACAATGGAACCAGGAAGGTGCGACGTAGACTGTTTGCGACAGTAATGAAGATACAGGACAGTACTTACAGATGACTTTACGTTTCACTCGATGCGACTTATTTTTCGACGTAGAGATAATTGAATGAGAAACATATGAGACAGAACTGGGCGAGTAAACAAAGGTGGACATTAACCCTTTCACGCACATATGACCCAGAGGTTGCCAGATTAGCAATACGAAATAGAGTTCTCTCACTCTTATAATTACCTCTCCAAAATTAGTTTTCTGCCCACAGCTAACTCAAAGACAACTGCAGAGGTTGAAGTAACTAAACTAAAGGTTTCTAAATACCCCTGATAATAACAAAGGCTTTAAAGTATCCCCAATAGGCTCACAATCGCGTCATATGTCGGAAAGGGTTAAGACATTACGTTTTATTGAATACAATTTACAATTTGCAATTATTATGTCGGGTTGAATTGTATGAGAATAACAAAATATAAATTGCAGCAAAGTATGACATGGACAATTGGACAGGTTATGAGAGTAAATGTGATTTTTTATCAATTTAATTTATTATAGATAAATTGTTTTGTATATTGATAAACAATTATTTCTTGACCCTACAGTAGATTAATTTACCATTTAGTATAAACCTGATCTTTATATCGTCGAATTGAACTGTTTTCCCTCTTCCTTCTTATGTCTTATGTTCTTTCTCTCGCTGTTCTGCTCACGGGCGTCTCCTTCTACCTGCCATGGTCTTTGTCTCTCTCTCTCCCTCTTACACCAGGACGGACGAGCGGTGGAAGAAACCGGTCACGCCCTTGCTTCCACCTGCTCTTTACCGGAAGCTGACATTCCCACCCACCCAACCTCAGAGGGGAGCAGTATATACCTTCCTTGCTGTGGGCCCAATGAAGCTGGCAGTGGTTGATTTGAGATGGGTTGATTGAGAGATAGGTGATTTACATACATACATACATACATACATACATACATACATACATACATACATACATACATACATACATACATACATACAAGCCTGCTAGTACGCATCTCATCACTGATATTCTTGTTTCTTAACCTTCTCCTCATCTCTTCACTGATATCCTATCTTGCAGTTTGGCACCACACATCCATCTCATCATTTTCATCTCGTTGCGTTCCATTCAATTGATATCTTCCGCTTTGACATTCGTGAGTGGTTCATTGAGAGCCAGTTGGTTGATTTGAGGGTAAGGTGGTTGGTTGAGATGGTTGATTGCAAGGTGAGATAATCATCGTATGCTGTCTTTGATTGTGGGGGGTGTTTCGGATGAGGAGAAAGGGAATTGAAAGAGTGGTTGATTTGAGAATAGATAATTGGAGGATGCATGTTTGATATGAGACAGTATTGTGATTAATTGACCGCTTGCGAGTGTTAGGCTAAGAGTAAGTTGGAGCCGTAAATATTGATATACAAATGAAATGCAATACAAATAATGTAGGTTTCTGATGGATGGAAAGTATGATGAATTTGTTTTTGTGTGTTCATAAATATACTACGACTATTTCAGCTGGTAATTCTACTTAACCTCTTGAGGATTATGACGCATTTTGACTATATGCTGGCTATCATTAGGCGATTGTGTACAGTTTGGGAAGGATCTGTGGGCATTAAAATGGTAAAGACAATAAATTACTGTATTTCGGTCTTTTGCTACTCCTCTCCTAACACACGTCTTAATGGCTCGTCAACCTGACACACGCTTCCGTCACACCCCGCTTGTTGAGGCTAGGAGTGGGAGGGGGGGGGGGGGGGGTGACCGGACCACTCAACCAGTAGACCATTTCAACCACTACATCTCATCCAGCCACTACTGTTAGGTCACTCATCCTGTAGACCATTTCAGCCAGTAAATCTCATCCAATCAGTAGACCATTTCAACCAGTACATATAATTCAACCAGTACTGTTAGGTTAGGGTAGGGTAGTTGATGGTAGGATTGTAATCGGCCCTGGTTGACTTTTTGGTTGAGATCTACCGGTTCAAGTGGTTTGCTGGTTGACGTGTGAGGGACTATAGTCTATTCGCTGTTTTATCTTGAAGGGAGGTGGGGGGGTCTTGGAGGTGTAATTTAAAGCTTGATAGAGGTCTAGGGAAGTTACTAGAATATATATATATATATATATATATATATATATATATATATATATATATATATATATATATATATATATATATATATATATATATAATATACATATAATATTATACATAAATAGACCAACAAAAAACCACTACCCCTTTAGACCGGAATCAGTGTATCCTCCTTCCTGCCTGGCCTGGACTTACCCAATAGAGAAACTTTGCCAAATAGAGATCGGTCAGCTTCTTACCGTGAAGACCTACAATATTTGGAATTCAAGCAAATAGACTAGAATCAATCGAGCGCTTTTTGGTAACTTAGTGGACTTCTATTATTTGTATCGTTGACCTTTTACTCCTGAGGTATCCAGTGTGTTTGTCTTTTTCCTATTGTATGTAGGAGACATAAGGCAGGTTGCCTATCCGAGTGTCTCCCTCAAAGCCAAAAGAGTGACAGAGAGCTAAATTCAAGGGACGTTGGGGTCAAAATGCCTGGTTATTGAGGGAGAGGGTTCCAGAGTCCACTTGTTAAATAGAAGAAAGACTGAGAACATTTGGTATACACATGCCACCAGAATTAAAATCGGAGTATATTTAAATGGCATGCAGATAACTATTGATGCATCATGTGTTCATATACAAGTTTATAACCTGAAGCTCATAATAGGAATGCCTTGCAATTTCAATTGTCTATATACAATAGGGGTTTAATTAACTATATAATTTGCTGTACCCTAATCAAGTTATTTAACTGTACCCTTGTGATCAGTAATAATTAACAGCTCTAACTCACACTTACTGTTTTACTTTAGAATTGCGAATAAATTGAAATGAGTAAAATCCCAAATGTTCTGGTACTACTGTTTCTCATAAGACTGAGGTTGCCAAGGAACAGGTCTGGTTCTCATGCCTCCAGTTGTCCAATTTCCTTTTGTGTATGTAATGTTAGTGTTAATAGTGGGCTTAGAGTAGAAAGGATGAGATACAAAAGGCACATTAAAATTCCTTCAGTAGTTCAGTCTTCTCTACCTTACCATACCTCCCTCCATCCCTCATGACTTTTTTCCTGCCAAGCGATAGCGACTCTGCATTTTAGAATACTTAATATATCTATCGAGAATTGTACAAATGTAGGTTGAAGGAGGGTCTGAGGGGGGTTTGGTGAAGCTTGAAGGGAAGTCTGGGAAGCCGATATATATATTTTTTAAGCCTGAAGAAAGTCTACAGTAGGGAGCAAGGTCAAGAAAACTGCTAAAAATGAACTAATAATAATAATAATAATCTAATAAATATGTAAATATTAAAATATTTATACAATTATCACTGAAAATCCGTCCCTCTCCCATGAAGCAGTGCTTGACGTTGATAATGGTTGTAGTGTTCGGGTCCATGGGGTTCCCGAGGGCTAATAACCGAACAGCATAATTAATTCATCCGGAGTCTGGCCATCCCCACCCCATCCTCCTCTTAACCCTATCCGTACCGGTGACGTCTTTTATATAGTGGGTTGGGGATATTACGAAATGTTTTGTCTTTACCTACATTTAGATTATTTTTATAAAGCTTAGGAACTTTATGTGGTAGCTAAACGGATTGAGATAGTCTAGCCTTTTAATGGGTAGACGTCCTTGCTAAGCTAAATAAAATCGTCAAGTAGTTGCCAGTATATTAAGCAAACGCTGTCGCTGGTGCTGAATGGGTTAAGCCACTGTCACACGATCGCTACTGCCGTCCATTGTCGATGAGTCATTATACATTATTTTCTGGCAATATTTCAGCGCTCCTTTGCATTGGTATTGGAGAGTAGACTTGCGTCGATTATGTTAGTTGGCTGAATTGTGATACAGCTTAGACTTTGAAGCTGCCTAACTACAATTGCCCGGGGAAAAATAAAAAAATACTTTAGGGGGGGGGGGGGATGGTTCACTTTTTGGGCCGATTTTTGCATGTATTAGTAATTTTTCTAGTTTCTTCCCTAGACATCCATCAAATTAGAAAAAAATATATCCATTAGATCCCCCTTCTAGATTAATTTGTAAATTTTTCGGTGGAAAAATGTGGTTCTTCCAACATTACAGGCTCACTATCGTTCGCCAGGGAAATAATCGACACCTAAATAGCACGAAAGGTCTAAATATTGACGAAGAAATGAGACGAAAGGTCTTAAAATTGACTAACTAATGGGGCAAACATCTTATCATCTGAAAACTAATGGGGCTAAACATGAGGGAGAAAGTGGTCCAGAAAACCGGCCCGTCCCTCTTAAAAGGTGTTTGTGTGTTTACGTTAGGGATGTTCGTATGCAACCCAGATGGCAAAGTAAATATAGAGAATCGGAACATTACTGTGTGTATTTGTGTGTGAGGAACTGTGTCACCATATGTAGAGAAGCCTACACGATGTTTGTTTCCATCCCATGATTTCATATATAGAAGTAAAGATAGTATGATTAACTACGAATATAATTTGTTTATATAAATAATATCAATGATTAGAAGATAATATTTGTTTATATAAATAATATCAATGATTAGAAGATTTCACAACTGCGCAACATACTCCCGTCGTAATTCCTTGACTTTGGCCCTGTCACTCTTTCAACTCTCGGGGAGGCACCGGTCACAGGCAGTATTGCCTTTTGTCTCCCTCATCCACATAGACAAAAAAAAAACACACATTCAAACAGTACTATCATTGCGTCCATTCATAACATCACGAAAAACAGAACTTACTTAAAACTGTATAACGCGATCTAACCCAGTTCCAATAAATTAACCCTACACCTCATGCTTGGAGACTCTGATTTATAGAACTTAATTAACCCTACACCTCATGCTTGGAGACTCTGATTTATAGAACTTAATTAACCCTACACCTCATGCTTGGAGACTCTGATTTATAGAACTTAATTAACCCTACACCTCATGCTTGGAGACTCTGATTTATAGAACTTAATTAACCCTACACCTCATGCTTGGAGACTCTGATTTATAGAACTTAATTAACCCTACACCTCATGCTTGGAGACTCTGATTTATAGAACTTAATTAACCCTACACCTCATGCTTGGAGACTCTGATTTATAGAACTTAATTATGCGATCCGTTGATGCAGATCGCCGTGAGTGGTGCTTCCTCTAGGTGGTGATGGACCGCTTCCTATGAGTGGATTATTGGCTTCATTGGTGATGTTCAGATTATAGCCACCGATTTATGAATGGGTGATGGGCGAAGATATAGGACTATTTGTTGGCTTCCTCGACATCCGCAGGCAAAAACGATGTCCCACTTTCGTAAAATCATATTATATTCAACTTTTACCCGTGACTTTATAAGGCCCCTCACGTGTATTGCAATAATGGAAACATCGGTATAGTCAATTAGTGGAAAGTTCTACAACCACCGCTGATACTAAGCTGATACTAAATTTATAATATTAGACATGAGATCTTGTAAGAAGAAGAAAACAAAACATATATATATATATATATATATATATATATATATATATATATATATAAGAGCAGAATAAGGGTTGCAGGATACTGTGTATAAAGTTGTCAAGTGTAACTCCGTCCTTGAGCAGTATTCAATTGGGTAACCTTTCAATAGAGTACACTTCGTAACAGTACATCGTAACGCTACATAATACATTTTTTATATGCATATATGCTAAGGCTCTGGTCACACCCACTTCAACAGACCTTCATCGTGAATAACACAAGTCTTGTATTATGACATTCTAATGCACTGGCCACATCTCCTTGCTAGACAAAATTTATGAATAATGCACAGCACATAAAAGTAAAACTTTAGAGTGCCTTCATATCATATCAGACATATTTTTTGTATGCGGCACAGACATAAGAAAAATGGAAATCTGCTAAAGGCCTACTGGACCACACGAGGCAGATCCCTTCTCCCCTACATGCCTATAGAGTTTTTACCTACACTAAGAACCTTTTCCACTACAAACTATAGCCCCTACACTTCATTAGTCTTACAGCTACCTAAGAACATCTCTCACTACTACATACCGTATAACTATCCCCTACACTTCATCCATCATATAGCTACCTAAGAACATCACCCTCTACAACCTGTATCCCCTACACTTCATCCATCATATAGCTACCTAAGAACATCACCCTCTACAACCTGTATCCTCTACACTTCATCCATCATATAGCTACCTAAGAACATCACCCTCTACAACCTGTATCCCCTACACTTCATCCATCATATAGCTACCTAAGAACATCACCCTCTACAACCTGTATCCCCTACACTTCATCCATCATATAGCTACCTAAGAACATCACCCTCTACAACCTGTATCCCCTACACTTCATCTATCTTGTAGCTACCTAATTTGAAAACGCTGGCGAAACCCCCAAACAAGAAGAATCTATAAATATAACTAACTTACCAATATCGTTCCACAATAAGAGATGTACTATCTATCTATCTATCCAGCTAATCTCTCTTTCTCTCTCTCTCTCTCTCTCTCTCTCTCTCTCTCTCTCTATATATATATATATATATATATATCTATCTATCTATATATCTATCTATCTATCTATCTATCTATCTATCTATCTATCTATCTATCTATCTATCTATCTATCTATCTATCTATCTATCTATCTATCTATCTATCTATCTATCTATCTATCTATCTATCTATCTATCTATCTATCTATCTATCTATCTATCTATCTATCTATCTATCTATCTATCTATACCGGTATAAATCTCTTGCCACACCCCGACGACAAAGACTTCCCGTCCGAGTCCTTGTATCGGCATTACAGTAACCCAGCCGGCAATAATCACGGGCCGCTCCGGAAGCACTCACGGGGGGGGGGGGGTCAGGGGGGGGGGGTATATAAATATTCACCGTCAGGCTTGTTCATACACCCATACACTCCTTCCCACGGTCGAGGACGCCCAGGAAACCTTGAACTAATTCTCAGATGAGAGGATTTTGCTTTGGTCTGATGCTGTATAAGTTGTGATAATTATCGTTTATTTTGGCCAGAAATATATTATGGTTTTACACGTTTAGGATTTTCTGTGTCAAATACATGCAATTCTCTGAACCATTATTAAAACCACTTACATTTGATATTCTGGATTCTGGATTAGATAAGACTTCAGGATAGTCATACTTTAAGGAGGTTAAATCCTTACCTCTGAACTGGATATAGCTATTATCCAATGTACCTTTTCGTTTTCAAATATCCTAAAATATATTTGTCGGAGTTTCTTGATGTGAATACACCTTTTACGAAACCTCCCGGAGTTGACCTATTTTTGCTTATGATTATAGACTCTCCTGCCCTTTCTCTCCTCCTCTTATGCCCATTCCGTATCCTTCACCCTTGTCTCAATTATCTGTATTAATATTCAACTAATTAGCTTAAGCTATTAAGTAATTTCCAATAACCTTTGTTGATTACATGGAACACCACACCGCAACACGGTGTTGGAAGGAAACTAGGAATTGTTGACGTGAATGAGATACCATTCCATTCATTATAGGCCAGAAATCGTGACCCCTAACCACTGTAATTTAAGAAGGGCTGGAGCAAAATGGCCTGTCAATTTCCACACCTATTTCCTGGCCGACTCTACCCAAATGATAGATATATTAGCTCGTTTACTCTAGTATTCGTTTAGTTATAGAGGTTAGTGGTCAAGATGCCTGGCCTAATTATAATGAATGGTCTATAGTTCTATGGAATACTCAAGTTACACTCCATCTGAACGAGTATTATCCAGTGGCATGTTTACCGATATTCCCCCTTAAGGGCTAGTGGCTGATTTGTTTTAGTCTATTCATTGATATATTTCTTAGTTTCCTCGCTAGACCTTCATGAAGCTTAGACAAACACCCCTGGACCCCCTTCAAGATAATGTTGTACATTTTTCGGTAGAAAAATGTCCAGGCCAAAGACCGGTTCCTCTTTAAACTACAGGCTCGCTCTCGCTCGCCAGGGATAAATCGACACCTAAATTGCACGAAAGGTCTTAAATTTGACAACGAAATGGGGCGAAAGGTGTTAAAATCGCCAAACTAATGGGCTAAACCTCTTATAATCTAAAAATGAATAGGGGCTAAACATAAGGAGGAAGGGGAACCAGAAAACCTGCCCATCTCCGCTTAAATCACCAACCCGCCCTCCAATCTACCTTACCTCTCTCTCTTAGCCTGGCGCCAACAAAGGCACTCCTCCTCCTCCTTCTCCCCGTGTCAGTCCTGCGGCGGAAGTTAGCAAGGACAGGTGTTTTTGTTTAGTTATCCCTGTGCGTCCCTTGGCAGTCACACCCAGCAATCCACCCCCTCCTCCTCCCTCCTTCCTATCCAACACCTCCTCTCTTTCCCTCTCCATACTTCTTCCTATCCAGCACCCCCTTTCTATCCAGCACCTTTTCGCTCTCCCTCTCCCCCCCCCAGCAACTCACCCCTTCCTCTCCTTCCACACTTCATCCTATCCAGCATCGTCCCCCTTTGTATTCAGCAACCCCCCTCCCCCCTCCCTTCACACCCAACAACTCCCCCTCCTCCTCCACACTTATTCCTATCCAGCACCCTACCCCCTTTCTATCTAGCAACCCCCCCCCCCCCCACACACACACACACCCACATTTCTTCCCACTCGTGCCGGATCAAGAGTTAATTTTATGTAACCCTGTTCTCTTTGTACTGTTTTGGTCATTAGATATGGAACATATTATGTTGATGGTATCTACAAGACTGTGAGCGTTAACAAGTGAGACGCTGTCATTCTGTGTTTGCGGCTTCTTCAGTTTTCTCATAATTATTCTTAGCTGTGTGTATAATTATTTTGTCCTTCCAAGTATTACGTAGATACTCCTGGCCATGGCTGTGCAAATGGCAACACCATGTCTCGTTTGGCTGTTTCTCTTGGTGCATACTAAGACACTTCCTATGTTTCCTATATTTATTGGCTTGTTACATTTATATAATAATTCAATTGATATGTGAACATTAGACTAAGTTAGTCTAGGTTGACTAATATCGGAGTTGCCATTTTTACGAATGATCAGAAGTGGATGGCACAAAATTGTGTCTCTTCCAGATCATGGTTTTTAGGGGAGGTCCTGCGGGGGTAAAAATCTCGCGGCCCCGCCCTTGTATTCATTGGTTCTTTTGCTCTTCCTCCGTCTGTAGAAATTGAGTAATGCCAGTCAAAAAAAGAAAAACAAATGTATTTATTATATTGTACAGTGTGTTATTTTATTGTTTTATTTTATTATTATTATCAGTATATATATATATATTGTTACGTATCTTGATCCTCAAGTGGTTAACTTGATGAATCTAGATAGCACAGAGATATATATTAAGGTATCAGTCAGCTGAAGGCAAAGCCAAAGTAAAATCTAATAAAATAATTTCCTGTTGTTGCTTCCTTTCCTTTTGGATCTTAGGACTTAGTATCCTTTATTGACTGATACTCTTTAATTATGAAAAATACTGAAACTAATTAAAGTCATGTAGTATTTATAAAGAATTATTATTTAACCGAAGCTTAGTAGGCTATGGTTATGAACCGAATAAGTTATAGCTAAAGAAGGACTATTAATTTTATAAAAAGTCTTGAAAGATAAATATTAAAGTAAGAATATTTCTGTCTCTTACCCTTTTTGAAATGAATAGATAGTTTTCTTCTATGTCCTTTTATTTATATTTAATGTAATTATTCTTGGTTCTTGTCTTACGTTAACAGGATTATATTATTATTATCATCAGGAGTAATATCAAAGTCACATAAAAAGTTAGATATATATTTAATAATTAGTTAAATGTATTTCTTAACCACGTAACATTGAGGTTTGATTATGAGTAAATAAAGTTACAGGATCGCTTCATAGATTCGATTCAGGTCTCACTCAAATAATATGAAAAGCAAAATATAATATTTTGAAGCAAAAGAATTTTCTTCAGCTTAGGAAATCACTAGAAGTAATATCATCACAGCCAAGTTAGTCTAAGGCGATATTACTAATACGAGACAATAGCATCACCGTACTAAGCACCGTTAAGCAATGTAAGCTTAATTCAAAGAAAATTAAAGAACTCGTAAGTATTAATATAAAACAATAGTATTACTTTCATCATAACCCAATTACTTAAAGAGTTGCTTAATTCTAACTCTTAAATTAACATACAGGGCTCCGTATGTCAGAATATATATATATATATATATATATATATATATATATATATATATATATATATATATATATATACCGTATATATATTTTTATTTTTTATTTTTTTGGGTGGAAGGTAAAATATCTCGGACACATATTGCGTTTGCTTTTTTTGTTTTTTGTTACTTCTCCTTGTCAGTAGGAATTGGGCAACATGCATTATTATTTTCCTCCGTCCCCTGAGTATGTCCTGATTCTTTTTTATAATCTCCCTTCTGTAAAACTTAGGTAATGTGACTTTAACTTTGTTGGAATCTTGGTGTAGGGTAAAATATCTCAGAACCCTACCCCTATTTCCCCTCATTCATTTTCTTTCCATTGGTCAGTACAAGTTGGACAGGTTCAGTCATAGTTGGCCCATAACTTTCTTGTATTTCCCGATTGTGTTGCTGCTTCTCCGTTAGTACTGAATAGGAAGCATTATCAGTATCGTCAGGCCGGTTCACCTGTGCCTGATCGAGGAGTATGAGGTCGTAGGGGGTAACAAACATCTCACCGCCTTACATTTGTTTTATCTTATTATTTTGTATTAATCTAACAGTAAATCAAATACTTGGCATGAATCAGTCATAGTTTTAGCCAATTTCCGCTGTGTAATTGTTGATTCGTTTTGCTCTTCTCGCGACATTCTGAAAGTGGTTAGTATGAATCAGAGCTCAAGGACTCCTGATGTGGGGCAGAAACATTCTCAGGACCCCGCCCATGTCTCCTATTTTGACAGTCATCCGTGAGCACAATTGTTGGTCTTGTAATCGCTAACCCTCTGTATGAAGTTAGCTAGCATGCATTAAGGGAAGCCACCTCGCTTTTTGTTCTCTTTCTCTCTCTCTCTCTTTGGCTGTATCCATTCGGCCCCATTTAGCCTACTGTTTTAAAACGTTTACTCCCATCCAGGTGTCAATATTTTCCTGGCGAGCGGTAGCGAGCCAGCATATATATATATTTTTGTTTTGACAGCAAGCTAAATTTGTAAATTTTTCGATAGAAAAATGTCTCCGAAGACGGTTTTCTCCATACAATGCTGGCTCGCTATCGCACGCCAGGAAGAAATCGACACCTGTATGGGGATAAACGTCTTAAAACAGTTGGCTGAATGGGACCAAATGGATACAAGCCAGGGAAAGAGAGATAAGGAGAGAAAGATAAAAACAAAAAACGGTGACCCCCCTTAAAGTTTGGGTGGTCCTGATGTGAGGCCATAGTATGGATATTCACACGGACCCACCCTCTTCTTCTCTTGATTATTTTGAGTCAACCGTGAGCAAAATATCTTGTCTTGTATTCCCTATTAATTTTACTAACCCTCTGCTTGTAGAAATGGCCTAATATGACTCAAAGTTTGGGTAGGTCCTGATGTGTAGCAAGCAAATGGTCGTGGCCTCTCCCATGTTTGCTCAGATCATTTTAAGAAACCTCCATCGGCTAGGTATTTTAGTGGCGAACGTCTCGGCCTCCCACCCCGGGTGACCCGAGTTCAATCCCACTCTCAGGCATGAAGTTTTTTTCTCGCATACACTGGTAGCCGGTATCGTTTCCCTTGAGCAAGGAAATGGGTAATAGTGTCTGGTAATAAACTTTGGTCGAGCGCAATTGAATCTCGGAGCGAGGGCTAGAGAGAAATGGCGCTATAAAAGTAACCTGAACATTATTATTTGTATTATTATCGGTAGAAATGAGATACGATTAAGGGGAGATTTCCACTTGAGGGATTTTTTTCTTTACTCCTTTCTCCCTCATGTTTAGCCCCATTGCTGTTGATATTTTAAGACATTCGCCCCATTAGTTTGGAGATTTTAAGAACTTTCGCCCCATTTATGTCACTTTTAAGACCTTTCGTGCCATTTAGGTGTTGATTTTTTCCTGGCGAGCGATAGCGAGCCTGTAATTTAAGAGGAATCGGCCTTCGGCCGGGACATTTTTCTACCGAAAAATTTACAAATTTATCTTGAAAGGGGGTCAAGGGGGTGTAATTTCAAGCTTGATGGAAGTCTAGGAAGCACACTAAAAACCTTCCCTTAATCCATTCTAGCTTCTTTCTCTCTTGCATTCCCCAATTGTTTTGCTAACCCTCCGACAGTAGAAATTAACCATCACGCAACAAGGTTTTGGGGGTCGGGATATGAGAGGTAGAAAAGGGGAGCTGGGTCGTTTTTCTAGATCCCCTTCTCCCTCATGTTTAGCCCCATTAGCTTTCAGATTTGAATATGTTTGCCCCCCCCCCTCCCCTTAGTTTGTCGATTTTAAGACCTTTCGCCTCATTTATATGTCACTATTAAGAAGACCTTTCGTGCTATTTAGGTGTCGATTTTTGTTTCCTGGCGAACGATAGTGAGCCTGTAATGTTGGAAGAACCGTTTTTCTACCGACACACTTACAACTTGATCTAGAAGGGGGATCTAATGGATGATTTTTTTAAAGTTTGATGGAGGTCTAGGGAGGAAACTAGAAAAAAATAAAAAAAACATAAATGAGCAAATAATTAAGCCTTAAAAATCTCACGGCACCGCCCTTGTGTCGAGTCTTTGCTCTTCCTGCATCGGTAACAAATTGGTTAAGGGGAGATTTCCACCTGGAGGATTTTTTTTTCTGAACCTCTTTCTCCCTCA